>OX451737.1:1694955146-1696155146 GCA_948472305.1 Vicia faba | reverse complement strand
AGTCTGTACAGCCTTATCTTCAACCCGAGCATCCAATAAAGATAGGAGATTCCCGTATCTTTCACCAAAAATTCCCATTTGTTGACAATTCATGAGGTCTTTGAGCTCTTCAAGAGAGGGCCAAATACTAGGACGAAACTGATAGCTGAAGTTATCCCTCTTTTTCTTTAGGATGATATGAATGGTTTTCCATTCTTTTAGAGGAAAAGGAAACCCTAGAGAGATCCTAGAAATGACAATGCGCATGCGAATTAATTATCGACATATATATATATTTTGGAAAAGTAAATATGCAATGATATGTGTGCAAATGATCATGGGGTTACGACTTCCATGATACTGATTCCTATTGTACTGCCTTTTCATATTCTGTTAATACCGAGATTACAGGTCTGAAACGTAACCGAAAGAAATCCATGAAGATCATAGTTGGATCCTTAGAAAATAAATATGAGAACCTCATAATTGTTGGCAGAAATCCAGGACATAACCAAAAGTAACCGTCTGAATATAGTCACCAACTGTACCAGTGATAAGAATTCCCTCCCCACTCACGTGTGAAGACTAGGTCAGGGTAAGACAATGGTAACTCGAAAATCAAGGGCTCGCTTGAAAGTAAAATCATCGCAACACACACGTGCATGATGAAAGTACCTCCAATTGAACCTCATCCGAACATGGTATATGACATGACTGCACTAATTGGACCACTTCCTATAGCCGTCATGCCCCCACTCTATTCCTAGGTGTCCTAGTGCACACTGGCCTGGGTACTGGGCCTTTTACCTCAATAGTAACATCCCCACCCAAACCAGAAGCAGATCCAATACAACAGCAGTATATGGAAGACAGTAAAGTGTAATGCATACATATGCTCAATTACATACCAACTGAATGGATAAACTGAAAGTGTAAAAAATAAACACCCAAAGAAAGAGAAAGTAAGAGCTAGGAGCGACTCTGGTATGGACCAGCATTTGGTCGACCTTTTCCCCAGTGAAGTCTCCAGCTGAAACAACCAGTTGAAAATCATCAAAAAATAAAGTCGCCATCGAACGTCTTTTATCCCACAGGAAGGGAAAGGTAAACATCGAGAAGACCCGAGAAGGGAGAAATAATGGTCTTGTGACCGATAGATAAGGGTAAGGGAGTCTGTTACGTGAGGGGAAGGTATTAGCACCCCACACGCCCGTAGTACTCTACGATATCGAATTTTGTTGTCTATCTTATGAGTGTGTTTAATCTATGCTTATTGTTTACTATACTACTAAAGGGAGGAATGAATGAAAAAGAAATGAGAAAAGAATGTAGGGAAAATAAAAGTTGTGCTTGTTCGGGCCCTACCCAATGCCTACGTATCCCTTTTAAGGAATCAGAGCAGCCGTAGTTAGGCTCATATGTTTTTGTTGGTTTGTATTTTTTTAATGAACAATATTAATTTTGCCTTCTGCCACAACTCGACCTTTGGGGACTTACGCGTCAGCACAAAAGTGAATTAACATGTTCTTTTGAAAAGAGTTTGAAAGAAACGCCCATAGGAAAAAAGAGTTTGTGTTTGTTGGTGTTTTTGCTTGTAGATAACAACTAGTTAATCTTAAGAAAGAGATATTATCCATTTTTCTACTTATTCATGAAATGAGTCTTTGAGACTTGAACCATGCCAAGGCTTAGAATGGAAAAACGATAAGATCGAGAAGAGACCCGCTTAAGTATTTTTGAAGTTTATAAGGAAAATATTTTTTTAGATTTAGTGCAAATGCAAAAGGAAAAGAAAAGTCAAAGGGGAGACTAGCCTATTTCTACACCCAATTTTATCATGCATAGTTAGCCCTAAAGTTTGAATTTTGAGGGAATTCTACCTAATGTTTACATGTTTGGATTTAGAATCCTAATGTCTAATCTTAGTGCAATTAAATCGAAGATCAAATTTGGACCAAAATATCCTAAGGGATCCTAAAAGACTATACAAACAAGCAAAATTGGTAGCAAGTCTTAAAATATAGCACGCGATCCATACTCGAAAATTGCAAGCAAAACACATGATATAAAACGAATAAAACTAATGATAAATTGACTAAAAAGTTAGTAAAAGGGGAAATAAATCTCTTGATTAATTCCTAAAATACATCACATAACTCTAAGATTTTTCTTTTTTACACTTTTATTAACAAGAATTATGCCATAATATAAAAGGGATGCAAGAAGTTCTATATAAAAACAAACTAAAAAAAAGGGGGTATATTGTGTAAGTAGGGGGTGTGGGCTCAAGGCAGAGGCCCATAGTGGTCGTTTTTGTTGTAAACATCAGGCTCTAAAAAGGCGGCGTGTGACATGGGCTTCGAGGGGGGTACGTGTAGTAACTCGGTTACAGTCCCAACTCGCTTTGGTCTAAGATACCTGACTCCACCCTAATCTTCTTTACTTCAACTTCTCCAACGAGCTTGCATCTCTCTCTATCTCAACCCAGCCTTTCCCAGAAATCATTCTACCACTAGGCAACGGAGTTTCATCGATCTACAATTCTTCGTATCCTCTTCAGCGTATTCTCCCATTTTTCTAAATCCCTCTTTCGTTTTCACCAATTCCTCCTTGTTAAACCTAGGTCTAAGAAATCCTAAAAATCCAGACTATTTTGAAGTCAGAATTAAACTACTATGAACCATGATTTTGTGCTGAAACATCAGGAGAATTTCTCGGGGATACTCAACATTCGTATAGTATGAAGAAAATGAGATAAAGGTGAAGAATGATTGGAGGTCGGAGCATACCTGTCGGAGTAGCTTTGGCGGCTTCAGAACTGATGGACGCAAGCAGAAATCCAAAGAAATTCCTAGAAAACGAAGGTAATATTATGCTTTCTCATTAAATTTCCTTCTTCTCTCATCCTGTTCCTTCTTCTTCTCGCTTCTACAGTTTCGTTGTGCATGCTCTTGAGCTTGAGATGAGAGATGCAGAGAGATCGAATAGAGGATTCAGATGCTTTAGTTTGGTAGATTAGAGTTTTAGAGGTTGAAACTCAAAAGACGGTGGTGATGAGCGTATGAGCGAGGGTGAGAGAAGGGATTGATGAAGAAATTTCCGAGAGAATTTCAGGGATGAAGGTGAGGAATGGTTTGTTGGGAGTTTTGAAGAATGAAGAAGATGGTTGAAAGGGAACGTGATGAATTTCTGAGGTTTCTTAGGGAATTGTGGTTTTAGAGTGAGAGAGTGAAGATGATTCTGAGAAGAATGATGGAGGATGGAGTGAAGGTTGATGCCATTTAGTGAGGTAAATTGAAGAAGATGGAGGTTGTCGTCATGAAGACAAAGGTGATAGAGATGTTATATAGTCGAAGCAGTTAGATGGTTAGAGTTTGTTAGAGATCAACGATAGGGATTGGATTGGTTAGGAAAATTCACTTAGCACTAACTTGAACTCTGTTTGAGAATTAGTTAGGGAATTTCAGTTAGAAGCTTGCTGGTTATGCTATGAAGGTGGTTAGAAGTTAGTTACAATATGTTAGAAGTTAGTTAGAACAGATGGGGAATTCTGTTAGAAGTGGTTATGGAAATTGGCTTAGAAAATGGTTTGGAGGTTGTGAATTGGTTAGAAGTTGTTAGAGTTAGTTGGGAATTCTGTTGAAGTTTGTTTTGGCTTGTAAGAAGTTAGCATGTTAGAACTAAGGTGGTTAAGGGTTTAGTTACATGACAGTTAGTATAAACTCTAAAGAATTGCTAGGAATTTGTTTAAGAGTAATTTTTTCTGGTTTTCTATTGACAGTCAGAGTGGTTTAGTTAGGAGATTGGTTGGAATTTGTTAGAGTCGTTAGAAAATAGCCAAAATCTGCTAGCTTTAGTCTTGGGAAATTTAGAAGTTGGAAACTGTAAAAAACAGTTAGGAGATAGTGGGACAAGTTGTTAGATGTTTGGGTAGAGGTCAGTTGGGGAATAGGTTAGAGGGAGTTACAAATTGGATTATGTTATGAAAAACTGTTATGAATTTTGTTAGAGACCTTTTTTAGTTTTTTTCCCGTGAACTGCTATATTTCAATGGGCTGTTAATTGTCTTTTTTTGGAATTTTGAAATTCTGCAGGTTTTCTGTTACATGCCTCCTTCTTTCTCTGTTATTTTGTTATAGCTTGGTTAGAAAATTCTGTTATCTTTTTGTTGCAAGTTGGTTTATTTTCGAGTTAGGCAGAATTCTGTTTGGAAGTTATTATGGAATTGGATAACATGCTATTTGGAAATTCTGTTAGGCTGATTAGAAGTTATTTATGGAGAATGGTTAAAATGGTTAAAGGTAGTTAGTTGGTTGAACTGTTATGATATGATTAAGTGCAAGGCAGGCTTTTAACCGAGTTACATGTTTCTTACTTGCATACTTGAAAACATCGAAACAGGACTAGGCTTAGATTTTCTTTCGAATGTTGATGTATTGTTAAACTTCAATTAAACTAGGGTAAGTCTGGACTGGTATAAGTATTTGTTAAGTGACTGGTTTTTTTGGTTGTAATCAGCATTACAAATCCTTGTTGTAATAGAATCTAACTGAGCTTCTGGATCGCCAGGATCAAATTCTTGAAAAAGTTGCTTCAGAGTTGCTTGATAGTCATAGAGAAATTTCACATAACTGATGACATAGCTGGTTAGAGGGTGGATAGTTCCATCTTACACAGTAGCTTGGGTAGCATCTTTTTCAACTGCTTCCTCGAAGTCACCAAAGGTTTCTTGGGCTGTCTGAGTAAGCCGCCTTGTCAAATTGATCGCAGCTTCCCGCATTGCAGCATAAACTTTACTATCAAACAGTATCTCAATCTCTGGTTGAAGTTCTCTCATCATCTTATACATGTCGAGAAAAACAAATAATTTTTCAGGTGACCTCTTGCTTCTGGCAATAGCCTCTTCAAAACTAAGAAGCATAGCCACACTGCTGCCAGTAGCTTCAGCAAAGCACTGAGTTTTTTACAGAC
The DNA here is from genome assembly GCA_948472305.1 of Vicia faba. NCBI lineage: Eukaryota > Viridiplantae > Streptophyta > Magnoliopsida > Fabales > Fabaceae > Vicia > Vicia faba. The sequence goes on along the minus strand of OX451737.1, from coordinate 1,696,150,196 downwards.
TCATTACCGTCAAATATTTGATCACTGATTTTTTCCCACAATCAACAATTTGATAGAATTCCCCATGAAATGAATCCAATTTCCAATCTTAGCAATTTTGAATTAGTTTCTGTAAATTAGATGTATGGTTTGTAAATGATGAACATTTGTAGAACTTGAGTGGTGCATGCTAAACTTGATATTTGAATTTGAATGAGCTTGTGATATTCAAAATCAAAATGCCTGAATACATTGTACTCCTTGAACCTTGAATCATGATGAACCCTGCTTTTGTAACTCCAAGCAATCCATACTTGTAGATTATGAACTCATGGCACTAAGTAGTCATTGTGATGGATAATTCATAATAGCGAATTTGACTCAAATTCAACTCTTAAATCCAAACTTCAATCTTGAATCCAAATCAACTTGTATGATAAGTAATTTGAATAGACAATAAGATCTTGATCCTAAAGAATTCATAACCCCGCATTTTGTATTACGACTCATATTTCACGATTCAATCCATAATTCTTGACAAAGTCCTTCCCTGATTGATGACCTTGAATTACAAAAGATGAACATAGAAAATAGTGAAAGAATATGATCAAGATTAACATGAAACTTTATCTCCCCTGATCTTTAGTTACTGAACATTTATCAACAAATGGAAACCCTGATTTTTAATGAAAATTTCCTTTTCTAAACCAATATTTATTTTCCTTTTTCCATACCATTCTTCAAATGCAACTTGAATGCGTAACACATATTAGATGAAAGTTCAAGGGAGACCTTGGTCCAAAAGTTAATTTTTCAAAGCTTACTTTGACCGAAGTCAAAAGATCTTATCAACGTATCTTGAACTTGGCTCCTGATTATGCATCTCAAGGTCTTATAAGAGCTTGTAAGCCCACAAATTCATATCTTAGGTCATGAACCACACTTCACAATTCGATCTCCAACCCTTAGCGATCGGTTATTTCAACTCGAAATTAGTGTCATGAGGAACATCTTACAGATGGATGATAAAGTCTGAATCGCAGAAGAATTCCTTTGACGTGATAATTCCTGACGCACCTTATAAGGTTTTCTAAAAAAAATCCCTTGATAAAACAAACCCTGACGAAGAAAGCTCATACAAAGATATCTAGAACACATGTCTGGGATCGGTAGCAGACATATGAAACAGGTATCAAGAATACATATCCGTGGTTGGTATCAGATACGCATGAAATAGACAGACCGAAGAAAGATCTGACAAAGATATCAAGAACACATGTCTGAGGTTGGTAGCAGAGATATGAAACAAGTATCAAAAATACATATCCGTGGTCGGTATCAGATATCTAAGAAAGAGACTGACCGGAAAAAGCTCTTACAAAGATATCAAGAACACATGTCTGGGATTGGTAGCAGACATATGAAACAAGTATCAAAAATACATATCCGTGGTCGGTGTCAGATAGTAAGAAAGAGACAGACCAAAGAAATCTCTTAGAAAGATATCAAGAACACATGCCTGGGATTGGTAGCAGACATATGAAACAAGTATCAAAAATACATATACGTGGTCGGTATCAGATATGTAAGAAAGACACAGACCAAATAAAGCTCTTACAAAGATATCAAGAACACATGTTTGGGATTGGTAGCAGACATATGAAACAAGTATCAAAAATACATATCCGTGGTCGGTATTGGATACACACAAAAGAGACAGACCGAAGAAAGCTCTTACAAAGATATCAAGAACATATGTCTGGGATTGGTAGCAGACATATGAAACAGGTATCAAAAATACATATTCATGGTCGGTATCAGATACGTAAGAGACATCAAAGATCTCAAGAACACATGTCGGGGGTTGGTAGCATACATATGAAAGAGGTATAAAAAATACATATCCGCAGTCGGTATCGGATACGCAAGAAAGAGACAAACCGAAGAAAGCTCATACAAAGATATCAAGAACACATGTCTGGGATCGGTAGCAGACATATGAAACAGGTATCAAGAATACATATCCGTGGTCGGTATCGGATACGCATGAAAGAGACAGACCGAAGAAAGCTCTTACAAAGATATCAAGAACACATGTATGAGGTTTGTAGCAGACATATGAAACAAGTATAAAAAATATATATCCGTGGTGGGTATCAGATATGTAAGAAAGAGACAGACCGAAGAAAGCTCTTACAAAGATATCAAGAACATATGTCTGGGATTGGTAGAAGACAAATGAAACAATTATCAAAAATACATATCCGTGGTCGGTATCAGATATGCAATAAGGAAAGAGACCGTAGAAAAGGACTCTAACCAAGGATATCAGGAATAAACGTCCAGAGGAAATGTCGTATAACCAAGGATATCAAGAAAAATATGTCCGGAGGAAAGGACATATAACCAAAAATATTGGGAAAATATGTCCGGAGGAAAGGACATATATAACCAAAGGCTTGAAAGGGTAAGAGAGAATCACGACTTACTAAGACAATGGGAAACACCAAAGACTCGACTGATGTTAGATTAAACAACCTTAGCTGGGGAAACAAAATAGAATCACCCTAGGCTTTTTGTGGAGATAGTTCGAATCTGAATGCATAACAGTTTGATTACTGCAAGTAAACACAATTGGCTTATACTCATGCATGTTTAAAATTTTTTTTATAGCGTAATGCTCCATACAATGTAAATGCTACGCATTTTGGTAGATGCAATGTAATGATGCATGTTTAGTAATGCACTAGGAATACACATCAATAATCGGCTGCTGAGAAGACAAAGAACTTCCAAACGATTATTCTTGCACATCTGATCTTCTATAGAGAAAAGGCAATTTGTACTTCAACGGGGAACCGAGATTTTAAACCACCAACTTCTAAAGATCGATATTACTGGGGAAGCAACTTCCTGGGAAGAATACGACAAACGTAAATTGTAGTTCAGAGAAAATCTTGAATTCTGATCAAACTCCCCACTTCACAGGGAACAAATTCTTTATTCTCTGTTGGAAAGAGAAAAGCTTTGCAAGGAACAGAAACTTCTGGCATATAAATTCATTGACGAAGATAACTTCTGTTGGGAAGTATAGAAAGGATTCTACTCATACCGCACTGGGGATAATATTGCTGGGAGGTAAAAGATCCTCACTTGGGGAAGAAACCAACATCCTGGGATAAAAACTCCACTAGGGATATCTCAACAAAATCTTCTACCACTGGTAACGAAAGAGTCATGATTGGAATTCTCTTGTACACCTCACTAGAGAGATAGGACCATTGCTCCATTAGAGAAAAAAAGAATAGTTCTATTGGGGAAATTGGATCTCATCATACGAAAATCCTCACATTACCCTTCTTGATTCATTTGTTGGTATGCTTCTCGTCATACAAGATCAACAGTATTTGCAAAACAGAAATTGGGGTGACATGCCCCTGTTTGGAATAGAAAATGTGATGCGGTGGGAGAACTGACTTGAGGTTTTGCGTTTGTGTTTGCAAATGTTTCGGTTTAGCAAGAGTCGCCACGGACTTTTTATTTTATCCAAAGGAAAGGTCAAAAAGCACAGGAAAGACCTTTGAGATTGTTTTTGGGTTCTGGGGGTAGATTATGAAAAGGGAAGGTCCTAGCACCCTTTTCATCCATGGTTTTCCATGGGCTCTTAGTTACTTGTTTTAGATCACTTGATTTTGCTTTTCAATTGTTTGAAATGGTGCTTTGTGTGTGGTTTTGAAAGTATTTTTAAAAGAGGCCTTTGTCTAGGCAACCTTTGTAATGATTCTTGTTTGAATGTATACAAAGGTGTTTGTCTTTTGAAAAATGTTTCAATGTTTGAAAATTTGTTTTGGCAAAATGTTTTGAAATTGTGTTGTGTGTTTTTGAAATTAGCAAGGATAGTTTGCAAGTTTTTTGATCAAGTAACTAGGAGTTGTCTACCCTACTCAAAGATATTTCTTACACATTTTTAACCCTTTGACATTGTTGTTTTACCATTGTATTTGGTAAACAACCTTGTTTTTGGATGTTAAACGGGACGGGCGTGGGTCATCGTATGACCATGATAGCAATGGTGCTAAGTATCTTAGCAAGTTTTTTGAGGGTCTAGATCATTTTTGTATAGGCAAACAAGATAGCGTCATCGAGGGACTATGATCTTTTTATTTTGATTTTGTTTTGCCAAGATACCTAGCATGCATACCATGGCCATGTTTTTAAGGCAACAAGTGGATGAAACCCTAGGGGTGCTTGTGTGCATTGTGTTGTCATTTTTCATGCATTTTTGTCTTGTATTAGTCAAGCTATTTTGTTTGATTTTTGGTTATCATACAAAACCCTAATTTACTAATCATGCATATAAAAGCAATAAATGCGTAAAAGTAAGTCTACGACTATTACAACATTATTATGGGAGGGGGGTACAAGTTTGAATAAGGGATATTTTGCACAAAATAAAACCCTAAAACTATTACAACCAAATTGAATTATTTTTTTACAAATAAATAAATAAAGCAAATATTAAATATGCAAATAAATGTAAATATGAAAAATGTTTTTTTATTTATTTTTATGTATGTAAAAATGAAATTATTTAATGTCTTAAAAAAGGAAAATAAGATGATTATTTTTGGAAGGGTAGAAACCCTAGTTTTACTTTTAAGAAAATATATATATATTATATTATTTATTTATGTACAAGGAAATAAATAAAAATATATACAAAAGTGTTAAAAAATTAAAATGTGTGAGAAAATATTATTTAAGTATATAAATAATAATAAAAAATACAATATTTTTGTATTATTTACAAATTTTAATTAAGAAAATAAAGTAATATTAACCTAATAATTATTTATTATGCAAATAAAAATAAAATAAAAATATGATAAAATGCCAAAAATAAAGAAAATAATTTTCGTGATTTTAAATGTTCAAGAAAAAATAACAAAGTTAGAAAATAAAAATAGAAAAGAAAAATATGAAAAAATAAATCAAATGGGCCAAGGGGTGCATAAAGCAAGCATGGGGGTGCAAATAGTCAGCCAAAGCCAGGCCCATCCCATTTCCTCTTCATCCCTGTCCTCCAGAACAAAATACGCACGCCTGCAACTTCAAACCTGTTCTCTCTTGTTCTTGCATGAAATCAAAAACTCATAACATAAAAATTATAGAGCTTGAAACCACGATTTCAACCATGTAAAAAACTTAATCTAACTCTAAGAAACCAGGGAGAATTTCAGTGCCCCTAATTTATAACCTAATTTTTTCAGTAAGTTCAACTATCAAATACTCCTAGCTCAGTTAACATAAATGAATTCTATGCATATGTACAGCTCAAGGACAACGAAGACTACATTTTTGCTTCACAAACCTAAGCTTAATGATGCCTAAACAAGGAGATAGAAAGTTGGAAAATACCTGTTTCAGTCAAACTCGAGTATGGCAATGTAGCAACTTTCAGTGAGGCCTGAGGTTCTTTTGAGCTTGCTTGATGTTCCCTTGACCCTTCCCAATGCTTAGCTTGCTTTGAAATAGCTTAAATATCCCTATAGAACTCAACCTGCAAAGCTTCAAAGTAAAAATGGTGAAGTGTGAAAACTAGGTTACTGTTGCTTCAGAATGGTATGGACAACTTAGGTAGGTTATATGGAGTGTGTTGGAACTGGTTTCAAGCAAAACGCACGAGTGGATTTTGTTTTGGAAGTGAATCTGCAGAACCTGCCCTATTTTTGTAAGAACTTGTGATTTTGTGCTTAAGGGTGTTTGATAGGCTTAGAGATCGTGTTTTGGACTTGGTATATTGTATTGAACTTGTTTGGAATGTGCACAAAGTTTGTTCTTATCAAATTACAAAGATATGGACCTTTTGAACAATTGCTTGGTTTTGAAGTAAAAGGTGAAGTTGACAATGCAAAGGGCTGTACTTGCTAGATCCAAGCCTGCTGATAGTTGGTATACATTTCCTGATATTAGTGAAATTTGTTTTCATAAGGAAATCAGGTCCATGGCTCAAGATAAGCAATTTGACATAAAGCAAGCTTTATCAAAGTGGCAATGCTAAATTTATGCCATTTTTGGAATAGTTCTTTGTACAATGCTTTAAAGCTCAGAACAAAGCCTTAATCCAATGTGTTTGCATTTAATTTATGAGTGTTGAAAGGTTTAAGGCCTGTAAAACAAGTACAAGCAAGTTTTGGATAAATTTGCAACTTGTATCAATGTGCAAAATGTCTTGGCCAAAAGTGATAATTTACCAATTTCAATCCTTCAATTCTCCCTAACCACAAATGATCTTGGAGAGTTCTTGGACATTTTGGAAATCTTGTAACATTATCTATAATCCATCTTTGAAATTCATTTTGAAATTCAAATTGGAACTATGTGAAAAATTGCCATGAAGATAGGTTAAAATCATGCCTAAACTAGGGCAAAATTTCACTAAGTTAAAAGTTTCATGGACCCTTGTTTACAAAATCATAACTTGAGATCCAAGAATCTTTTAGGAAAACTTTGTGAATCAAAGTTGTAGATTTTGCGTAGGACTACAACTTTCATGTTGGATGTTTTCTTTGAATCCAATTGCATCATGGTGAAAAAGTTGGGAAAAGTTGGGAAAAAATAAGAAATTTTCATAACTTAGAAAATTTCTAAGTTATGAAAACTTTCCATTTTAAACCCTAATTTTCAAAATTAGGTTTCTTGGTGAACAAGTTTCATATTTTGACACATCTTGATGAAAAATGACCCTTGGCACTTGATTTTGACCAAAAAGTCAAAGTTTGACTTTTCAGTGTACAGTTGATTTTTGATCAGTTGACTGGAAAATTCATCTGTCAATCCAATACTTTTTAGATATTTTGAACCTTGTGATTATGTAAAGATGATACCATTGAGTCCTTGAAACCATTCTTGAACCCAATTTGCCATTGGCTAGGTGAAAAATCAGAAATTGCCCTTCTACAGTCAAAACCCTAAAAATGACCATTTTGCCCTTTTGATGATCTGATCAAATTTCTTGAGGAGTTATGGTCCAAACTTGATCAAATGGTTTATATGAGCCTATAATGTTGATGTGGATAAAAACTTATGAGGTTTGACTATAAATTGGCCACAATTGACTTTTCCCCAATATAATTGATTTATAGGTCAACTGCCCAATTGACTTGGTAAAAAGTTGATTCAAGGCTTGAAACTTGGTATGGGTAATATTATAAGTCCAACATGAAGTATGAAAGTCACATGAGGCATTGGAAGTCCAAAAATCCTTGTGCAAATTCAAACCCTAATTTCAGGTCATCAGTGCAAGGGGATGTCTTGAGCAGAGCAAACCCTAATCCTGTCTGGAGTCCGAAGAGTCTTGTGAGGGGAAATCTTGATAAAATGAGAGGGAAAATTTTGGGGTACAACATCTGCCCCTGTTCAATCTTATTGAACCTGAAGATTTAGATTGACGATTTTGCCGTTCGTGACTCGAAGGTAAAAAATGATTGGACACTAGAGTGCCCGTAAATTTGCACTCATCAAAATGTAGTTGAGGGAATGGGCTTAAAGATGCCATTTGGAGAGGTGACAGAATCTTGTCGGAGATGGGCTTAAAGATGCCGTCCAAGAATGTTTGTTGAATTGCAGGAGAATGAACATCAGAATGGTATCCGTATCTAGAACGTATCTGAATTGTATCTGGAGATTGAATCTGAATGAGCAATGGAATGGCGTCCGTGTTTGGAGCGTATCTGAGCTGTAACTATATTTGATTCTGAATGAATAGAAGAATGACTTCCGTGTCTGGAGTGTATCTGTATTGTATCTGAATTTGGAATAAGCGACATAATGACATCCGTGTCTGGAGCATCTCTGGGCTGGGGAAAAAGTTTGACTGAGTGACAGAATGGCTACCATGTCTGGAGCATCTCTGGGCTGGGGAAAAAGTTTGACTGAGTGAGAGAATGGCTACCGTGTCTGGAGCGTATCTGGACTGTATCTTGAGATCTGTATGAGTAGCAGAATGACTTCCGTGTCTGGAGTGTATCCGTACTGTAATTGGGATCTGAATAAGTGACAGAATGACTTCCGTGTCTGGAGTGTATCTGAACTTGAAATTGATAGCTAAATCTGAATGAGAAATAGAATGGCTTCCGTGTCTGGAGCGTATCTAATCTGTATCCGATTGTTGAAGTCTGAATGAGTGACATAATGGCATCCGTGTCTAGAGCGTATCCGTCTGTATCTTAACTTGAAATTATGAATGAGTAATAAAATGACCTCCGTGTCTGGGGTGTATCCATATTGTATCTGAATGAGTAACAGAATGACTTCCGTGTCTGGAGCGTATCCGTACTGTATCTTGACTTGAAATTCTGAATGAGTAATAGAATGACCTTCGTGTCTGGGGTGTATCCATACTGTATCTGAATAAGAGATCTGAATGAGTAACATAATGACTTCCGTGTCTGGAGTGTATCCATACTGTATATGAAATCCTTGAATATCTGTTAAAGATAGCTTTTAATCTTATCCTGAAAAGGGTAAAATGTTAGCTGAAACACAAAGTTATGTTGCATGAAATGTATGATACAATAAAATGTGCTTTATCAATGTTCATGATATATGAATGTAATGTATGCGTATGTAAGCTGATTAGTTGTCTTGCTGAGGAAAATAAATCCTTGATAGCTGGAGATAATAAAAATCCTTGACCGCTGCCGAGGAAAATAAATCCTTGACCGCTGTTGGAGATTAAAAATCTTTGATTGCTGAGGATGAGAAATTCGTGCTGACTACTGTTGGGAATAGAAAATCCTTGGCAACTCGCGGGAATTATCAAAAACTTTGACAACTTCTGTGGGGATGTGAGAATCCTTCATGACTTTCCTGGGGATATAGGGATCCTTCGAGTTTGCTTGAGAAACCTGCTTGGGGAATCCAGGGATCTTTGATGACTATGGCTGGAGATTACATAAATGGAATCCTTACTCGGCTGGGGAATAAGGAAAACTCTGACGATCTCTACTGGGGATCAGACGAAGGAAAACCTTGATCTGCTGGAGAATAAGGAAGGCTCTGATGGCTTCCATGGGGAATTAAGAATGAGAAACTTCGATCTCCTGGGGAAATTGAACCCTTGGGCTTCACTGGAGAAGTGAGAAAGAGAATCTTCGATCTGCAGGGGATTAAAAATTCTGACAAATTCATGCTCGGGAGTAATGAAAACTCTGTCAACTTTACTGGGGAATCCGGAAAGAGAATCTTCAATCTGCTAGGCGAACTTGAATCCTTGGGGACCTCAAGCTGGGGAGTTAAGAATGAGAATCTTCATTCTGTTGGGGAGTAAAAACCCTGTGGGGAATAGCTATGCTGCTGGGAAGTAGCTATCCTGCTGGAAAGTAAGTTCAAGACTCTCTGGGTAAAAGCTTATTCCTGTTTGGAAAAGGTTCAGGAGTTTGGGTTGTATGCCAATCTACTAGGGAATTATCCGGAGGTTGGGGATAAAACAAAGGTTAACTGTTATCTGGTTGATTCTCAGACTTTAAGATAACTTGCTGGGGAATCTGGGGAAACTGGATGGTTTTTGCTATGGATTGGTAGTTGGAAATTTGACTCCGTTGGGGAAGAAGGTTTCATCTCCGCTAAGGATCTGTAGTTCAAAGTTTTGCTCCGCTGAGGATTGGGAGTTTGGAGGTTTAACTCTGATGGGAATTAAAGTTTGAAAATATAACTCCGCCGGGGATTGGGAGTTTGAAGTTTAACTCTGGCGAGGATTTTGAAATTTAATTCCGCTGGGGATATGTATTTCAAGGTTTTAGCTCCGCTAGGGATCTAGATGATGTACTGCAGGGGATTTCCCTTGGAATAGCCTAAAGACGTTTTCCTATCCTTTCAACATGTCAGTAATTATTCTTTCACATTTCTTTTATTTGTAAACAGTGATTATATTCAAATACATATGCTCATTAATAAATCATTGGACGTTTTCAAATAAAACACAAGTGTAAAAAAGAAGAAAAGGCAAATAGTTTTATGCACTTTGAAGTATCTTTGTATTAACTTTGTGTAAGTATTTTGCACAAAGGAGACAGACATCCTAGTAAGAGAATGTTGTCATAAAAATGAGAAAAAAATTTATACAAAGAAAGATGGCTATGTGTAAAAATTCCATGGGGTTCCCATTCTGCTATAGCCTTCGTAACTCTGGAAATCTTATCCATTCGTTGCTTCGTCCTAAGATGATCGGATTGATCAGAAGCCTGGAGTTTTTCCGTGAAGAGATTGTCCTTAAAGTGATCCGACGAGACATAGTCATACGCTTTAATTCCCTAACTTTTGCCTGGACCGCCCTTTCGGGTTTTTGATCCACCAGGAAACCTTTTTTTCCCAAGTCTCCCTTTCGGGTTTTCAACTTGCCGGGTGTACATATTTTTTTAATTATCCCTAAGTTTTTCATGAACCGCCCTTTCGGGTTTTCGATTTACTGGGATGCCCATTTTTGCCCAAGTCGCCCATTCGGGTTTTCAACTTGCCGGGTCGTTTATGCGTAGTATCTTTTGACTATGTCTGCATTCGCAGGGTGCGGCAGGTCGTCGCCGTCCATGGTGGTCAGGATTATTGCCCCACCAGAAAAGATGTTTTTGATCACAAATGGTCCTTCGTAAGTAGGAGTCCATTTTCCCCTGGGATCACTTTGCGGAAAGATGATCCGCTTGATTACAAGATCCCCGACTTGATATACCTGGCGTCTGACTTTCTTGTTGAACGCCTTGATCATCCGTTTTTGATACGTCTGACCATGACAAACTGCAGTAAGTCGCTTTTCATCAATCAAGTTAAGTTGATCAAGCCGGGTCTGAATCCAATCGCCTTCACTCAAACCAACATCCTTCATGATTCTCAAGGAGGGAATCTGAACCTCGATAGGTAAAATAGCTTCCATGTCGTATACCAATGAATAGGGTATTGCCCCAGTTGATGTTCGTGCCGTGGTACGGTACCCGTGTAGAGCAAATGGTAACATCTCATGCCAGTCGTTGTAGATGACTGTCATCTTTTGTATGATCTTCTTGATATTTTTGTTCGCAGCTTTGACAACACCGTTCATCTTTGGCCGATAGGGAGATGAATTGTGATGTTGAATCTGGAACTGCTCACACAAGGCAGTGATCATGGTGTTGTTCAAGTTTGTACCTTTATCGGTGATGATCCTTTCGGGGATACCATATCGGAAAATGAGGTTTTGCTTGATGAAGCGGGCCACAACATTCTTTGTAACGGATGCAAAGGACGCTGCTTCGACCCACTTTGTAAAGTAATCAATGGCCACCAGGATGAAGCGGTGTCCATTGGATGCTGTAGGCTTGATCTCTCCAATCATGTCGATTCCCCACATAGTGAATGGCCAAGGAGCTGTTAAGACATTGAGAGGAACTTGAGGTATATGTACCTTGTCTGCATAGATTTGGCATTTGTGACAAGTCCTGGAATGTTGATGGCAATCAGCTTCCATGGTAGACCAGTAATAGCCTGCCCATAGAATCTTCTTAGCCATCGTATGTCCGCCAGAGTGAGTGCCAAAGGTACCATTGTGCAATTCAGCCATGATCTGTTCAGCTTCAACCTTGTCCACACAACGGAGCAGAATGCAATCATGATTGTGCTTGTACAAGATACCATTGCTCAAGAAAAACTTAGTTGCGAATCTCCTTAAGAACTTTTTGTCGTTGACTGAAGCTCCTTCAGGGTATTCTTGTGCTTTGAGATACCTTTTGACGTCATGAGACCAAGGTCGGTCCACTACTTCTTCGGTATTAATCTCGTGACAATGTGCAGGTTCTCCCATCCGTTCAATGGTGATTTGGGGAGCCTCATTATCCCAGTTAAGTTTAAACATGGTTGACATTGTAGCTAGAGCATCTGCTAGCTGATTTTCTTCTTGCCGAAAGTGCTCGAAGGTAATCTGCTCGAAATGAGGTAACAATGTCAAGACATGTTCTTTGTAAGGGATGAGGTTTGGATGTTTAGTATCCCACTCTCCTTTGATTTGACTGATAACCAAAGCTGAGTCCCCAAATACAATCAAAGATTTGATTCCCAAGTCAATAGCAGGCTTGAGACCAAAGATACAAGCTTCATACTCGGCCATGTTGTTGGTGCAACTGAAGTAGAGTCTAGCAGTGAAAGGTGTATGGAAACCTTCTAGAGAGATAAGTACAATACCGATACCGTTGCCAAGTTCATTGGAGGCACCATCAAAGTACATGGTCCATCGGGATCCTTGTTCAGGTCCGTCATACGGTCTAAAGTCTTCAATGTTGTCCAAAGTCATAATATCCTCGTCGGGGAAGTCGAACCTCATGGATTGGTAATCTTCGACAGCTTGATGGGCCAGATAATTGGCTAGCACACTCCCCTTTATAGATTTTTGGGTCGTGTACTGTATATCGTATTCCGTGAGGATCATTTGCCATCTAGCGATTCTTCTGGATAGAGCAGGCTTCTCAACGATGTACTTGATCGGATCCATTTTAGAGATCAACAAAGTGGTATGAGTCAACATATACTGCCTTAACCGCCAAGCAGCCCATACCAAAGCGCATCAAGTTTTCTCGAGCAGTGAGTATCGGGTCTCACAGTCGGTAAACTTTTTGCTAAGGTAATAAATGGCATGCTCTTTTCGGCCAGACTCGTCATGTTAGCCCAGTACGCACCCTATTGAATTCTCTAGGACAATCAGATACATGATTAGCGGCCTTCCTTCGACGGGTGGCATCAAGATAGGAGGTTCTAGCAAATACTCCTTGATTTTATCGAAAGCAACTTGACAGTCATCATTCCATTTAACCACCTGATCTTTCTTCAACAACTTGAAGATTGGTTCACAAGTAGATGTTAGGTGAGAAATGAACCTTGCAATGTAGTTTAGGCGTCCCAAGAAACCTCTGACCTCCTTCTCAGTGCGAGGGGCATGCATTTCTTGTATAGCTTTGACTTTGGCAGGATCAACCTCGATGCCTTTGTTACTGACGATGAATCCCAAGAGTTTACTGGACCTGACTCCGAAAGTGCACTTGTTAGGGTTCAGTCTGAGCTTGTACTCTTTCAACCTGACAAACTGCTTTTGCAGATGGTCGAGGTGTTCTTCTTCAGTTTGTGAATGGGATATCATGTCGTCTACGTAGACCTCTATCTCATGATGTATCATATCATGAAACAAAGCTACCATGGCGCGTTGATAGGTTGCCCCGACATTCTTCAGTCCGAATGGCATCACTTTGTAACAGAACGTACCCCACTATGTAACAAAAGTATTTTTCTCCATGTCTTCAGGTGCCATTTTAATCTGGTTGTAATCTGAAAATCCGTCCATGAAAGAAAATACCTTGTGCCGAGCTGTATTGTCAACCAAGATGTCAATGTGCGGTAGCGAAAAGTCATCTTTAGGGATAGCCCTGTTTAAGTCTCTATAATCCATGCACATTCTGACTTTGCCGTCCTTCTTAGGCACTGGCACAATGTTAGCAACCCATTGTGGATAGGAAGTAACAGCAAGAAATCCAGTATTGAACTGCCTCATAACTTCTGCTTTGATCTTTTCAGACATGTCAGGCCTCATGCGGCGAACTTTCTGTTTAATTGGTGGACAATCTTCTCTTGTGGGGAGACGGTGAACCACAATATTTGTATCAAGTCCCGACATGTCTTCGTATGATCAGGCGAAGATCTCAACATATTCATTCAAAAGCTGAATTAAGCGCTCCTTGACACTTGGCTCTAGGTTGGCACCCACTCTAACTTCTTTTCTGTCTTCCTCTGTTCCCAAGTTGATTGTCTCTAACAACTCCTCGTGTGGTAGAATAGCCCTTTCTTCCTGTTGTAGCAGTCTAGCCAACTCTCCAGGCACTTCACAGTCTTCATCACCTTTGTATTCGACATGGTAGACCAGATCTTCAGAGTCACTGAAGGTCATAGCAGAATTGTTACCCATGGAATCCGGAATGGAAGGGTACCTGTATTTGTGAGTGTGGGTGTGTGTAAGGGATAGCCACCTTTAAACAAATAAAATGTAAAAAGAAGGAAAATGAACACAAAAGTTTATATGTGAAAACGTCCATGATTCATTAAAATGGCATATGAAGATGAAAAATCAAACCCTTACAAATGGACCTATGTGCCTCGGGTAAGGCACATGGTTAAAAGTGTACGAATTGTTCAAGAATTATTACAAACCAACAGAAATGTTTGAAAGATAAATTACTGATTAATGAAAGTAATGGGAACAAAGTCCTTTGCCTCCCAATTGCATAGTCCTACGTCCGCAGTAGGGAAAATCCAGTCTTCTAGGTTGCTCTCCTCTTCACCATTCTCCAAAGCATTGACTCCATGATGGGTGATCTTCACTGGTGGCCCTCCAGCCCGGGAGCGGCACACAGCCTTTTGAGCAGAAGCAGTGAAACCCAAACCGAATTTATCAGATTTAAAGGGAAAGTCGGGAAGCTGCCCCCAGATTATGCTCCCTCCTTCTTCAATCACAGCCTTTACATCTTTGATGGACGACATCCGAGGCAGAGGTCGGGTAATCACAGGTACATAAGGCACTGTCTTGGTTGCCACAATCTCCTGAGCTACCTCTTCAAAATGCTGAAAGGGGGTTTCGATGAATTCACCGTCCAATTCCACATAGCGGAAAGAATTAAGATGGCTTATCATGTATTCCTCTTCGCCGTGAACAGTTACAATTTTCCCCTGGAGAGGGTACTTGAGCTTCTGATGCAGGGTTGAAGTGACGGCTCCAGCATGATGAATCCAGGGTCTTTCCAACAAGCAAGAATAGGAGGGACGAATGCCCATGACATAGAATGTGGAGTTGAAGGTTTCAGTTCCCACTTTGATCGGAATGTCCACCTCCCCATGGACCATCCTTTTAGAACCATCAAAGCTCTGACAATGATGTTGCTGGGCTTCAAGGTTAAACCTTCACAATCTAGCCTATCCAATGCTTTCTTTGGTAAGACATTCAACGATGAACCAGTGTCTACCAGAACGTGTTCCAGAGTAGTCCCTCTGCATTCCACCGATACATACAAAGCATCATTATGTTTTCTCCCTTTTACTGTTAGGTCAGCGTCGGAGAATCCTAAACCGTTGTCTGCTGTTAGGCTAGCTACACATTCCTGGAACTAGTCCGCGGAGGTTTCCTGGGGCACATGGGCCGTCTTCAAGAATTTGATCAAAACTTTGGCATGAGCTTCTGAACAAAGCAGTAAGGCCAACATAGAGATTTTTGAGGGGGTTTGCCCCAGTTGCTCCACAACATTATAATCACTTTTCTTGATTATTTTCAAAATCTCTTCCATTTCTTTTTGAGAGGTTTCAGGGATGATCAAAGACTGAGCCCTTGTCCTGACAGGCTCTTCTTGGATCCCTTTCCCTCTATCATCAGCAGCAGCAGAGGGGACAAATTCAGGAGTCACAACTCCTTCAATAACTGGAGTTCTTGTAGATATGTTGACCGACACAGGGGTAACCTTAGGAGCAACTGAGGGTCCGAAGATTGCCTTTGGAGGCGCAATCTCCGGAGAGAAAATTCTTCCACTGCGGGTGATTTTACTCGTTCGGACAATGTTTCCAATGTCAGAAGTATCTTCATCAGAACTCTCTTCAGTTGATTCAATTTGTTTAACACCATGGTAAAAGATCTCTCCCCCATAGTTCCACGGTATTGATTTGTTGGACTTGTACAGGATAGGCCCCGGCATAGTTATCTTCAAAGGTACAATCTTCGGATCGGATGTAATCTTAACATGTCTTTTGGAGACCTTGGAAAGATTGGCGGATATGGTAATTATTGAAATATCATTGACAGGAGTCGGTGTAACAGGAGTTTTCTCAAAAAGTATGTCTTGGTTATCCATTAGGCGCTGGATGCCTAACTTCAACAACAGACAGTCGGTTGGTAAGGATGAACAAAGGCAGCAATCTTCTTCACAACCTGGGACAATCCCAGCCTTCAGCAAATTCAACTTGATTATCGGTAACGGAGTCATCAAATCATCAATAGTAGCAACAAAAAGGTCTTCTTCAACAGCATGTGCATTGTGGCCATGCTTTGGCATTGGAGCAGAGATCACGTTAGGCGTTTCAGGGGCGTCGAATTCAACTTCTTTAACATCTATCAAATCCTGAATCTTATTTTTGAAGGCCCAACAATTGTTGGTGTTGTGCCCCAGGCTGTCTGAATGATAAGCACACTTGTCATTTGAATGGTAGTAAGGAGAATATGTATTCGAATTCTTCGGAGCTTCTTTCAAACTTGTAAGGTTTAACTTCAAGATATGAGGGAGAACCTGAGCAGGTGTCATATTTATCCGAGTGAATTTCCGTGCAGGCCTTTACACCCTTGCTTGGTTGGTTCTGGGTTGATTATTTCTAGGCTGATCAGCTGCAGACTTCTGAATCATTACGGCCCCCACCGCTGGCCTGCGCTCAACTCTTTCTTGACTTCTTTGGGAGTAGACAGCTGAGACTTCTTTCTTTGCTGGAAAAGTATTTTTGATGGCAGCGGAAGCAGATGCATCCTTTTGAATTTTTCCGCTCTTGATTTCGGCTTCTACTTTCTCACCAGTCAGAATCAACTCGGTGAACCCCGCAGACAAACTTCCAATCAGGTGATTGAAAAAGGGGCCCGACAGTGTACCCAAGAACATATCTACCAGTTCCCTCTCAGATAGAGGTGGTTGTACTCGTCCCTCCAAGTCTCTCCATTTCTGGGCATACTCCTTGAAACCTTCATTTGATACCATGCCCATACTCTGTAATTGAGTACGGGTTGGTGCTAAATCTGCATTATATTGATACTGTCTATAAAAGGAAGCAGCCAAATCCTCCCAATTATGCACATCAGACCTCTCTAGTTGGTAAAACCAATCTAACTGCGTCCCTAAAAGACTGTCTTGGAAGAAATGAACCCACAGATCTTTATCAGAAGAATGAGGTTAGATTTTTCTGACGTAAGACCGCAGATGCATCTCTGGACAGGACAAACCATCGTACTTAGCAAATAAAGGCACCTTAAACTTGGGGGGAATAACAATCCCAGAAACCAACCCTAACTCTTCAAAGTCCAGCCCAGGCACCCTCTGCACCTCCATGGCTGCCAGACGCTCTTCCAGGTTCTTGTACTTGTCATCTGTAGGAGGGTACTGCTATTCAGAATAGTCTTCATCCTCTTCCTCCTCTTCTTCCTCAGACTCAGATTGCACGACAGTTCCTTTACCCTTTCCTACCCCTTCATCAGATGTCGAGGGGAAATCCAGGACCCTTCTAGCTTGACCTTCAAGTCTTCTACCCTTGGTAGCCACACCAACCCTCATTTTTTTCTTCTTCTCTTTTTCCTTTTCCAGTAAAGTTTTGAGCTCCTCCTGACCCTTAGCCAAGGTCATGAGTAGCTGTTGGAACTATGAATTCTGCACTTGTAAGTCTTTGACTGTCTGCTCCATATCCATCTTGCTGAAATAAACAGCAGAGAGATAAGGAAACCTGGTGTGAAGACCTGCTTATGCATATGATGAATGAGATGTATTCATGTAATGCATTCAAGGATTCATAAATTCAAAGTTGTTTTAAACAAAAATGAACACACGTCATATTAATAAGATATAATTTGTTAGTACATCAATGCCCTCATGGCCAAAATAATAGAAAATTCTAATGTAAAAATATGTTGTGCATCCTCTTTGGTGCAATGTAGGTGTTGAGAGTCTGATCTTCGTGAAGTTGACGAGTAATTTCCAAAACCTTCTTCTCACTGGCGTAGAATTGGGCCTCGAAGGTTTCGTGCTCTCCCTTGAGCTGTATCCAACTCCTTTGCAAATCTTCAAGTGATGTTGGCATGTCAGGATGTAGGAGGGTGTATGGAACCTCTCCTTCCATAACAGGCTCTTTGATCACAGGGAGAATGTAGGGGTAAGGCATCATAAGAATTTGGGCGCAGGTTCGTACCCACTTGAGGTAAGGCTCAAGGGGGATGGAATTATTGTGTCCCAAGGTCTTACTGTCCACCTTGTTGGGCATCCTCCTAGCTCAGATAAACCTTTGTCGAAGTCCTTGATCGTCGTTGTCGAAGTCAAAAACCAAGTATGGAATCAGCATGTCATGTGGGCCATCCCTTCGGGCATACCCAAACTGTCTCAGAGCCAAGCAGGGGTTGTAGGTAATTCCTCCCCTAATGCTAAGTAGTGGGACATTATGGAATTCCCCACAACGATCAATGATGATAACATTTGCTCTGGATCGAGAACACCAATGAACATCTGAATATGTAAGAGTCATCAATCGTTGTGACCACCTCAAACCTTGCTCATTCTTCAAGACTGATTGGGGAAGGTTTGCAATAAACCACCTTGCTAGTAGAGGAGTACAACACATGAGAACACCTCTTTTCCTCATTGTTCGAGTGTGAAATGAGTGGAGGATACCCCAAGCAATGTAGGCACCAGGTTGCGAGCCATGAAGATTTTGACAGCATTGACATCTATAAGCTGGTCAGGGTTTGTGAACAAGACCAACCCATAGATGAG
This sequence comes from Vicia faba, assembly GCA_948472305.1. Lineage (NCBI taxonomy): Eukaryota > Viridiplantae > Streptophyta > Magnoliopsida > Fabales > Fabaceae > Vicia > Vicia faba. The sequence goes on along the minus strand of OX451737.1, from coordinate 1,696,131,651 downwards.
AAGAGCTACAATCTCCTCAAAAGCTTGTAAGTCCAATGAATTCCAGCAGCTTTGGGCCTTCTCAAACAGGAACTTTGCCAAGAAACCCTTGACACCACTTCTAGTTTCCCAATGGCCTATGATATCAGATGGTTGCAAGTGTAGGGCTTGAGCAACATCTTCAGGCTTTGGATCTCTTTCTGTACCGTTGTAGGTAGTTGATGGAGAATAGGAATCCTCAGGATTTGAGAAAATTTCTCCAAAGTAGGCACAAGCTGGTAATCAGGAAATGTGAAGCAGTGGTGTAAGGGGTCAAAGAACTAGAAGAGAACTTTCACCTTATCCTCCTCAGTGTTGGTGTTGACTAAGTTGAGAAGACGACCATGCCGCTCGGTGAATGGAGAATTCTCAGGAATCCTTGAAGCTAGATGATAACACACAAATATGTGATATTTCTTGCTTGATATACACCATATATTTCTCATACTTTAGTCTGAATTAAATTATTTTATAAGTATTATGCAGGTATTTTTCTATTTTTGCAGATATGCACTAAGCTGAACACTTTTGAAGAAATAAAGAAAAAAGGGTGCAAAAAGTAGTAAAAGAGCCTAAGGAGAAGAAAACAGCCCAAAAGCCCATTACACATGTGAGCACGTGGCCCACATGAACCAAAGCCTTGACGACCGTCAAGAGGACGTGACGAACGTCACGCTCCATGAAGACCAAGTGACGGTAGTCACTTGCGTGTGACGAACGTCACAGCCTACAACTCCACTTTCTCCTCATCCAACGGACAAAAACACCTTCAAAGCATAATCCAACGAGTTCCTACATTCTCTCACCCACTCAGTCAAAAGAGCAACGAACGTGACAATTAAATGGCCTATTTTTTCTCAAGGAAGAAAGTGAACCGTTCCTACATTTTCGAGAGCAAGGAATCAAGCAAGAACTATAAATAGAGCCTGAGACCACAATAGAAAGGGTTCTTCTTTTTGGCGATAAAGTTTAGAGATTTTATTAAGCAGATATTATTTTCAGCAGAATATTATTTTCAGCATTATTTCTTTTCAGCATTATTTTCTTTTCTTTTCAGCATTATTTTCTTTTCCCATTTATTTCTTTCCAGCATTATTCTTTAAGCATTATTTTCTTCTGTACCGTTGAATATATTCTCCGATCGAAGCAAAGCCTACAATTTGTGCAGGAGTGCTTCTGTCTTCAGAGTTATTACTAGGTTTATGTTTACAAATTATTATTGCTTATTAATTAATATAATTATGTTTATTTGTGTTTGTCCTTTATATTATTCTGCGATTTGGTTTAATATTATGTCAGGCTAGAAATCTTATATCGGTATGTAAAGTCAATCAACCGAGGGAACGAGTAACTTAGTCGGGACTATTTTTACTACAAAACTTTCTTTTCTGGCCTAAGTTACTATTTTTCAAATCATTAAATTGTTTTGTTACGGAATTAAAAAACAGATAGAAGTTAGGGTCAACAAAGCGGAAGTTTGAGATCTTTTAACTGGACAATAGTAATTAGGCATTGGCTTAAAATACAGCGGAAGCACTTTAAAGTTAATTAAGATTTTGTTTAGTTTCCAAAAAGTATTTTTAACTCCTGCGGGATGGCAGAAGCGTACGTTAGGACTTAACTGCATAGCCTAGATCAACAAAACGACAGTGTTTGACAAGGGTTTTTAAACTAGATAGGTTTTACTGAAAACTGTTTTGAAAATATAAAGACGCCCGACAGGTCACTAGTTCCCGAGGTAAGACTGTTGCATACTGGTAATTTAGCTCATTGATTATTAAAATATAACTTAATTTAGTGAATAGTTTCCCTACAACCCAAATCAAATATTCATTAGCTTTAGATTTACATAGTAACAATAGAAAACGGTAGATCGATTCATCAGTCTCTGTGGTTCGATATCTTTTAAAACTACTCGACAAGACTGTGCACTTGCAGTCTGAATCATTGGATACATAAGTACAAATCCCATGATCAAGTTTTTGGCGCCGTTGTTGGGGACTGATTTAAGTCGATATCGCTACTCTTTTGTTACGCAGTAGAGACTAGAGCAAAAACTTCTCTTTCTTTTCTATCTCTATTTCTTTTCTTATCTTCTCTAATTTTGTATGCCAAACACTCATTCGCAAGACGAGCCGTTATACATAAAAATCAATGATATCGAGGGTTATCTCAGACTTAGACGCCACATTCAAGAGTACCATCTCTTGCATAACACTCAACCTCATCAATCACTCGAACCTCCTATTTCTCCACCAACAGAAGAAATGGCTGCAAATCCTACTCCGTGCCCACTCAAATCCTATGCCATACCCTTACAAGATGAACCACATAACAGCATTGCTGCCCCTCCGATCGAGGCTAACAACTTTGAACTGAAACCCTCTTTGTTATCCGCTGTGCAACAAAACCAGTTCTCTAGTGGGTCGATGGAAGACCCTAATCTTCATCTATCAATATTTCTACAGTACGCAGATACAATCAAGAACAATGGGGTCAGTCAAGAAGCAATAAGAGTTCGTCTTTTCCCTTTCTCTCTAAGAGACAGAGCAAGAGCTTGGCTCCAATCTCTACCCGCAAACTCAGTCACTACATGGGACGAGCTGAAGAAAGTTTTTCTTGCGAGATATTTTCCACCAAGCAAAACAGCTATGCTAAGATCTCAGATAAGCGATTTTAGACAACAGGAGAACGAATCCCTTTTCGATGCTTAGGAAAGATACAAAGATCTGATGAGACTATGCCCACATCATGGCCTGGAAGAATGGTTGATTATCCACACCTTCTATAATGGTCTCCTCTACAATACAAGATTAACAATAGACGCTGCCGCAGGTGGTGCACTTATGGACAAATCCTACACCGCTGCCTATGCTCTAATTGAAAGTATGGCCCAAAAACACTATCAGTGGGGAAGTGAAAGAGGACACGCAGACAAAGGTACTACAGAGAAAGCACCGACAAAAGGAGGAATGTATGAGATAAGCGACGTAGACAGTGTCCACGCTAAGGTAGATGCCCTCACCCTAAAGATTGATAATTTGACTGCAATACCTCCAGCCACCGTGGCTGCTATAACTCCCAATTGCGAAATATGCGTAGTACCTGGACATCTTGTCACATAATGTAAGATCTTGGCAGGAACTCCAGCTGACCAAGTGAATTATGCTCAAGGAAACCCTTACTCAAACACGTACAACCCTGGATGGAAATATCACCCAAATTTCTCATATAAAAACCCCAATGCGTTGTATGCTCCAAACCAAGCACCTACCGTACCACCAGTATATCAAAAAGCTCCTGCAAATGCTCCTAGTGCACCTAAAAAAACAAACTTAGAACTGATGATGGAGAACTTCATAGCTACTCAAGCGCAAACAAATAAAGACGTCCAAAATCATAACATACACACTAATGAGCAAATAAAACAATTAGCAAACAAAATAGATGCTTTGGCCACCCACAATAAAATGTTAGAAACCAAAATATCTCAAGTGGCTCAACAACAAGCACCTACAGCCGCACCGGATGATACGTTTCCCGGTCAACCACAACCTAACCCAAAGGGGCATGCTCATGCCATTATATTAAGGAGTGGAACCGAGTTAGATGGACCGCCTGACCCAAGACTATCAAATCAAAGTATGTATCAAAAGGCTGAAACGTCAACTGAGAAGGTGAATCAACCAGAGAAACCAGAGGTAGACGAAGAAGATAAAGGAGGAGAGGCCAAAGAAAAAGAAAAACCTTATGTGCCTCCACCGCCTTATAAACCCCAAATCCCTTTTTCTAGTAGATTAGCCAAACCCAAGAACGTAGGGCAATTTAAAAAATTCGTAGAACTTCTGAAACAACTTAATATAACAATTCCTTTCACAGAAGCTATAACTCAAATGCCCTCCTATGCCAAATTCCTCAAGGAAATCTTATCTAACAAGAAAAAGCTAGAAGATAACGAAACGGTAACGCTTACAGCAGAATGTAGCGCGATTATCCAGAACAAGATGCCTCCTAAGCTGAATGACCCTGAAAGTTTCTCTATACCATGCCATATAGGTAAGTTTGTCATAGACAAATCCCTATGTGATCTAGGCGCTAGTATTAGAGTTATGCCTTTATCCATATGCAACAAACTGGAAATGGGTGAACTAAGAGCGACAAAGATGTCAGTTCAATTAGCAGATCGTTCCGTCAAATACCCAGTAGGAATCTTAGAAAATGTTCCCGTACGAATAGGTCAATTCTACATCCCTACAGATTTCATAATCATGGATATAAGAGAAGACGAAAGCACACCTATCATCTTAGGAAGACCATTCTTAGCCACAGCTGGAGCTATCATAGATATAAAAAAGGGCAAACTAACCTTTGAAGTAGGTGAAGAGAAAGTCGAATTTATTCTAACACAATTCTTACAAGTGCCCGCCATAGATGACACATGTTATCTGGTGGACATCGTGGACGAATGCGTAAGAGAAATTGAATGGGAACCAATACCTTGTTCCGAAACCATGAAGATTCCCACACCACTTATATTCGAAAATAACGAATGGTGTCCTGAATACCGAGACGACAATCTGAGTGAATGCTTAGCTCTGACACCCGATCACATGCCTTGTCCAAGAAAACCGACATTGGATCTTAAGCCATTACCTAAGACCCTCAGATATGAATTCCTTGACACTGAGTTAAAGCGTCCTGTAATTGTCAACGCGGACTTAGGGCAACAAGAAACAGACAAATTATTACAAGTCTTAAGAAAATATCCCTCCGCCTTAGGATACAATATTACAGATCTCAAAGGAATAAGCCCTTCCATATGCATGCATTGTATTATGCTGGAGAACAACTGCAAATCTTCTATAGAACATCAACGAAGAATTAACCCAATATGGAGCACCGTAGTTAAAGATGAAGTAAAAAAACTTTTGAACGCTGGAATCATATACCCCATCTCCGATAGTCAATGGGTAAGCCCAGTCCATTGTGTACCAAAGAAAGGTGGTATAACAGTAACAACAAACAAAGCAGGTGAAGCTGTAGCGGAACGAACTATAAGTGGAGCTAGAATGTGTATTGACTATAAGAAGCTAAACAAGGCCACTCGAAAGGACCATTTCCCTCTACCATTCATTGATCAAATGCTTGAACGATTAGCTAAGCACTCACATTACTGTTATCTAGATGGTTACTCCGGATTCTTTCAAATCCCTATTCACCCCGATGACCAAGAGAAAACAACATTCACATGTCCTTATGGAACTTTCGCCTACCGACGAATGCCATTTGGATTATGTAATTCTCTCGCCACATTTCATAAATGCATGATGGCAATCTTTGCTGATTTCATAGACAACATTATGGAGGTCTTTATGGACGACTTCTCTGTATGTGGAGAGAGTTTTGAAGATTGTCTGGTGAATTTGGAGAAAGTTTTGGAGAGATGCGTAAAAGTTAACCTCGTTCTGAATTGGGAAAAGTGCCACTTTATGGTCAAACAAGGAATCGTACTAGGACACGTTGTGTCCGAAAAGGGGATTGAAGTCGATAAAGCTAAGATCGAAGTCATAGAAAACTTGCAACCCCCTAAAACAGTAAGAGAAATACGCAGTTTCTTAGGACACGCCGGTTTCTACCGACGATTCATCAAAGATTTCTCGCAAATATCAAAACCTCTAACCACCCTCCTTATGAAAGACGTTGAATTTGATTTTGATGACAAATGCCTAAAGGCATTTAACCAACTAAAAACAGCTCTTGTATCCGCACCAATCATGCAACCACCCGATTGGAGACTTCCATTTGAAATCATGTGTGATGCAAGTGATTACGCCGTAGGTGCAGTCCTGGGACAACGAAGAGATAAGAAGCTTCATGCGATATATTATGCTAGTAGAACCTTGGACCCTGCACAGATGAATTATGCAACAACGGAAAAAGAACTTTTAGCCGTAGTCTTCGCACTAGTCAAATTTCGCTCCTACCTCGTAGGCGCAAAAATAATCATCTATACAGACCACGCAGCTATTGGATATCTCTTAACCAATCAAGACTCAAAGCCGAGACTTTTGAGATGGATTCTGCTTCTACAAGAGTTTGATATAGAAATTAAAGACAAAAAAGGTACCGAAAATGTGGTAGCCGACCATTTATCTCGAATGGAACAGTTGACACCAGAAGAAGTACCTATTAACGATGACTTCCCGTATGAACGTTTGATGGCTCAGATGGACTTAGGAGAAGCCAGAAAAGAACTGCCTGAATCAAATCCAAATCAACTGCTCTTAGGACTTGACACACAAGCTGCTAATAGCGATTCACGAGAAAGCCAACACCAAATAAATAATGCTATACAAGAAGTCGTGGTCTCTATACAAACCATACCATGGTATGCGGACATAGCAAATTACTTAGCTGCCAAAATCCTACCCCCTGACATGACTTATCAACAGAAGAAGAAATTCTTTCACGATTTGAAACATTACTTTTGGGATGAACCTTTACTATTCAAGAGGAGTGCAGACGGTATTTTCCGAAGATGTGTCCCGGAAAACGAAATAGTAAGCATTATTTCTAATTGTCATGATGCCCCTTACGGAGGTCATGCAAACACATCAAAGACATGTGCCAAAATTTTGCAGTCTGGCTTCTACTGGCCAAATTTGTGGAAAGATGTGCACACAGCCATCCTAAACTGCGACCGATGCCAATGCACCGGAAATATATCCAGACGCGATGAGATGCCGCAGACTGGCATCCTATAAGTGGAAGTCTTTGATGTATGGGGAATAGGCTTCATGGGACCATTTCCATCCTCCTTCGGAAACAAATATATACTCGTGGCTGTAGATTACGTTTCAAAATGGATTGAAGCAATAGCTTCTCCAACAAACGATACTAGAGTCGTGATTAAACTCTTCAAAACAATTATATTCCCAAGGTTTGGTGTACCCAAAAAGGTTATTAGCGACGGTGGCTCCCACTTCATATCACGAATCTTTGATAAACTCCTAACCAAATACGGGGTGAGGCACCGCGTCGCAACACCATACCACCCCTAAACAAGCGGACAGGTGGAAGTCTCAAATCGAGAAATAAAACAAATACTGGAAAAAACTGTTGCCACTTCAAGAAAGGATTGGTCAGCTAAGTTACCTGACGCATTATGGGCCTACAGAACGGCATTCAAGACACCGATAGGTACAACACCCTTTAAACTCATATATGGAAAATCATGCCACCTTCCAGTGGAAATTGAACACAAAGCTTACTGGGCAATTAAAACTTTAAACCTAAGCTACACTGCGAAAGGAGAGAAAAGGAGCCTCGACATAAATGAATTAGAAGAACTAAGATTAGATGCATATGAAAATGCAAGGATCTACAAAGAAAGGACGAAAAAATGGCATGACAAACGTATCTCAAGGAAAGAATTCAATGAAGGAGATGTTGTACTCCTATTCAACTCTCGGAAACTGTTCCCTGGAAAACTCCGTTCACGATGGTCTGGACCATTCGAAGTAACCAAAGTTTTCCCCATTGGTGCCATAGAAATCAAAGGAAAATCCATGAATCCATTCTTAGTGAATGGCCAACGCCTAAAGCATTATTACAGCGTCGAAAATAAGGATTACACCGCGAGCTTAACGCTATTAGAGCTACCGCACCAATTTGAAAACTAATTCACGTCTAACAACAAATGTCAAGCTAATGACATTAAACAAGCGCTGTGTGGGAGGCAACCCGCAATTTTTTATTTTTATTTATTATCTCTCAAAGATCTTTATCTTTTATTTTATTTTTTATTTTATTTTTTCATTTCTGCATTCTGATTTTTACTTTCCTATTTTTTTCCTTTTCTTTCTTTCTCCCACAACATATTTTACTTATTTGCATTTTTATTTTCCAAATTTTAGTACCGATTCACAAGAACCTACAAGCTAAAATTCTTGGACACTATCATTTTTGCCTCGGAGACTCAACAGAGACGATATGAGATTCTGGCTCAGCGCCAGATGAGTATGACCACATATGTGCATGATCCCACCTTGACAGCCTTAGGAATCAGGGAAAGTGTCTATTTCATGTTTAACCAGATAGGATGGGAGGGGTTCCTAGCCCATAAACACCCTACACACCAACGCCTCACCTTGGAGTTCTTGAGCTCCCTCATCTATAAACCCACACAAGGCTTAGGGCGTAGTAGAAGTAAGATGTCCTTTAGATTGTTCGGTTTCACCCACCAGTTTACAGTTCGCAGTCTAGCTCAGCTGCTAGGATTCCCTAGCTCTTTAGACGCCCACATGGAAAATCAGGAGGATGAGTACCTCAACTTTGAGCTTAATCACTTTTGGAGAGACATAGCGGGCCAATATCCCGAGGACCCCGACCACCTTGATGCCACCGAGATTCATAACCCTGCTATTAGGTATTTCCATCACATTTTAGCTTTCACATTTTTTGGAAAACCTATTAATCAACTCTCGGTTTCTAGGGATGAGTTATTCATCATTTACTGTGCTTTTCAGACCAGAGAAGTCGTTGGCGCATCATTCATGATAGCCAACATGTCAGCTATAGCTCAGTGTACCCATGGCCCCATCTGTGTCGGCGGGCTAGTCACTATGATAGCCGAGGCCCTATCCCTACGGTCATCTCTGTCGCGCCTTACACCGTACGCCAGATATTATACCATGGACATCCCTTTTTGCTTTAACATTTCTTTGATTGGTAACCTCAACCCACCTCACTTTCAGCTGCTTGTCCAACGTAACCCTGTCTATTGCTTCAAATTGCCTAGCCATGAGCATACCAGTGTCTATACCAAGACAAATTGGCTATATCCCATAGAGAAGACAGACGAACAAGACCTTGAGAGGGAGGAGAGCGACCCCTCTACACCCACAGGTTACCACGATTATACACCTTTAGATTACCCTACACTACCCCTTGTTACTACAGCTGATGACATACCCATGCCTGATCATGCACATACAATCAAGACTCTGCAGACAGATGTTACCACACTCTGAGGCAAGCTCGACACTGTTAAAGAAAATGTCAGCACACTTCGGCGTGACTTCTTTCATTTCATGGACGTCGTCACAGAGCAGTTTGACCATATTTATCAACATCTCCACGCTTCTGCAACACCTCCCGGAGGCCCTCATGCTTTATAGTTTTTCTGTACCTCCCCAGTGAGGACACTGTTTGTTCTTAGTATGGGGGGGGGGGGGGGGGGTTCATTGTTTTTCATCATTATTATTCTCAAACTCATTATGGTTTTAATTATTTTCGAATAATATATTACTTTTCGGTCCTAAAATTTTATTCATATCCATTTTATTTATTTCTATTTACAAAGTATGCATTCATTTTTTGCAATTTCCGTGATTATTTTCATTTGTTCTTAATTTCTATTATTATTATCATGTTTTATTTCTGTTACTATTTTTATTTGCTTCTTATATTATTATTCCAACCATACAATATGCTACTAATCCCTTGCAATACACATCTCAAAATTGAAATTAATTAATTACTTTAGTGGAGCATGCATTCAAAGCAGTCAAAGAGACCAACATGACCTGACGAACGTCAGTATGCATGTGACGAACGTTAGGGAGTGTCTTTGACTCTGACGAGCGTCAGAGAGAACATGACGGGCGGCATGCATTGTCCCCCACGCTTTTCAAAACCGTGACCATTGAACATCATTGATGCACGAAAAATTTGTTTTAAAATCCCACCACCCCATTTACTCCACTCACCCATAACTTCCATAACCTCCCAAATTTCAAAATTCTCCCATAAACACCATTAAATTTCTTACTCCACAAAACCATCTATATAAACCCTCCCCTTCCATCCTTAGTTTCATCACTACCACTCCCTTTCCATCTCTCTACCACATATACATTTTTTTCTATCAAGTTCAACACTCATGGCCAACCAACCCGAACCCGACATGCGACATCTCGTGCTCCGACAAGGAGAAGCCAGTGAGCTTCAAAAAGAGAGGTACATAAAATTCCATCACCGAGGGCTAACATCAACACGGTTCGTCGACAACACTTGATTGCAAGAATTAGGCTTGCAACCTCATATGGAAGGCTTGCTGAATAAAGCTGGCCTAAGATTTATTAGCACGATGAACACACCAACTTACGAAGCTCTCACGTTGGAATTCTTGAGTTCCTACGCATATCACACCCGAGAAGATGCAGACGCACACCTAACGGGAGCCGCTCATTTTCGGATGTTCAAAGGAGAGTACCAACTCAACCATGAAATTTTGAGCAACATATTTCATTTTCCCCGAGGGAATAATGTGCAATACCGCATACCCCCAGAATTGGATTGGAATGGAAGTGCATACGCACTATGGGAGAGAATAACCGGTGAACGAAATGTCACACCCTAAGCACGGTACGCCTCTCACATCCACAACCCGAACATTCGCTTCTTACACCGTGTTATGGCAAACACAATATTCGGAAGGGCAAACAACAACAAGGTAAACACTAAAGAGTTATATGCTCTCCACTGTAACTTTTCGCAAAACGTCCGTCTTAATCCCGTCACTTTAATGATGGCCCATATTCAAAACCTCGTTGCAAGAGAAGGGACCACACCTTTTTGCATCGGAGGCATCATCACCGACATCGTAGTTCACTTGAACTGGGGGGAAAGGATCCAACTCCTACCTTCGCTGCCAGCAATTTTTATGGACATTGATAACTGTAGATATGGCCGCCTGATTAAAGTACGAGAAGCTGGAGGATACTATCTCATGGTTAAGAATGCAAGAGTTCGTAGTGTGATCATGCCTAATCATAATCGTACTTACTTGGGTAATCCAGATAACGGGCTTTACAACCTGAACGCCCCTGAACCCGGAGAAAATGTGCAAGGAAATCAAGGTCAGGCTAAAAACGCTGTCGCTGACGAAATCGAAGAAGAATTAGAGCAGCAAGAGCCCCAACGACAGCAAGCCAACAATCCCGCCACTATCGATGCAATATATGCCGCGATAATGCAACAAAACCAGCTGTCAACTCAATGCCACCAAAGCCTCGAGACACGCCAAATCGAGATGATGACTCTCATGCAACAAATGCAGAGAGACCAAAATGACTACGCTCGCAGGCACGATCAAAGTATGCTGGAATTCACCACAGGAATAACGGCGGATATGTGAGCCCTAACACTCCGTGTTGACGACTTGCATAATATCATATCCCAAAGAGATGGCGGCGAATCTTCCAGACATGGTGGGCAAGCGCGTCGAAGAGCAAGGACACGTGGCCGATACCAAAGACAAGAGGAGGAAGAATGATTATGTTGTTATCTTTCCCCTTTCCCGCTTCTTTCAATACATTGAGGACAATGTATGATTCAAGTATGGGGGAGGAAGTATTTCCCTTTTTCTTGTAATTTTTATTTTCTTTGTTATTTCCCTTCTGTTATCTTAAATTCAATAAATTTTTTTTTCTCAAGTCATCTATTACAGCAATTTGTGTTGTTCTTTTAGACTCCCCTCTCTTTTTGAGCCCATAAATTTTTTTTCCTCACTCGACAAGTAAATAGACTTCAAAATCTTTAATCATCAGGAATTGGGGCGAGATGAAGCGAAATTTCTACCGTTTAGACACTCTATAACCCCAGAGTATGATAGATCAGTTCAAGTACCCATTGTTTCCAACACCCTGAGTTTAGTCTTTATAGTAACCTTGAGTAGTTTATATTAGCAGTCAGCACCGTCTTAAACACAAACTACGCAGGAAGTCGATGAATATAAGTGGATGATAGAATATTTTAGCAAAATGTTGCAAGTAAAAACACTGATTAAATTGGACGATCCTCATCCGATCGCCTAATCCAAAGGATGTAAACTGTGATCGGTGGATCTGGAACTGACTGTTTAACGCTGGTTCGCGAAATGTCGCGGTAAGCAAGAGTCGCCACCGTCTTTTATTTTCTCCAAATGGAAAGGACAAAAGCACAGAAAAATTCCTTATAGAGATTGCTCTCGGTTCGGGAGGTAGGTTATAGAAAGGGAAGGTATTAGCACCCTTTCTATCCATGGTTATCCATGGGCTCTTAGATACTTGCTCAATGTGTTTTCAAAATTGTTTTTTTGCTTTTCAATGTGGGTTTTAAAAAGTTTCTTTGAAAAAATTTCAGATCGACTCATACGTCAGAGTGTTTGAAAAGTTTGTTTTGAAAGCTTTTTGAAAGTGTCGGTGTGAAAAGAGTTTTGTTTTGTTTTTGAAATTAGAGCAAGTATCCTTGAGAACCTACCTACCCTAAGGAATTCGTCTGTGTAGATGTCCTTAAAGTAGTGCCATCCCACCATTGAGAGGTAGGTAGCACCACCGTTGGAGATGTTCGGGTCAATTCGATTTTGGAGGGACATGGTGACCACCAGAGCAATGGGAAGACACCTTAGAAGCTACCCTCATGCCAGGTTCCCGGATCATGAGGACTTACTAAGACATCCTCTACTCGACGATCACCTTTCGAAAGGCAACAGTGAGGCGTACCCTAGGGGTGGTGTGTGCGATTCGTGTGTCGTTTTCATTGATATTTGTCTTGTCATGTTTATTGGTGTTCTACGCTTGATTTTATTTTGTCCATACATTCTTTCATGTTATTAACAGTTTAAAAGTTTGCGGGAAAAGTAAATCTAAAGCTATTACAAATGGCGCGGGTCCACATCGCCAAAATTAAACCGGACCCGATTTGACGGAAAATAAAGAAAGCAAATAAAAGTGCGAAAAGTATAGTTACAACGCTTTGGGAGAGATACATAATGAATTAGGCGAAATAAAATAAATACGCGAAATAAAATTAAGAACATGGGCGTTGGACCCTTTTGCAAAATATTAAATTACAAGAATTAATTAATTAGAATTAAATGCTTTTGTTTTTTTGGTATTTTTATGTTTTTTAAGATTTAAAAGAAAAAGGAATTAATTGAAATTAACTAACCCTAATTCTAATGTTTTTTAAGTTTGTTATGAAAAATATTGAATTTTTAACTAATTTAAACCTAAGTTAATTTACATGCATTTTTTAATTTATGAAAATAAATAAAATAAATATTATTATTATAAAAAAGAAAAAAAATTGAAAGGAATAAAATTTATTAAACCTAAATTCTATGTTTTTGGTTTTTTAGTTATAAAAAGAATTAAAATTAAAACCTATTTAATACTAAATATTTACATGTAATTTATTTATGAAAATAATTAAAATAAAATAAATATTATATTTTTCTCTTTTTTCTGATTTTTGTGTATTTTATAATTTGTAAAGAAAATAATTCATTAAAACAAATAATTAAAATTAAAATTAAAATTAAAATAAGAATAAGAAAAGATAATGAAAGCAAACCAGGGGGGGTTCAGGCCCCAATTGGAGGTTAAATGTGAAATTCTGGCCCAATGAATTTGGCCCTTTTTTGACTTTTTCCAGATGCAATATGGCACGTTGACTAGCACCCACTGTACTCCCTGAATCCTGGCCCTTGAATTGGTTCGATTGGACGCGTGGATGATCAGACTTTGGGGCGTATGATGCATCCTCCATGTTGACACTGCATAGGATTTTGTATTGAAAAATAATATGGAACTTACACAGACCTGGGACTCGAACCCAGGTCTTGGATGTCAACGCAATTAGCATTTGCCAGCTGAGCCATGAAACACATGTTAATATATTATAAGAAACAAATAATAAAAAGAGAAATAAATGCATTAGTGGATCCAGCGCGCCAGTTTTCAAATGAACGAATCACGCTTTGCCACGAGGTCATCTTCCTCGTTTCCCCTGAAACTAAAACATTGGGCAACGGTTTTCAGAGCGTGGTTTTAGAGGGCTTTTGGAAAAATAGCGATTACGCCTCAAGGCCCTATAAATTGAGCGCGAGGGTTCCATCATCTTCGTCTTCATGCGCTGAGTTGAATGGCATTGGTCTGGAGTTCTAATTTTGCTTCGTTACCAAAGCCCTAAATTGACAAACCTGTAAACCCAATTCCTGGAGTTGGAGTTGATGTTTTGGATTGCAATATGATCAGGAGGACTTGAGGAAGCTATTGGAAAAGCTTTTGTGCCTTGAATCGCCCTCCAACACTGAATTCAGTTTTGAGTTTTATGGAAAATTTTCAAGTTTTGTAGGGGAATTGCTGCACAGTTTTCAATCCAATGCTATTAGGTTTGTATTCCTGTATATGTAAGGAAGCAATTAGGTTAAGAAAATTGGATCAAATCCATGGCAATAATGATTTTGCATATTTGATTTCATAAGATCTTTTTGAATCTTTTTCACATGTATTTTGTATCAATTAAGCTCAAATCAATCCAATTTTTTTCCATGTTGGGATGTGCACGAAATCTTGAGTCTAGAATGTGCATAAAAAGATTTTTTAGGTCAAGTTTTATATTTTCTACATATTTAAATGTTTTAAATGAATTAATATAAATACTAATTCAAATAAATAAAAAATGTGAAAATACTTCCCTTTGGGCCAAGTGGTCGTGCATATGCTTGGAATGATGAATCATTGAAGAAAAATGGGCCCATTAGCATTTTTGGATCATTTGAATCAATGTTGACTTTTCAAAATATCCAAACATTTCCCAACTTCCACAAGGCATAACTTGCTCAATTTTTAAGCTTTTCTCATGTTCTTGGACATTTTGGAAAGGTCTTTGAGTCCTATAACCAATGCCGTTGGTCCCATGTCATTTTGATTTACCAATCTCAAGTTATGGCCTTTGACTTAAAGTCCCTTTTTATTAACTTTTGAAAATGACCTATAATGTTGAAATTGATAACTTTTTGTGAGAGCATTTCTTGGACTTGAAGTATGAAGATGAGTTGTAGGAAATGTCTTTCTCTTCAAAATGAGCTTTGGATGGGATTTTTCTGATAATCCATGTGAAAGTTATGCCCTGGTCAATTTCAGTTGACTTTTTCAGCTGTCCAAATAAGGAAACTTTTGCATCTTTGATGATTTCTGAGCCAAATTTTGAGAATCATGATCAAGCATTGATCAAATGATGTTTATGGCTTCAAAATGATATGTTGATAAAAAATTTGAGCTTTTGACTGTCAAATGACCATTTTGCCCCTACAGTTGACTGTAGTGCAATCTAGAGTTTTAACTGTGCAATTTTGAGCTGAATGCTTTGAAACTTGATATGAGGATGCTTGACCATATTTGTAGGCATGTGAGACTTGGTTGGGCCTTTGAGAAGTTCATTTTCTTGCTCAGAACACAAACCCTAGCTTTGACTGTATAGGAGGCTCTTTGACTGGGCAACCCCTGGAGACTTCTGAAGCTTGGCTTGGCAATTTCCTGAAGAATATGGGAGGGCAAATTTTGAGGTACAACAGTTGCCCCTGTTCAATCTTCTTAGACCTGAGGATGCAGATTGGCTGACGTGCCTTTCGTAATCCGAGGGTAGAAGATGATTGAACACTAGAGTGCCCTAGAAATTTGCGCTCACATAGTAGCAGTGATGGGGGAATGGGCTTATAGATGCCATTTGGGAGATCGCTGGGTAGGATGATGGGCTTATAGATGCCATCTGGATGTTGATCGCGTAAGAGAATCCCTAGCGAGAACCTGCATATCTGCAAAAGAAAAATGAGTACCTGACACGTTGCAGGAGCTGATTTTCAGATGCTTGATACAGATGTGTCCTGACTGGTTACAGGAGCTGAGTCTGGAGCTTCACAAGATGATGGATGAACTAGGGATGGTTACCACCTTAGCATGAATGGTCAGAGAACCTTGGATGATTTTAACCTCAACAACGCTCGTTTGAGAAAATCTTGGTAGGAATTTACCATCTTCGTAGTGTCAGGAAGAGGACCAAAGGACATTATAATCTCAAAGGGAGTCACCTCAATCACCGTTGGAGAGGGAACTATAGGAAATTATAATCTGAAAGGAATTATCACCTCACTCACCGTCGGAGAGGCAAACATCTTGACAGGGAATTACCACCTCACTCGCCGTTGGAGAGGGGACCATAAGAGACTATCACCTCACGCTCATGTCGGAGAGGGAAACATCTGAAAAAGGAATTACCACCTCACTCGCCGTTGGAGAGGCAAACATCTTGAAAGGGAATTACCACCTCACTCGCCGTTGGAGAGGGGACCATAAGAGACTATCACCTCACGCTCATGTCGGAGAGGGAAACATCTGAAAAAGGAATTACCACCTCACTCGCCGTTGGAGAGGGGACCATAAGAGACTATCACCTCACGCTCATGTCGGAGAGGGAAACATCTGAAGAAGGAATTACCACCTCACTCGTCGTTGGAGAGGGGACCATAAGAGACTATCACCTCACGCTCATGTCGGAGAGGGAAACATCTGAAAAAGGAATTACCACCTCACTCGCCGTTGGAGAGGGGACCATAAGAGATTATTACCTCACGCTCATGTCGGAGAGGGAAATATCTGAAGAAGGAATTACCACCTCACTCGCCGTTGGAGAGGGGACCATAAGAGATTATCACCTCACGCTCATGTCGGAGAGGGAAACATCTGAAGAAGGAATTACCACCTCACTCGCCGTTGGAGAGGGGACCATAAGAGATTATTACCTCACGCTCATGTCGTAGAGGGAAATATCTGAAGAAGGAATTACCACCTCACTCGCCGTTGGAGAGGGGACCATAAGAGATTATCACCTCACGCTCATGTCGGAGAGGGAAACATCTGAAAAAGGAATTACCACCTCACTCGCCGTTGGAGAGGGGACCATAAGAGATTATCACCTCACGCTCATGTCGGAGAGGGAAACATCTGAAAAAGGAATTACCACCTCACTCGCCGTTGGAGAGGGGACCATAAGATAACTTCTACTGAGTCTTTATCAGAAAAATCTGTTTGGAGTCGATTTAGCTGGACTAGAGAAGGCCTTGAAACATGTTTGAGAATTTCAACTGCATCTTTCCTGAAAGGTAAAGGTCAGTTATATGCAATGCATGATATGGATCAAGCAATGATGTTCTCAACATGGATGCGATTTGTATGATATGATGCGTACATGCATGCTATAATGATGTATGTGATGATTTATGTATGTTTTTGGTCTAGGAAAATAAATCCTTGACGGGTGCCGGGAAGTCATTCCTGGGCTGATGTTGAGGAAGAGATTTTGCTTCCGCTGGGGATGATAAGTGCAAGAATACCGGTAGGAGAAGATGACTCCGTTGCGGAATAAACTTGGCGAATGGAAGATTCTGCGGGGAGAAAAATACTCTAAAGATCTTGCTGGGAAACAATACTTTGTGGGGAGAGAGAATGCTTTGCTGAGATTGATGAAGATAACTTGCTGGAGATATCTTGTTGGATTGGAAGTGTTGATAAACTTCGCTGGGGATAAGAAAGAACTACGTTGACGACGACCTTTCCGTGGCTTTTGGCTGAGGATAACCCAGTTATATCCGGTTAAGGAAATTACTCTTTGAATAAAGCCAGGAGACGCGTTCGTGCTCTGCAAGGATAAGCTTCCAGAATCTACTGGGGATAAGCTTACTGCTTGGGGATATGAATTCCAAATTTCCCTGGGGATCTGAATTGGAGTTTCCTGGGGAAGTTTTGATATGCTGGGGAAGTGATTCCTTTCGAATGTTGATATACCGCCGGGGAACAATCTTTGGACCAAGACTGCCGGGGATGCTTGTTAAGAATGTGTATACTGCTGGGGAGTGTTGAGATCTGCTGGAGGATACCCAACTTCCTTGAGATTTGCTGATATATTTTGGGAGAGAGTGTATTGACTGCTGACTTACTCTCTGGGGAATTAAGGTGTACTGGTCGTATTTTTTAGCTGAATCTACCTTGGTACCTTGGAGGACGGAACAATTAGACTGCTCAAACAACTCTTTATTGCCCCTGTTTCTAGTGTTACCTGCAATTAATTCCTTTGTTTCGTATGCAAATATTTATGAGTTAGCAAATTTTTGTCAATGCATATATCACAAATTGAACCTTGGACGTTCTTCACAAAACAAAACAGAAAAGAAAAAACACTTGGCGTATTTAACTGAAAAGGTGTTTGTATTGATTTTGAATGGCCTGTGAATAGGCGTTTTATTTACAAGAGGCTGATGTCCTAGTAAGAGAACGTCGCCGAACAAAAGAGTTTATACAAGATTTTGTACAAAAGAAAATAAAACAGCTGTGTGAAATGAATGATCCCACTGGGTTTCAACTCTGCTATTGTCTTTATGACTCCGAGCGTCTCATCACTTGATGACCTAGGTTGAAGGTGAAGCTGACGGAGCGATGCCGTTTGAACTTGATGTAGATACCGGATTCTGGATGCAAAGTGATCAATGAGACATAGTATTACGCTTTATCCCTAATTTTTGCCTGGACCGCCCTTTCGGGTTTTCAGTCCACCGGGATACCCATTTTTGCCCAAGTCGCCTTTTCAGGTTTTCGACTTGCCGGGTGTACAAATTTTTCATTTTCATCCCTTCATTTTGCCCGAACCCTTTTGGTTCGACGGGAAGCCCTAATTTTTGCCTAGGCGTGTCAGCCTAGCGGGTCTTTTTTATGCGTAGTATTTTTTTACTATGTCTGCATTGGCGGGGCGAGGAAGGTCGTCACCATCCATATTGGTCAATATCATTGCTCCTCCTGAGAACACATGCTTGACCACAAATGGCCCTTCGTACGTAGGGGTCCATTTGCCCCTTGGATCACTCTGAGGAAGGATGATTCTCTTGATTACTAGATCCCCGACTCGATATTCCCGTGGTCTGACCTTTTTGTTAAATGCCCTAATCATCCGTTTCTGATACGTCTGACCATGGCAGATAGCAGCAAGTCTCTTTTCATCAATGAGGTTGAGTTGATCAAGTCGTGTCTGAATCCAATCATCTTCGTTCAGATTTGCATCCTTCATTATCCGGAGAGAGGGTATTTGCACTTCAATCGGCAAGACTGCTTCCATACCATAAACCAGAGAGAAGGGAGTTGCCCCGGTTGACGTCCTAGCTGAAGTACGGTACCCATGTAGAGCGAACGGTAACATCTCGTGCCAATCTTTGTAGGTGACTGTCATCTTTTGAATGATCTTCTTGATGTTCCTATTTGCTGCTTCTACAGCCCCATTCATCTTCGGTCTGTAAGGAGAAGAATTGTGGTGCTGTATCTTGAACTGTTCGCAGAGCTCAGCAATCATCTTGTTATTCAGATTAGTACCGTTGTCTGTAATAATTCGCTCTGGGACGCCGTACCGACAAATCAGGTTGTGCCGAATGAACCGTGCCACCACAGTCTTGGTTACCGTAGCATAGGACGCTGCCTCGACCCACTTCGTAAAATAATCAATCGCCACTAGGATGAAGCGATTCCCATTAGATGCCGTAGGTTTTATCTCACCAATCATGTCTATGCCCCACATTGCAAACGGCCAAGGTGCAGTCAGAACATTTAGGGGAACCGGAGGAACATGCACCTTGTCTGCATAAATCTGGCACTTATGGCATGTCCTGGAATGTTGATAGCAGTCAGCTTCCATTGTGGACCAGTAATATCCTGCCCGTAGGATTTTCTTAGCCATTGTGTGTCCACTGAAATGCGTACCAAAGGTTCCTTCATGTAGCTCTTCCATGATCCTTTCTGCTTCAGTTTTGTCCACACAACGCAGTAAGGTTGAATCATGGTTTCGCTTGTACAAGATGCCGCTGCTAAGGAAGAACTTGGCTGCGAACCTCCTCAGGAATTTCTTATCATTGACAGATGCACCTTCAGGGTATTCCTGAGCTTCCAAATATCTCTTCACTTCATGGTACCAAGGCTTCTCAATTACCAATTCAGTTTCGAGATCACAACAGTATGCCGGTTCGTCCAGTTTCCAGATGATGATCCGGGGAGCCTCATTATCCCATTTGACCTTAAACATAGAAGACATTGTAGCTAACGCGTCCGCCAGCTGATTCTCTTCTCTTGGAAAGTGCTCAAAGGTTATCTTCGTGAAGTGGGGGATCAGGGTCAACACACATTCTCTGTAAGGAATCAGGTTTGGATGTTTCGTATCCCACTCTCCTTTGATCTGATTGATCACAAGAGCGGAATCTCCGAAGACACTTAGAAATTTGATCCTTAGGTCGATCGCAGCTTGAAGACCCATGATACATGCCTCATACTCCGCCATGTTGTTGGTACAGTTGAAACACAGCCGGGCAGTGAGTGGAGTATGAGTACCTTGAGGAGATATGATTATGGCGCCGATACCATTACCCAAGGCGTTGGAGGCTCCGTCAAAGTGCATAGACCATCGGGATCCTGGTTCAGGTCCTTCATTCGGTCCAGGTACTTCACAATCAGTCACTATCATGATGCTTTCGTCCGGAAATTCGAAGTTCATTGACTGATAATCATCTACAGCTTGATGAGCCAGGTGGTCTGCCAATACACTTCCCTTGATGGCTTTCTGGGTTGTGTATTGAATGTCGTATTCCGTCAAGATCATTTGCCATCTTGCAATTCTCCCAGACAGAGCGGGCTTCTCGAATATGTACTTTATAGGATCCATCTTTGAGATCAACAAGGTGGTATGGGTCAGCATATACTGTCTCAGCCAGCGAGCAGCCCATACCAAAGCGCAACAAGTTTTCTCGAGCAGTGAGTATCGGGTCTCACAATCGGTAAACTTTTTGCTAAGGTAATAAATGGCATGCTCTTTTCGGCCAGACTCGTCATGCTGCCCCAGCACACACCCCATTGAGTTGTCAAGCACTGTCAGGTATAGTATCAGAGGTCTCCCTTCAACCGGTGGCATAAGGATGGGTGGTTCTTGGAGATACTCTTTGATTCTGTCAAAAGCGGCCTGACATTCATCGTTCCAACGTACTACCTGATCTTTCTTCAGCAGCTTGAAGATTGGTTCACAAGTAGCAGTCAGATGCGAGATGAATCGAGCAATGTAATTCAGGCGTCCTAAAAAGCCTCTGACTTCCTTCTCTGTCTTAGGAACTGGCATCTCTTGAATAGCTTTGACCTTAGCAGGGTCCACTTGAATACCTTTATCACTGACCACGAAGCCTAACAACTTCCCAGATCTTACCCCGAAGGTGCACTTGTTCGGGTTCAACCTCAGTTTGTATAGTTTCAACCGGTCAAACAACTTCTGCAGATGATCTAGGTGCTCTTCCTCAGTCTGGGACCTGGCGATCATGTCGTCCACGTACACTTCTATCTCATGATGGATCATGTCATGAAATAAAGCAACCATGGCACGCTGGTAGGTTGCCCCGGCGTTCTTCAACCCAAAAGGCATGACCTTGTAACAGAAGGTGCCCCACTGAGTAACAAATGTAGTCTTTTCCATGTCTTCAGGTGCCATCTTGATCTGATTGTAACCTGAGAAACCATCCATGAAAGAGAACACCTTATGCTGAGCCGTATTATCAACAAGGACGTCGATGTGAGGTAAGGGGAAGTCATCCTTGGGGCTAGCCCTGTTCAGGTCCCTGTAGTCAACACACATTCTGACCTTACCGTCCTTCTTAGGTACCGGCACTACATTAGCAACCCACTGAGGGTAAGAAGTCACTGCAAGAAACCCGGCATCAAACTGTTTCATGACCTCGGCCTTAATCTTCTCGGACATCTCTGGACGCATCCGACGGACCTTTTGCTTAACTGGAGGACAGTCTTCCTTAGTTGGCAAGTGATGGACCACGATATCGGTATCCAACCCGGGCATGTCTTCGTAGGACCAGGCAAAGATCTCCATATAGTCATGCAGCATTTGGGTCAACCGTTGCTTCACGCTGAGCTCTAGGTTGGCACCAATCTTTACCTCTTTCCTGTCTGTCTCAGTACCCAAGTTTATGGTTTCTACTGGCTCTTCATGGGGTTGAATTGCCCTCTCTTCCTGAAGTAACAGTCTTGCAAGCTCGCCAGGCACTTCGCAATCATCTTCACCTTCGTCTTCGGCTAAGTTGATCGGATTTTCGAAGTCATAATTGGCAGTAGCAGAGTTGTTATCAGTGAGATCCAGAGTGGATTGAAACCTGTATGAGTGAGTGTGTGTGTAAATACAGCTGTTTTGAAATATACGTAAAGGAAATAAAGACAGAAAAGGAGCACAATATTTGTAATGCGAAAAACGTCCAAGATTTTCATTCATGATATATGAAATGACAATTTATATGCCCTCACAAATAATACCACGGTGCCTCGGGTAAGACACCGGGCCAAAGAATTTATTTATTGTTTATTACAAATACCAAAACAAGAGAATTCATTACTCAGTAACAAGAGAAACAGATAAGTTGTCCTTTGCACTCCAATTGTTAGATCCTCCGTCGGTTGCCGGGTAGATCCTGCTATCAAACTCAGCATCGTCCACTTCGTCTTCGTCCCCAATAGCATTCACTCCATGAGCAGGTAGGGGAGCCGTCACCACATTAGGCTTGTCAGATGCCTCAAACTGTACCTCCTTGGCGTCAATAAGGTCCTGCAGCTTGTTCTTCAACGCCCAACAATCGTCGGTAGAGTGCCCTGGGCTATCTGAATGGTAAGCACAACGAGCATTCGGGTTGTACTTAGGAGAGGTAGTATTGGAGAACTTCAGGGGTTCTCTGACAGTCACCAAATTGGTGGATAGCAACTGTGGCAGGATCTGTGATAGGGTCATGCTTAACCGGGTAAATTCTCTCCGGGGTCTATCAGCCCTTTGAGGATTGTTTGGCCGAGGAGCGGCAGCAGGCTTAGCAATCATTACCGCACTGACAGATTGGCGGCGATCAGGTCTTTCCGATTTCCTGGAACCATACACGGCGCTAGACTCCTTCTTGAAGGGTTTCTTCTCTGCACTAGATGATGCACCCTTCGCAATCTTACCAGATTTCAGCCCAGCCTCAATTCTCTCTCCAGTCAGAATCAAATCAGTGAACCCAGCAGAAGAATTCCCGATCAAATGGTTGAAAAACGGCCCAGATAGGGTCCCCAAGAACATGTCTACCAACTCCCGGTCAGTCAATGGTGGCTGCACCCTGCCAGCCAGGTCTCTCCACTTCTGAGCGTACTCTTTAAAACCTTCGCTTGCACCTAACGACATACCCTGGAGTTGGGTACGTGTAGGGGAAAGGTCGGCATTATACTGATACTGCTTGTAAAAAGCAGTAGCCAGCTCCTTCCAGTTACGAACCTTGGTCCCATCCAGCTGATAGAACCATTCGAGATGAGTCCCTGAAAGACTCTCCTGGAAGAAGTGGATCCATAAATTCTTATCCGCAGAGTACGGTTGCATTTTCCGAACATAGGACCTTAAGTGCAGCTTGGGACAAGATGCCCCATCATACTTAGAGAAGGTTGGTGCTTTGAACTTGTGCGGGATAATCACACCAGTAGACAAACCCAGATCTCCAAAATCCAGCCCAGGTACCTGTTGAACTTCCATTGCCTTCAACCTATCCTCCAGTTGCTTATATCTGTCGTCTGCAGGAGGATACTGCTCTTCATCAAAATCAGTCTCGTTGTCGGAGACTACCGGACTAGGAACCCTTGCTTCTGTCTGAGGAGTACTCTTGTCAACAGAAGAACCAGCCTCTCCCTGTTGCAGAGCATTGCCAAACCTTCGGCCTGAGTTGAACAGAACAGTTCTTCTCTTCTTCTTCTTCTCCTTCTTCAGGAGCATAGCCTTCAATTCTTCCTGGCCTTGAGCCAAGCCCATGATTAATTCCTGAAACTGCGCATTCTGCGCCTGAAGAGCTTTGATAGTTGTCTCAGTTGCAGATGAGTCGGGATTCATGATGCTGAAATAAACAGCGAAGAACTGTAAGCAACCTGAAAAGAGGGAAAACCTGCTATGCACATGATGAATGATATGTGTTTATGCAATGCATTCAAGGGTTTGAAAGTTCAAATTTGTTGTAGACAAAAAGGAACACATGTTATCATTAAGGAAATCATTGTTTAATACATTAAAGCCTCGTGGGCTGATAATACAAAAAATCAAATCAATCCCAAAATACACTGCGCATCCTCTTTGGAGCTATGTAGGTATTGAGATTCCTCTCCTCATGCAACAGACGGGTGAGCTCCAAGACCTTCTTTTCACTGGCATGTAGATTGGTCTCAAGAGAATTCCGTTCTTCCTTAAGCTGGATCCAGCTCTTCTGCATCTCTTCCCAGGATGTGGGCATATCAGGGTGCTGAATAGTGTAGGACACTTCCCCTTCCAAGACTGGTTCTTTGATTACTGGGAGCACATGAGGATAAGGCATCACTAACTTCTGGGAGCGGGCGCGTACCCACTTGAGATAAGGTTCTAATGGGATGGAATTCCTGTGCCCCAGTGTCTTGCTGTCTATCCTACTTGGCATCCTCCAAGCTCTGATGAATCTCTGACGAAGTCCTTGAGTATCGTTGTTGAAGTCAAAAACTATGTCAGGAATCAACATATCATGAGGACCATCCCTCCGAGCATATCCAAACTGTCTCCAAGCCAGGCATGGGCTATAAGTAATACCTCCTCTGATTCCAAGTAAAGGAACATTAGGGTACTCCCCGCAACGGTCAATGATAGTGACATCTTCTCTGGACCTAGGGCACCAATGTATATCTGCATGTGTAAGAGTCATCAACCGTTGTGACCATCTCAAACCCCACTCATTCCTCAAGACTGATTGTGGAAGGTGCGAAATAAACCACCTTCCCAGGAGAGGAGTGCAACACATAAGGACACCTCTTTTTTTCATGGTTCGAGTGTAACATGAGTGAAGGATGTCCCCCAGCAACGTAGGGATAGGATTCCTGGACATGAAGATCTGGACATCACTGATATCAATGAGCTGATCTGGATTAGGGAACAACACCAAACCATAGACAAGGAGGGCCACAACCTCTTCAAAAGCTTGCAAATCAAGGGAGTTCCAACATTCAAGGGCCTTTTCAAATAGAAACCTGGCTAAGAACCCTTTGATACCACTTCTAACTTCCCAATGTCCCTTGAGGTCAGATGACTGTAGGTGCAAGGCTTTAGCAATCTCTTCAAGCTTAGGTTCCTTTTCTGTACCGTTGAAGGGTAACTGATCAAGGATAGGGATCTTCAGGAGCCGAGAGAACTCCTCCAATGTAGGTACCAACTGATAATCCAAGAAGGTGAAACAGTGATGCAGAGGGTCAAAGAACTGGAACAGGACCTTTATCATATCTTCCTCAATGTTGGTGTTGACCAAGCTGATGAGGCTTCCATGTCTTTCACTGAATGAAGAGTTCTCGGGAATCCTGGATATAAGTTCCTTAAGCTGAGGAGGGATCCTTACAAGACTGATTTGGATTGTCTTTCTACGAACAGTTTCCATGTCCTACAAAACAAGAACAAAGATGAAAATTCGAACCCCTGAGATGGTTAGTCAATGCATATGATGCTGGATGATGTCATGATGCAATGATTAAACACACCACAGATATTTACAAAGACAAACATGTAAGGCACACAAGGCACACAAGACAAGCCCTTAAGGTTTAAGGCCAGCATGGGGTCTGGGTAGTACCCTCTTGGAGTTGGTGGGTTCAACCTGTCCTAATCAAAGTAACCGGGTTCTAAGGTTCCCAATATCACGGGATTGCTTTCATTGTTCATCGTTTCGATTTAGCCACTGAACTGGCGACCGAAATATTCCAGGAAAGCAACCCTCAATTGAGTGTAGTATCGAATATCAACCAACCTCGGACTGCACCAAAGTCAGTTATCTCACTACCCTAAAGAGGCCAAGATTGTTCAATTAAGGTTCCTAAGGTCTGTTGATGCTTCACGACACCACGCGGAGGCCCCGTACTCTCCTTGACTGAACTCAAGGGTTACCGGTACACACCAAAGTGCCACATCAACGTAGCAGACTGTTTCAACCATGTCGGTATACCCCGCACAGTTCCCTCACAGCCTTGTTGCTACTTTCTAAGAAAGGTATCCCCCAGATCCGAGTTTAGGATCTATAGAACTCCCAAGCAACCCACAATAATAAAGCAAGCAAAGAAGACAATTGAAAACACAAGTGATCTTAGTCCTAAGGTACACCCCACTTTAAGTTTAGTTCCCCAGCAGATTCGCCAGTTCTGTGATTGGTGGATCTGGAACTGACTGTTTAACGCTGGTTCGCGAAATGTCGCGGTAAGTAAGAGTCGCCACCGTCTTTTATTTTCTCCAAATGGAAAGGACAAAAGCACAGAAAAATTCCTTATAGAGATTGCTCTCGGTTCGGGAGGTAGGTTATAGAAAGGGAAGGTATTAGCACCCTTTCTATCCATGGTTATCCATGGGCTCTTAGATACTTGCTCAATGTGTTTTCAAAATTGTTTGTTTGCTTTTCAATGTGGGTTTTAAAAAGTTTCTTTGAAAAAATTTCAGATCGACTCATACGTCAGAGTGTTTGAAAAGTTTGTTTTGAAAGCTTTTTGAAAGTGTCGGTGTGAAAAGAGTTTTGTTTTGTTTTTGAAATTAGAGCAAGTATCCTTGAGAACCTACCTACCCTAAGGAATTCGTCTGTGTAGATGTCCTTAAAGTAGTGCCATCCCACCATTGAGAGGTAGGTAGCACCACCGTTGGAGATGTTCGGGTCAATTCGATTTTGGAGGGACATGGTGACCACCAGAGCAATGGGAAGACACCTTAGAAGCTACCCTCATGCCAGGTTCCCGGATCATGAGGACTTACTAAGACATCCTCTACTCGACGATCACCTTTCGAAAGGCAACAGTGAGGCGTACCCTAGGGGTGGTGTGTGCGATTCGTGTGTCGTTTTCATTGATATTTGTCTTGTCATGTTTATTGGTGTTCTACGCTTGATTTTATTTTGTCCATACATTCTTTCATGTTATTAACAGTTTAAAAGTTTGCGGGAAAAGTAAATCTAAAGCTATTACAAATGGCGCGGGTCCACATCGCCAAAATTAAACCGGACCCGATTTGACGGAAAATAAAGAAAGCAAATAAAAGTGCGAAAAGTATAGTTACAACGCTTTGGGAGAGATACATAATGAATTAGGCGAAATAAAATAAATACGCGAAATAAAATTAAGAACATGGGCGTTGGACCCTTTTGCAAAATATTAAATTACAAGAATTAATTAATTAGAATTAAATGCTTTTATTTTTTTGGTATTTTTATGTTTTTTAAGATTTAAAAGAAAAAGGAATTAATTGAAATTAACTAACCCTAATTCTAATGTTTTTTAAGTTTGTTATGAAAAATATTGAATTTTTAACTAATTTAAACCTAAGTTAATTTACATGCATTTTTTAATTTATGAAAATAAATAAAATAAATATTATTATTATAAAAAAGAAAAAAATTGAAAGGAATACAATTTATTAAACCTAAATTCTATGTTTTTGGTTTTTTAGTTATAAAAAGAATTAAAATTAAAACCTATTTAATACTAAATATTTACATGTAATTTATTTATGAAAATAATTAAAATAAAATAAATATTATATTTTTCTCTTTTTTCTGATTTTTGTGTATTTTATAATTTGTAAAGAAAATAATTCATTAAAACAAATAATTAAAATAAAAATTAAAATTAAAATAAGAATAAGAAAAGATAATGAAAGCAAACCAGGGGGGGTTCAGGCCCCAATTGGAGGTTAAATGTGAAATTCTGGCCCAATGAATTTGGCCCTTTTTTGACTTTTTCCAGATGCAATATGGCACGTTGACTAGCACCCACTGTACTCCCTGAATCCTGGCCCTTGAATTGGTTCGATTGGACGCGTGGATGATCAGACTTTGGGGCGTATGATGCATCCTCCATGTTGACACTGCATAGGATTTTGTATTGAAAAATAATATGGAACTTACACAGACCTGGGACTCGAACCCAGGTCTTGGATGTCAACGCAATTAGCATTTGCCAGCTGAGCCATGAAACACATGTTAATATATTATAAGAAACAAATAATAAAAAGAGAAACAAATGCATTAGTGGATCCAGCGCGCCAGTTTTCAAATGAACGAATCACGCTTTGCCACGAGGTCATCTTCCTCGTTTCCCCTGAAACTAAAACATTGGGCAACGGTTTTCAGAGCGTGGTTTTAGAGGGCTTTTGGAAAAATAGCGATTACGCCTCAAGGCCCTATAAATTGAGCGCGAGGGTTCCATCATCTTCGTCTTCATGCGCTGAGTTGAATGGCATTGGTCTGGAGTTCTAATTTTGCTTCGTTACCAAAGCCCTAAATTGACAAACCTGTAAACCCAATTCCTGGAGTTGGAGTTGATGTTTTGGATTGCAATATGATCAGGAGGACTTGAGGAAGCTATTGGAAAAGCTTTTGTGCCTTGAATCGCCCTCCAACACTGAATTCAGTTTTGAGTTTTATGGAAAATTTTCAAGTTTGGTAGGGGAATTGCTGCGCAGTTTTCAGTCCAATGCTATTAGGTTTGTATTCCTGTATATGTAAGGAAGCAATTAGGTTAAGAAAATTGGATCAAATCCATGGCAATAATGATTTTGCATATTTGATTTCATAAGATCTTTTTGAATCTTTTTCACATGTATTTTGTATCAATTAAGCTCAAATCAATCCAATTTTTTTCCATGTTGGGATGTGCACGAAATCTTGAGTCTAGAATGTGCATAAAAAGATTTTTTAGGTCAAGTTTTATATTTTCTACATATTTAAATGTTTTAAATGAATTAATATAAATACTAATTCAAATAAATAAATAAAAAATGTGAAAATACTTCCCTTTGGGCCAAGTGGTCGTGCATATGCTTGGAATGATGAATCATGGAAGAAAAATGGGCCCATTAGCATTTTTGGATCATTTGAATCAATGTTGACTTTTCAAAATATCCAAAAATTTCCCAACTTCCACAAGGCATAACTTGCTCAATTTTTAAGCTTTTCTCATGTTCTTGGACATTTTGGAAAGGTCTTTGAGTCCTCTAACCAATGCCTTTGGTCCCATGTCATTTGGATTTACCAATCTCAAGTTATGGCCTTTGACTTAAAGTCCCTTTTTATTGACTTTTGAAAATGACCTATAATGTTGAAATTGATAACTTTTTGTGAGAGCATTTCTTGGACTTGAAGTATGAAGATGAGTTGTAGGAAATGTCTTTATCTTCAAAATGAGCTTTGGATGGGATTTTTCTGATAATCCATGTGATAGTTATGCCCTGGTCAATTTCAGTTGACTTTTTCAGCTGTCCAAATAAGGAAACTTTTGCATCTTTGATGATTTCTGAGCCAAATTTTGAGAATCATGATCAAGCATTGATCAAATGATGTTTATGGCTTCAAAATGATATGTTGATAAAAAATTTGAGCTTTTGACTGTCAAATGACCATTTTGCCCCTACAGTTGACTGTAGTGCAATCTAGGGTTTTGACTGTGCAATTTTGAGCTGAATGCTTTGAAACTTGATATGAGGATGCTTGACCATATTTGTAGGCATGTGAGACTTGGTTGGGCCTTTGAGAAGTTCATTTTCTTGCTCAGAACACAAACCCTAGCTTTGACTGTATAGGAGGCTCTTTGACTGGGCAACCCCTGGAGACTTCTGAAGCTTGGCTTGGCAATTTCCTGAAGAATATGGGAGGGCAAATTTTGGGGTACAACATAAACCTTACAAAGTAACATGAAAATTCATTTGATGGATGGTTCAGGAGCATCTGGTACTGAACTCGGTAGGGCAGATTACGGTCTGATCCCCCGCATCCAACATTTGAATTAAAGGTTGCCACATTAATGTGCAAGAAACCTCTAAAAGTTTAAAAGGATCATAACCACTAACCGACTGTTCTGCTATGTGCATGTGAAGATAAAGGGCTTAATGTGATTGCGCTAGAATGAAAAAGGCAAAACAAGACAAATACTCGAGGTAGGCTATGATAGGACTTGTAACTAGTTTACGTAAAATGGGATTGTCTAGCGTCGCCGACGTAGTTATTGAGCACGAATCAAACCACCGATTTTCTGACAAAAACACAAATGCAGCTATGTATTAGTCGATCCGAGTCATAACCATGTTTAGAAAAACATCGTACTTAGCATTTGCTTGAGGACAAGCAAAGTTTAAGTATGGGGGAGTTTGATGACACACAAATATGTGATATTTCTGGCTTGATATACACCAAATATTTCTCATACTTTAGTCTGAATTAAATTATTTTATAAGTATTATGCAGGTATGAAAAAGTAGTAAAAGAGCCTAAGGAGAAGAAAACAACCCAAAAGCCCATTACACATGTGAGCACGTGGCCCACATGCAACAAAGCCCTGACGACCGTCAAGAGGACGTGACGAACGTCACGCTCCATGAAGACCAAGTGACGATAGTCACTTACGTGTGACGAACGTCACAGCCTACAACTCCACTTTCTCCTCATCCAACGGACAAAAACACGTTCAAAGCATAATCCAACGAGTTCCTACATTCTCTCACCCACTCAGTCAAAAGAGCAACGAACGTGACAATTAAATGACCTATTTTTTCTCAAGGAAGAAAGTGAACCGTTCCTACATTTTCGAGAGCAAGGAATCAAGCAAGCACTATAAATAGAGCCTGAGACCACAGTAGAAAGGGTTCTTCTTTTTGGAGAGAAAGTTTAGAGTTTTTTTAAGCAGATATTATTTTCAGCAGAATATTATTTTCAACATTATTTCTTTTCAGCATTATTTTCTTTTCCCAGTTATTTCTTTCCAGCATTATTCTTTAAGCATTATTTTCTTCTGTACCGTTGAATATATTATCCGATCGAAGCAAAGCCTACAATTTGTGCAGGAGTGCTTCTGTCTTCAGAGTTATTACCAGGTTTATGTTTACAAATTCTTATTGCTTATTAATTAATATAATTATGTTTATTTGTGTTTGTCCTTTATATTATTCTGCGATTTGGTTTAATATTATGTCAGGCTAGAAATCTTATACCGGTATGTAAAGTCAATCAACCGAGGGAACGAGTAGCTTAGTCGGGACTATTTTTACTACGAAACTTTCTTTTCTGGCCTAAGTTACTATTTTTCAAATCATTAATTTGTTTTGTTACGGAAGTAAAAAACAGATAGAGGTTAGGGTTAACAAAGCGGAAGTTTGAGATCTTTTAACTTGACAGTAGTAATTAGGCATTGGCTTAAAATACAGCGGAAGCACTTTAAAGTTAATTAAGATTTTGTTTAGTTTCCAAAAAGTGTTTTTAACTCCTGCGGGATGGCGGAAGCGTACGTTAGGACTTAACTGCATAGCCTAGATCAACAAAACGACAGTGTGAGACAAGGGTTTTTAAACTAGATAGGTTTTACTGAAAACTGTTTTGAAAATATAAAGACGCCCGACAGGTCACTAGTTCCCGAGGTAAGACTGTTGCATACTGGTAATTTAGCTCATTGATTATTAAAATACAACTTAATTTAGTGAATAGTTTCCCTACAACCCAAATCAAATATTCATTAGCTTTAGATTTACATAGTAACAATAGAAAACGGTAGATCGATTCATCATTCTCTGTGGTTCGATATCTTTTAAAACTACTCGACAAGACTGTGCACTTGCAGTCTGAATCATTGGATACATAAGTACAAATCCCACAATCAAGTTTTTGGCGCCGTTGCCGGGGACTGATTTAAGTCGATATCGCTACTCTTTTGTTACGCAATAGAGACTAGAACAAAAACTTCTCTTTCTTTTCTATCTCTATTTCTTTTCTTATCTTCTCTAATTTTGTATGCCAACCACTCATTCGCAAGACGAGCCGTTATACATACAAATCAACGATATCGAGCGTTATCTCAGACTTAGACGCCGCATTCAAGAGTACCATCTCTTGCATAACCCTCAACCTCGTCAATCACTCGAACCTCCTATTTCTCCACCAACCGAAGAAATGGCTGCAAATCCTACTCCGCGCCCACTCAAACCCTATGCCATACCCTCACGAGATGAACCATATAACAGCATTGTTGCCCCTCCCATCGAGGCTAACACCTTTGAACTGAAACCCTCTTTGTTATCCGCTGTGCAACAAAACCAGTTCTCTGGTGGGTCGATGGAAGACCCTAATCTTCATCTATCAATATTTCTATAGTACGCAGATACAATCAAGAACGATGGGGTCAGTCAAGAAGATATAAGAGTTCGTCTTTTCCCTTTCTCTCTAAGAGACAGAGCAAGAGCTTGGCTCCAATCTCTACCCGCAAACTCAGTCACTACATGGGACGAGCTGAAGAAAGTTTTTCTTGCGAGATATTTTCCACCAAGCAAAACAGCTATGCTAAGATCTCAGATAAGCGATTTTAGACAAAAGGAGAACGAATCCCTTTTCGATGCTTGGGAAAGATACAAAGATCTGATGAGACTATGCCCACATCATGGCCTGGAAGAATGGTTGATTATCCACACCTTCTATAATGGTCTCCTCTACAATACAAGATTAACAATAGACGCTGCCGCAGGTGGTGCACTTATGGACAAATCCTACACCGCTGCCTATGCTCTAATTGAAAGTATGGCCCAAAACCACTATCAGTGGGGAAGTGAAAGAGGACACGCAGACAAAGGTACTACAGAGAAAGCACCGACAAAAGGAGGAATGTATGAGATAAGCGACCTAGACAGTGTCCACGCTAAGGTAGATGCCCTCGCCATAAAGATTGATAATTTGACCGCAATACCTCCAGCCACCATGGCTGCTATAACTCCCAATTGCGAAATATGCGTAGTACCTGGACATCTTGTCACAGAATGTAAGATCTTGGCAGGAACTCCAGCTGACCAAGTGAATTATGCTCAAGGAAACCCTTACTCAAACACGTACAACCCTGGATGGAAAAATCACCCAAATTTCTCATATAAAAACCCCAATGCGTTGTATGCTCCAAACCAAGCACCTGCCGTACCACATGGATATCAAAAAGCTCCTGCAAATGCTCCTAGTGCACCTAAAAAATCAAACTTAGAACTGATGATGGAGAACTTCATAGCTACTCAAGCGCAAACAAATAAAGACGTCCAAAATCAAAACATACACACTAATGAGCAGATAAAACAATTAGCAAACAAAATAGATGCTTTGGCCACCCACAATAAAATGTTAGAAACCGAAATATCTCAAGTGGCTCAACAACAAGCACCTACAGCCGCACCGACTGATACGTTTCCCGGTCAACCACAACCTAACCCAAAGGGGCATGCTCATGCCATCATATTAAGGAGTGGAACCGAGTTAGATGGACCGCCTGACCCAAGACTATCAAATCAAAGTATGTATCAAAAGGCTGAAACGTCAACTGAGAAGGTGAATCAACCAGAGAAACTAGAGGTAGACGAAGAAGATAAAGGAGGAGAGGCCAAAGAAAAAGAAAAACCTTATGTGCCTCCACCGCCTTATAAACCCCAAATCCCTTTTCCTAGTAGATTAGCCAAACCCAAGAACGTAGGGCAATTTAAAAAATTCATAGAACTTCTGAAACAACTTAATATAACAATTCCTTTCACAGAAGCTATAACTCAAATGCCCTCCTATGCCAAATTCCTCAAGGAAATCTTTTCTAACAAGCAAAAGCTAGAAGATAATGAAACGGTAACCCTTACAGCAGAATGTAGCGTGATTATCCAGAACAAGATGCCTCCTAAGCTGAAAGACCCCGGAAGTTTCTCTATACCATGCCATATAGGTAAGTTTGTCATAGACAAATCCCTATGTGATCTAGGCGCTAGTATTAGCGTTATGCCTTTATCCATATGCAACAAACTGGAAATGGGTGAACTAAGAGCGACAAAGATGTCAGTTCAATTAGCGGATCGTTCCGTCAAATACCCAGTAGGAATCTTAGCAAATGTTCCCGTACGAATAGGTCAATTCTACATCCCTACAGATTTCATAATCATGGATATAAGAGAAGACGAAAGCACACATATCATCTTAGGAAGACCATTCTTAGCCACAACTGGAGCTATCATAGATGTAAAAAAGGGCAAACTAACCTTTGAAGTAGGTGAAGAGAAAGTCGAATTTATTCTAACACAATTCTTACAAGTGCCCGCCAAAGATGACACATGTTATCTGGTGGACATCATGGACGAATGCGTAAGAGAAATTGAATGGGAACCAATACCTTGTTCTGAAACCATGAAGATTCCCACACCTCTTATATTCGAAAATAACGAATGGTGTTCTGAATACCGAGACGACAATCTGAGTGAATGCTTAGCTCTGACACCCGATCACATGCCTTGTCCAAGAAAACCAACATTGGATCTTAAGCCATTACCTAAGACCCTCAGATATGAATTCCTTGACACTGAGTTAAAGCGACCTGTAATTGTCAACGCGGACTTAGGGCAACAAGAAACAGACAAATTATTACAAGTCTTAAGAAAATATCCCTCCGCCTTAGGATACAACATTACAGATCTCAAAGGAATAAGCCCTTCCATATGCATGCATCGTATTATGCTGGAGAACAACTGCAAATCTTATAGATAACATCAACGAAGAATTAACCCAATATGGAGCACCGTAGTTAAAGATGAAGTAAAAAAACTTTTGAACGCTGGAATCATATACCCCATCTCCGATAGTCAATGGGTAAGCCCAATCCACTGTGTACCAAAGAAAGGTGGTATAACGATAACAACAAACAAAGCAGGCGAAGCTGTAGCGGAACGAACTATAAGTGGAGCTAGAATGTGTATTGACTATAGGAAGCTAAACAAGGCCACTCGAAAGGACCATTTCCCTCTACCATTCATTGATCAAATGCTTGAACGATTAGCTAAGCACTCACATTACTGTTATCTAGATGGTTACTCCAGATTCTTTCAAATCCCTATTCACCCCGATGACCAAGAGAAAACAACATTCACATGTCCTTATGGAACTTTCGCCTACCGACGAATGCCATTTGGATTACGTAATGCTCCCGCCACATTTCAGAGATGCATGATGGAAATATTTGCTGATTTCATAGACAAAATTATGGAGGTCTTTTTGGACGACTTCTCTGTATGTGGAGAGAGTTTTGAAGATTGTCTGGTGAATTTGGAGAAAGTTTTGGAGAGATGCGTAAAAGTTAACCTCGTTCTGAATTGGGAAAAGTGCCACTTTATGGTCAAACAAGGAATCGTACTAGGACACGTTGTGTCCGAAAAGGGGATTGAAGTCGATAAAGCTAAGATCGAAGTCATAGAAAACTTGCAACCCACTAAAACAGTAAGAGAAATACGCAGTTTCTTAGGACACGCCGGTTTCTACCGACGATTCATCAAAGATTTCTCGCAAATATCAAAACCTCTAACCACCCTCCTTATGAAAGACGTTGAATTTGATTTTGATGACAAATGCCTAAAGGCATTTAACCAACTAAAAACAGCTCTTGTATCCGCACCAATCATGCAACCACCTGATTGGAGACTTCCATTTGAAATCATGTGTGATGCAAGTGATTACGCCGTAGGTGCAGTCCTGGGACAACGAAGAGATAAGAAGCTTCATGCGGTATATTATGCTAGTAGAACCTTGGACCCTGCACAGATGAATTATGCAACAACGGAAAAAGAACTTTTAGCCGTGGTCTTCGCACTAGACAAATTTCGCTCCTACCTCGTAGGCGCAAAAATAATCATCTATACAGACCACGCAGCTATTGGATATCTCTTAACCAATCAAGACTCAAAGCCGAGACTTTTGAGATGGATTCTGCTTCTACAAGAGTTTGATCTAGAAATTAAAGACAAAAAAGGTACCGAAAATGTGGTAGCCGACCATTTATCTCGAATGGAACAGCTGACACCAGAAGAAGTACCTATTAACGATGACTTCCCGTATGAATGTTTGATGGCTCAGATGGACTTAGGAGAAGCCAGAAAAGAACCGCCTGAATCAAATCCAAATCAACTGCTCTTAGGACTTGACACACAAGCTGCTAACAGCGATTCACGAGAAAGCCAACACCAAATAAATAATGCTATACAAGAAGCCGTGGTCTCTATCCAAACCATACCATGGTATGCGGACATAGCAAATTACTTAGCTGCCAAAATCCTACCCCCTGACATGACTTATCAATAGAAGAAGAAATTCTTTCACGATTTGAAACATTACTTTTGGGATTAACCTTTACTATTCAAGAGGAGTGCAGACGGTATTTTCTGAAGATGTGTCCCGGAAAACGAAATAGTAAGCATTATTTCTCATTGTCATGATGCCCCTTACGGAGGTCATGCAAACACATCAAAGACATGTGCCAAAATTTTGCAGTCTGGCTTCTACTGGCCAAATTTGTGGAAAGATGTGCACACAACCATCCTAAACTGCGACCGATGCCAACGCACCGGAAATATATCCAGACGCGATGAGATGCCGCAGACTGACATCCTATAAGTGGAAGTCTTTGATGTATGGGGAATCGGCTTCATGGGACCATTTTCATCCTCCTTCGGAAACAAATATATACTCGTGGCTGTAGATTATGTTTCAAAATGGATTGAAGCAATAGCTTCTCCAACAAACGATACTAGAGTCGTGATTAAACTCTTCAAAACCATTATATTCCCAAGGTTTGGTGTACCCAAAAAAGTTATTAGCGACGGTGGCTCCCACTTCATATCACGAAACTTTGATAAACTCCTAACCAAATACGGGGTGAGGCACCGCGTCGCAACACCATACCACCCCCAAACAAGCGGACAGGTGGAAGTCTCAAATCGAGAAATAAAACAAATACTGGAAAAAACTGTTGCCACTTCAAGAAAGGATTGGTCAGCTAAGTTACCTGACGCATTATGGGCCTACAGAACGGCATTCAAGACACCGATAGGTACAACACCCTTTAAACTCATATATGGAAAATCATGCCACCTGCCAGTGGAAATTGAACACAAAGCTTACTGGGCAATTAAAACTTTAAACCTAAGCTACACTGCGAAAGGAGAGAAAAGGATCCTCGACATAAATGAATTAGAAGAACTAAGATTAGATGCATATGAAAATGCAAGGATCTACAAAGAAAGGACGAAAAAATGGCATGACAAACGTATCTCAAGGAAAGAATTAAATGAAGGAGATGTTGTACTCCTATTCAACTCTCGTCTGAAACTGTTCCCTGGAAAACTCCGTTCACGATGGTCTGGACCATTCGAAGTAACCAAAGTTTTCCCCAGTGGTGCCATATAAATCAAAGGAAAATCCATGAATCCATTCTTAGTGAATGGCCAACGCCTAAAGCATTATTACAGCGTCGAAAATAAGGATTACACCGCGAGCTTAACGCTATTAGAGCTACCGCACCAATTTGAAAACTAATTCATGTCTAACAACAAATGTCAAGCTAATGACATTAAACAAGCGCTGTGTGGGAGGCAACCCGCAATTTTTTATTTTTATTTATTATCTCTCAAAGATCTTTATCTTTTTTTTTTATTTTTATTTTTTTTTTCATTTTTGCATTCTGATTTTTACTTTCCTATTTTTTTCCTTTTCTTTCTTTCTCCCACAACATATTTTACTTATTTGCATTTTTATTTTCCAAATTTTAGTACCGATTCACAGGAACCTACAAGTTAAAATTCATGGACACTATCATTTTTGCCTCGGAGACTCAGCAGAGACGATATGAGATTCTGGCTCAGCGCCAGATGAGTATGACCACATATGTGCATGATCCCACCTTGACAGCCTTAGGAATCAGGGAAAGTGTCTATTTCATGTTTAACTAGATAGGATGGGAGGGGTTCCTAGCCCATAAACACCCTACACACCAACGCCTCACCTTGGAGTTCTTGAGCTCCCTCATCTATAAACCCACACAAGGCTTAGGGCGTAGTAGAGGTCAGATGTCCTTTAGATTGTTCGGTTTCACCCACCAGTTTACAGTTCGCAGTCTAGCTCAGCTGCTAGGATTCCCTAGCTCTTTAGACGCCCACATGGAAAATCAGGAGGATGAGTACCTCAACTTTGAGCTTAATCACTTTTGGAGAGACATAGCGGGCCAATATCCCGAGGACCCCGACCACCTTGATGCCACCGAGATTCATAACCCTGCTATTAGGTATTTCCATCACATTTTAGCTTTCACATTTTTTGGAAAACCTATTAATCAACTCTCGGTTTCTAGGGATGAGTTATTCATCATTTACTGTGCTTTTCAGACCAGAGCAGTCGTTGGCGCATCATTCATGATAGCCAACATGTCAGTTATAGCTCAGTGTACCCATGGCCCCATCTGTGTCGGCGGGCTAGTCACTATGATAGCCGAGGCCCTATCCCTACGGTCATCTCTGTCGCGCCTTACACTGTACGCCTGATATTATACCATGGACATCCCTTTTTGCTTTAACATTTCTTTGATTGGTAACCTCAACCCACCTCACTTTCAGCTGCTTGTCCAACGCAACCCTGTCTATTGCTTCAAATTGCCTAGCCCTGAGCATACCAGTGTCTATACCAAGACAAATTGGCTATATCCCCTAGAGAAGACAGACGAATAAGACCTTGAGAGGGAGGAGAGCGACCCCTCTACACCCACAGGTTACCACGATTATACACCTTTAGATTACCCTACACTACCCCTTGTTACTACAGCTGATGACATACCCATGCCTGATCATGCACATACAATCAAGACTCTGCAGACAGATGTTACCACACTCTCAGGCGAGCTCGACACTGTTAAAGAAAATGTCAGCACACTTCGGCGTGACTTCTTTCATTTCATGGACGTCGTCACAGAGCAGTTTGACCATATTTATCAACATCTCCACGCTTCTGCACCACCTCCCGGAGGCCCTCATGCTTGATAGTTTTTCTGTACCGCCCCAGTGAGGACACTGTTTTTTCTTAGTATGGGGGGGGGGGGGTTCATTGTTTTTCATCATTATTATTCTCAAACTCATTATGGTTTTAATTATTTTCGAATAATATATTACTTTTCGGTCCTAAAATTTTATTGATATCCATTTTATTTATTTCTATTTACAAAGTATGCATTCATTTTTTGCAATTTCCGTTATTATTTTCATTTGTTCTTAATTTCTATTATTATTATCATGTTTTATTTCTGTTACTATTTTTATTTTCTTCTTATATTATTCTTCCAACCATACAATATGCTACTAATCCCTTGCAATACACATCTCAAAATTGAAATTAATTAATTACTTTAGTGGAGCACGCATTCAAAGCAGTCAAAGAGACCAACATGACCTGACGAACGTCAGTATGCATGTGACGAACGTTAGGGAGTGTCTTTGACTCTGACGAGCGTCAGAGAGAACATGACGGGCGGCAGGCATTGTCCCCCACGCTTTTCAAAACCGTGACCATTGAACAGCATTGATGCACGAAAAATTTGTTTTAAAATTCCACCACCCCATTTACTCCACTCACCCATAACTTCCATAACCTCCCAAATTTAAAAATTCTCCCATAAACACCATTAAATTTCTTACTCCACAAAACCATCTATATAAACCCTCCCATTCCATCCTTAGTTTCATCACTACCACTCCCTTTCCATCTCTGTACCACATATACATTTTTTTCTATCAAGTTCAACACTCATGGCCAACCAACCTGAACCTGACATGCGACATCTCGTGCTCCGACAAGGAGAAGCCAGTGAGCTTCAAAAAGAGAGGTACATAAAATTCCATCACCGAGGGCTAACATCAACATGGTTCGTCGACAACACTTGCTTGCAAGAATTAGGCTTGCAACCTCATATGGAAGGCTTGCTGAATAAAGCTGGCCTAAGATTTATTAGCACGATGAACACACCAACTTACGAAGCTCTCACGTTGGAATTCTTGAGTTCCTACGCATATCACACCCGAGAAGATGCAGACGCACACCTAACGGGAGCCGCTCATTTTCGGATGTTCAACCGAGAGTACCAACTCAACCATGAAATTTTAAGCGACAAATTTCATTTTCCCCGAGGGAATAATGTGCAATACCGCATACCCCCAGAATTGGATTGGAATGGAAGTGCATACGCACTATGGGAGAGAATAACCGGCGAACCAAATGTCACACCCTAAGCACGGTACGCCTCTCACATCCACAACCCGAACATTCGCTTCTTACACCGTGTTATGGCAAACACAATATTCGGAAGGGCAAACAACAACAAGGTAAACACTAAAGAGTTATATGCTCTCCACTGTAACTTTTCGCAAAACGTCCGTCTTAATCCCGTCACTTTAATGATGGCCCATATTCAAAACCTCATTGAAAGAGAAGGGACCACACCTTTTTGCATCGGAGGCATCATCACCGACATCGCAGTTCACTTGAACTGGGGGGAAAGGATCCAACTCCTACCTTCGCCGCCAACAGTTTTTATGGACATTGATAACTGTAGAGCTGGCCGCCTGATAAAAGTACAAGAAGCTGGAGGATACTATCTCATGGTTAAGAATGCAAGAGTTCGTAGTGTGATCATGCCTAATCATAATCGTACTTACTTGGGTAATCCGGATAACGGGCTTTACAACCTGAACGCCCCTGAACCCGGAGAAAATGTGCAAGGAAATCAAGGTCAGGCTAAAAACGCTGCCGCTGACGAAATCGAAGAAGAATTAGAGCAGCAAGAGCCCCAACGATAGCAAGCCAACAATCCCGCCACTATCGATGCAATATATGCCGCGATAATTCAACAAAACCAGCTGTCCACTCAATGCCACCAAAGCCTCGAGACACGCCAAATCGAGATGATGACTCTCATGCAACAAATGCAGAGAGACCAAAATGACTACGCTCGCAGGCCCGATCAAAGTATGTTGGAATTCACCACAGGAATAACGGCGGATATGCGAGCCCTAACACTCCGTGTTGACGAATTGCATAATATCATATCCCAAAGAGATGGCGGCGAATCTTCCAGACATGGCGGGAAAGCGCGTCGAAGAGCAAGGACACGTGGCCGATACCAAAGACAAGAGGAGGAAGAATGATTATGTTGT
Source organism: Vicia faba (assembly GCA_948472305.1). Classification (NCBI taxonomy): domain Eukaryota; kingdom Viridiplantae; phylum Streptophyta; class Magnoliopsida; order Fabales; family Fabaceae; genus Vicia; species Vicia faba. Next base: position 1,696,090,671 of record OX451737.1, on the reverse strand, counting down.
TATCTTTCCCCTTTCCCGCTTCTTTCAATACATTGAGGACAATGTATGATTCAAGTATGGGGGAGGAAGTCTTTCCCTTTTTCTTGTAATTTTTATTTTCTTTGTTATTTCCCTTCTATTATCTTAAATTCAATAAATTTTTTTTTCTCAAGTCATCTATTGCAGCAATTTGTGTTGTTCTTTTAGACTCCCCTCTCTTTTTGAGCCCATAAATTTTTTTTCCTCACTCGACAAGTAAATAGACTGCAAAATCTTTAATCATCAGGAATTGGGGCGAGATGAAGCGAAATTTCTACCGTTTTGACACTCTACAACCCCAGAGTATGATAGATCAGTTCAAGTACCCATTGTTTCCAACACCCTGAGTTTAGTCTTTATAGTAACCTTGAGTAGTTTATATTAGCAGTCAGCACCGTCTTAAACACAAACTACGCAGGAAGTCGATGAATATAAGTGGATGATAGAATATTTTAGCAAAATGTTGCAAGTAAAAACACTGATTAAATTGGACGATTCTCATCCGATCGCCTAATCCAAAGGATGTAAACCTTACAAAGTAACATGAAAATTCATTTGATGGATGGTTCAGGAGCATCTGGTACTGAACTCGATAGGGCAGATTATGGTCTGATCCCCCGCATCCAACATTTGAATTAAAGGTTGCCACATTAATGTGCAAGAAACCTCTAAAAGTTTAAAAGGATCATAACCACTAACCGATTGTTCTGCTATGTGCATGTGAAGATAAAGGGCTTAATGTGATTGCTCTAGAATGAAAAAGGCAAAACAAGACAAATACTCGAGGTAGGCTATGATAGGACCTGTAACTAGTTTACGTAAAATGGGATTGTCTAGCGTCGCCGACGTAGTTATGGAGCACGAATCAAACCACAAATTTTCTGACAAAAACATAAATGCAGCTATGTATTAGTCCATCCGAGTCATAACCATGTTTAGAAAAACATCGTACTTAGCATTTGCTTGAGGACAAGCAAAGTTTAAGTATGGGGGAGTTTGATGACACACAAATATGTGATATTTCTGGCTTGATATACACCAAATATTTCTCATACTTTAGTCTGAATTAAATTATTTTATAAGTATTATGCAGGTATTTTTCTATTTTTGCAGATATGCACTGAGCCGAACACTTTTGAAGAAATAAAGAAAAAAAGGGTGCAAAAAGTAGTAAAAGAGCCTAAGGAGAAGAAAACAACCCAAAAGCCCATTACACATGTGAGCATGTGGCCCACATGCAACAAAGCCCTGACGACCGTCAAGAGGACGTGGTGAACGTCACGCTCCATGAAGACCAAGTGACGATAGTCACTTACGTGTGACGAACGTCACAGCCTACAACTCCACTTTCTCCTCATCCAACGGACAAAAACACGTTCAAAGCATAATCCAACGAGTTCCTACATTCTCTCACCCACTCAGTCAAAAGAGCAACGGACGTGACAATTAAATGACCTATTTTTTCTCAAGGAAGAAAGTGAATCGTTCCTACATTTTCGAGAGCAAGGAATCAAGCAAGCACTATAAATAGAGCCTGAGACCACAATATAAAGGGTTCTTCTTTTTGGCGAGAAAGTTTAGAGTTTTTTTAAGCAGATATTATTTTCAGCAGAATATTATTTTCAGCATTATTTCTTTTCAGCATTATTTTCTTTTCCCAGTTATTTCTTTCCAGCATTATTCTTTAAGCATTATTTTCTTCTGTACCGTTGAATATATTCTCCGATCGAAGCAAAGCCTACAATTTGTGCAGGAGTGCTTCTGTCTTCAGAGTTATTACCAGGTTTATGTTTACAAATTCTTATTGCTTATTAATTAATATAATTATGTTTATTTGTGTTTGTCCTTTATATTATTCTGCGATTTGGTTTAATATTATGTCAGGCTAGAAATCTTATACCGGTATGTAAAGTCAATCAACCGAGGGAACGAGTAACTTAGTCGGGACTATTTTTACTACGAAACTTTCTTTTCTGGCCTAAGTTACTATTTTTCAAATCATTAATTTGTTTTGTTACGGAAGTAAAAAACAGATAGAGGTTAGGGTTAACAAAGCGGAAGTTTGAGATCTTTTAACTGGACAGTAGTAATTTGGCATTGGCTTAAAATACAGCGGAAGCACTTTAAAGTTAATTAAGATTTTGTTTAGTTTCCAAAAAGGGATTTTTAACTCCTGCGGGATGGCGGAAGCGTACGTTAGGACTTAACTGCATAGCCTAGATCAACAAAACGACAGTGTGAGACAAGGGTTTTTAAACTAGATAGGTTTTACTGAAAACTGTTTTGAAAATATAAAGACGCCCGACAGGTCACTAGTTCCCGAGGTAAGACTGTTGCATACTGGTAATTTAGCTCATTGATTATTAAAATACAACTTAATTTAGTGAATAGTTTCCCTACAACCCAAATCAAATATTCATTAGCTTTAGATTTACATAGTAACAATAGAAAACGGTAGATCGATTCATCAGTCTCTGTGGTTCGATATCTTTTAAAACTACTCGACAAGACTGTGCACTTGCAGTCTGAATCATTGGATACATAAGTACAAATCCCACAATCAAGTTTTTGGCGCCGTTGCCGGGGACTGATTTAAGTCGATATCGCTACTCTTTTGTTACGCAATAGAGACTAGAACAAAAACTTCTCTTTCTTTTCTATCTCTATTTCTTTTCTTATCTTCTCTAATTTTGTATGCCAACCACTCATTCGCAAGACGAGCCGTTATACATATAAATCAACGATATCGAGCGTTATCTCAGACTTAGACGCCGCATTCAAGAGTACCATCTCTTGCATAACACTCAACCTCGTCAATCACTCGAACCTCCTATTTCTCCACCAACCGAAGAAATGGCTGCAAATCCTACTCCGCGCCCACTCAAATCCTATGCCATACCCTCACGAGATGAACCACATAACAGCATTGCTGCCCCTCCGATCGAGGCTAACAACTTTGAACTGAAACCCTCTTTGTTATCCGCTGTGCAACAAAACCAGTTCTCTGGTGGGTCGATGGAAGACCCTAATCTTCATCTATCAATATTTCTACAGTACGCAGATACAATCAAGAACAATGGGGTCAGTCAAGAAGCAATAAGAGTTCGTCTTTTCCCTTTCTCTCTAAGAGACAGAGCAAGAGCTTGGCTCCAATCTCTACCCGCAAACTCAGTCACTACATGGGACGAGCTGAAGAAAGTTTTTCTGGCGAGTTATTTTCCACCAAGCAAAACAGCTATGCTAAGATCTCAGATAAGCGATTTTAGACAAAAGGAGAACGAATCCCTTTTCGATGCTTGGGAAAGATACAAAGATCTGATGAGACTATGCCCACATCATGGCCTGGAAGAATGGTTGATTATCCACACCTTCTATAATGGTCTCCTCTACAATACAAGATTAACAATAGACGCTGCCGCAGGTGGTGCACTTATGGACAAATCCTACACCGCTGCCTATGCTCTAATTGAAAGTATGGCCCAAAACCACTATCAGTGGGGAAGTGAAAGAGGACACGCAGACAAAGGTACTACAGAGAAAGCACCGACAAAAGGAGGAATGTATGAGATAAGCGACCTAGACAGTGTCCATGCTAAGGTAGATGCCCTCGCCCTAAAGATTGATAATTTGACCGCAATACCTCCAGCCACCATGGCTGCTATAACTCCCAATTGCGAAATATGCGTAGTACCTGGACATCTTGTCACAAAATGTAAGATCTTGGCAGGAACTCCAGCTGACCAAGTGAATTATGCTCAAGGAAACCCTTACTCAAACACGTACAACCCTGGATGGAAAAATCACCCAAATTTCTCATATAAAAACCCCAATGCGTTGTATGCTCCAAACCAAGCACCTGCCGTACCACATGGATATCAAAAAGCTCCTGCAAATGCTCCTAGTGCACCTAAAAAATCAAACTTAGAACTGATGATGGAGAACTTCATAGCTACTCAAGCGCAAACAAATAAAGACGTCCAAAATCAAAACATACACACTAATGAGCAGATAAAACAATTAGCAAACAAAATAGATGCTTTGGCCACCCACAATAAAATGTTAGAAACCGAAATATCTCAAGTGGCTCAACAACAAGCACCTACAGCCGCACCGACTGATACGTTTCCCGGTCAACCACAACCTAACCCAAAGGGGCATGCTCATGCCATCATATTAAGGAGTGGAACCGAGTTAGATGGACCGCCTGACCCAAGACTATCAAATCAAAGTATGTATCAAAAGGCTGAAATGTCAACTGAGAAGGTGAATCAACCAGAGAAACCAGAGGTAGACGAAGAAGATAAAGGAGGAGAGGCCAAAGAAAAAGAAAAACCTTATGTGCCTCCACCGCCTTATAAACCCCAAATCCCTTTTCCTAGTAGATTAGCCAAACCCAAGAACGTAGGGCAATTTAAAAAATTCGTAGAACTTCTGAAACAACTTAATATAACAATTCCTTTCACAGAAGCTATAACTCAAATGCCCTCCTATGCCAAATTCCTCAAGGAAATCTTTTCTAACAAGAAAAACCTAGAAGATAACGAAACGGTAACCCTTACAGCAGAATGTAGCGCGATTATCCAGAACAAGATGCCTCCTAAGCTGAAAGACCCCGGAAGTTTCTCTATACCATGCCATATAGGTAAGTTTGTCATAGACAAATCCCTATGTGATCTAGGCGCTAGTATTAGCGTTATGCCTTTATCCATATGCAACAAACTGGAAATGGGTGAACTAAGAGCGACAAAGATGTCAGTTTAATTAGCGGATCGTTCCGTCAAATACCCAGTAGGAATCTTAGAAAATGTTCCCGTACGAATAGGTCAATTCTACATCCCTACAGATTTCATAATCATGGATATAAGAGAAGACGAAAGCACACCTATCATCTTAGGAAGACCATTCTTAGCCACAGCTGGAGCTATCATAGATGTAAAAAAGGGCAAACTAACCTTTGAAGTAGGTGAAGAGAAAGTCGAATTTATTCTAACACAATTCTTACAAGTGCCCGCCATAGATGACACATGTTATCTGGTGGACATCGTGGACGAATGCGTAAGAGAAATTGAATGGGAACCAATACCTTGTTCCGAAACCATGAAGATTCCCACACCTCTTATATTAGAAAATAACGAATGATGTTCTGAATACCGAGATGACAATCTGAGTGAATGCTTAGCTCTGACACCCGATCACATGCCTTGTCCAAGAAAACTGACATTGGATCTTAAGCCATTACCTAAGACCCTCAGATATGAATTCCTTGACACCGAGTTAAAGCGACCTGTAATTGTCAACGCGGACTTAGGGCAACAAGAAACAGACAAATTATTACAAGTCTTAAGAAAATATCCCTCCGCCTTAGGATACAACATTACAGATCTCAAAGGAATAAGCCCTTCCATATGCATGCATCGTATTATGCTGGAGAACAACTGCAAATCTTCTAGAGAACATCAACAAAGAATTAACCCAATATGGAGCACCGTAGTTAAAGATGAAGTAAAAAAACTTTTGAACGCTGGAATCATATACCCCATCTCCGATAGTCAATGGGTAAGCCCAATCCACTGTGTACCAAAGAAAGGTGGTATAACGGTAACAACAAACAAAGCAGGCGAAGCTGTAGCGGAACGAACTATAAGTGGAGCTAGAATGTGTATTGACTATAGGAAGCTAAACAAGGCCACTCGAAAGGACAATTTCCCTCTACCATTCATTGATCAAATGCTTGAACGATTAGCTAAGCACTCACATTACTGTTATCTAGACGGTTACTCCGGATTCTTTCAAATCCCTATTCACCCCGATGACCAAGAGAAAACAACATTCACATGTCCTTATGGAACTTTCGCCTACCGACGAATGCCATTTGGATTATGTAATGCTCCCGCCACATTTCAGAGATGCAGGATGGCAATCTTTGCTGATTTCATAGACAACATTATGGAGGTCTTTATGGACGACTTCTCTTTATGTGGAGAGAGTTTTGAAGATTGTCTGGTGAATTTGGAGAAAGTTTTGGAGAGATGCATAAAAGTTAACCTCGTTCTGAATTGGGAAAAGTGCCACTTTATGGTCAAACAAGGAATCGTACTAGGATACGTTGTGTCCGAAAAGGGGATTGAAGTCGATAAAGCTAAGATCGAAGTCATAGAAAACTTGCAACCCCCTAAAACAGTAAGTGAAATACCCAGTTTCTTAGGACACACCGGTTTCTACCGACGATTCATCAAAGATTTCTCGCAAATATCAAAACCTCTAACCACCCTCCTTATGAAAGCCGTTGAATTTGATTTTGATGACAAATGCCTAAAGGCATTTAACCAACTAAAAACAGCTCTTGTATCCGCACCAATCATGCAACCACCCGATTGGAGACTTCCATTTGAAATCATGTGTGATGCAAGTGATTACGCCGTAGGTGCAGTCCTGGGACAACGAAGAGATAAGAAGCTTCATGCGATATATTATGCTAAGATACCTAGCATGCATACCATGGCCATGTTTTTCAGTCGAGGGACTATGATCTTTTTGTTTTGATTTTATTTTGCCAAGATACCTAGCATGCATACCATGGCCATGTTTTTCAGGCAACAAGTGGATGAAACCATAGGGGTGCTTGTGTGCATTGTGTTGTCATTTTTCATGCATTTTTGTCTTGTATTAGTCAAGCTATTTTGTTTGATTTTTGGTTATCATACAAAACCCTAATTTACTAATCATGCATATAAAAGCAATAAATGCGTAAAAGTAAATCTACGACTATTACAACATTATTATGGGAGAGGGGTACAAGTTTGAATAAGGGATATTTTGCACAAAATAAAACCCTAAAACTATTACAACCAAATTGAATTTATTTGTTAAAATAAATAAATAAAGAAAATATTAAATATGCAAATAAATGTAAATATGCAAAATGTTTTTTTGTTTATTTTTATGTATGTAAAAATGAAATTATTTAATGTCTTAAAAAAGGAAAATAATATGATTATTTTTGGAAGGATAGAAACCCTAGTTTTACTTTTAAGAAAATATATATATTATATTATTTATTTATGTACAAGGAAATAAATAAAAATATATACAAAAGTGTTAAAAAATTAAAATGTGTGAGAAAATATTATTTAAGTATATAAATAATAAATAAAAAAAAAATACAATATTTTTGTATTATTTACAAATTTTAATTAAGAAAATAAAGTAATATTAACCTAATAATTATTTATTATGCAAATAAAAATAAAATAAAAATATGATAAAATGCCAAAAATAAAGAAAATAATTTTGGTGATTTTAAATGTTCAAGAAAAAATAATAATGTTAGAAAATAAAAATAGAAAAGAAAAATATGCAAAAATAAATCAAATGGGCCAAGGGGTGCAGAAAGCAAGCATGGGGGTGCAAATAGTCAGCCAAAGCCATGCCCAACCCATTTCCTCTTCATCCCTGTCCTCCAGAACAAAATACGCGCGCCTGCAATTTCAAACTTGTTCTCTCTTATTCTTGCATGAAATCAAAAACTCATAACATAAAAATTATAGAGCTTGAAACCACGATTTCAACCATGTAAAAAACTTAATCTAACTCTAAGAAACCAGGGAGAATTTCAGTGCCCCTAATTTATAACCTAATTTTTTCAGTATGTTCAACTATCAAATACTCCTAGCTCAGTTAACATAAATGAATTCTATGCATATGTACAGCTCAAGGACAATGAGGACTACATTTTTGCTTCACAAACCTAAGCTTAATGATGCCTAAACAAGGAGATATAAAGTTGGAAAATACCTGTTTCAGTCAAACTCGAGTATGGCAATGTAGCAACTTTCAGTGAGGCCTGAGGTTCTTTTGAGCTTGCTTGATGTTCCCTTGACCCTTCCCAATGCTTAGCTTGCTTTGAAATAACTTGAATATCCCTGTAGAACTCAACCTGCAAAGCTTCAAAGTAAAAATGGTGATGTGTGAAAACCAGGTTACAATTGCTTTAGAATGGTATGGACATCTTAGGTAGGTTATATGGAGTGTGTTGGAACTGGTTTCAAGCAAAACGCACGAGTGGATTTTATTTTGGAAGTGAATCTGCAAAACCTGCCCTGTTTTTGCAAGAACTTGTGATTTTGTGCTTAAGGGTGTTTGAGAGGCTTAGAGCTCGTGTTTTGGACTTGGTATATTTTATTGAACTTATTTTGAATGTGCACAAAGTTTGTTCTTATCAGATTACAAAGATATGGACCTTTTGCATAATTGCTTGGTTTTGAAGTAAAAGGTGAAGTTGACAATGCAAAGGGTTGTACTTGCTAGCTCCAAGCCTGTTGATAGCTGGTATACCTTTCCTGATATTAGTGAACTTTGTTTTCATAAAGAAATCAGGTCCATGGCTTAAGATAAGCAATTTGACATAAAGCAAGCTTTATCAAAGTGGCAATGTTACCTTTATGCCATTTTTGGAATAGTTCTTTGTACAATGCTCTAAAGCTTATAAAAAAGCCTTAATCCAATGTGTTTGCATTTAATCTATGAGTGTGGAAAGGATTAAGGCCTGTAAAACAAGTACAAGCAAGGTTTGGACAGATTTGCAACTTGTATCAATGTGCAAAATGCCTTGGCCAAAAGTGATAATTTACCAATTTCAATCCTTCGATTCTCCCTAACCACAAATGATCTTGGAGAGTTCTTGGACATTTTGGAAAGCTTGTAAAATAATCTACAATCCATATTTGAAATGTATTTTGAAATTACAATTGGAACTATGTGAAAAATTGCCATGAAGATAGGTCAAAATCCTGCCTAAACTAGGACAAAATTTCACTAAGTTAAAAGTTTCATGGACCCTTGTTTACAAAATCATAAATTTAGATCCAAGCATATTTTGGGAAAACTTTGTGAATAAAAGTTGTATATTTTGTGGAGGACTACAACTTTCATGTTGGAAGTTCTCTTTGAATCCAATTGCATCATGGTGAAAAAGTTGGAAAAAGTTGGAAACAAAATAAGAAATTTTCATAACTTAGAAAATTTCTAAGTTATGAAAATTTTCCATTTTAAACCCTAATTTTCAAAATTAGGTTTCTTGGTGAACAAGTTTCATATTTTGACACATCTTGATGAAAATGACCCTTGGCACTTGATTTTGACCAAAAAGTCAAAGTTTGACTTTTCAGTGTACAATTGATTTTTGATCAGTTGACTGGAAAATTCATCTGTTAATCCAATGCTTTTGAGACCTTTTGAACCTTGTGATTAGGTCAAGATGATGCCATTGAGTCCTTGAAACCATGATTGAACCCAATTTGCCATTGGCTAGGTGAAAAATCAGAAATTGCCCTTTTACAGTCAAAACCCTAAAAATGACAATTTTGCCCTTTTGATGATCTGATCAAATTTATTGAGGAGTTGTGGTCCAAACTTGATCAAATGGTTCATATGAGCCTATAATGTTGATGTGGATAAAAAATTATGAGGTTTGACTATAAATTGGCCACAATTGACTTTTCCCTAATATAGCTGATTTCGAGGTCAACTGTCAAATTGACTGGGTAAAAAGTTGATTCAAGGCTTAAAACTTGGTATGGGAAATATTATAAGTCCAACATGAAGTATGAAAGTCACATGAGGCATTGGAAGTCCAAAAATCCTTGTGCAAATTCAAACCCTAATTTCAGGTCATCAGTGCAAGGGGATGTCTTGAGCAGAGCAAACCCTAATCCTGTATGGAGTCCAAAGAGTCTTGTGAGGTGAAATCTTGATAAAATGAGAGGGAAAATTTTGGGGTACAACATAAAACCTTACTGAAGAATAGGCAACTTAAACTGTCAATCACTGGGTAAAAACCGCGATGCAAGATTGCAATTTCAACATGTCGACTCTGAGGAGAAATGCCACTAAAAAGTGGACTTTAGAGAAAATGCTGTAAAAATAAACTGCAGTCCAATGAAAAGGAATCATCTTGACTTAAAACAACTTCTACATTTCGAGGGAGAAATAACATTCTCCTCCTGCAGAGAAATGAGTATGCTTCACTGGGGAGAAAATATCTTAGAAGAGAAACCCCTTGGTAGACAGATCTTTGTCAAGTAGCAACAGGTCTTTTACTGGGAGGAGGCATCCCCCTAGGAAGCAATATTTCCATCGCGTCTTGTACGAGTAAACAACCCCAAATGATCTTTGCGTTACTGTTCATATCCTACTGAGGATAACAATCGAAACTTCAATTGGGGATAATAACCTTGACTTAGGACAAAGGATATCAGTAAATAGACTTGAGTCTCGGATAAGTCGAAGATGACAATCCCGACTTCTCGGCATGATTTTCAAATTCATAGGTCATTTATCCTGCGTATGGACTTGATCTGATCAACAACTGAAGAAGAGAGAAAGCCCTTACATAAATTCTTGCCCCAGTCTGTGAGGATTTTGCAGAAAAATTGCCTTGAGAGGACTTTTTGAGATTTATACTATTGAAGACAATCTGCCCCAACGTTATGGACATTGGAACATGATGTTTAGGTAACCAAAATTGGAGATGACTCCAACTATGCTTGAGTGAATGCCCATACATCTTCAAATTCGGGGAAGATTCTCCTCTGATAAACGCATTCTCAGAGAGATTTTTCAAATATTAGTATAACTGCCCCAGTTTGTCTGCACTTTGAGGGATGAAATCTCGACTTGAATGCCTCAGATTGGCTGAATACCTACTCGACGGAGTATTCGAAACGCTTGCCCCTGCTCAACAGAATCTCGACAAATCTTTTCCTTTACCTCATGCTCACGGAAGGATGAGAAACTTGAGGTTTTTAGAAGGCAACATAACCTTAGAGTGGTTTTCCTATGTCTTGAAAGTAGGTTACTTCATAATCATACTGCTTGAATTGAACTGCTTCAATCTCTAATCAGATACTTGAAGAAGTCGGCTCCTCGGGACCAACTAAAAGTATGCACCGCTGCTTGACAGAGACTCTGGGCAACCTACTTTTGCAATCTACTTCAGATTATTTCTCAAACTGGTATTCTTTTACTCAACAGAGTCAACAGAAGATTTGCCCCAGGTTAAGACCATTGTCACAAATGATTCACCTTTAAACGGTATCTTGAAGCAATTTGTCCCTTGAGATGATCAAATTTTCATCTGATGCTCATTATGCAAACTTACTTGATGTTTAAGCACTTGCTCATATGCAAAGAATGTTTATTCTAAGAATGGTAATTGTAATGCAAAGCTCATGTTTGTCTTGAAGTTAAAATCTTGTAAAATATATTTTGAAACATCAAAAAAATTTTGTACAAAAGATAGTAAAAAGATGGAGTGATACCAACTCAAAAGTTTTTGCAAGCCTCCTAGGAGTCAGATTACCGTATTCTTGTTACAGTGTGCTTTCGAATTAACCTTTGCTTCAGTTAGGACTTTCAAGGGTTGTAGCGTGGCCTGGTTCACGGTTTTAAAAAAAATATTTAAGGCTCAAAATATTTGGTGCCAACCCATTCTCCGTGATGTTCTCCAGTCCTAAATTCAGTTAAACCAATATGAGCACTCATCCCTCAAAAGGAGTTTACCATGGTTGAGGAGGATATGGAAGTCACTCACCTCTCTCATTTTTGGTATTTGATCACATTACTTTATTCTTTGTGGAGGATCTTTATTTGGTAATCCCCTTTTCTCTTTTCGCGCTTTTCGCTTTCTTTTTGTATTCCCTAAATTTTGCCTAGACAAATTCCTTTTGAATTTGACTTTGAAGTCCAGCGGTATGCCCTGACTTTTGCCTAAGCGACTTGTCTTTTCAAGTTTCGGCTTAGCGAGGCTTTTTGTCTCTTTTTTTTCATCATTTCATTTTGTTTGAACCCATAATGTGACTTTGAATCGTTCTTTGACTTGCTGAAAAAGGTGTAACTGCCTTGCTGTTTGGTTGACGAGGAATAATAATTATGGTATCATCATCTTTTGACCTCTTGATGTGGGAGATATACTCTTTGGGATATCATTCTCGTTGATGCACGTTGCTGATAGATGAAAATTAACCATTGTGGTTTTGTTCTTTCTCAACCTTCTGAAGGATAACCTTTGTTGTATCCTTTGATGCGCACTCTTAATGAGTTTTGAACGCCCAATCAGATTAACTAAAATCTACTTTGCCCCGGGTTAAATGTGAGGGTTTTTCTGAAAAGAAAAGAAACTCCTACTTCAAGGCTCAAAGGGGTTAACGATGGTCTATTTCCCTTATATCTTTGGTGTTTAGGAATTGAAATTAGGCCTGTACGTCGTCAGTAGGGTCCTATTCAAAAGCACATCGTTTGAATTTTTTGGCATATTACTCATCATCCTCCCTCCAGAGGTTTTTTGCTTTATTTAACTAGAATTAAGTATCAAAGAAAAACATTAATGAGTGAATATGAATGGATTAATTCAAGACAAACAGATTCAATGCGTTATGATTAATATTCAAAAATAAGCAAGTTTTGAATACAAGAAAGTACTGAATTAAAACAAAGAAAGATTACAAATGAGAATGCAAATGTAATTTGAAAATTCCATGTCGAGGAGACTAGTCTCCGTTCGGACTTGTTGCTTCAGAAAGTACTCTTGGTAACCTCACTTATTATCTATGGATACTTTATACTCTTGAGTTGAGAATGAATATCCATCATATCTTTAGTAAAAATATCCTTAGGTCGTGAGATCCTGTTCTGCGGAGGTGAACCTTATAACAACACGTCTTGAGCATGGACTGGTTTCCATACCTGATATTTGAGTAATATGATGCCACGTGATGTAAAGATTTTAATGTTTTTTTTGCATTTTTTTATTGAAAACATTGAACGTCTTTTGTTTATCAAAACAGTAATAATGAAAAACAACTTGGCGTAATTTGAACAAACACTTTTATTGAATGATTGGCCTGTAAATAGGCATTTACAACAAAAAGCAATTATCGAAGAGGAACAATTGCACGCGAAACATATGGGGAGGAAGAAGAAAGGAAGAAAAAGAAAATGAATGCAGACTTTGTTAAGTAAAACTCTGCTACAACTCTCATGACCCCCGATTTCTTCAATCCTTGCCTTCCGAATGACTGGTTGGACCAAACCTTCGTCCTGTTCCGGCAAAACCAATGACCTCTTACGCGAAATATTTTTTTACCGCATCTGCATTGACAGGGTGAGGGAAATCCTCTCCATCCATGGTTTCGAGCATCATAGACCCTCCCGAGAAAACTTTGTTTACAAAAAAAGGTCCTTCATAATTGGGAGCCCATTTACCTCTAGCGTCCGTGTTGTTAGGAGGTAAGATCCTTTTTAGCACCACCAGTTTGAAAATTCCGTGGACGTACCCTCTTGTTGAAGGCTTTCTTCATCCACTTTTGATATAACTGTCCGTGGCAAATTGACATTAATATTTTCTCCTCAATGAGATTCAGCTGATCAAATCTATTCTGGACCCATTCAGTCTCATCTAATTGTGCATCCGTCATTATCCTCAAAGAAGGGATTTCCACTTCTACTGGTAGGACTGCCTCCATGCCGTAAACAAGCGAAAAAGGGGTTGCCCCAATCGAGGTACGCATGGTGGTACGATAACCATGTAAAGCGAATGGTAGCATCTCATGCCAATCTTTATAAGTGATGACCATTTTCTGCACAATCTTCTTAATATTTTTGTTTGCTGCTTCAACCGTGCCATTCATCTTAGGACGGTAAGGAGAGGAATTATGATGTTTTATCTTAAAGTTTTCACACAACTCTTTCATCATCTTATTATTGAGGTTCGACCGATTATCAGTAATAATCTTTTCGGGAATGCCATATCGAAAAATTATGTTATGTTTGATGAAACGTGCTACCACTTGTTTAGTGACATTGGCATAAGATGCTGCTTCAACCCACTTAGTAAAGTAGTCGATAGCCACAAAAATGAAACTGTGTCCGTTGGAAGAGGTTGGCTCAATCCGGCCTATCATATCAATTTCCCACATCGTGAAAGGCCAAGGTGAAGTTAGAATATTCAGGGGATTGGGCGGCACATGCATCTTGTTAGCGTAGACCTGACACTTGTAACAAATCTTGGAATGTTCGTAGCAATCATTTTCCATCGTTGACCAGTAATAACCTGCAGTCAAGATTTTCTTGTCCATAATATCCCCTCTAGAATGTGTCCCAAAAGACCCTTCGTGTACTTCTTCTATGATCCTACTTACTTCGTGTCTATCCACGCATCTGAGCATGATGGAATCATAATTCCTCTTATACAGAATATCGTCGTCGAGGAAGAATTTGGCGGCAAACCTCCGTAAAGTCTTCTTATCTGTGATATAAGTGTCTTCTAGATATTATTGGGTTTTAAGATACTTTTTGATGTCATAGAACCATGGCTTCTCGTCAACGTCATCTTCTCCTACACCATAACAAAATGCCGGTTCATCCAACCTGAGGATGGTGATAGAAGGAACTTCATTTTCCCATTTAACCTTAAACATGGATGATAGGGTAGCCAAGGCATATGCCAAGTTATTCTCCTCCCTTGGAATATGATTAAAAGTAATCTCATCAAAATAAGGGGTTAATTTTAATACATGATCGCGATACAGAATCAGATTTGGGTGACGAGTCTCCCAATCTTCGTTGATTTGGCTAATTACCAGATCATAATCTCCATATACTTCTAAGATTTTGATTCGTAAATCAATGGCAGCTTCTAACCCAAAAATACAAGCTTCGCACTCAGCCATATTGTTCGTACAATCAAAGCAAATCCTGGCGGTAAGAGGAGTATGAAAATCTTTAGGAGAAGTAATTACCGCACCGACACCATTACCTAATGCACCATCGAACACCATCGTCCATCGTGATCCTGGTTCATATCCTTCCTCTGGGCCTGGGATGTTACAATCTCGTATGTACATGATGTATTCATCAGGAAACTCAAACTTCATTGGCTGGTAGTCATCTTTCACAGGTTGGTGGGCAAGATGATCTGCCAATACACTACCCTTGATAGCCTTTTGAGTGGTATATTGGATGTCATATTCAGTCAAAATCATTTGCCAATGAGCTATCCTTCCCGTGAGGGCTGGTTTTTCGAAGATGTACTTGATTGGGTCCATCTTAGAGATCAGTAAGGTGGTATGAGTCATCATGTACTGCCTTAGTCGGTGAGCAGCCCATACCAAAGCGCATCAAGTTTTCTCGAGCAGTGAGTATCTTACCTCATAGTCGGTAAACTTTTTGCTAAGGTAATATATGGCGTGCTCTTTTCGACCAGCCGCATCATGCTTCCCTAATACACACCCCATAGAGTCCTCTAATACTGTTAGGTACATTATCAAGGGCCTACCTTCCACCGGGGGCGAGAGAATTGGAGGTTCCATCAAATACTCTTTAATTTTATCGAATACTGCCTGGCAATCGTTATTCCACCTGTCTGGATGGCTCTTCTTTAACAATATAAAGATTGGTTCACAAGTGGCTGTAAGGTGGGACATAAATCTAGAAATGTAGTTCAATCTTCCGAGAAAGCCGCGAACACCTTTTTCTGTTTCCGGCACAAGCATTTCTTGTATAGCCTTTATCTTACTAGGGTCAACTTCAATTCCTTTCTTGCTTACGATGAACCCTAACAGTTTCCCTGATCTTACTACGAATGCATTTATTTGGATTTAGCCTTAGCCTGAAATTCCTTAACCTTTCAAACAATTTCAACAAATGAACCAAATGATCCTCTTCTGTCTGGGATTTCGCAATCATATCATCGACGTATACTTCAATCTCTTTATGCATCATGTCATGAAAGAGAGTGACCATCGCACGTTGATAAGTTGCCCCGACATTTTTTGGACCAAATGGCATCACGTTATAACAAAACATTCCCCAAGGAGTAATAAAAGTAGTCTTATCCATGTCTTATGATGCCATCTTAATCTGGCTATAGCCAGAAAAACCATCCATGAAGGAGAACACTTTGGCATGAGCCGTATTGTCAACTAGCACATCAATATGTGGTAACGGGAAATCATCTTTAGGACTTGCTCTGTTCAAGTCCCTATAGTCCACACACATCCTGACCTTTCCATCCTTCTTAGGTACTGGCACAATATTCGCGATCCATGACAGGTAAGATGTCACTTTTAAAAACCCAGCATCAAACTGTTTCTGAACTTCTTCTTTGATCTTCTTAGACATCTCAGGATGAGTCCTTCGAAGCTTTTGTTTAACAGGAAGACACTCTTCTCTGAGAGGTAGCTTGTGCATAACAATGTCCGTGTCTAAACCAGGCTTGTCTTCATTGGACCAAGCGAAAATATCCACATACTCGTGGAGCATTGCGATTAATTTGTGCTTGATGCTGTCTTTTAGAGCAGCCCCAATCTTAACTTCTTTTTGGACCTCTTCGGTTCCTAAGTTCATCAACTAAGTTGTTTCTTTGTGTGGCTGAATGGCCTTTTCTTCTTGCTTTAATAACCTAGCCAACTCTTTGGGAAGTTCGCAGTCCTCCTCAGTTTCTTCTTCAGTTTGATATATTGGTTTTTCAAAGTCATAGAGAGTCATAGCTGAATCATGCCCGACATTTTCTGGGATTAATGAGGGACACAATCTACATGGTTATTTTTTGTCTTTATTTTAGTTTTAGATGTAAAATAAAAAAAAGTCTTGAATCTCCTAAAAAATTTCGGAAAGACAAAGAATGAAACATTTGAAAACAAAAGATGTTCTTTATTGACGAATAAACTTGTAAATGAAAAACATTATGGCCTTACAGCATGTCCGCTATATCTTAGGCAGGACATAGGGATTATTGCATGATAATATAAATAAAAGAAAGTTACTCTTCAAAACGGGTGACTTCGATGATGTCCTCGGCGAACTAGTTGGTAAGCTTTTCATTTGGCCTGGTCGAATGAACCCACCTATCTATCTCACAATCGTTGTAATCTCCTTCACTTACTGCATGAGCTTCTTCCTAGATGGTTTCGCCGCTGACGAATCAAATTGGTGGAGGAATACTTTGACCTTCAGGAGTAGTGACTGACTTTCCCTGATTAGCGATGAAGCCTAAACCTTTCTTTTCCTTCCGAGTAGGGAGACCCAACACTCTTCCCCAGCCTTCTGGATGACCAGACTGAACGATTGCTTGTGCCTGGCGATAGGATGACATGGGGACCTCTAACCTCTTGTCTTCTTGATGAGGAGTTCTAATAACCTGTACAGTTTCGAAAGCTTGACACGACGTGTCATGGATTTCTCCTTCCACTTCAACATAGCGGAAAGAACTCAGGTGACTGACAATGTAATCTTCTTCGCCGCAGACAGTGACCACTTTTCCATTTAGCAAAAACTTCAGCTTCTGGTGCAGAGTAGAGGTAACGGCGCCAGCTCCATGGATCCATGGGCGTCCCAACAAACAGAAATAGGAAGGGTTTATATCCATGATAAAGAGAGTTTCTTGAAACACTTGAGGTCCTATCTTAATTGGCAGGTCGACTTCACCGAACACAGTCCTTCCTGATCCATCAAAAGCCTTAACAACCAAATCACTCGGCCTCAATGAAATCCCCTCATAATCCAGCTTCAAAAGAGCAGACTTAGGTAATACGTTGATAGAGGAACCTGTATCAACCAGCACACGAGATAAGGTAGTTTTTGCAATTTCCATAGATATGTGTAATGCTTTGTTATGCTTCCTCCCCTCAGGGGGTAGGTCGATGTCTGTGAAACCCAGCCCATTATTTGCAGAAATACTATTCACAATTCCCTCAAATTGATTCATTGATATTTCTTGGGGGACAAAAGAGGTTCCTAACAGCTTCAATAGTGCATTTCTATTGGATTCCGAGTCTCTGAGCAAGGCGAGGATGGATATCTTTGAGGGTGTTTGACTTAACTGGTCAATGATTTTGTAGTCACTCTTCTTGATGTACCGCATTAACTCGGCTGCATCCTTAGACATTTCATTATCAAAAACAGGAATAGGGGGACTCTTCCCCGGCTTATCGCTATTGACCATGATTTGTTTGCCTTTAGCCTTAGATGCAGCATCTGTACTACTTTCAGGTCGCTCTGGCAGGGAGAAAATTCGACCGCTGCGAGTAATTCTGCTTTCACTGACAATATCAAGCACTGCAGGTTTCTCTTATTCAGACTTGTCTTTCTCAAACCTCTGAGTAGTAACCTTATTCCCTTGATAGTAAAGTTCACCACCATAATTCCAAGGTACTGCTTTGTCGCTAACATACGGTACCGAACCAGGCATATTGATTAGTAGTGGAGACTTCTTAGCAGGTACCAAGATTGTTACAGGTACCCGGGTAGCTTTTTGTTTGACCGGAATGGTTATCACATTGACTTCATTCTTATAGATCTCAGGCTTCATGGTCTTGCGATTAAACTGAAGAAACCCCTTTGTAATCAAATCTTGAACTGCATTTCTCAACAAATGACAACCCTCTGGATGTTTTAAACAAGCAGTACAGTCCATTTTGCAGCCCAAGAATACACCTTTGCTCGTCAATTTCTCTTTCACGAATAATATGGGGTAGTTAACTGATCAACATCCATGACCAGATCTAGGCTTTCTTCTTCAATGATGGCACTGACAGTGGAACCTCCGTGAGTCGGTAGTGGTTGATTTGTAATATTAGGTGTTGGCCCCAAATTAATAGCTTGAGAGTCTAACAGGTGTTGGACCTTATGCTTGAAAGCATAGTAATTCTCGATAGTATACCCCTGTCCGCCAGAGTGTAAATCACACCGGGCATTAGGGTCAAAGTGAATCGGCAACCTTTCAGGGTCAACTTTCAATGTACATAACTCAATCAATTTTAGCTCGAGTAACTGGGGAAACAATTCAGCATATGTCATTGGAAGTACATCAAACTTCCTAAGGGGGAGTCTTGGATTTTGTTGTTGGGGTGTATATGTTGGACGTTGGGGGGGAGCTATTGGAATTGTTACAGAAACAGCCTGATGGTCATATCTCGATATCTGCCCTTCCCTTTCTGAGGATAGATCGCACCGGATTCTCCTTTCTTTTTCTTTGGGTGGCCCCCGAAAGAATTCTTAGTATTGCCAGCGTTATTCCCAACCGGGATATCTTGGATTTTCCCTAATTTAATTCCGATCTCAATCCGCTCCCCATGTGTTACCATCTCAGCAAAAGTACCTGATATGCTACAGGTTATGTAATACTGGCCTTGCAGCATACTACTAAACATATCTACCATTTCTCCTTCTAACATGGGAGGTTTCACTTTTTCAGCCATCTCTCGCCACCTCTGGGCGTACTCTTTGAAAGAATCATCTCGTTTCTGGGATAAGTTATGCAGTTGGGTTCTTGTGGGCGCCATGTCAGTGTTATACTGATAATGCAAAACAAATGCTTCAATCAATTCTCTCCATGTGGGGATGCAAATACTTTCCAGCTGCATGTACCATTCGAGTGGACCACCTGTCAAACAATCTTGAAAGTAGTGCATCAACAATTTTTCATCGTTGGAATATGCATACATCTTCCGATAGAAAGACTTAACATGGGTTTTTTGACAGGAAATGACTTTGTGCTTTACGAAATCAGGAACTTTGAATTTTGGGGGAATCTTTACTCCAGGAACCAACCCTAAATCAGACTGTCAAAGCCTACTGCACCTTTACTTTCAAACTTTCGCATCCGTTCTTCAAGCATATGTAACTTCTTGCTATCCTCAGTTGGTTCTTCCACATTAGTCATCCAGTCTTCCCAATTATCTTCTTCCATCGGCCTAACAGGAATGCGAACATGCCTTGGTAGTATAGTAGGTTGTTCAGTGTTCTGATGAGAAGGAGTGAGTGGGGGAGGGTTTCCCACATTTTGTTTCCCATGTATGCCTTGGTTACCTGTAGGGTTGATGAAATTTGTATGCTGACCATTTTGGGTATTCAAACCGATATTCATATTTTGAGTTCCTCCCTGATTCTCCACTGCGTTCTGAGCCCCTGGAATACTGTTAGGATTATTGATGACGACCCCTGATGGACCAGCGTTCGGATTTTCACCCCCATTATTCAATGCTTCAGCAGGCCTCACAATCATGGCCCTCATTTCCTCTTGTTGACGAGCCATGTTTTGAATAATCTCCATCAACTGATCGACTCGAGTATCCATCCTGGTTCCCATAGCCACAACATCTGCTTGAATTTGTTCCATCTGTCTTTTGGCGGTGCTTCGAGTATTATAATGATGGGAATTCATAGTGGCTATCTTTTGTCAAAGGGGAGGCCCAAATCAAGGAATAAGAAGACCTGCCATAATTATTTCTCATATTATGATATGCATGAATGCATGATCGTGTATGCGATGTTATATCATTTCCAGGACATCCCAAGTTTTATTACCCCTAGGAATTTTAAACAACATGATAAGAGAGACAAACAGTGGGAAGAAATTTTGATTAACAATTGATCTCATTAAAAACATCATTCATATGATCCAATGGTAACTTCTTACAAGCTTGATTTAGAAACTGCAATGAAATCTAAATGACCCCATCCAACAAGACTGGTGGTGGTCAAAAGACAAAAAGAAAATAAAAGGGGAGAACAAGATAATCAACGGGGTAGATCTCTAATCTTTGTGTAGTACAATGGTCCTCCTTTCCGGAAGTACTCCTCACTCCATTCGTTAGTTTCTTCAAATAATTTCTTTGTCTTTTCACGATCCCGTCCACGAGCGAAGCTATCGATCACCACATCTTTCCGATATAGTTGTCCCTCTAGTACACACATTGCTCTAGGAATCGATCACATTCTTTACATTCTGGTAAAGGTATAGGCACATGCGCTTCTTCCATTTCCTTGATCTTGTCTCGGAGTCTTGCATTCTCTTTCGGCACTTCGGTCATTTGATATTCTTTTGCTTCCAACTCCATCCTAGAAATTTTAAATTGGTTTCCCAATTCCTTGACTTTTGATTTGTTCCTAATGTTGGCCATCTGAAATTTCAAAGTTTCTTGACGATTCCTTTCTGCATCAAGGAGGGCTATCTGATATTCTACCGTAGACATAAAAGATCTTTCAGCTCTGGGTCATTTCTTGGAACTACTTTCCCCTTCATACTCTTTTAGCTGACGGGCCAAGTCCCTTTTCTTTTTTGTTAAGAAATATATTTTCATTTTTTGTCTTCCAAATTCTAGCGAAGGTCCCTATTGTCCAATTGTACTTGATAGAAACGTTCCTTAGGCACATCGTGTTGTAACTCAGTGGGTTGAAGATATAAGGAGATTTCTCTTTCAAAAGGAAACATAAGAGTTTTGACTCTTTCCTTCAACCAATCCACATAAGGATCGAAAGCTAATACCTCTTTTAGCCCGAAGAATTCTTTTCCCTTCCTCCCCACATGTTCCCAAGCAATTTCCACCTTCTTCAGTAATTATGGATATTCTCCTTTTTTGCAACACATAGGTTCGACCTCCTTGGCTATGGGTGGACGCCTCATGGCATAACCTAATTGGCTAAGAGAGAGTACTGGATTGTAGTTGATAACCCCTTTTGTTCCCATGAGTGGAACATTAGAGAAATCTGCACAGTGAGAGATGACTTCAGAGCTATCCATCTTAAGTTTGTACCATTGGATATCGAAAGAGGTTAGTGTCATCACTTTGGATACCCATGAACGAGGATCTTCTTTGAATGGCCCTTTGGTGGGTAACTGTGCCATGAACCATTTGTAAAGCATAGGTGTACAACATACCACTACTCCTTTCTTTCCATTCCTGGAGTGGATGGCGTGGTAAGTATCCGCTAATAGCGTAGGTATAGGATTCTTATTCATGAAGACGTAAAGAGAAGCCAAGTCTATGATTTCTTTAATCTCAGGGAATAAGACAACTCCGTAAATGATAGCAGCCAACAGAGCATAATAAGCATCCCAATTTCCTGCATTTGCCATTTCCTTAGCCTTACTTACCAAGAAATCTACAGGAAGACCACAAGTGACTTTGTTACGTTTCCATTTCCCTTTTACATCGTTAAGGCTCAAATAAAGAACCTTAGCAATAGCCTCAAAGTCAGGCTCAATAGGGACTCGAACAAATGGAACATGACTGGTGAGTTTAATGTGGAGAAGATGAGCATACTCCTCAAGAGTAGGTGCTAACGGGTAGTCTTGAAATGTGAAACAACGCAACTCCGGATCTTAAAATTGTAACAAAGTCTGTACAGCCTTATCGTCAACCCGAGCATCCAATAAAGATAGGAGATTCCCATATCTTTCACCAAAAATGCCCATTTGTTGACAATTCATGAGGTCTATGAGCTCTTCAAGAGAGGGCCAAATACTAGGAGGAAACTGATAGATGAAGTTATCCCTCTTTGTCTTTAGGATGATATCAATGTTGTTTTCCATTCTTTTAGAGGAAAAGGAAACCCTAGAGAGATCCTGGAATTAACAATGCGCATGCGAATTAATTATCGACATTTTTTTTTGAAAAGTAAATATGCTATGATATGTGTGCAAATGATCATAGGGTTACTACTTCCATGATACTGATTCCTGTTGTACTGCCTCTTCATATTCTGTTAATACCGAGATTACAGGTCTGAAACGTAACCGGAAGAAATCCATGAAGATCATAGTTGGATCCTTAGAAAATAAATCTGAGAACCTCATAATTGTTGGCAGAAACCCAGGATATAACCAAAATTAACCGTCTGAATATAGTCACCAACTGTACCTGTGATAAGAATTCCCTCCCCACTCACGTGTGAAGACTAGGTCAGGGTAAGACAATGGTAACTCAAAAATCACGGGCTCGCTTGAAAGTAAAATCATCGCAACACAGACGTGCATGGTGAAAGTACCTCCAATTGAACCTCATCCGAGTGTGGTATATGACATGACTGCACTAATTGGACCACGTCCTATAGCCGTCATGCCCCCACTCTATTCCTAGGTGTCCTAGTGCACTCTGGCCTGGGTACTGGGCCTTTTTCCTCAATAGTAACATCCCCACCCACACAAGAAGCAGATCCAGTACAATAGCAGTATATGGAAGACAATAAAGTGTAATGCATACATATGCTCAAGTATATACCAACTGAACAGATAAACTGAAAGCATAAAAAATAAACACCCAAATAAAGATAAAGCAAGAGCTAGGAGCGACTCCGAGATGGACCATCATTTGGTCGACCTTTTCCCCAGTGAAGTCGCCAGCTGAAACACCCGGCTGAAAATCATCAAATAATGAAGTTGCCATCGAACGTCTTTTATACCACAGGAAGGGAAAGGTAAACATCGAGAAGACCTGAGAAGGGAGAAATCAGGGTCTTGTGACCGAGAGATAAGGGTAAGGAAGTCTGTTACGCGAGGGGAAGGTATTAGCACCGCACACGCCCGTATTACTCTACGGTATCCACTCTTGTTGTCTATCTTATGGGTGTGTTTAATCTATGCTTATTGTTTACTATACTACTAAAGGGAGGAATGCATGAAAAAGAAATGATAAAAGAATGTAGTGAAAATAAAAGTGATGCTCGTTCGGGCCCTACCCCGATGCCTACGTATCCCTTTTAAGGAATCAGAGCAGCCATAGTTCGACTCATGTTTTTGTTGGTTTTATTTTTTTAATGAACAATATTAATTTCGCCTTCTGCCGCAACTCGACCTTTGGGGACTTACGCGTCAGCACAGAAGTGAATTACCATGTTCTTTAGAAAAGAGTTTGAAATAAACGCCCATAGGCAAAAAGAGTTTGTGTTTGTTGGTGTTTTTGTTGTAGATAACAGCTAGTTGATCTCAAGAAAGAGATATTAGCCATTTTTCTACTTATTTATGAAATGAGTCTTTAAGACTTGAACCATGCCAAGGCTTAGAATGGAAAAACGATAAGATCGAGAAGAGACCCGCTTATCATCTCCCATGTTCAACAAAGGCACGATTCTCGTCAGTAAAATTTTTAAGTATTTTTGAAGTTTGTAAGGAAAAGATTTTTTTTAGCTTTAGTGCAAATGCAAAAGGAAAATAAAAGTCAAAGGGGAGACTAGCCTATTTCTACACCCAATTTTATCATGCATAGTTAGCCCTTAAGTTAGAATTTTGAGGGAATTCTACCTAATGTTTACATGCTTGGATTTAGAATCCTAATGTCTAATCTTATTGCAATTAAATCTAAGATCAAATTTGAACCAAAATATCCTAAGGGATCCTAAAAGACTATACAAACAAGCAAAATTGGTAGCAAGTCTTAAAATATAGCACGCGATCCATACTCGAAAATTGCAAGCAAAACACATGATATAAAACGAATAAAATTAATGATAAATTGACTAAAAAGTTAGTAAAAGGGGAAATAAATCTCTTGATTAATTCCTAAAAGACATCACCTAACTCTAATATTTTTCTTTTTTACACTTTTATTAACAAGAATTATGCCATAATATAAAAGGGATGCAAGAAGTTCTATATAAAAACAAACTAAAAAAAAGGGGTATACTGTGTAAGTAGGGGGAGTGGGCTCAAGGCAGAGGCCCATAGTGGTCGTTTTTGTTGTAAACATCAGGCTCCAAAAAGGTGGCGTGTGACATGGGCTTCGAGGGGGTACGTGTGGTAACCCGGTTCCAGGCCCAACTTGCTTTGGTCTAAAAAACCTGACTCCACCCTAATCTTCTTTACTTCAACTTCTCCAACGAGCTTGCATCTCTCTCTATCTTAACCCAGCCTTTCCCAGAAATCGTTCTACCGCTAGGCAACGGAGTTTCATCGATCTACAATTCTTCTTATCCTCTTCATCATATTCTCCCATTTTTCTAAATCCCTCTTTCGTTTTCACCAATTCCTCCTTGTTAAACCTAGGTCTAAGCAATCCTAAAAATCCTAACTATTTTGAAATCAGAATTAAACTGCTATGAACCATGATTTTGTGCTGAAACATCGGGAGAATTTCTCGGGGATACTCAACATCCGTATAGTATGAAGAAAATGAGATAAAGGAGAAGAATGATTGGAGGTCGGAGCATACCTATCATAGTAGCTTCGGCGGCTTCAGAACTGATGGACGCAAGTAGAAATCCAAAGAAATGCCTAGAAAACGAAGGTAATATTATGCTTTCTCATTAAATTTCCTTCTTCTCTCATCATGTTCCTTCTTCTTATCGCTTCTATAGTTTTGTTGTGTATGCTCTTGCGCTTGAGATGAGAGATGCAGAGAGATCGAATAGAGAATTCAGATGCTTTAGTTTGGTTGATTGGAGTTTTAGAGGTTGAAACTCAAACGACGGGTGTGATGAGTGTATGAGCGAGGGTGAGAGAAGGGATTGATGAAGAAATTTCCGAGGGAATTTCAAGGATGAAGGTGAGGAATGGTTTGTTGGGAGTTTTGAAGAATGAAGAAGATGGTTGAAAGGGAACATGATGAATTTTTGAGGTTTCTTAGGGAATTGTGGTTTTAGAGTGAGAGAGTGAAGATGATTCTCAGAAGAATAATGGAGGATGGAGTGAAGGTTGATGCCATTTAGTGAGGTAAATTGAAGAAGATGGAGGTTGTCGTCGTGAAGACAAAGGTGATACAGAGGTTATATAGTCAAAGAAGTTAGAAGTTTTTGAATTTTGATTGGTTCTGGGCCATTAGATGGATAGAGTTTGTTAGAAGATCAACGAAGGGGATTGGATTGGTTAGGAAAATTCACTTAGAACTAACTTGAACTCTGTTTGAGAATTAGTTAGGGAATTTCAGTTAGAAGCTTGCTGGTTCTGTTATGAAGGTGGTTAGAAGTTGGTTGCAAGCTGTTAGAAGTTAGTTAGAACAGATGGGGAATTTTGTTAGAAGTGGTTATGGAAATTGGCTTAGAAAACGGTTTGGAGGCTGTGAATTGGTTAGAAGTTGTTAGAGTTAGTTGGGAATTCTGTTTAAGTTTGTTTTGGCTTGTAAGAAGTTAGCATGTTAGAACTAAGGTGGTTAAGGGTTTAGTTACATGACAATTAGTATAAACTCTAAAGAATTGCTAGGAATTTGTTTAAGAGTAATTTTTTTTCTGGTTTTCTATTGACAGTCAGGGTGGTTTAGTTAGGAGATTGGTTGGAATTTGTTAGAGTCGTTAGAAAATAGCAAAAATCAGCTAGCTTTAGACTTGGGAAATTTAGAAGTTGGAAACTGTAAAAAACAGTTAGGAGATAGTGGGACAAGTTGTTAGATGGTTGGGTAGAGGTTAGTTGGGGAATAAGTTAGAGGGAGTTACAAATTGGATTCTGTTATGAATTCTGTTAGTGAACTTTTTTAGTTTTTTCCCGTGAACTGCTATATATCAATGGGCTGTTAATTATGTTTTTTTTGGAATTTTGAAATTCTGCAGGTTTTCTGTTACATACCTCCTTCTTTCTCTGTTATTTTGTTATAGCTTGTTTAGAAAATTCTGTTATCTTTTTGTTGCAAGTTGGTTTTTTTTGAGTTAGGCAGAATTCTGTTTGGAAGTTATTATGGAATTGGCTAATATGTTGTTTGGAAATTCTGTTAGGCTGATTAGAAGTTATTTATGGAGAATGGTTAAAACGGTTGAAGGTAGTTAGTTGGTTGAACTGTTATGATATGATTAAGTGCAAGGCCAGCTTTTAACCGAGTTACATATTTCTTACTTGTAGACTTGAAAACATCGAAACATGACTGGGCTTGGATTTTCTTTGGAATGTTGATGTATTGTTAAAATTCAATTAAACTAGGGTAAGTCTGGACTGGTATAAGTCTTTGTTGAGTGACTTGTTTTTTTTTGTAATCAACATTGCAAATCCTTGTTGTAACAGAAGCTAACTGAGCTTCTGGATCTCCAGGATCAAATTCTTGAAAAAGTTGCTTCAGAGTTGCTTGATAGTCATAGATAAATTTCACGTAACTGATGACATAGCTGGTTAGAGGGTGGACAGTTCCATATTGCACAATAGCTTGGGTAGCATCTTTTTCAACTGCTTCCTTGAAGTCACCAAAGGTTTCTTGGGCTGTCTGAGCAAGCCGCCTTGTCAAATTGATCGCAGCTTCCTGCATTTCAGCACAAAATTTACTATCAAACAGTATCTCAATCTCTAGTTGAAGTTCTCTCATCATCTTTTACATGTCGAGAAAAACAAATAATTTTTCAGGTGACCTCTTGCTTCTGGCAACAGCCTCTCCAAAACTAAGAAGCATAGCCACACTGCTTCCAGTAGCTTCAGCAAAGCATTGAGTTTTTTATAGACTCATTACCGTCAAATATTTGATCACAAATTTTTTCCCACAATCAACAATTTGATAGAATTCCTCATGAAATGAATCTAATTTCCAATCTTAGCAATTTTGAATTAGTTTCTGTAAATTGGATGTATGGTTTGTAAATGATAAACATTTGTAGAACATGAGTGGTGCATGCTAAACTTGATATTTTAAATTGAATGAGCTTGTCATATTCAAAATCAAAATGCCTGAATACATTAAACTCCTTGAACCTTGAATCATGATGAACCCTACTTTTGTAACTCCAAGCAATCCATACTTGTAGATTATGAACTCATGGCGCTAAGTAGTCATTGTGATGGATAATTCAGAATAGCGAATTTGACTCAAATTTAACTCTTAAATCCAAACTTCAATCTTGAATCCAAATCAACTTGTATGATAAGTAGTTTGAATAGAAAATAAGATCTTGATCCTAAAGAATTCATAACCTCTCATTTTGTATTACGACTCATATTTCACGATTCAATCCACAATTCTTGACAAAGTCCTTCCTTGATTGATGACCTTGAATTACCAAAGATGAACATAGAAAATAGTGAAAGAATATGATCAAGATTAACATGAAACTTTATCTCCCCTGATCTTCAGTTACTGAACATTTATCAACGAATGGAAACCCTAATTTTTAATGAAAATTTCCTTTTCTGAACGAATATTTCTTTTCCTTTTTCCATACCATTCTTCAAATGCAACTTGAATGCCTAACACATATTAGATGAAAGTTCAAGGGAGAACTTGGTCCAAAAGTTAATTTTTCAAAGCTTACTTTGACCGAAGTCAAAAGATATTATCCATGTATCTTGAACTTGGCCCATGATTATGCATCTCAAGGTCTTATAAGAGCTTGTAAGCCCACAAATTCATATCTTAGGTCATGAACCACACTTCACAATTCGATCCCCAACCCTTAGCGATCGGTTATTTCAACTCAAAATTAGTGTCATGAGGAACATATTACAGATGGATGATAAAGTCTGAATCACAGAAGAATTCCTTTGACGTGATAATTCCTGACACACCATATAAGGCTTTCTAAAAAAATCCCTTGATAAAACAAACCCTAATCTCATGATCTTTGACGAAACAAAACCCGATTGGAACATAATTGTCGAAAACCTTGCTTTAATCGCATATAGGAAAATAAACCATGATAGCCTCGTGTCTTTATGAAGAAAGAAATTCTCAGCGACCCATGTCACAACCCTAATTCCACTGCTCGCTGCCTGAATAAGAAATCAGCCTTTATCGGACACGAACGCCTTAACCATTGCGAAACCCTAATATCGCACAACCACTGATTTGTGAACCTTAAGTGCTTTATTGAATGCAAATGTATGTTAACGACCTAATGGAATATACAGATGAATGCAAGAGTCTAAGCCAGATATAAGAATTTAGGAGGGAAAATTTTGGGGTGCAACAAATGGTTCAGTCAATGTTCCCATAAACATGTCTACCAACTCTCTATCAGTTAAAGGTGGTTGCACCCTGCTAGTCAGGTCTCTCCATTTTTTAGCGTATTCTTTGAAGCCCTCATTGGTATCCATGGTTATTCCTTGCAATTGAACCCTAGTTGGCGCAAGATCGTCGTTATATTGATATTGGCAGTAAAAGGCAGTGTCCAAATCCTCCCAAGTATGGATGTTAGTCCCTTCCAATTGGTAAAACCACTCCAACTGTGTCCCAGATAAACTTTCTTGAAAAAGTGCACCCACAGTTTCTTATCAGCGATATGCGGCTAAATTTTATGGATGTAAGATATTAGGTGAAGCTTTAGACATGAGACACCACCGTACTTGGCAAAAGCAGGAATCTTGAATTTGTGGGGAATGAATACTCCAGGAACCAAACCCAAGTCACTGAAGTCCAAGCCAGGCACAACTTGGATTTCTACAACCTTCAATCAATCTTCTAATTTCTTATACTTGTCGTCGGCCGGTGAATATTGCTCGTCAAAATAATCCTCATCTTCAGAGATTTGATTGTTTCCACCCCCAGCACGGGTGCTCCTAACATCTTCATCTTGATTTTCATCATCTTCGGAGGAATCCTCTTTAACTTAGACTTTTCTGGTAGGCCCTTTAAACCTCTTCCCATGTTGATTATAGCTTTCTTCTTTGTATTCTTCTTCGTAACAAGAAAAGCCATCACTTCTTGATGCCCCTTTGCTAAGTTGAGCAGAGTTTCTTGAAAGTGAGAGTTTTGAGACTGCAAGTCCTTCACAATTTTCTCGAGATCCATCTTATACTTAAATTAACAGTAAAAAGATGACGAAACATGTGTCATAAAACCTGCTTATGATATGATGCATGTTATGCGAATGCAATGTTTTCAAGGATTTTATGGAATTTAAAATTGCTAGACAAAGAGAAGACAACAAACATTAATTGCATTAATAAGTTCATGAATTACAAATGCCTCTTGGGATTACAATGGAAGAAATAAAAATGATACAAAATAAACTCCTAAAACAAAAAGGACTCAAGCTTCCCATGGGCGCATCCTCTTTGGTACAATGTAGGCATTCGGGCTTCGCTCTTCATGAAGTTGCCTTGTGAGCTCCAAAACCTTCTTCTCGTTTGCATATAATTGTGCTTCAAAGTTATCTCATTCCCCTTTGAGGTGAATCGAAGATCTTTGAAATTCCTCGAAGTCGGTAGGCATGTCAGGATGAAGAAGAGTGTAAGGAATGGCTCCCTTAACAACGGGCTCCATAATCACAGGTAGGATGGTCGGGTAAGGCATCATGAGACTTTGAGCACGAGTTTGTACCCACTTGAGGTAAGGTTCAAGAGGAATGGAATTTTTATTCCCCAAATTCTTGCTATCCACTTTGTTTACCATTCTCCAAGCTCGTATGAACCTTTGACGATAGTCTTGGACGTCTCCCTCGTAGTCGAATACCAAACCTTGGATGAGTGAATCATGGGGACCATCTATTGGCGCATACCTAAACTGTCGTAATGCAAGAGAAGGGTTATAGGTAATACCTCCCCTAATTCCCAAGAGGGGAACATTAGGGAACTCCCCATAACAGTCAATGATGGTAATATCCTCCAAATATCGGGAACACCAATGAATACCCGAGTGTGAGAGCGACATCATCCTTTGAGACCATGTCAAGCCTTGTTCATTCTTCAATGTTGATTGAGGTAGGTGTGGAATAAACCACCTAGACAACAATGGGATGCAACACAAAAGAGTCCCTCTCTTCTTCATGGTGCGAGTATGAAAACAATGTAGGATGTCTCTGAGTAGCGTAGGAACAGGATTATGGGAGAGAAAAACCTTGACGGCATTCATATCTATGAGTTGTTCTGGATTGGGGAATAGAACCAAAACATAGATTAGGAGGGCCAAGAAATCTTCAAAAGCTTGGAAGTCCATATCTTCCCAAAATAAACGAGCCTTCTCCAACAAAAACTTCGCTAGGAAACCCTTAATTCCACTTCTTGTTTCCTAATTTACCATAATGTCAGATCTCTTCAAATGAAAGGCTTTGGTAATAACCTCAGGCTTTGGAGTCTCCTCTAAACCGGTGAATGGTATTTGATCAAGAACAGGCACTCCTAGCAGTTGAGAGAATTCTTCCAATGTAGGCACCGATTGGTAGTCGAGAAATATGAAGCAATGATGCATCAGATCAAAGAACTGAAAAAGCACACACATCATTTCTTCTTGGAAGTTTGAGGTAGCCAAGTTGAGAAGTCGACCATATTTCTTCGTGAAGGGAGAATCTCTAGGCACCCTTGATGTTAACTCTTGAAGTTGAGGAGGCACTTTCATGAAGCTGACTCGGATGGTATTTCTACGAGTGGAAGCCATATCCTACAAAACAGAACAAAGATAAATTCCTAAATCCTTAAAATGGTTAGTGAGAATGCTTATCATGTTAGGATGTTTATGATGTCATGAATAATAATCACAAGAAAAGCACACAAGGACCTTAAGTTTGGCTTGCATGGGTTTCATAGGTAAGTACCCTTGAATTTTAGTTGGTTCAACATGTCCTAGAATGTAACCGGGTTCTAGGGAATCTCAATATCATTGATCTTTCTTCATCGAGCATTGTTTTAGCATAATCAATATTTTCTTGCGGCCAAAATATCCCGAAAGTCCAATCTCAATGAGTGTAGCATCAACTATCAACCAATCTTCAGCTTTGCATCAAAGTCGGCTATCTCACTACTTCCTAATGTCCAAGTTGTTCAACTAAAGTTTCTACGGTCAATTAGTGCTTCATGACACCACATAGTGACCCTGTACTCTCCTCGATTCAACACAAGGGAAACCGATACCAACAAATGTGTCACACTAACGTAGCCATTGTTTCAACCATATCAGCCTATGTCGTACAATCTCCACATTTTATTGCTACTTACCTAATAATGTTCCCAGATCTGGGTAGAGGATCTATACAAAAACCCAAATACACTTTTAAGAGTAAAGAAAGCAAGTCAAACAATGAAAGCATTTAAATGTGATCTAGTCTCTAAGGTAACCTCACTTTTAAGTTTTCTCCCCAGCAGAGTTGCCAGTTCTGTAATACGGTGGGAGAACTGACATGGGGTGTTTTGTGTTTTGTCGTAATTGTTGCGGATAACAAGAGTCGCCACCGACTTTTCTTTTATCCAATAAAGTAAAGGGTGAAAGGAACATGAAAACCTTTTGAGATATTTTCTTGAGTTCGGGGGGTAGGATGTGAAAAGAGAAGGTGTTAGCACCCTTTTCATCCGTAGTTATCTATGGGCTCTTAGTTGCTAGCTCATTTTGAAAATGTTTTGTGAAATGTGTTTGTGTTTGTTTTGAAAGTATTTTTTAAAAGTGCCTTCATTTAGGTGAACTTTGTAATGATTCTCATCTCTATAAGAATGTATACAAAGTGTTGACTTTTTGAAAATATTTCATGAAAGTGTTAGTGTGTTTGAAAGATGTTTTGTTTTGAAATGTATGTGAGCAAGCAACTACGAGCATTCTACCTACTCAAAAGAAAGTCTTTGTTCTTTTCCTCCTTCTTTAGACAATGCTATCTTACTATTAGTTAGTAATAAACCTTATCATTGGATGTGAAGGGACAAACGTGGGTCATTGTACAATCATAGAGGGCAACATTGTAGGATACCTTAGCAATTTGTCGTAAGCGTCTAATATCGTTTACGGAAGGAAACATTGAAGGGTCATCGAGGGACTAAGATCTTGTAATTAAGGGTCTTTGCTAAAGTATCCCACATTCGAGGGACATGACTGCTTTATTCTAAGGCAAGTGGGGGTTAACCCTAGAGGTGGAAGTGTGCAAAGTGTATTATTTTCATGCATTTATCTCGAATTTAGGATTGTCTACTTGTTGATTTTAAATATTTTCATACAAACCCTAATTACTAGCAATAATATTGAAAGAGATGAATTGCGGAAATTAAAAGCCCTGCGCTATTACAATACTTTTAGGGGATGGAGGCACAAACTACAAATGGGGATGACAAGTAAAATAAACCCTAACTATTACAAGGCTATGACAATTACGTTATAATGTGAAAAATAATAAAATGTGTAAGGAAATATAGAGAAAAGAAATTTGAAAAGAAAATTATTTTTATGGCTTTTTATGGAAAAGGTTTTAATGGTTAAACCAATTAATTTACAAAACAATTTAATTAATTTATTTAACAAAACCAAAAGTCTAAGTTAATTCAACAAGGAAACTAAATAAACCTAAGTCTAATATTAATAAAAAAAATAAAAGTCTAAGTCTAAATTAGTTTAAACTAGAAAAGAAAATTAAATAGTTAAAAACGGTATTTTTAATGTTCTATCTATACAAAATCAAATAAGAAATAAAAAATGAAATGGAAAAATTTTAATATAAAATATTTTTATATATTTATATTAAAGAGAATAAATAAATGAAAAGTAAAATAAAAAAATTAATGAAAATAAAATAAAAATAGGGATATAAATTAAAGGGGGTTAAAAAGTAAAAGAGGAGTCAGTAAGTAAAAACAGTTTTTATTAGGCCCAAACAGTTTTTTTGTTTGTAACAGAAAATAGTAAAGAAAATGTGATGTTGGGTTGCGTATCATTAAGTATTCAGGAGGTGAAAGGGAGTAAAAATGAATGGCCCAAAGTGATGAAGCCCAACGCGACAAACAAACAAAAAAGGGTCAGAAAATGTAATGAAAAATAACAAAATGTGGCACTGGGGCACGAACCCAGGTCACAAGGGTCATAAACGTGCACTTTAACCACTGCAGTGGTGATGAATCTGTTAACTTATGCACAACAAACATATTTTATTTTAAACGCGCTCCTGACTATATCATCTTCTTCTTCGCGCCAGTTTCTTCATCACCATTTTTGAACTTTGTAACTTTCTCATTTCTCAACCATTTCTGAAATTGTAAACATCAAACTTGTTAGAAATTCCACCACGATTTCAAATATGTAACTAAATTAAACAATGGATCAAAGATGAATGAGAATTTCAGTTGGTACCAAATCTGAGCTAATTTTTTCAGGAAGTTCAAACTTGAAATCCGCACTACTCAGGCAATATAAATGAAATCTAAGGGCATGGTTAGCTTTAGGGCTATGATGTCTACATTTTATCTTCACAAATCGAAATCAAATGATGCTTGTATGAAGAGTTAAAAGTTCAGAAAACTTACCTTGTAAGTGGAGATCGTGTTTTGAGTTAGAGCCCACTTCAAGGTGTTGCAATGATCTGGTTAGCTTCCTTGAACCTCCAGGAAGCTAATGTAATGCTTAACTTGAGCTGAGAATGCCTGGATTGTTCTGGAGAAGTCAATGCGCAAGTGGATGTTTTTAAAAAGGGAGGATGGTGATGGAGGTGTTACAATTCCAAAATAGGGACAAGGATGGCTTCTATATGTATTATATAAGCTTGGTAAATGATAAAAATAGAAAATGTACGAGTGGTTTGTGATATGGCTATCAAATATCAGAAATGGTACAAAAGTGAGGCTTGAGGGCAATTCTGAGTTTGAAAGAGTTTGAGGAAGTTTTCAGGCTTCTAATTTTGTGTCCTAAGTTTCATAAAAGTGTCTCAATTTATAGGAGAAGGTTTGAAAGCTTGAGGTGGTCAGAATTCAAAAATCACATGTTGTGTTCATTTGACTTGTTTTTGAAGCAAGCTTGACAAATATGGTTTCAAGGCAAGGTAAAAAGCTTGTAGGGTGGCTAGAAAACTTTAAACATGTTTATATGACTTTTTATATGAAGCTTGTGTAGAAGGAACAAGTGCAAAGCTCAAGGAGAGTGGACTTTGTGATTAAAGCCACTTTTCCAAAATGGAAGTGTGAACTTTGTTCCATTAATGGAAAACTAACTTGGATAATGCCTCAAACACTTGGAAAATGGCTCAAAAATTTGTGTAAACATTTAATTATTGAGTGATTTATAAGTTAGAATGCTTGCAAAACAAGATTATGCAGCATGCTTGAAGATTGGATCAAGTGTTCATCAAGAAATGACCTATAATTCAAGTTTTTGAGGCCATCTTCATCTCTTTGAAACTTCTACCTCAAGCATGATCTCTTCAAGTTATTAGACATTTTGGAAAGCTTGAAACATACTATACAACATTCATGTTTACCATTTTAAAAAAATCATCTTGGAGCTTGGTGAAAATTTGCTAAGAAGTTAGGTCAAAAATCTGCCTGAACTAGGTGAAAATTTCTCCAAGTGTTTAAGAAAAAAGTGCACGACTTTATGAATTCATAACCCAAAATCCAAGTACTTCTAGGACTTTATCTGTAAATAAAAGTTGTAGATATCATCAATATCTACAACTTTCATGTTTAAAGTTTTCCTTGAATCATCTTGCATCTTGGTGAAAAAATGTCATGAAGTAGTGAAATTATCATGTTTAAAACACTTAGAAATTTTTCTAAGTCTTGAAAAGTTTGACTTTTCAAATTGACTTTTTACTTTCTTGATTTCTTTATGATCAAGCTTCATATTTTTGAATGTCTTGATGAATTTTGATCTTTGAATCAAATCTTGATAAAAAAGTCAAAGTTTGACTTTTTGTACATCAGTTGAGTTTTCATCAGTTGATCAAATTTCAACTATCAATCCATTGATCTAGAGGAATGTTTTGAACTATGAAATTAGGTCAAACTGTTGTATTTGAATCTTTGAGATTATGCTTCAATCCATTAGATAATGTATTAAGTCAAAAGTCACTAATCAGTCAATTATAGTCAAAACCCTAATTTTGACCATTTTGCCCTTTTGGTAAATTGAGTGTTTTTCTTGAGGGATTGTGATAAATACTTGATAAAATGGAGAATAGGACTTTAAAATGTTGGTGTTGGCCAAAAATCATGAAGTTTTACTGTAGGTTGACCATAGTTGACTGTTTACCTAATATAGTTGATTTTTAGTCATCTGAGCAATTGACTGAGCAAATTTGTGATACAAGAATTGAAACTTGGCATGAGTATTCTTGGAGGTATATAATGATCCATGAAAGTCACTTGAGGCATTAGAAGTTCAATTGTCCTTGTGAAAATCAAAACCCTAATTTGAGGCATCAGTGTTTAGGAGGTGGTTTGACCTAGTCAACACTTGTGCAAACTTGAGCCATTGGAGATCTTGTGAGAAATGTCTTAAGAAAAGGGAAGTCAAATTTTGGGGTACAAAACTGCCCCACTTAAATTATCTTGAAAACAAAGAATCATCAGCTTATGGTTTTGAGCATAGGCATGCATCTTCCTGCAATACATGCGCAGATGGTTCCTTAGACAAGTGAGCCCCTTGTATTTTCCAAAGTCAGGTACTTTGAATTTCATAGGGATCACCACGTTGGGAACTAGACCCATTTAGAGAGCATCAACATCAAAAGCATCAGAACCCTCCATAATTTTTAATCTTTCCTTAAGAGCTTTGTACTGGTTAAGCATAAAGGGATTCTCAGTAGCATGAGTATGAGTTGTTCTTTGAGGCGCTTGATTGACATCCTCTAAGTCATGGTCTCTATACTGCAAGTCTAAGTAGTTGTCTGTGTTATTAATCAGAATCTACAAGGTATGAGATGCCCCTACCTTTGGTTGAGGTGGGACAAACCCTTCAGTATAAGCTTGTCTTACTTCTTGTTGAGCCATGGCAGACCTTTGGGGTCCAGACTCCGGTTCTCTCCTCAGTTGGTGACCGCTTTATGCATCAATAGTCTGGGCTACTTCTTCAAAGGCTACCCTAGAAATTTGCTTATGTCTGTCAATGATGTTCTTCAAGGCTAGAATAACTTGACTCATACCCCTTCTCATTGAGTCGACGTTGCCCTTTACTTGCTCAAGATCTTCTTTGAATGAAGCTTGGTTCTCCTCAATTTGTTCCATCACTTTTTGTTGATTGGATCTTGTCTGATATGGTAGTCAGAGAGGTGGTGCTTTTCTTCTACCAATGGTTTAATTAGAGAATGTTTTGAAAAAAGATGAGTGCTTCCCTTTATGAATTTATGAGATACAAGTGTTTATGAATGTATGAATGCGTATGAATATGCTAAGAATTTCATTTTTGAATGTCTTATTCACTTGGGTACATATATTTTATTTAGATTTTGCTTTTTTATTGGTGAGTATCTAGAAAATAAATACGCAAACGAGATACGAAACAAAATGCCTTTATTGAAAATAGTAATCATCTTGAAAAATAATACAATTCAGATATTGAAAAATATTCCAAATTTAAAACATTAAACTTGCTGAAAGAAATAAACAAAGGGAAACAAATGTCTTCTAAGTGCGCCTGCGAATGTCTACCCTGAAACCATCAACCATTGTCCTGGAAAGCTTGAGGAAGTCTTCAATGTCTTTTGGTATAGGAACCATCACATTTTCTGCATCTCTCAAGCTCCTCGGGATGTATTCAATGAGATTGTTGGCTAAGAAAGCGAGTCTGGCATGCTTGTCTTTGTAGTATCACAATTCACGGTAAAGATCGGGAATTATCTTATGATTATCTTCTCCCGCTTCGGCGATCTTTACATATTGCTCTTCCCAATATAATATTTTATCCTTAATCTCCGTATAGAGTCACCGTTATATTAGGAAATCTTTTTGGAGGCCTTCTAGCTCAAGGCATGCTTACTCGTATTTTTTAGTCTTCTGGGTAAGCAGCCTTTCTGCCATCATCCTTTTCAGGCTTTCCCCCACCTCTGATTCTTGGCTATCCTGGAGTTTGGTGGTAAGATATTTCATTTGTTCCTCTTGAACTAAAGAAGCTTGCACCAAACTTTGGATTTGAGCCCTTAGATCTCCTTCCATCACCTTCTTATCTTGCATTTCCTTTTCATACCATATGTTTAATCTCCCAATTTCACTAGTAGCATCCTCTAACCTATGGTTATGGGAATCCAAGTTGAAAGTAGCACTTAATAACCCTTCAGTCAAATGTTTCCACTTAAGACTCTCCTTCTCAAATGCTTCTTGATGTTTCCGAATCTGTTGGTCTTTTGATTCAAGTATGCGTTGCATTTTTCTTTTTTCTTTGGTTAAGTTATGGAGGTTAAACTCCAATTCTTCCTTTTCC
This sequence comes from Vicia faba, assembly GCA_948472305.1. Classification (NCBI taxonomy): domain Eukaryota; kingdom Viridiplantae; phylum Streptophyta; class Magnoliopsida; order Fabales; family Fabaceae; genus Vicia; species Vicia faba. Next base: position 1,696,052,881 of record OX451737.1, on the reverse strand, counting down.
CTGAGCTTGTTTCAAGGCATTCTTCAGATCTTCTATTTCTTCCAAGGACATAGGCGGAGCCTCTGGGACCTCTGGCTTGCATTCAGGATCTATGTCAAATGGTAGCTTAACAATTTGTACCTTATCCAAAACCCATCGAGTGTAAGGTTCTTTTGCCACAACATTATTCCTTTTAGTCTTCCTTTTTTTAACCTTATTCCAAGTCTGAATGATCTTATTGAGCAACTCTTGGTCGTTTTTTCCCATGTCATGAATGATCAATTGTTGGAGTTGTTCATATGAGGGTTTATCTTCCAAAGGATACACCTGTTGTCATATGGATAATGTAGGGTTGTAATGATGTCTCTAATGTCCAGCTTCCTCGCATACCACAATACAAAATTAGAAGTAAGAGACCTTAGTTTTTGAGGCCACTCATACCTTGTCAGATTCAGAATCATGTCATATTCCTTGTAGAGATGAGTCATAAACCAAGAATACAATAGTGGAATGCAACAATTTAGAGTACCCCTTCCCTTTTCTTACCGCGTATGAATTTTATAATAACTGTCAGCAAGAAAAGCAGGAGTTGGATCCGTATTGAAAACTTTTGCGCCCCAAAATACGCTAATAGTCGCAGGGTCAATATAGTCCAAAGTTTGTGGAAATAAGATTACACCGAATACGAGCAGTCCTAAACAAAAGATACAAGGCTCCTATTATTTGTCATTGGAAAAATTAAAAGCCTTAGTCTCCAAGTAACATCTCTTAATCCCTCGTACGTCACCTTCTTTCTTGTAATTAAGTGACAATTCGGGATAGGGGATCCCTGAAAGTCTTCAAAAGTGAAGCACCTCAATTGAGGGTCGTAGAACTGAATTAGGGTAGAAACATCATACAATTTTATCTCTACTTTGGTTAAGTCAAGGGTATACCCAGAGAGACGAGTGAACATCTTCAAAGCTCTTTCAGACAATTTCCCTTTTATAACCTTGATTTTTGACATATCTGGCTTGATGGTATTGATACAGACAAGCTGTTTCCCTTTGGCATTCATTTTCAGGATACTTCACAAAAAACCCTTTAGTTATTATTATTTTTCTTTAACCTTTTGAATAATACAAACAAAAATAAATAGAAGGTAATGAATATATGGAATGTAAAATGTATGAATGTGTGAATGTGGGGCTTAGTGACGGGATTTTATGAATGGTACCCTTAGAAGGTAGACTCCTAGTTTTGGCCTACAGATATTCTATCCTCCCTATAAGGTGGTTTCCTTAAGGGTATCATCAATAACACTATAGGGAAAGGCACAAGGGCCTCCCTTAAGTGGAGCCTCTTTACAGACTGAAACTTTCGTCTCTAGGTCATGAAAGGTCTCGTCATGAGATTTTGGTTTAAGGGTTGTACAAAGAGTCATAGGTTTCATTCCAAAGTCCTACTTCCCAAGAGGATATCTCTTGATACGTATTCCTTTTGCGAAATTCCACCGACTCTAGGAAAAGTCATCACATAAACTCGTAGGGCTGATGTATCCCCTTGGCTAATAGACAAACCTTCTTTCTAAGGGTCTTTTTGAAAATAGTTTTTGGAACAATAAAATCCCACCACAGATGAATATAATATAATGAACAATATAATAAATAGTATAATGAGAAAAAATAAATAAACAATTAAATAAGCAAGAAATGAAAACCCAAAAACAAGAAAAACCCTAAAAACCCTAAAACCAAAAGGAAAAGTTTCTAAACCTAGGGTTGAGTACCTAGCAGATTCGCCAGTTGTTGTAACCGATTTTAAAATGAGAGTAGCCGCCCTTAATTTTTATCTTTGAGAAGGGAATATAAATGATAACCCTAATATGGTCAGAGATTCTATGTTGTTTGACTCATTTTAGACGAAGAGAAGGTGTTAGGATTATGGCTTAGGAAATAGGGTTTTAATTTTTATTAGGGGAACTCGCCATGATTTTAGTCTAATGCCTACATATCCTCTTATGAGGAATGAGAGTCCCAATTCGTAGTTCATAGTAGTTGGTTGGTGTTTTTTATAGATTACAAAGATATTTGAATTCCCCTTGTACTTAGTCTAGATGTGTGAATAACAGAGTAGTTAATTAAAATATATCCATAACCCTTTTTGAAAATTGATTGTTGTTTAATTTGATTTAATAAAAAGGATTTTATTGTTGGTTAAATATCTTTTAATGTATTAATTATAAAAATATCTTATTAATGCATGATTTAAAAATATTTTAATGCAATAAAATAAATAAATATTGGATGAGTTTAGAAAAATAATATTGATTTATAATAATAATAAAAAATAATATTAATATTTTAAAAATATTAAAACATAAAAATAATTATAATAAAAATAATAAAGGAAATAAAATAAAATGCAAGGGGTGTGAATTATGTTAGGCTAGTAAAATAAGAGGGTGCATGTAGCAGGGCCCTGAATTTAGATATTGAATTCGGGCCCAATACAAGGAGGGTGTAAGCTTAAACTACTTAGTAAAAGTTGGGCGTGTGAGGAGTAGGGGCCTAAGTCCAGATATTGGACTTGGCCCATTTGGATGATGGGGTGTATTTTCCAATGTGATAGCAACAAAAAAAAAGCAAGGGGTGTGATTAGAGATTGGACCTGGCCCAAAGTGTCTGGGATCTGTTTGGACAGTGTATGGACGGGAGCATGGTAATCCCATAGGCACACGTTTCTGAGTGTTTGATGGGGATCACATGGTTGTGATTGAGAATGCAAGGTAATAACAGTGGACTAACGTGCACTAGATCATACAACATAATATATTTTATTTTTACACATTTTCATCATTTCATGTTTTATCTCTCTCTCTCTCTCTCTCTCTCTCTCTCTCTCTGTCTTGTCTCTTATCTCTCTTCTCACACCCAAACAAACAATTCCCAAACCCTAGCCGTCGAACCCTAGCAGCGACGGCAAGCCTTAACCCCCCCAAACCCTTGAATCAAACTAACAAACCCCAACTCGACAATCAAATACAGAGATCCACAATAAAAAACTAAGTGTTTTGAGGGTTACTGTCCATGCCGTGAATCTTGTAGCTTTCTTTTGATTTCTCCGAATGGCCATTCTAATCTCCTTATTCTCTTTTATTCGCAGGTACCAGGAGGTATTTGAAGATGAGGATAGCAACGGCGGTTCAAGGAGAGCTAGGGTTTCAGATGTTGAAACCCTAAGATGGAGCATCGATGAACACGGATTTACGACGAAGGTGATGGAAACAGGCTCTCTGTGCTCTTCTTTTTCTGTCAAAAATTTTCCCCTTGGTTCTGTTTTGATCTTAGGTTTTTATAGTGTTAGACTTATATGATTTTAGGAATGTTTTTTGTGATTGCTGCTATAATTTTGATTGAATCAGTTAGTTGTAAAGATTGAATATATGATTAGGTTTAGAATTAGAACTTAGGGTTTGTGTCATTGACTCTATATTTGGATGATTCTATGTATTATATTCATATAAATCAATAAAATCAACTCCTCTTCAATATTCGATTTGATTTTGTTTGTAAATTAGTTAAGATTTGATTTAGTTTTTTTGATTATGGACTGTAATGTATGATTCTAAATCCGGATGATTCAAAATAAAAGATATGTTTCTGTTTTAATTTGTATAGTAGTTGTTTTTTATTTTAAAACATGCATTAGTTTTTTATCAATATTTAGAGTAAGCCTTTTCTTTGAAACAACGCGTTTTCTTTGAAACAACGAGTTTTTTCTTTCCTGATTTAGACTGTAAGTTTTTTGGATTGGGCTTGGGCTGTGTGATTGAAAGCCTTAATTTCAGTTAATGTTTTTTCAGATATTGAAACAAAAAATGAATTTTAATTAAATACTTAAATGTTAATAACAATGTGTGATATGGTGGGAGAACTGACTTGGGTGTTTTGCGTTTGATCGCATATGTTGCGGTTAGCAAGAGTCGCCACCGACTTTTCTTTTATCCAAAAAAGGAAAGGGTGAAAAGCACAGGAAATACCTTTGAGATTATTTCTTGAGTTCGGTGGGTAGGTTATGAAAAGGGAAGGTGTTAGCACCCTTTTCATCCGTAGTTATCTATGGGCTCTTATTTGCTTGTTAGATCACTTACTTTTGTTTGAAAATGTGTTTGTGGTGTGGGTTTTTGAAAGTATTTTGAAAAGTGTCCTTGTAACAGTTCTCGTCTCTATAAGAACACGTACAACGAGTTTTGTCTTTTGAAAATGTTTCAAATGAAAGTGTTGGTGTATAAAATGTTTTTGTTATGAGCAAACGAGCAACTAGGAGCATCCTACCTACTCAAAAGTCTTAAGTGCTTTTCCTCATCCTTTAGATGTTTCTATCTTACCATTGATTTGGTAAGAAGCCCCATCGTTGGATGTGAAGGGACAGACGTCGGTCTTCGTATAGTCATGAGTAGCAATGTTATGAGATATCTTAGCATTTCTCTTGAGGGACTAAGATCATTCAAAAGGCAACATTCGAAGCATCATCGAGGTACTATGATCTTTTGTTTTCGATTGTTTTTGCTAAGACATCTCACATGCATATTATGACCATTTTCTCAAGGCAACAAGTGGAGTTAACCCTAGAGGTGCATGTGTGAATAGTGTGTTTGATTTGCATGCATTTAGTCTTTGGTTAGTTTGTCTATTTGTTGTTTTTATCTTGTCATACATCCTAGTAACTAGCATTTGCATAAAGGTAAAAAATGCAGAAAATAAATCCTACACTATTACAACCATAGCAAGAAAATATAAAGACAAAAATAAAAATAAAAATAAAAGGAAGAAAAATTTGCTTTTTCGATTCAGGAAAAAGCATCTTTTGATTCTGCACTTTTTGACCTCCTTCGATTTGCGCCTGGAGTCAGCAAGGTTCTGTCCTTCGATTGGAATCTGGAGTCAGTCGAGTCATGCCCTTCGATTTGCCTTTTTGCCTCCTTCAACTGGGGTTTGGAACCCGTGTAGGTGTGTCTTTCGTCCGAGCCTAGAAGTCAGCATGGTTTTTTCCTTCGTTTGTGGCTTGGAGGTAGCAAGATTCTGGCCTTCGTTTGAGGTATAGGAGAAGCAAAGCTCATGTTTCGCCACAGACTCCTTGCTGACTCTTTGTAAGCATATTGGGCCCTCAAACTATGATTCGAAAAGCTTGCGCAACCAGCCAATCGAAGGGTATAACAAACATGTCTTAAAATCTAAAAATGCAATAACCAAACATAACTATAGCCCAGGGGTTAGTGTGAAAACTAATGGGTCACAAAGTCCAAAGTATAACTAAACTAAGATTGAGTTTTCAACATGTAGGAAATCAGAATCAAAAGCTAAAACATGGTCTAGAAATGTGTACATTTTTTTGGCATGTGTGCATGATATGAAAAATCGAATAGACTCAAGTTTGGAAGAAAACTTACCTCTTGAAGTTCTTAAATCGAAGGGAGATGTAAGTGCTTTTTTTGACGGAAAATGGGAGTTCGTTGGGATTTTCCTAAGGCTAGTCTAGTTGCTACTTTGTGAAACCAGTGACTGGGTCGAAAGAGGTTGTGTGGATGGAATCGAAGACTTTTTTATAACAAGTGATGGGGTAACTCAAAGGACTATTGTATGATAGTTGGGGAGTGGGTCAAAGGGTGGTTTGATGGTCACTTGGAGGGTGGATCAAAGGTTTTTTTTCTTAGTGTATAGAAGTGTTTGAAAAAAGAATGTTGGAAGGTGTTTGAGAATTGTTGAGAATTTTCACAAGTGTTTTCTTGTAATCCTTCAGGCGCCCTTAACATGTGTGGTGATGCCTCCTATTTATAGATGGCTTGGGCTGATGCTTTGGGAGGGAAAAAAAAAGGTTCAAACAAAAAAGGTATGTTGTATTTATAGCTTTCGAGGGGCAGTGTTTTGTATGCTATTTTGGTGCAAGAATGAGGCAGTGTTTCAGGACTGTTGTGCAGCAGTTTTGGAGCGTTATGGCCAGTGTATCAGGCCTGAACTTGGCAGTAAGCATATTTTGATATCTCCACCTTTCGTTTTGACCATCTTCGACCAGATTCTCCTTCAAATAATGTTATTTAATTGTTAACCAACAAGTGTCCTTCGAATGGGATATTTTTGGGCATCCTTCGAAGAAGCCAAATGTGTGACCCTTGGATGGGTCACCAAAACATGCCTTAAGATGGGCTATGAAATCCTTTGAATGGACAACAAGCATACCTTTCGAATGGGCCAAATTAGTGCCTTTCGAACAGGCCCTTTGTGGGTTCCTTTGAATGGTCCAAATGTGTTCTCTTGGGATGGGTCAGTAAAATATATCATTGACTGGAAACATCCAGGCGTGCCTGGAAAGCCCTTCGAATGCTCTACCATGGTTCTTCCTTCACCTGAGGCAATGGCATAGTGCATAGTTTGTATGTTCGAATCAGGTCATTTCCAAAGGAGATCCTGCCTAATTAAATTTGCCTGCAAAGGGGCCATATGGCCAAACGAAAGAGGGTATGCAGGAGGTTCCTGCCTTGTGACCTTATGCAAGTATGTTCAAACGAAATCTTGTAAAAGGGGAGCCACATGTCCAAATGAAAGGTGTGACCAAAAGCTTGTACTGAAGGATTCATATGCCCCAAACGAAAGAAAGCATGAAGGGAAACATATACCCAAACGAAAGGTGTGACTAAGAGTTTGTGCTGAAGGACTCACACACCCCAAACGAAGGGTGCATGCAGGGGATGAAAGGCTCAATCAAAGCTTGCAATACTAGGAAGGCCATTGTCCCAAACGAAGGAGGCCTACAGGAGACAAGATATGTAATTGAAAGAGAGCAGAAGAGAGGATTTTGCCTTCTGAATCGAAGAGCGCCATTAGGAGGATTTTTCCCTGTGGCTACTGGCCTTGTGGGCGCTTTTTGTTGTGCATGAAAGAAGGAATCCATGGCTCAATCGAAGGCCTGTATGCAGCCAGTCATCAAATTGTGAACCAAAGCCAACATGAGGGGAAGTATTTGTCTAATCAACATAGGCATGCAGGCAATAGATGTCCAATCGAAGAAGGCATGCAGACAACAAATGCATTATGGACCAAAGGAGGCACGAAAGAGACCATAGTCCAATCAAAACAAAGGAAATCGAAGAAGGCTTACAGGGGACCAAAAATCCAATCGAAGCAAGGGAAATCGAAGAAAACTTATTTTTCTCAAATTTTGTCAAAAATATTATTTTTATTTGTTTTCCTCCCTTTTTGACAGTTTCCTTTTCAACTTGGTACTTAGAAATCCAACTGTAGTTGCGCAAGCTTGAACCTTGATAATCCTTGTGAGAAATGCCTTGAAAAATGAGAGGGCAAATTGTGGGGTACAATAGCTGCCCCTGTTCAATCTTCTTAAACATGAAGAGTTAGATTGGCGAGTGATAACACTTACTTTACACTTGTTTTTTACTCTGATTTCACATGTTATTTAGGTTTTTTATTATTGTTTTCTCGTATTATCCCGATATTTTTTTTCCTTTTCAGGTATTTCAATTATCCAGAGCTCCCCTGAAGAAATGAAGGAAAACAGGCTGAAAACAGAAGTTTAGGTCAAATTTGCACTCATGGCGTCCACCATGGCGCCAGCCATAGGGTAGGCCATGACGTGGACCTCCTCCTGCTGACCTCAAGTGCCACGTTCCCCACTTCCTTTAATTTACACTCATGGCAGGCACCACCTTTGGACGATGTTCCCCCCCCCCACCCCCCCCCCAAAAAAAAAAGGAGTTGGGGGTATTCCTGTGATTTCCTGCATTCTTCATCCTCTATAAATAGAAGTTCCTGATTTCATTTCAATTCACCCAAGCTTAGTTGAAAACTTGATCCAACCATAGTTGCGAACTTAAGCCATATAATTTCACCATTGTAAAGCGATAATTCTTCACATCGGGGAATTATTGCACTGTTGATTGAGTCTGTGATAGAGTTTGTAGATTGAGTCTGTAATCGAGTTTGGAGCACTTCAGTAGAAGTTTATCCTGCCACATTTATTTTCAACTGTTGTTTATTTCCAGTCGCATTTTACTTCCAGTTTGTACCAGATTTAAAACCTCTCCGTTTGGAGCAGGTTTCTATTTATATTTCCCGCACCTGCTTTTACTTTGTTTATTTCCCGCACCTGTTTTTACTTTGTTTATTTCCCGCACCTGCTTTTACTTTTTCTATTTTCTGCACTGCTTTTACTTTGTTTATTTTCTGCACTGCACTTTACTTTGTTTATTTCTCGCACCGCACTTTAAATTATTTACTTTCTCGCATGATTTATTTTAACATGTCTGTTTACATTCCCATGTCAGGCGGAACCTTACTGGGCTAGAATGTAAGGAATCTAGTTAGATCCATATTCCAAATAATGTGTCAATATAAATGCTTATGGGTTATTTTGGTTTTCTATACGAGTTTTCTGTACTTTATTATTGTTGGGTAAGATCGAAAGCCGTCCAACCTTTTATTAAACTCGGTTAGTTCTAAATTGTTAAAGGAAGCGAAAGCGCTTTGTCCTGTTAGTTAAAGATTTTTGTTATCAAAGAAATCAATTTTGAAACTATTTTCGGACGCGTTTATAGGGTTAAAGTTAGGTCCCTTTTTATTATAAATTCCATATCAAAATACTTTTCAACTTGGTCAAGTACTTTATTTCTTAAAAATAGGTTTATTACTTTAACGCAATGCGCGTATTTTTCTAAGTGACGATAAGAAGGTCTGATTAGAGAGTAAATTTGGTTTTGATTATGCGAAAGCGACAGTTCCTATCAAATTAGTTATTTTCTTTAGTAGAAAATATTGCCCTATAGGTAGTTTTATTCCGAAGCATTGCAAATATCATCTGATTATGTGAATTACATTCGACCCTGCTTTTATATCTGAAGTTTAATTCTCCGCACTTTACTTTCTTGCATGCTCAATTTCCTGTTTAATATTGACTTAGCTAAACACCGTAACAATACGAAATGATAGATTTACGATTGGTATCTGTGGATCGATAATCTTTTATATTAGTCTGACACGATTCGTACACTTGCGAATACACCGCATCAAGTTTTTGGCATCGTTGCCAGGGATCAATTTCGTCAAATTTCGCACCCTATAGTCGCACCGTCTAGAGTAAGTTTTATAGTCTGGTTAATGCGAAGATTTCGCAGCACCAAAACCTTATTCAATCCTTTAGCGGAACCTGAACGTTACATCCATTTTCTCCGTAGAATTAGAAAAACTATGGCCGAGAATCATAACCAAAGACCCCTTAAGGAATTTGCCCAACCGTCAGATGAGGAACCTAGTTCAAGTATCGTAAACCCAGCTATAACCACAAATAATTTCGAACTAAAACCCTCATTGCTACATTTGGTGCAACAAAACCAATTTGGTGGTCTCGCTACTGATAACCCGAATCAACACTTAAAACTTTTATACAATTAGAAGACACTTTAAAATGCAATGGTTCTTCGCCTGAGGCAATACGACTAAGATTATTCCCTTTTTCCCTCAGAGATAAAGCACGAGATTGGTTGGATTCCCTTCCACCCAATTCAATAACAACCTGGGAAGACCTTAGGAGAGTATTTCTCGCAAGATTTTTTCCGCCCAGGAAAACTGCTGTCCTTAGAAACCAAATCACTAGATTTAACCAAAACCTGGGAGAATCAATTTTTGAAGCATGGGAGAGATATAAGGACCTGTTAAGAGCCTGTCCACACCATGTCCTAGAACAATGGCTAATCATCCAAACCTTCTAAAATGGACTCCATTACAACACAAAGATGTCTATCGATGCTTCCGCTGGTGGCGCATTGATGAATAAACCTTATCTAGAAGCCTGCGCTCTCATTGAGGACATGGCCCAAAACCATTACCAATGGGGAACAAAACGAGCTACGGTAGAGAAAAAGGAGACCCAAGGACGAAAACATGAGATAAGTTCTCTAGACATGATGCAAGTTAAAATGGACGCTCTTGCCTTAAAAGTTAAAAACATGTCTCAAAACCCTAATACTGTAGTCGCAGTAACTTCAGAATGTGAACTCTGTGGGACCCAAGGACATCAACTTGTGGAATGTAACTTGTTGAATGAGCCTCGCTCAGACCAAGTAAACTACACCCAAGGAAACCCATTTTCAAACACTTACAACCCCGGATAGAGGAATCACCCAAAATTTTCTTATAAAAACAATAGCCCAATACAAAACTCTGCACCTCCGAGACCTACAGGTTTCCAAGCCCAAAGACCAAATCAACCTATGCAAGCTGTGGCACCCAAAACAAACCTTGAGAAAATCATGGAAAATTTCATTTCAGCTTAAACCCAACAAAACAAAGAGTTCCTAAATCAGAATATTCACGTAAACGAACTAATCACGCGATTAGGAACTAAGGTTGATCAGATAATTACGCATAACAAGATGCTTGAAACCCAGATCTCGCAGATAGCCCAAACACAAGCCCCACAAACTACACATGGAGGACAATTCCATGGACAACCTCAACCAAATCCTAAAGGGAAAGCTAATTCCATTTCCTTATGAAGTGGGACTACTTACGATGGACCCAAGAATCCAGCCATGAGTACACCCTCACAACCTAAGACAAATGTTTTGCCTACAAATCAAGTGGAGGAACCAGAGGAACCCGAAAAGAAAAAAGAACCAGAATTAAAAGATAAAACTAATAAATCACCACTCCCGTACAAACCCGCAGTCCCATTTCTGCAAAGACATAAACAAACCAAACTTGACAATCAATACTAGATATTCGTTAAAGTTATAGAAAAACTCCATGTAGAGATTCCTTTCACCGAAGCCATCACTCAAATACCATCTTATGCTAAATTCCTAAAAGACATCTTGACCAACAAGCGTAGACTTGATGATCCCAAACCTATCGAATGCAATTTTATTTCAGAAAATAAACTTGCCAAGAAAGAAAAGGATCCAGGAAGTTTTTCCATTCCTTGTATCTTAGGAAATCATACTATTGACAAAGCCTTCTTATATCTAGGAGCTAGCATCAACCTTATGCCTTTAGAAGTTTGTAGAAGGTTAAACTTAGGAGAATTGCAGCCGACTAAAATGTCTCTCCAGTTGGCTGATAGATCAGTTAAGTGTCCTATAGGCATACTTGAAGACATACCAGTTAAGATCGGTCAGCTATATATCCCAACTGATTTGGTGGTTATGGATATTAAAGAAGACGAAGAAATCCCAATCCTCTTAGGTAAACCATTCCTATCAATAGTCGGAACCATAATTGACGTTAAGAAAGGAAAATTAACATTTGAGGTGGGTGATGAAAAGATAGAATTTATTCTTTCAAAGTTCTTAATAGCACCAGTCATAGGAGATGCCTGTTATGCCATCGACGTCATTGATGAGTGTATATTGGAACTTAAGAGAGAGGAATCTAACAAAAATATCAAGTTACCTTCGAACCCCAATATGGAGGACGATGGATTTAAAAGGTTAGAACCTTACATCGATGACGACCTCTATGAATGTTTATCGCTTACTCCCGATCCCATGCCTTTCCCTTTGAAACCATCTTTAGAACTGAAGGAACTTCCCAAGAACCTCAGATATGAATTCTTAGATAAAGAGAAGAATCGTCATGTTATAGTTAACGCTATTTTAAGTCAAGACGAGACAACTCAAATCTTTGAGATATTACGAGAATATCCCTCAGCTTTAGGGTATAACATCTCTGATTTAAAAGGAATAAGTCCATCGGTGTGCATGCACCGGATCTTGTTAGAGGTAAACTCAAAACCCTCAAGAGAACATCAAAGAAGAATAAACCCTATAATGAGTGATGTTGTTAAAAGAGAAGTTCTTAAGTTACTAGAGGCTGGTATAATTTACAAAATATCAGATAGTAATTGGGTGAGCCCTGTGCATGTGGTGCCAAAGAAAGGAGGCATCACAGTCATAGAAAATGAGAAAGGTGAGCATATTGCTAAACAAATAGAAGGAGGTTGGCGTATGTGTATAGATTATAGAAAATTAAACAAAGCAACCAGGAAGTATAATTTCCCTCTTCCATTTAGAGATCAAATGCTTGATCTTCTAGCCAGACACTCTCACTTTTGTTATCTAGATGGATACTCAGGATTTTTCCAAATACCTATTCACCCTGAGGATCAAGAGAAAAAAACCTTCACCAGTCCTTATGGAACGTTCTCCTATAGACGAATGCCCTTCGGACTCTGTAATTCCCCTGCAACTTTTCAACGTTGTATGATGTCTATATTTACAGATTACCTAGATGGAATAATGGAAGTTTTCATCAACGATTTCTCGGTGTGTGGATTCAATTTTAAAGATTGTCTCTCCAACCTCGAAAAAATCCTTGAAAGATACGTAGAGGTGAACCTAGTGCTAAACTAGGAAAAATGCCATTTTATGGTTAATGAACGTTTAGTATTAGGACACATTGTCTCCGAAAGAGGCATTGAGGTCGATAGAGCCAAAATTGAAGTTATAGAAAACCTCAGCCCACCTAAAACCATTAGGGAGATTAGAAGTTTTCTTGGACATGCTGGTTTTTATCGGTGTTTTATAGAAGACTTCTCTAAAATAACAAAAACTTTGACTAATCTTCTAATGAAGGATGTTGAATTTGTTTTTGACGAGAAATGTCTCGAAGCTTTTAAATTTTTGAAACAAGCACTGATTTTAGCTCCGATCATGCAACCCCCAGATTGGACACAACCTTTTGAAATCATGTGTGATGCCAGCGATTATGCAGTTGGTGTTGTTCTAGGATAACGAAAAGACAAGAAATTACATATTATATATTATGCTAGTAGAATCCTAGATACCGCCCAGCTCAACTATGCAACAGCAGAGAAGGAATTACTGGCAGTAATTTTTGCGATAGATAAGTTTAGGTCCTACCTAGTTGGAGAAAAGATCATTGTTTACACTGATCATGCTGCCATACATTATCTATTAAATAAAAAGGACGCTAAACCTAGATTACTTAGATGGATCCTGTTACTCCAAGAGTTTGATATAGACATTAAGGATAATAAAGGCACATAGAATGTTGTCGCTGACAACCTCTCTAGATTAGAACACTTAAAACATGACTTATTACCTATAAATGATGATTTCACCTATGACAGACTTATAGCTAAGACTAATTATTTCAAGCCTTATAGAGATAAAGATTTTGAAAAAATTTCAGTAATGAAGAGCGTACCTTGGTACGTTGAATTTGTAAACTACCTAGTTGCAGATATCATACCCCCTGATCTAAATTACCAACAGAAAAAGAAGTTCTTCAAAGATGTTAAACATTTCTAATGGGATGAACCACTCCTATTTAAGAGAAGAATAGATAATATTTTCAGGCGTTGCGTCCCAGAAGAGGAAATAGAAGACATCATTAGACACTATCATTCTGCACCTTATGGTTGACATGCAGGTATATCTAAAATGCACGCCACGATTCTTCAAGCAGGCCTCTATTGGCCAACTTTATGGCGCAATGTTCATGCCTACTTTGTCAAGTGCGACCAATGCCAACACACCGGGAACATATCAAGACGTGACGAAATGCCAATGAGGAATATCCAGGATGTTGAACTCTTTGATGTTTGGGGTATAGACTTTATGGGACCATTTCCACCTTCAATGGGAAATAGGTACATTTTGGTAGTTGTGGACTACGTGTCTAAATGGATCGAGGCTATTGCATCACCCACAAACGACACAGGAGTGGTAGTCAAGTTATTTAAGAATATCATTTTTCCGAGGTTTGGAACACCCTGTCTCGTTATAAGTGATGGAGGATCACAATTCATATTCAGAATCTTTGATAAGCTCTTAAGTAAGTATGGAGTAAAGCACAAAGTAGAAACACCTTATCGTCCACAGAATAACGGCCAAGTAGAAGTGTCTAACAAGGAGATTAAAAAAATCTTAGAAAAAACCGTTTCAATTTCCAGAAAAGATTGGTCTCAGAAGCTACATGAAGCACTATGGGCCTACAGAACAGCTTTTAAAAACCCTATTGGAACAACCCCTTACCAATTAGTCTATGGAAAATCTTGTCATTTACCCTTCGAGTTAGAGCATAAAACCTATTAGGCCATTAAGACCCTAAATTTGGAATATTTGACTGCTGGTGAAAAGCGCATCCTTGACATTCATAAATTGGAGTAATTCTGCCAGTCTGCCTATGAGAATGCTATAATATATAAAGAAAGAACAAAAACATGGCATGACAGAAGAATTGTAAAGAAGTATTTCAATATAAGCGACCTTGTTCTCCTTTTCAATTCCAGGTTGCGAATTTTTCCTGGAAAGCTACGTTCAAGATGGATTGGTCCTTTTGAGGTCTCTAGAATCCTAAGATCTGAAGCAGTCGAGATCAAGAACAATTCTTGTAGCCCATTCATCGTCAATGGGAAGAGGTTGAAGCACTACGAAGGAGGTGACATTCCCACCAACTACTCCAGCCACACTCTGATTGATCCACCAGTACCAGTTTCTGATATATGAAGTTTACTCGTCAAGCTAACGACGTTAAACAAGCGCTGCATGGGAGGAAACCAATGGGTTTATTTTTATTTTTTACATTTATTTACTTTTTACTTTATCAAATTTTATTTTTATCTTTATACTAACAGTTGCAAAATTTATTATTTCAGGCATCACCTGCTAGCCGTCTTTGCTAACTACATTTTTCAGGATGGAGCATTTCGATGACATGCATGTTTCCTTCCGAGATGACACTCCGAGACAACGCTATGCGGTCCTTTCAGAGCGACCCATGGCACCAGACAGATATCCAGACCAGATTTTCATGGAAGCTATTGGCTTTGAAGTCAGTATCAAGTATCTATACAACCAGCTAAAGTTGGACGAGTATGCAGATGACCTAAATGTGACCTACATGAACCTCACCTTAGAATTCCTCAGTTCATTCGAGTTTAAGCCCTATAATGTCCAGGATGGATATCTCACTTTCAGACTATTCGGGATAGAATATTGTTTTACCCAGAAGGAGTTTGGAGACTTGCTAGGCTTTCAGACCACACCCGATGCTATACTTGAGCTACCAGTTGGATATTTCATGACTAGGGACATAGAGAAATTCTGGAGAGATATTACTGTTGGAGGGAGCCTTGATCCTTCCACTCAGCTATCCCTTGTTATTCACAACCTCGCTTTCAGGTATTTTCAGATGGTTATTGCTCACACTTTCCTACGGAAGGCCGACACTGATACCCATGTTAGCGAGGGGGGGTATTTTTCCTCTACTGTGCGACCCAGTCTCGCCCTGTAGCCTGTGGAAATTTTCTACTATGGAATCTCATGATGAATTCTAAGTCTGCTGAAGGTATCCTCCATGTGGGAGGGACAGTGACTCAAATTGCTTCTGCGTTGGGTCATATAAGTAAGTTATCTCACCTTACCTCATATTGTGGATATACTACAATGGAAATTGATTTCTATTTGGATCATGGGCTAATGAGAAGAGTCTACTTTAATCCCAACCAGTATAGACTCCTGATTGATAATGAAACCTTTCACTATTTTACCTTGTCTGATCCCATGATGACCAATTTCCGTAACCCTGTCAATTGGACATATGCCTTAGAAGGTCTTGGAGATATCGTGGACGAGCGAAAATCACCTCCGGTACCTGAGTATCATCCATGTCCATTGCCAGAAAGGACCACTGTGTTCTCTAATAATTTCTCTTTGCAGCAACCCGACATCTATGCACAGGTTGCTGAGCTGCGTAGAGAGGTAGCCCAACTTCGTCAGACAGTTGTAGACCTCTCTTTTTAGGTTATGGTTTCCGATGCTACTCACTCTACTGAGGCAGACCTCCTACAGCAGGAAATTGATGAGCTTCGCAGTATGTTAGCTGCAACTCATGGTTCTCAGTCGACCAAGGACTCTACTACTCCTTGATGATCTTGATTCATATCTGCACTGTTTTGTTATTTTTTTGTTTCTTTTATCATGTTGTTTCCTTTTTTCAGACTTATCTATTTTTATGCCTAACTCTTGCATTCTACTTTCTTTTTATTTTTATTTTTCGTGACTTACCATAATTAAGTATATTTCTATTTTTTTTCTCTTTAATTAATTTCTTATTTTATTTTTATGAGTTTATTATTTTCATGTTAAAAAAATTCAATACACCAATCCTTGGAAGCACCAAATGAAGAATTGTTGTTTGCACCTACGAGAAGAAATTGGAATATGAAGCCCAAACCAACAAAACAAAGAAATTTGAGCCCAACCCAAATTCCAAGCATGGCGCCCTCCACCAAGACCATGGCGCCCGCCATGGGGTCTAGGACTATAACGGGAAGATTTTCAAAAACCTCCCACTTTCTCCATTTTCAACCCCAAAACCACCAAACAACTCTCATTTTATCAACCACCTACTACCCCATTAACCACTCCAACATCCATTTTTCTAACCTTCATAAAAATTCAAACTTTCTTCTCCCAATCTCCAACACCCATTTTGAAACCCATTTTTTTCAATTTTCTTCCAAAGGAGCAACAATGGAGTTCAAAGGATACGTTCTTCGTGAAGGAAAACCCGAAGACCAACAACGGAAAATCCTTGAAAAATTGCAAGGACGAGAAATTGTCTCAACCACGTATGTCAATGAAAACTGTCTGTATACTTTAGGACTTTATCATAGTTTTTTTCATTTAGCTGATATCCTAGGATTGCACGAGATTTTTACTAGAAAAGAGCCCACCTTTAAGAGGCTAACTCGGGAATTCTTAAGTTCCCTAATTTATTTGGTTCACCCCGACACTGCTAGTACCGTCGGTACGGTTAAACTCTATCTATTTAATGTTGAATATAAATATAGCACCGACAAACTAGCAGCTATGTTGGGTATTCCTCATGGTGATGGCGCTATTTGCGAGACCCCTTTGGATTATGAATGGTCCATTGATGCATTTTCCTTCTAGCATCAATTGTCAAACTCTTCTATAAATTCTTTTGAAGGAATTTTAGTATCATTGACCCATAACCCGACTATTCGAATTTTTTGATATATGCTCGCATGTACTATTTTTGGCCGGGAGAATCCAAACAAGGTAAATGCTAGAGAACTTCTATTTTTGCAAGGTAGTCTCACTAATAGAAGAATTAATTCAGTCTCGTTTATGATTTCTCACATGATTACTGTCCTGAGACACACAGGGACCATAGCTTTTGGAGGACTAGTTACATCTATTGCTAGAGCTCTGCACCTCGACGCTGAGATAGCTACCCTAACACCCCTGCCTCCCTGCACAATTAATTTGAAACTTCTAAAAGATATGAAATTGTGCAAGGTGAGGAGAGCGGGTGGCTTTGAACTTATGGTTCGGGGTGTCACTATTCCATCAGTCATTCTGCCTTGCACTAGACGTATTGATGTACGAATTGCGAGGAACTGGACCTACGATCTAGATGCTCCACCTTTTACGGGTCTATTACCTCTTGTTGTTCCACATGGGGACGGACACGAGACTAATGAAGAATACAAGCAGAGGGATGAACCTCATGCCCCACCTGTGTCCCCCCACCATACTTCACCCGCACACACTGCACCTTCTACTTCTAACACTTTTTCAGGTACGACTCCTGGCTTCTACATCACTAAAGATATGTGGCGTGACCAGCTAGCCCAGGAGGATAGAAGAGATGGTTTACTTTATGCCATCCAACAGCAACTGGCAGATAACATGAGTTCTATGGAGGCGTCACGACAACAGACGAACCTCTCTTTTCAAAGTCTTATGGAATTTTAATTGGCGATACCCCGCGAGACACATAGGCAACAAGCCCAGTTTCAGAGGAACTCCGCCATCATGGAGGCAACTCAAGGATCCCTTTTAGGCAACCTTCACGAGATTCAGAGTTCACAGATTGCCTTGTCCTCCAGATTCGACCAGTTCGAGGCTTCTCAGAGCAGTCGTCGTCGCAGTCGATCCTGTCATCCTAGACATTCACCGCAGGATGGCGAGGGACCCATCCAGCCTTAGTACTTTACCAGGTTACTCTTTCCTTATCTTATTTCGTAACATTGGGGACAATGTTCGATTTAAATATGGGAGGAGATTTACTCGCTTTATTTTTCTCGCTTTGTTTTTCCTTTCCTTCATTTTCCTTCTCGTTATTTTAATTCTTTATTTGCTTTAGTTTGCTTGTTTGCTTTCTTTTCAAAATAATACATGTGTTTGACGAGTCATCTATATCTGTATTGTCTAGTGTATGTCCACTCCCCTATTTCTTGAGCCTAACCGAAAATTTTTCTAAGAAAAACAATGTTTTGAACTTAGTTGGGCTATAAGACCTGGTTGAGATAGGATTTAGTATGACTTAGGAAAGCCCTTTTGAAGCATCGGCATCGATTTTACACCTTAAGCTTCGTAAATTTAGGATTCGATCCCGATACCCCCTATGGCGTGGCCTTAAAATTTTCATTCTTAAATCCTTGAATAGTTTATCCTAATAGTCAGCTCCGGTCTAAGCATGTTGTATGTAGGGGACCGAAGAGAAGTGAATGATCTATATGCTATGTTTTTATTATAAACTACAACCCTGGGAAAGGTGACCCTCACAAAGTCATTTAACTCAAGAAAAGTTGTATGTTGAAAAATAAAGCAAAAGCAAAAGCAAAAGCAAAAGAAGAAGAAAAAGAAAAGGAAAAATTTTGTACCCATCTTTAGTTGGTTCAGAGGTATCTGGTGCTGAACTTGGTAGGGCGGATTACGATCCGATCCCCCACAACTATAAATGGGTCAATAAAAGGGTTACACCAACTTTTTGTACCAGAGCCCTGCGTTTTATGATCAGAATCACTACCCGGTCACTTTACTATGAGCATGTACGAATAACGGGCTTAATGTGATTGCGCCTGAATGAAAAAGGATTTGAAAAAATAAAAAATATAGGCCTAAGCATAGTGGCATGATATGGATTTGTTCGTAAAATAATGAAGCTTATGTCCGTTTTACAGAAGAGTGTTACTACAATATCCTTGGTTTGAATCAGCCAGTACGTATCAATACATCCCTATTTTAACTCCAGAGGCCCCTTGCAGCCCAACTTGTTCACTAACACTGTTTTTCTTCTTAATCTATTTAGTGTTTTTGCTTGAGGACAAGTAAAGGTTTAAGTGTGGGAGAATTTGATAACACTTACTTTACACTTGTTTTGACTCTAATTTCACATGTTATTTAGGTTTTTTATTATTGTTTTCTCGTATTATGCCTATCTTTTGTTTCCTTTCAGGTATTTCAATTATCTAGAGCTCCCCTGAAGAAATGAAGGAAAACAGGCTGAAAAACAAGAGTTTACGTCAAATTTGCACTCATGGCGTCCACCATGGCGCCAGCCATAGGGTAGGCCATGACGTGTACCACCTCTTGTTGACCTCAACTGCCATGTTCCCCACTTCCTTTCATTTACACTCATGGCGGGCGCCATGGCCTCCATGGGGGGGCGCCACCTTTGGACGATGTTTCCCCCCCAAAAAGAGTTGGGAGGCATTCTTGTGATTTCCTGCATTCTTCATCCTCTATAAATAGAAGTTCCTGATTTCATTTCAATTCACCCAAGCTTAGTTGAAAACTTGATCCAACAATATTTGCGAACTTAGTCCATATAATTTCACCATTGTAAAGCGATAATTCTTCACATCGGGGAATTATTGCACTATTGATTGAGTCTGTGATCGAGTTCGTAGATTGAGTCTGTAATCGAGTTTGGAGCTCTTCGGCAGAAGTTTATCCTGTCACATTTATTTACAACTGCTGTTTATTTCCAGCCGCATTTTACTTCCAGTTTGTACCAGATTTAAAACCTCCCCATTTGGAGCAGGTTTCTATTTATATTTCATGCACCTGCTTTTACTTTTATATTTCCCGCACATGCTTTTACTTTGTTTATTGCCCACACCTGCTTTTACTTTGTCTATTTTCTGCACCGCTTTTGCTTTGTTTATTTTCTGCACTGCACTTTACTTTGTTTATTTCACGCACCACACTTTAAATTATTTACTTTCTCGCATGATTTATTTTAACATGTTTGTTTACATTCCCATGTCAGGCTGAACCTTACTGGGCTAGAATGTAAGGAATATAGTTAGATCGATATTCCAAATAATGTGTCAATAGAAATGCTTATGGGCTATTTTGGTTTTTAATACGAGCTTTCTGTACTTTATTATTGTTGGGTAAGATCGAAAGCCGTCCAACCTTTTGTTAAACGCGTTTAGTTCTAACTGGTTAAAGGAAGCGAAAGCACTTTGTTCGGTTATTTAGGGATTTTTATTATCAAAGAAATCAATTTTGAAACTATTTTCGGACGCGTTTATAGGGTTAAAGTTAGGTCCCCTTTTTATTAGAAATTCCAGATCAAAATAATTTTCAACATGGTTAAGTACTTTATTTCTTAAAAATAGGTTTATTACTTTAACGCAATATGCGCCTTTATATAAGTGACGATAAGAAGGTCTGATTAGAGAGTAAAATCGGTTCTGATTACGCGAAAGCGATAGTTCCTGTTAAATTAGTTCTTTTCTTTAGTAGAAAATATTTCCCTATAAGTAGTTCTATTCTGAAGCATTGCGAATATCATCTGACTATGTGAATTACATTTGAACCTGCTTTTATATCTGAAGTTTATTTCGTTGCACTTTACTTTCTTGCATGATCAATTCCCTGTTTAATATTGACTTAGCTAAACATCGAAACAATAGGAAATGATAGATTGACGATTGGTCTATGTGGATCGATAATCTTTTATATTACTCTGACGCGATTCGTACACTTGCGAATACACCGCATCCGCGAGTCTTCCATTCGTGACTTGAAGGTGGAAGATGATTGAACACTAGAGTGCCTAAAAAGTTTCACTTGATGATATGGTGGTTGATTATGTAGGGAATGGGCTTAAAGATTCCATTTGGAGAGATGATAGAGAGTTGTCGGAGATGGGCTTACATATGTCATACAAAGGTGATTATTGATAGAAATTAGACCAAGTGTAGTCTTGACTATAACTGGGAGAAGTATCAGAATAAATCTTTTGGTTGGTTCATACTGAAACATCAGATGTCCTTTGCCTGTTTTTAACAGGAAGGATTAAATCTAACCAGAAGAGGTCTTCATTCGCCTGTTGTTAATCTGGAAGAACTGAATCTAACCAGAAGAGGTGTTTGATACGTCTGTCTTTAATCTGGAAGAACTGAATCTAACCAGAAGAGGTCTTCATTTTCCTGTTGTTAATTTGGAAGAACCAAATCTAACCAGAAGAGGTCTTTATTTGCCTGTTTTTAATTTGGAAGAACTGAATCTAACCAGAAGAGGTCTTCATTCGCATGTTGTTAATCTGGAAGAATAAATCTAAACAGAAGAGGTCTTTGATTCGCCTATCTTTAACTGGAACAACTAAGTCTAAACAGAAGAGGTATTTAAATCTTTAACTGAGAGAAGTATCAGAATAAATCTTTGGTCGATTTTATCTGAGCCAGAAAAAAAGGTCTACTGAGAGACGTATCAGAATAAATCTTTGGTCGATTTAATCTGAGCCAGCAGTGGTCTTTAAAAATCTTTAACTGAGAGAATTATCAGAATAAATCTTTGATCGATTTAATCTGATCCAGAAAGAGATCTACTGAGAGAAGTATCAGAACAAATCCTTTGTCGATTTAATCTGAGCCAACAGTGGTTTTAAAATCTTTAACTGAGAGAAATATCAGAAAAATTATTGGTCGATTTAATATGAGTCAGAAAAAGGTCTACTGAGAGAAGTATCAGAACAAATATTTGGTCAATTTAATCTGAGCCAGCAGTGGTCTTTAAAAATCTTTAATTGAGAGAAGTATCAGAATAAATCTTTGATCGATTTAATCTGAGCCAGAAAAAGGTCTACTGAGAAAAGTATCAGAACAAATCGTTGGTCGATTTAATCTGAGCCAACAGTGGTTTTAAAATATTTAACTGAGAGAAATATCAGAACAAATCTTTGGTCGATTTAATCTGATCTAGAAAAAGGTCTACTGAGAGAAGTATCAGAACAAATCTTTGGTCGATTTAATCTGAGCCATCAGTGGTTTGAAGGGAATATCCAATATATAATATTAGCCTTTCCTTGTTCCGGGAATTAATCCGGAACTGTTGAAAATTGTTGATGATATTCATCAGTTGATTGATCTTTCCTGCAAGGAAGAGGGCTAGTTGCATGCAGATGTATGCATGGCTTGATGATACTCTCAAAGTGAATGAGATTATGATGTACGTATTTATCATGTATGTAATACGGTGTATGAATGTGAAATGTTATTGAAATGCATCTTTTTCTGGGAAAATAAATCCCTGACTATTGCTGGGGAGCTTTAGGAAGCTGAGTCCCAGACTGTTGTTGGTGATAAAGAGTACACTCCTCTTCAAACTTTTTTCTAGAATGCTTCCACTGGGGATTCCGGTTTTGTTGTTTGAGGAGAAATCCGTTGGGGAGTGTTGACTTTGTTTGAGAAAACTCTGCGGGAGGCTTTGATTTCTGCTTGAGGAAATGAGTTTCGAAGCTTTGGTTATCCATTGCTCTACTGGGGAATTATCTCTTGATTGGAGAGAAAGGAAGTTAACAACTTGTTGGGGATAAAGAAGTTTAACTGCTATCTGGCTGCCTTCTAGATTTTGCAGCAACTCACTGGGGATTATAGAGAAATCTACTGGGGAAGAGGGGTTGTTGTCCCTTAATTTGTAGTAATCAGAGAGGAAAACTAAAACTGGGGAATCTTGCCGTTTATTGGGGAAAATAAACCCTATTGCCAATCTGCTGGAGAGGTGTCTTCTTTTGGCGGAACTCCTCGAGGATTCTTGAGATCAACTCAACTGGGGACAAGTTTTCTGGGAGACTGAAACTCTGGCTGGGGATTAGATGAATCCAACTTTATAGGTATACTTTTGTTGAGGAAAATCTTGTCGGGGAAACAACTTGTGGTAGCAACTCTGTGGGGATTTCCTGAATCCTTAGTAATTTTTACGCATGTATTTGTTAATAGTTAAATCATGCTCATATGCATATATTCATTCAATTTTAATCATTGGACTTTTTTTGCACTTAAAACAGAAAAACAAAAAGTTTGCACTTCAAAGTATGTTTGTATTGATGTTTTGCCCATAAATAGGTGTTTTGTACAAAGAGATAGAGATCCTAGTAAGAGGAAATTGTTGAAAAGAATACAAAGTTGAAAACAAAAATAACAACCATGCGAAAATGATCTCATTATGTTCCAACTCTACTATTGCCTCAATGTTTTTGAACATCCCTTGCCGTTAAAAGAAGTTGATTGTATTGATCTTGGACCATTTGAACTCGGACCTTGGTAATAAAGCTGGTTGTGGTGATTCCACGGGACATAGTCATACGATTTTGATCCTTAACTTTTTCCTGGACCGCCTTTTAAGGTTTTCATCCCACCAGGATACCCTTTTTTGCCCAAGTCGCCCTTCCGGGTTTTCAACTTGCCGGGTGTACAATCTTTCACATATATCCATAACTTTTGCCCGAACCTTTTGGTTCACCGGGATGTCCTTATTTTTTCCTAGGTGTGTCAACCTAGCGGGTCATTTTATGCGTAGTATTTTTTAACTATGTCTGCGTTCACAGGATGCGGGAAGTCTTCACCATCCATAGTAGTCAGCATCATGGCACCACCAGAGAAAACTTTCTTCACCATAAATGGCCCTTCGTAAGTAGGAGTCCATTTTCCCATAGGGTCGCCTTATGGAATAATGATGCGCTTTATTACCAAATCGCCAGTTTGACACACTCGAGGCTTGATATTTTTGTTGAACGCCTTGATCATACGTTTTTGAAACATCTGACCATGGAAAACGGAATTCAACCGCTTCTCGTCATTCAAGTTTGTAAGTACGAAGTGCGCCTAAGAGGGGGGGGGGGGTGAATTAGGTACTTTTAAAAATTATGGTTTTTAGTGATGATGGTTCTTATTTTTCTGGTTATAAGTGAGTTTAGGAAAGCTTAAGAATGTAGAAAAATAAAGAGACACAAGCGATATATCCTAGTTCCCCTCACAGTCCGAGAGTACTCCAGTCCCCTTTCAACATGAAAGAGATTTCCTTATTGTGGCAAACTTACATAAGAACTACCAACCAAACCAAGAACAATCCTCTTGGATTTTCACTAAGTTACCTATGAGAACAATCCTCTCAATGTAACTACACTTGTATCCAACAACTTGGAAAGACATGATTTCAACAAAAACACTTAAACTTAATTCCAACAATCCTGGAAAATAAGTAAGTAAAAACAATTTGTGAGTTTGAGTGAGTAGAGTATATTGATCACTTAAGAGTGATTTTGACAATGTATAATCTTCTTCTTTCAATAATAATATTGTACAAAGACTCAAGATATATTTGCTCAAAGTTTTCTGTTTAAAGTATGAAATTAAATGCAGAAAACTTATGCATGAAAGTGAAGAATGCTTGAGTTTGTATTTTGAAAGTTCAGAAAAAATATTATGAAAGAAGGTGTGTTGATCTGAATTTGAAATTGGATATTTATATGTTCATAACACTCTTTTGAAACATCATGAAGATCTGGAAATGTATCATGAACAAATGCCAAGTTTGAGTGAAAAGATGTAATGAAAATGCATGATCAAAAGGCATGAACAAAGCTGTTATTTTTCAAATTTGTGCAGTGTGTAATCGATTGCACCTTTAGTGTAATCGATTGCACAAGGTTTTTAACAACTATATTTTCAAAATTTTAAGAGTGCAATCGATTGCATCAATAATGTAGTCGATTGTATGCTAAGTCAGTAGCAAAATTTGACTGAGTGCAATCGATTGCACCAACTATGTAATCGATTGCATGCTAAGACAGAATCAATTGTTTTGAAAATTTTAAGTGTGCAATCGATTGCACAAACTATGTAATCGATAGCATCAAGAAACAGAAGCAAAAGATTTGGAATTTTTAAAGAGTGCAATCGATTGCACTGAGATGTAAATCGATTGCATGCATATGAAAAATGAAAATTAATCTTTGAAAGGCTTGAGAATAATTTTTAAACATTTCTTTTTCATTTTTGAGCATCTATATCTTAAGATCAAAGTAGATAATATTATTGTACCTTCAAAAGATGTAGAGAGCTTTGATTGAAGATATTATCCTTAGATGCTTAGATGCTTGACCAAAGTCTTTGCCTTCTTTTGTAAGCCATGGTTTGTCTTCATAAAAAAAAAGCTTTATTTGAGAAGCTTGATTTCACATTCTCCCCCTTTTTGATGATGACAAACAATCTTTCTTTATGCGAAGTACTTTCCGGAAGAGCTTCTCCCCCTAAGATGCAAAACTCCCCCTATGTAGGAGAGGGTTGGAATCCTTTGCAATTCTTCATCTTGATTGGAGAGTACCTTGAAAATTAATACAAGGAAAATACAAGCATAAAATACCATACATCTTTCTCCCCCTTTGACATTATCAAAAAGAAGGGAAAGATTCTTCAAGCAAATAATAATCAAGCAATATTTTAAACAAATGATAGAATTAAAGCATTAACAAACATTGTTTAAAAGTTACACACATTGAACAATGAAACATTGAAATATCAAGATAATAAGATAACATAAAAACAATATTCAACCAGAACATTTTAGGGGTGATGAACGTCTGGATGATTGTAGGACCAGCCTTGGTATGGGAATTGTTGTTGGAGTGGTGGTTTTGAGTAATGAGGAGGAGGAGCAGCTGGGTTGTTTGGGTCGTAAGGTGGGATATGAAGGTGAGAGTAAAGTTATGAGAATTGTTGGTTCACATCCGAGCGGAAATCATTTATCCGGGTTGTGGTGGAGTCATTTATTGCACTCCATTGACTGTGGATGTTGGTGTTCATAGAAGCAAACTGTTGAGCCATGTAGTCCATGAGATCTTGGTTGCTTGGACCAGAGGGAGCAGTAAGAGGAGGAGGCATAGCTTCACCGCCTTCAGCTTCTTGGTCATCATTTTCGTTGCCAACAACATCTTCACCAATATAGGTGATCGTCTTTGTTTCCGGATTAAAGTGTACGCCCATCCTTGAATCAACATTGTTAATTGAAATTCTGTTTAAGATCGAATCCATATCCACCTTTTCAAAACCGCTAAAATCTATACCAAATTCCTCCAAAATTAAGGTGACGAAATAAGCATATGGAAGAAATTTTGATTTTTAATCCACTCTCAGCATATGCATCATCATCATTCTTGCCCAGTTCACATTAATCCCTTTCTTCCTTGCATAAATAAGCTGCATCTTGAAGTCGGTAACCGTGCAATGGTTTCCAGCCCTTGGGAAAAGTATATAGACCAAGAAATAATGAAATAAACGATCGTCTATATAGAGGTTACCTGCACTCCAAGAATCTCTAGAAGGAATTACTCCGCCAAGACCACATATCCGTTTGGTGCGAAATTCAGCTTCACTTAACCGCCCAATGCTGTAAAAGAATCCCTTTTTCGTATAGCCATCCCATATCTCGTCTTCAGGATCATATAGGAAGCTTCCGGTGAAAGGAATATGCAATATCTCACCAACAACCTGAGGAGTTAGAGAGATACGAGTGCCCATCACATATGTGACAATCTTTTCCTTGTAGGGGGTTAGATTACTAAAAAACATTCTTACCAGATCCGGGTAGTATGGACCATATGAAGAAATCAATGGTTCCAGACCATAAGCAGCTAGATCATTGTGAAATGAAAAACATTCTTCAGGGAAGGAAGAGAGAATACCATACTTAGGGTTGGAAACAATTTTCCTTTGGAAGTCTTTGACAAATCTTACTTCTTGTTGCTCAGTGAGAGTTGACAACAGTGGATTGGATGATGAGTCAATCTTCTTTTTCCCTTTATCTGAAGCTGGTGCCTTTCTCTTGGTTCTTGAAGCCGTAAAAATGGTGTTTTAGATTTTGTGTTTTTAGGGTTTATGTGAGAGAGAGAAGGTTTTGGGAAAGAGAAAGCTTTTGTGATTTTGGTAGGCATGAGATGAGTTATTAGAATTGAAGTGTATTTGTCTTGGGAAGATGAGAGATAAATTCTGACCAATATTAATTTTCTGTCATAAAAGCAACTTTCAGTGCGTGCAATCGATTGCATTACCATGTGCAATCGATTTGCATACAAATAGAACCAAAAATTAAAGCAAAAATCACATAGTGCAATCGATTGCAGTAAAGGTGCAGTCGATTTGCACATGAAACAGAATGGACAGAACTGAAAAATTTCTTTGTGCAATCGATTACACTCTTTGTGCAATCGATTTGCACTCACAAAAATTGTCCAAAACCAAATTTTTATTGAAAATATAAATATCACATAGCATAAAAACATATATGGAAAATATAAAAGCATATGTAAGAGAAATATCAAGGGTAGAATGCACCTTATACGTCGCGTTCGTCAAGAATGCCGAGCTCTCGCCGAATTTTATAGAATGGTTATTTTGCCAAAGGTTTGTTGAAGATATCGGCAAGTTGATTATGAGTATATACAAAGGTTACCTTGACATCTCCTTGAAGAACATGGTCACAGAGAAAATGATGTCGAATGTCTATATGTTTGGTCCTTGAATGCATGACAGGATTCTTTGTGATGTTGATTGTACTTGTGTTGTCGCATCATAGAGGAATGCACCCTAGATCGAGTCCGTAGTCACGAAGTTGTTGTTTTAGCCACAAAATTTGAGCGCAACTACTACCGGCTTCAATATATTCAGCTTCAGCCGTGCTTAGAGAAACACATGCTTGTTTCTTGCAGGCCCAAGATACTAATGCATTACCAAGAATGTGACAAGTTCCACTTGTGCTCTTTCTATCTGTTTTACATCCTGCATAATTCGCGTCAGAATAACCAATTAAGTTGCAGATACTACCTTTTGGATACCATAATCTGACATTTGTTGTCCCTTTGAGATACTTCATGATCCTCTTTACCGCCGTGAGATGAGATTCCTTTGGGTTAGCTTGAAAGCGGGCACAGAGACAAACACTGAACATTATGTCAGGACGGCTTGCCGTCAAATATAATAAGGAGCCAATCATACCTCGATATTTAGTGATGTCGATGGAAACGCCTGATTCATCTTGATCAACATAAGAACCAGAACCCATAGGTGTAGACATTTCTTTGCAACTATCCATGTCAAACCTTTTCAAGAGTTCTTTGCAATATTTGGATTGGTTGATGAAGATGCCATCTTTAAGTTGTTTGATTTGAAGTCCAAGAAAATAGTTCTTTTTTCCCATCATGGACATTTCAAATTCTCCTTGCATCATTGATGAGAACTCTTCACACGTTTCTTGATTTGAAGAACCGAAGATGATGTCATCAACGTAGACTTGTGCTAGCAAAGTTTCGCCTTTGATTTTCTTGATAAATAGAGTCTTGTCAACTTTGCCTTTTTCGAAACCCTTTTCGCATAAGAAGTTGCTTAAACGATCGTACCATGCCCTTGGTGCTTGTTTCAGTCCATAGAGAGCTTTTCTTAATTTAAATACATGAGATGGATTCTTGAAGTCTTCGAAACCCGGGGGTTGCTTGACGAATACTTCTTCAGTGATATATCCATTCAAGAATGCGCTTTTGACTTCCATTTGGAAAAGCTGAAAATTTAATGAACAAGCATATGCAAGTAAGAGACGAATAACTTCTAACCTTGCAACTGGAGCGAAAGTTTCTTCAAAGTCTATTCCTTCTTCTTGATTATAGCCTTGTGCTACCAATCTTGCTTTGTTGCGAACAATTATTCCATTCTCGTCAAGTTTGTTTTTGAACACCCATCTTGTTCCTATAATGTGTTTGTTGCTTGGCCTAGGAACGAGTTCCCAAACTTGATTCCTTTCAAATTGATTCAATTGTTCTTGCATAGCTATGATCCATTGGTCATCGCCTAAAGCTTCATCAACTTTGGAGGGTTCAATTTGAGAGACAAACTCCATGTTTAGGCAAGCATCCTTGAGATTTAATCTTGTAGACACGCCTTGACTTATATCACCAATTACTTTATCAATAGGATGATATCTATGAGTTCTCCATTCTTTTGGTAGATCATTGAGATTCGATTCTTGTTGAGGTGATTTTTCTAGTTGAATGGATTAATCCTTTGAAGAATTTTCTTGAGGACCATCTAAAATTTCATCATCATTATCACAAACAATATTATCCTCCTTGGAGGGGTTAGTTTCATCAAACGAAACATGCATAGATTCTTCAATAGTCAAAGTTCTTTTGTTGTAAATTCTATATGCTTTACTAGAAAGTGAGTAACCAAGGAATATACCTTCACTGGATTTCTCATCAAACTTACCCAAATTATCTTTGTCATTGTTAAGGACAAAGCATTTACACCCAAAGATATGAAAGAAAGCAATATTTGGTTTTCTCCCTTTGAAAAGTTCATATGGAGTTTTCTTTAAGATTAGTCTAATGTTAACTCTATTGCTAACAAAACATGTCGTGCTCACCGCATCCGCCCAAAAGTATTTTGGAAGATTTGAGTCGCTAAGCATGGTTCTAACAAGTTCCACAAGAGACCTATTCTTTCTTTCAACCACTCCATTTTGTTGTGGGGTCCTTGGTGCCGAGAAGTTGTGAGATATTCCATGTTCTCCATAGAATTATTCAAATAAAGCATTTTGGAATTCTCCGCCATGGTCACTTCTTATTGAGGCAATTGTTAAATACTTCTCATTCTGAATTTTTTTAGCATACTTCTTGAACGCCTTGAATGCATCACTTTTCTGCACTAAAAAGAATGTCCAAGTATATATAGAGAAATCGTCAACAATAACTAAAGCATATACATTACCTCTGAAACTCCTTGTTCTCGATGGACCAAATAGATCCATATGTAACAATTGTAGTGGCCTAGTAGTGGACACCACATTCTTAGATTTGAAAGTTGATCTAGTTTGTTTCCCCTTTTGACAAGCATCGCATAATCTATCTTTGACGAAATTTATTTTGAGCAATCCAATGACAAGATCATGTTTGATTAACTTATTCAAGTGTTCCATATGAATATGAGCAATTCTTTTGTGCCAAAGCCATGAATCATCGTTGTTCGCCATGAGACATTTAACCTTCAAAGATGGATCATCAAGGGAAATCATAAATATATTATTGATTATTTTACCTTTAAGTATAACTTCATGAGTGACTTCATCTTCTATCAAACATTCATCCTTGGTGAACTTGATTTTGAAGCCTTTGTCACAGAGTTGGCTAATACTTAAAAGATTGTGCTTTAGTCCTTCAACATAGAGAACATCTTCAATGGATGTGAAAGGTGGAGCACCAACTTTGCCTTTGCCTAGGATTCTTCCCTTATTATTGTCTCCATAAGTGATAAAACCCTTGGCCTTTAGCGCTAGATGTGAAAATTGGTTTATGTCTCCTGTCATATGCTTTGAACAACCACTATCAAGATACGAAAGATTGCATATGGTCTTCAAGCATACCTGCAAAACAAATTAGGTTTTGTTAGGTACCCAAGTTGATTTGGGTCCTTCATAATTAGTGCCTTTCTTTACCCTTACATAATGCCCATTTGCCACACTGAAGTTTCTAACATAGCAAGCATTAGGTGTATGGCATTTAATACCACAATAAAAACAAGTAGGTTCAAATTTAATTCTATATCTAGAAGGATAAGATTTCTTCTTAGGAAATGTTTTCTTTTTCGGATAGTGACAAACTATTTTAGGTTTGTTCACTTTCTCTTGGAAGATTGATCACTTGCCTTAACAAAGATAGTTTTGTTAGAACTTGGTTTTGAGAACTTTGAATATCCAAGTCCACTTTTATCATTGGAGCATCTTTGTTGGCTAAGAACACCTTCCAATCCAATTTTCCCTTTTTCATATCTTTCAATGACTCTTTTTAATTGGACAATTTGGAAAGAGAGTGAATCACAATTTTTGCATAAAAAAATATGTTTTTGTTCATCACTTGATTTTTGTTTTTCTTCTTTGAAATCTTTTTCCATTTAAACATATTTTTCTTCTAGAGATGAAATTTGTTTCTTTTGTGATGAAATGGTTTTATACAGAATTTTGCATTCATTCAATAGCTCATTTATAGCACCTTGTGCATCACTATCAAAAAGAGAAAATTCATTACTAACCTCATTGTCTTCATCATCGAAATGGTGTGAGGCCATCAATGCTAGATTTGCACTTTCATCACTATCAGAACCGGATGAGGAACTTATTTCATTGTCCTCCCATGCTACATAAGCCTTTTTGTTCTTGAATCCCTTCTTGCTTTTGAAGCCACCTTTCTTGGAGAGTTTTGGACAATCTGCCTTGATATGACCTTGCTTACCACATTCATAACATGTGATTTCTTGTGTTGATGTGGAGCCTTCCTTTTTCTGAAAATGTTTCTTTCCTTTTGAATGACAAAAAGGTTTGTCATTTCTGCCGAAGAACTTACCAAGCCTTTTAACAAGAAGCATGAAGTTTTCATCTTCTTCTGGATTGTTTTCCTTTTCAACTTCCTTAGAGTCTATATTTAAAGCAATATTCTTGGATTTCTTCTCTTGATTTTCATGCTTTTCGAGTATTCCGAGTTCCGTTTCGTATTCTTGAAGTTTTCCAAATAGAGTTGCGGATGTAATGTTGGAGAGACTTTTCTTTTCTGAAATTGCCGTTACCTTTGGTAGCCATTCCCTAGTTAAGGACCTAAGTACTTTCAGATTCAATTCATCATTCGTCAAAGTTTTACCAAGAGCACTTAGGTGATTTGTCAAGTGCACAAATCTCTTTTGTAAGTCAAGAATGGATTCTCCGGGCTGAATTCGAAATAGTTCGTATTCTTGACTTAGGGTATTTATCCTTGATCTTTTTACTTCAGTCGTTCCTTCATGAGTTTGTACCAAGGTATCCCATATTTCCTTTGCTGTTTTTCATGTCGAGACACAGAAGAATTCGTCCATACTAAGTGCACCTTGAAGAAGGTTTATTGCCTTTTTGTCATAGAGAACTTTCTTTTTATCATCATCGTCCCATGCAGTTTTAGGATTTGAAGAGCCAACACCATTGATTACCGTAACCGGGATAAATGGACCAATTTCGACGGCATCCCAAATTTCTTCTCCTTGTGCTTCTAGATGCGCCTTCATGCGTATTTTCCAGAAGCCAAAATATTCACCACAGAATAGAGGAGGTTTGTTGTTACTACCACCATCTCTGAAAACGGGATTATGATTTGCGGAAGCCATTCTGGATCTTTTAGGAGCAGGTTACATATAACCTGCTCTGATACCAATTGTAAGTACGAAGTGCGCCTAAGAGGGGGGGTGAATTAGGTACTTTTAAAAATTATGGTTTTTAGTGATGATGGTTCTTTATTTTTCTGGTTATAAGTGAGTTTAGGAAAGCTTATGAATGCAGAAAAATAAAGAGACACGAGCGATATATCCTGGTTCCCCTCACAGTCCGAGAGTACTCCAGTCCCCTTTCAACATGAAAGAGATTTCCTTATTGTGGAAAACTTACATAAGAACTACCAACCAAACCAAGAACAATCCTCTTGGACCAAGAACAATCCTCTTGGATCTTCACTAAGTTACCTATGAGAACAATCCTCTCAATGTAACTACACTTGTATCCAACAACTTGGAAAGACATGATTTCAACAAAAACACTTAAACTTAATTCCAACAATCCTGGAAAATAAGTAAGTAAAAACAATTTGTGAGTTTGAGTGAGTAGAGTATATTGATCACTTAAGAGTGATTTTGACAATGTATAATCTTCTTCTTTCAATAATAATATTGTACAAAGACTCAAGATATATTTGCTCAAAGTTTTCTGTTTAAAGTATGAAATTAAATGCAGAAAACTTATGCATCAAAGTGAAGAATGCTTGAGTTTGTATTTTGAAAGTTCAGAAAAAATATTATGAAAGAAGGTGTGTTGATCTGAATTTGAAATTGGATATTTATATGTTCATAACACCCTTTTGAAACATCATGAAGATCTGGAAATGTATCATGAACAAATGCCAAGTTTGAGTGAAAAGATGTAATGAAAAGGCATGATCAAAAGGCATGAACAAAGCTGTTATTTTTCAAATTTGTGCAGTGTGTAATCGATTGCACCTTTAGTGTAATCGATTGCACAAGTTTTTTAACAGCTATATTTTCAAAATTTTAAGAGTGCAATTGATTGCATCAACAATGTAGTCAATTGCAGGCTAAGTCAGTAGCAAAATTTAAATGAGTGCAACCGATTGCACCAACTATGTAATCAATTGCATGCTAAGACAAAATCAATTGTTTTGAAAATTTTAAGTGTGCAATCGATTGCACAAACTATGTAATCGATTGCATCAAGAAACAAAAGCAAAAGATTTGGAATTTTTAAAGAGTGCAATCGATTTCACTGAGATGTAAATCGATTGCATGCATATGAAAAATGAAAATTAATCTTTGAAAGGCTTGAGAATGATTTTTAAACATTTCTTTTTCATTTTTGAGCATCTATATCTTAAGATCAAAGTAGATAATATCATTTTTGATTGAAGATATTATCCTTAGATGCTTAGATGCTTGACCAAAGTCTTTGCCTTCTTTTGTAAGCCATGGTTTGTCTTCATCAAAACAAAAGCTTTATTTTAGAAGCTTGATTTCACAAAGTTTAGTTGATCCAACCTAGTCTGAATCCATTCATCTTCGCCTAGACCTGCTTCTTTCATTATCCTTAGAGAGGAAATTTGAAATTCTACAGGCAGGACAACTTCCATGCCATAGACCAAAGAGAAAGGAGTTGCCCCAGTTGACGTCCGAGCCGAAGTACGATATCCATGGAGAGAAAACGGTAACATCTTATGCCAGTCTTTATATGTACTCACCATATTTTGCACAATCTTGTTGATATTTTTATTGGCAACTTCCACCGTGCCATTCATCTTGGGTCTGTACGGAGAAGAATTATGATGCTTGATTCTGAACTGAGTGCAGAGTTCCATAATCATACCGTTGTTGAGGTTAGTACCATTGTCGGTGATTATCCTCTAAGGAATACCGTAACGAAAGATGAGATTATGCTTGATGAATCTGGATACAACGTTCTTTATGACTGAGGAAAATGGGGTAGCCTCGACCCATTTGGTGAAATAATCGATTGCGACAAGAATGAAGCGATGTCCAATGGAAGCAGTACGTTTAATCTCTCCAATCATGTCAATGCCCCACATTGAAAATGGCCACGGAGAAGACATGACATTTAGAGGAATAGGAAGCACATGGACCTTGTCAGCGTAAATTTGGCACTTGTGGCAAGTCCTCGAGTGATGATGACAATCAGTTTCCATTGTGGACCAATAGTAACCAGCCCTCAGGATTTTCTTGGCCATGGTATGTCCACTATAGTGAGTGCCAAAGAGGCCATAATTCATGTCTTCCATAATTTTCTATGCCTCCTTCTTGTCCACACACCGGAGTTGAGTAAAATCATGGTTGCGCTTGTATAAGATTTCGTTGTTTAGGAAGAATTTGGCTGAGAATCTTCGTAGGAACTTTTTATCATTGATGGAAGCTCCTTCATGATATTCTTGTGCTTCGAGATATCTTCTCACCTCATGATACCATGGTTTCTCTTTTTCAGTGTCAAGCTCGTAACAGTGTGCAGGTTCGTCGAATCTCTCAATTGTAATCATAGGAGATTCGTTGTCCCATTTGACCTTGAACATGGAGGACATCATGGCCAAAGCGTCGACTAACTGGTTTTTCCTCCCTAGGGAAGTGCTCGAAGGTAATCTCCTCGAAGTGTGGAATCATAGATAGCACGAGCTCCTTGTAAAGAATAATATTATGATGCTTAGTGTCCCATTCTTCCTTTACTTGGCTAATCACTAGAGCAGAGTCTACAAACACATCTAGATTCTTGATCCCTAAATCAATGGTAGCCTTTAGACCTAAGATGCATGCTTCGTACTTAGCCATGTTAGTTGTACAATTGAAGCATAGTCTAGCAGTGAAAGGAGTGTGGCAACCTTCAGGAGAAATTATCACAACACTAATTCCGTTACATAAGCATTAGAAGCCCCATCCAATACCATAGTCCATCGGGATCCTTGTTCAGGTCTGTCATACATTCTAGGTTTTGCGCAGTCAGCCACTAACATGATATTCTCATCTGGGAAGTCAAAATTCATAGACTGATAATCATCAACAACTTGATGGGCCAAATTGTTTGTCAATATACTTCCTTTGATGGCCTTTTGAGTTGTATATTGAATATCATATTCAGTCAGAATCATCTTCCATCTAGCTATCCGCCCAGAAAGAGCGGGTTTCTCGAAGATGTACTTAATAGGGTCTATTTTAGAAATCAATAGAGTGGTGTGAGTCAACATATACTGTCTTAGCCGGCGAGCAGCCCATGCCAGAGCGCAACAAGTTTTCTCGAGCAATGAATATCTGGTTTCACAGTCGGTAAACTTTTTGCTTAGGTAGTATATTGCATGCTCTTTTCGGCCAGACTCGTCATGTTGGCCCAACACACACCCCATAGAATTCTCTAGTACCGTCAAGTACATGATCAAGGGTCTTCTTTCAACTGGAGGCATGATGATAGGAGGTTCTTGCAGATATTCCTTGATTTTGTCGAAGGAAGCTTGGCAATCACTGTTCCACTTGAATACTTGATCTTTCTTCAAGAGTTTGAAGATTGGCTCACAAGTAGCAGTTAAGTGAGATATGAAGCAGACAATATAGTTAAGACGACCCAAGAATCCTCTAACCTCCATTTCAGAATGAGTAACCAACATTTCTTGAATGGCTTTTACCTTTGCAGAATCAACTTCGATACCTTTACCACTGACAACAAAACCTAGAAGCTTTCCAGATCTTACTCTGAATATGCATTTATTAGGATTTAACCTCTGTGATGTAGTGGGAGAACTGACTTGAGGTTTTGCGTTTGTGTTCGCAAATGTTGCGATTAGCAAGAGTCGCCACCAACTTTTCTTTTATCCAAAAGGAAAGGTAAAAAAACACAGGAAAGACCTTTGAGATGTTTTCTTGAGTTCGGGGGGTAAATTATTAAAAGGGAAGGTGCTAGCACCCTTTTAATCCATGGTTTTCGATGGGCTCTTAGTTACTTGTTTAGATCACTTGCTTTGTTTTGTTTGAAATTGTGTTTGGTGTGATTTTGAAAGTATTTTGTAAAAGAGGCCATTGTTTAGGCAATCTTTGTAATGATTCTCGTTCGTGAGAATGTATACAAAGATGTTTGTCTTTTGAAAATGTTTTCAATGTTTTGTAAGATGTTTTGAAATGTGTGTGTGTTTGTTTTTGAAAATAGCAAGGATTGTTTTGAAATGGAGCAAGTAACTAGAAGCTATCTACCTACTCAAATTTCTTTCTTGTGTATTTTTATTCCTTTGATATTGTTGACTTACCATTGATTTAGTAAACAACCCTATCTTTGGATGTAAACGGGATGGGCGTGGGTCATCGTATGACCATGATAGCAATGTTGCCAAGTATCTTAGCATTTTTTGAGGGACCAAGATAATTTTGTTTTAGGCAACCTTGAATAGCGTCATCGAGGGACTATGATCTTATATTTGTTTTGTTTTGCCAAGATACTTCGCGTGCGTAACATGGCCATTTTATTTTAGGCAACCAAGTGGGAGAAACCCTATGGGTGCTTGTGTGCAAAGTGTATCATTTTCATGCTTTTGTCTTGTATTTAGGGTTTTCTATTTTGCTTTTTTTTTTGTTCTTGTCATACAAACCCTAATTTACTAAACATGGTATAAAAGCAATAAATTGCGTAAAATAAACTAAGCTATTACAACAATTATTATGGGAGGGGGGAATACAAGTTTTGAATGGGGATTTTGCACAAATATAAACCTAAATATATTATTACAACCAAATCGAATATTGCGCGAATTAAATAAATATAAGACAAACATTTAAAATGCAATGCAATGGATTCATGTAAAAAATGTTTTTGTGTTTTGTTTTTATATGAGAAAAATATTTAATTTAAACCCTAAAAATTATAAAAGAAAAATAAATATATTAATTCTTTTTTGAAAGGGGTAAACCCTAGTTTTCAATTAAAAGAAAAATAAATGTTCTATATTTATTTTTGTACATTTTTTGAATAAGAAAATAATAAATAATATTATATATAAATATGAAAAATTAAATATGTACAAAATAAGTATTTATGAGTATAAAATGTATGATAAAAATATTAAGTATTTTTAAATATATTTACAAGTTATTTAAGAAAATAAGTTCTATTTATCAAAATAAACTATTTTTCATGTGAGAAAATAATTAAAAAAAATAAAATAAAAGTGTAAAAATAAATAAATCATTTTTTGGTATTTTTTATCATTAAGAAAAATAAATGAAAGTAATAAATGTAAAAATATGAAAGAAAATGCAAAAATATAAAAAAAGAGCCAGGGGGTGTAGTAGCAAATCAGGAGGTGTGGTTAGTAAAAACAAAAAGGGAAAAGCTGCCAAAAACCCAGAAACCACTTCATCCCTGTCCTTGGTCTTCTTCTTTGCGCGCTTCCAGTTCAATCTGTAACTCTCACATGCTTGCATAAAAATAAAAACTCATAAAATGAAAAAAGTGGCATTTAAGCTCACGATTCTAACCATATAGATCATGTGACCTAACTCTTAAAGATCAGAGAGAATTTTGGTAGCCCTAATTCGTGACCTAACTTTTCCATAATTTTCAATCTTCAAAATCTCTCAACATAGTTAATATAAATGAAAAGTATGGATATGTACAGTTTCATTATGA
Source organism: Vicia faba (assembly GCA_948472305.1). Taxonomy (NCBI): domain Eukaryota; kingdom Viridiplantae; phylum Streptophyta; class Magnoliopsida; order Fabales; family Fabaceae; genus Vicia; species Vicia faba. The sequence goes on along the minus strand of OX451737.1, from coordinate 1,696,015,047 downwards.
CATGGACTACATTTTTTCTTCACAAATCATGGCTTGAGGATGCTTATTCAGAGAGATATAGTTCAAGAAAATACCTCCTTCAGTTGGATTCGAGTAGAGCAATGTAGGGACTTTAATGGAGGCCTGATGATTGTTTGAGCTTCCTTGAACTTCCCTGAAGCTATTCCAGTGGTTATCTTGCTTTGAGGATGGCTGGAACTCTCTGCACAAGTCAAGTTGCAAGCTTCCAAAGTGAAAATGGTGGATGCTAAAACAGGGGTTACAGAACCAGGGTGATGACTTGGATTGCTTTGGTAGGATGTTAATGAGATGCTTGAAGTGTTTAAATACAAAACGCACGAGCCAAATGAGTGTTGGCTATGGTTTTGCAGATTTTGAGTTTTGGACAGTATTTTGGTGTTTTTGAATTTCAGAGTGTTTTTGCTTCAATCAAATTGTGCTATGTAATGTGACATGTTTGCAAATATGTATAGAAGGGATAAAAAGTCAACCCTTACTAGATGTGCAAGCTTTGGACCTTTTCACCAACTTTCTTGCTTTTGAAGTAAAGTGAAGTGACCATACTCACATTCCTATACTTGCTTGCTTGAGAGCTGCAAATAGCTTGTACAATTTGCTTGAGAGATGTGTAGTTTGTATGTACCAAAGGGACATGTTCAATGCTCAAGATTGACAAAGTTGCAAAAACTTCTCTTTATGAAAATGGCATTGTGAACTTTATGCCAAAAATGGAAATACACCTTGTACAAAGCTTCAAAAGAAAAGATAAAGCCTTTGTCAACCGAGTTTGCATTTAATCATGGAGTGTAAAGCAAGCTTAGGACCTGTAAAGCAAGATACAACCATCATAGATCTGATTTGCAACTTGATGCTATGTAAAAATGGCTTGATCAAAAGTGAGAAAATGCCAACTTTCCTTCTTCGATTCTCCCTACTCAAAAATGATCTTGGAGAGTTCTTGGACATTTTGGAAATCTTGTAATATGCTCTATAATCCATATTTGAAATGAATTTTGAGATACCTCTTGGAACTAGGTGAAAAATGTCCATGAAGTTGGGTCCAAAACCTGCCTAAATTAGGGCAAAATTTCACTAAGTTAAGATGTTCATGGACCTATATTCACAAATTCATAACTTGAGATCCAAGCATCTTTTGGGAAAAGTTTGTGAAGAAAAGTGGTAGATTTCATGGAGGACTACAACTTTCATGTTTGATGTTTTCTTTGAATCAAAATGCATCATGGTGAAAAAGTGGTGAAAAGTTGGGGAAAAATAAGAAAATTTGTATACTTAGAAAAATTCTAAGTTATGAAATTTTTCAAATTAAAACCCTAATTTTCAAATTTGAGTTTCTTGGTGAAAAAGTTTCACATTTTGACATATCTTGATGAATTATGACCATTGGCACTTGATTTTGACCAAAAAGTCAAAGTTTGACTTTTTAGTGTATAGTTGACTTTTGATCAGTTGACTGCAAAATTCATCTGTCAATCTAATGAACTTGAGATCTTTTGAACCATGTAATTAGGTCAAGATGATGACATTGAACCCTTGGAATCATGTTTGAACTCAATTGGTCATTGGCTAGGTTAAAAATAAAAAATTGCCCTTTCTCAGACAAAACCCTAATTTTGACCATTTTGCCCTTTTGATGATTTGATCAAATTTCTTGAGGAGTTGTGATCCAAACTTGATCAAATGGTACATATGAGTCTAAAATGTTGATGTGGATAAAAAATTATGAAGTTTGACTGTAAATTGGCCATGGTTGACTTGTTCCCCAATACAGCTGATTTTTAGGTCAATTGTCCAATTGACTGACCAAAAATGTGGTTCAAGGCTTGAAACTTGACATGAGAAATCTTAGGGGTCCAAGATGATGTATGAAGGTCACATGAAGCAATGGTGGTCCAAAAATCCTTGTGCAAACTCAAACCTTAATTTTGGGTTATCAGTGCAAGATGAGATATCTTGAGCTGACCAAACCCTAATCTTGTCTTGAGTCCAAGAAGTATTGTGAGAAAAATATTCATAAATGAGAGAGAAAATTTTGGGGTACAACAGCTGCCCCTGTTTAATCTTCTTGAACCTGAAGAGTTAGATTGGCGAGTTTTGTCGTTCATGACTCGAAGGTAAAAGATGATTGGACACTAGAGTGCCCATAAATTTGCACTCGACGAAGTGTAGTTGAGGGAATGGGATTAAAGATGCCATTTGGAGAGACGATAGAATCTTGTTGGAGATGGGCTTGTAGATGCCATCCAAGAATGTTTGTTGAATTGTAAGTTGTAAGTCAGAAGAATAAGTATCAGAATGGTGTCTGCGTCTGGAACGTATCTCAGCTGTATCTAGAGACTTGAAATCTGAATGAGAAACAGAATAGCATTCGTGTCTGAAGCGTATCCGTACTGTATCTGATTTTGAAGACTAAATGAGTATCAGAATGTCATCCGTATCTGGAGCGTATCCAAAATGTATCTCGGTGTTGAAGTCTGAATAAGTAATAGAATGGTTTTCGTGCCTGGAGCGTATTTGGACTGTATCTTGAAGTTGAGGTCTGAATGAGTAATAGAATATCATCCACATTTGGAGCATATCTAGACTATATATGAATTTGAAAACTGAATGAGTATCAGAAAGGCTTCTGTGTTTGGAGCGTATATGTACTGTATCTGAAAGCTGAATCTGAATGAGTAGCAGAATGACTTCTGTGTCTGGAGTGTATCTGAACTGTATCTGAAAGCTGAATCTGAATGAGTAACATAATAACTTTCGTGCCTGGAGTGTATCTGGACTGTATCTGAAAGCTGAATCTGAATGAGTAACAGAATGACTTCCGTGTCTGGAGTGTATCTGGACTGTATCATGAAAGTTGAATCTGAATGAGTATCAGAATGGCATCCTTGTCTGGAGCGTATCTGAACTGTATCATGATTGCATATTGTTTAAACGGTAGTTGTTAATCTTATCCTGAAAATGGTTAAATGTTAGCTGAAACACAAAGTTATGTTGCATGAAATGTATGATGCAATATATGTACTTTATCAATGTTTATGATATATGGATGTAATGTATGCGCATGTAAGCTGATTTGCTGTACTGCTGAGGAAAATAAATCCTTGACTGTTGCTGGGGATATGTTGGTTCTTCATGTCTTGAAGTTGGAGTATTGACAAAAATTTGGTTGCGAGCAATGCCATATACTGCTTGAGTAATCTGCTTGGGGAATCCAGAGAATTTTGATGACTTCTACTGGGAATTACACAATGGGAATCCTTGTTCTGCTGGGGAATAATGAAAACTTTGTGGGGAAAAAGCTTATTCCTGTTTGGAAAAAGTTCAGGAGTTTGGGTCGTCTTCCACTCTACTGGGGAATTATCCTAGGTTGGGGAGAGACAAAAGTTAACTGTTATCTGGTTGATTTTCAGGCTTCAAGACAAATTGTTGGGGAACTTGGATAAAACTGAATGGTTTTCGCTGGGGATTGATAGTTCGAAGTTTTGGCTCCGTTGTGGATCTTAATGATCTACTGTAGGGAATGCTCATGGAATAGCCTAAAGACGTTTTCCTAATCTTTCAACCTGTCAGTAATTGTTCTTTTTCATTCTGTTTATTTGTAAATAGTAATTATGTTCAAATGCATATGTTCATTAATGAATCATTGGACATTTTTGCAAATAAAAACACAAGTGTAAAGAAAAAGGCAAATAGTTTTATGTACTTTGAAAGAGATATCTTTGTATTTACTTTGAATAAGTATTTTGTACAAAGGAGACAGACATCCTAGTAAGAGGATGGTGTCATAAAAGTAAGAAAAATTTATACAAAGAAAGATAGGTATGTGTGATAATCCCATGGGGTTCCCATTCTGCTATAGCCTTAGTATCTCCGAATATCTTGTCTGTCCGTTGCTTCGTCCGAAGATGATTGAATTGATCTGAAGCTCCAGGTTTGTCTTTGAAGATATTGTCCTTAATGTGATCCGACAAGACATAGTCATACGCTTTAATTCCCTAACTTTTTCCTGGACCGCCCTTTCGGGTTTTCAGTCCACCGGGAAACCCTTTTTTGCCCAAGTCACCCTTTCGGGTTTTCAACTTGCCGGGTGTACAAATTTTTTTAATTTTATCCCTAATTTTTGCTCGTACCTTTTTGGTTCGCCGGGATGCCCTTGTTCTGCCTAGGTGTGTCAACCTAGCGGGTCTCTTATGCGTAGTATCTTTTGACTATGTTTGCATTCGCAGGGTGTGGCAGGTCGTCGCTGTCCATGGTGGTTAAGATCATTGCCCCACCAGAAAAGATGTTCTTGATTACAAATGGTCCTTCATAGGTAAGAGTCCATTTGCCCCAGGGATCACTTTGTGGCAAGATGATGCGCTTGATCACTAGATCTCCAACTTGATATATTTGGCGTCTGACTTTCTTGTTGAAAGCCTTGATCATCCGCTTTTGATACGTCTGACCGTGGCAAACAACAGTAAGTCGCTTTTCATCAATCAAGTTTAGTTGATCAAGTCGGGTCTAGATCCAATCGTCTTCACTCAAACCTGCATCCTTCATGATTCTTAAAGAGGGGATCTGAACCTCAACAGGTAAAACCACCTCCATGCCATAAACCAAAGAATAGGATGTTTCCCCATGTGATGTGCGAGTCATGGTACGATACTCGTGAAGAGAAAACGGTAACATTTCATGCCAGTCCTTGTAGGTGACTGTCATCTTCTGTATGATCTTTTTAATATTTTTGTTAGCAGCTTCGACTGCACCATTCATCTTTGGCCAATAGGGGGATGAATTGTGATGTTGAATCTTATACTGCTCGCACAAAGCGGTGATCATAGTATTGTTAAGGTTTGTACCGTTGTCAGTGATGATCCTTTCCGGGATACCGTACCGGCAAATAAGATTCTGCTTGATGAAGCGGGCAACAACATTCTTAGTAACGGATGTGAAGGAAGCTTCTTCGACCCACTTGGTGAAATAGTCAATGGCCACAAGAATGAAGCGGTGTCCATTGGAGGCTGTAGGCTTGATCTCCCCAATCATGTCGATTCCCCACATAGAAAAGGGCCAAGGAGATGTTAAGACATTTAGGGGAACTGGAGGCATGTGCACCTTATCTGCATAGATTTGACACTTATGGCAGGTCCAGGAGTGTTGATAGCAGTCTGCTTCCATGGTAGACCAATAATAGCCTGCCCGTAGAATCTCCTTTGCCATCGTATGCCCACTAGAGTGAGTTCCAAAGGTACTTTCATGCAATTCAGCCATGATCTTTTCATCTTCAATCTTGTCCACATAACGGAGCAGAATAGAATCATGATTGTGCTTGTACAGGATGCCATTACTTAGGAAGAACTTAGCAGAGAATCTCCTTAAGAACTTTTTGTCATTGATTGAAGCTCCTTCTGGATATTCTTGAGCCTCGAGATACCTTTTAACTTCATGAAACCACTGATGGTCCACTACTTCTTCAGTATTGATCTCGTGGCAGTGTGTTGGTTCATCCATCCGTTCAATGGTGATCTGGGGAGCCTCGTTATCCCAATTAAGTTTAAACATAGATGACATTGTAGCTAGATCATCTGCTAGCTGATTTTCTTCTCGCGGGAAATGCTCGAAGGTAATCTGCTCGAAATGTGGTAGCAATGTCAAAACATGTTCTTTGTAAGGGATAAGGTTTGGATGCTTAGTGTCCCATTCTCCTTTGATCTGACTGATGACCAAAGATGAATCCCCAAACACATCTAAGGATCTGATTCCCAAGTCTATGGCAGCCTTGAGACCAAAGATGCATGCTTCGTACTCTGCCATGTTGTTCGTACAGTTGAAGCAAAGTCTGGAAGTGAAAGGAGTATGGCATTCTTCCGGTGATATAAGCACAACTCCGATACCGTTACCAAGTGCATTGGATGCCCCATCAAAGTACAGGGTCCATCGGGATCCTTGTTCAGGTCCGTCATATAGCCTGATTTCTTCACTATTGTCTAATGTCATGATGTCTTCGTCAGGGAAGTCAAACTTCATGGATTGGTAATCTTCTACAGCTTGATGAGCCAGATGATCGACTAGCACACTGCCCTTTATATCTTTTTGGGTAGTGTACTGTATGTCATATTTCGTTAGGATCATCTGCCATCTAGATATCCTCCTGAACAGAGCATGCTTCTCAAAGATGTACTTTATCAGATCCATCTTAGATATCAGCAAAGTGGTATGAGTAAACATATACTGTCTTAGCCGGCGAGCAGCCCATACCAAAGTGCAGCAAGTTTTCTCGAGCAGTGAATATCTGGTTTCACAGTTGGTAAAATTTTTGCTTAGGTAATAAATAGCCTGCTCTTTTCGGCCAGACTCGTCATGCTGCCCCAGTATGCACCCCATTGAATTCTCTATGACGGTCAGATACATGATTAGAGGTCTTCCCTCGACTGGTGGCATCAAGACAGGAGGTTAAAGTAAATACTCCTTGATTTTATTGAAAGCAATCTGACATTTATCATTCCATCTGACTACTTGATCTTTCTTCACAAGTAGACGTTAGGTGAGAAGTGAATCTGGAAATGTAGTTTAGGCGTCCCAAAAAACCTCTGACTTCCTTCTCAGTGCGAGGAGGAGGCATTTCTTGTATCGCTTTAACCTTGACATGATCAACCTCGATGCCTTTGTTGCTGACAATGAAACCTAAGAGTTTACCGGACTAAACTCCGAATGTGCACTTGTTCGGGTTAAACCTTAATTTGTACTCCTTCAATCTGACAAATAGCTTTTGCAAGTGATCAAGGTGTTCTTCTTCAGTTTGTGATCGGGCTATCATGTCATCTACGTAGACCTCTATCTCATGATGTATCACATCATGATTCAAAGCTACCATGGCGCGTTGATAGGTTGCCCCGACATTCTCCAGTCTGAATGGCATCACTTTGTAGCAGAACGTACCCCACTGTGTGACAAATGTAGTTTTCTCCATGTCCTCAGGTGCCATTTTGATCTGGTTATGGCTAGAGAATCTGTCCATGAAAGAAAATACTTTGTGCTGGGCTGTATTGTCAACCAGGATATCAATGTGTGGAAGTGGAAAATCATCTTTAGGGCTGGCCCTGTTTAAATCTCTATAATCCACGCACATTTTCACTTTACAGTCCTTTTTAGGTACGGGAACAATGCTGGCCACCCATTGAGGATAGGAAGTAACAGCCAAAAATCCAGCATTGAACTGTTTCATAACTCCTGCTTTGATCTTCTCTGACATGTCAGGTCTCATGCGGCGTACCTTTTGTTTCAGTGGTGGACAATCTTCTCTTGTGGGTAGATGATGTACCACGATGTCTGTATCGAGTCCCGGCATGTCTTCGTATGACCAGGCAAAGATCTCAACATAATCATGCAACAGCTGAATTAGGCACTCCTTGACACTCGACTCTAGATTGGAACCCACCTTAATTTCCTTTTTATCTTCCTCAGTACCCAAGTTGATTGTATCCAACAGCTCCTCATGAGGCTGAATAACTCTTTCCTCTTATTGTTATAGTCTGGCCAATTCCCTTGGCACCTCACAATCTTCCTCACCTTTGTATTCGGCTTGGTAGATCAGATCTTCAGAGTCACTGAAGGCTATAGTAGTGTCGTTACCTATGGGATCCGGAATGGAAGGGTATCTGCATTTGTGAGTGTGGGTGTGTGTAAGGGAATAGCCATCTTAAAACAATAAAATGTAAAAGAAAGACAATGAGCACAAAAGGTTTATATGTGAAAAAGCGTCCATGATTCATTGAATGTCATATGTAGATGAAATAAAAACCCTTACAAATGGACCATTGTGCCTCGGGTAAGACACAAGGTTTTTAAAGTGAGAATTGTTTGTGAATTATTACAAGTCCAACATAAATGTAAAAGATAAATTACTGAGATATGAAAGTTATTGGGATGAAGTCTCTGGCTTCCCAGTTGCGAAGTCCTCTGCTGACAGTAGGAAATATCCAATCTTCCAAGCTGCCATCCCCTTCATTGTCTTCTACCGCATTGACGCTTTGGTTTCTAATCTTAACAGGTGGCCCCCCAGGACGGGCACGGCGCACAGCCTTCTGACCAGTTGAAGTAAACCCCAAGCCAAACTTGTCTGATTTGTACGGAATGTATGGAAGCTTCCCCCAAATTGTGCATCCACCTTCTTCCACTACTGCCTTTGCATCCTTTAGAGATGACATCCAAAGTGGAGGTCTTGTGATCTTAGGAATCAAGGATATCGCCTTGGTCGCTGCTATTTCTGGAGAGACTTCTTCAAAATATTGGAAAGGGTTCTCTATGAACTCGCCATCTAACTCCATATAACGGAAGGAATTCAGATGACTAATCATATACTCCTCCTCCCCATGGACAGTTATGATCTTTCCTTGGACGGTGTACTTGAGCATATGATGCAAAGTGGAGGTGACAACACCGACATTATGGATCCAGGGGCGTCCCAACAGACAGGAATAAGAAGGACGGATGTCCATCACATAGAAGGTTGAGTTGAAGACCTGAGTTCCCACTTTTATTGGGATGTCCACCTCCCCGTGGACCATCCTCTTTGAACCATCAAAAGCTCTCACCATTATATTACTGGGTTTTAAAGTCAGGCCCTCGCAATCCAATCTATCAAGGGCTTTCTTCAGTAGGACGTTCAAAGATGATCCAGTATCAACCAAGACATGAGCTAGGGTTATTCCTCTGCACTCCACTGACACATGTAATGCCTCATTGTGTTTTCTCCCTCTGGGTGTCAAGTCAGCATCGGAGAAGCCCAGGCCATTATCAGCTGTCAAATTGGCCACACAGTCCTGGAACTGGTCAGCAGACATTTCTTGCGGCACATGAGCTGTCTTTAGAAATTTTACCAGAGCTTTGGCGTGTGCTTCAAAGCACAGCAGCAGGGCTAGCATAGAGATCTTAGAAGGGGTTTGCCCCAATTGTTCAACCACATCATAATCACTCTTTTTAATTATCCTGAGGATTTCTTTCATCTCCTTTTTGGATGTTTCAGGAATAGCTAGTGATTGAGCCTTCGTCTGGACAGGCTCCTCTTGAACGTTCTTTCCTTTATTCTCAACAGTGGAAGTAGGGATAGGGATTGTATTATCTTTGTGGGTAGGTACGCTTGCGGGTATAATCACTGGTACAGAGGTAATCTTCGGAATGGCCACGGGTCCAAAGACTGCCATTGGAGGGGAAATCTCTGGAGAAAAGATTCTTCCACTGCGGGTAATCTTGCTTGTTCCAACAATGTTGCTAATGTCAGAATTATCCTCTTCGTAGCTTTCTTCTTCGGCAGTCAGTTCATCCTGTTTAATACCATGGTAGTAGATTTCTCCACCATAATTCCATGGTACTGTTTTATCTGATTTGTATGGGGTCGGCCCGGGCATTGTAATCTTAAGTGGAACAGTCTTTGGAGCAGGTGTAATCCTAACGGGTCTTTTAGGGGCCCTGGAAGGATTGGCGTAGATGGTTATAATTGAAACTTCTTTCACTGGAACGGGTGAAACAGGAGCATTCTCAAACAAAATTTCTTGGTTATCCATCAGTCATTGGATACCTTCTTTCAACAGAGAGCAGTCAAATGATGAGGATAGGCAAACTTGGCAGTCTTTGTCACAACCTGGGAATATGCCAGCTTTCAACAAATTCAACTTAATAGTCGGGAGCGGAGTCATCAGTTCATCTACGGTAGCAACAAACAGATCTTCTTCAATAGCGTTGGCATTGTGACCATGCCTAGGCATTGGGGAGGAAATAACATTTGGTTTCTCAGGCGCTTCAAACTTAACTTCCTTCGCATTTATCAGGTCTTGAATTTTATTATTCAGAGCCCAATAGTTGTTGGTGTCGTGCCCTGGACTTTCAGAATGGTACGGGTATCTAGCGTTCGGATGGTAATGTGGAGACGCAGTATTGGGATATTTTGGGGCCTCTTTCAAAGTGGCCATATTCAACTTCAGAAGATATGGTAGAACTTGGGCTGGAGTCATGTTAATCTTGGTAAATTTCCGAACTGGCCTTTCTACCCTTTGCTGGTTATTTCTTGGCTGGTCTGATGCAGGCTTCGAAATCATTACGGCCCCACTGTTGATCGACGCTCAGTTATTCCCTGACTCCTTTGTGAATAGACAGCAGATACTTCCTTTCTTCCAATGAAGGGCTTTTTCACAGCTGTTGAGGCAGACGCGTCCTTTTGAATCTTCCCACTTCTTATACCAGCCTCCACTCTTTCGCCGGTTAATATCAATTCAGTAAACCCTGCAGAAGAACTCCCAATCAGATGATTGAAGAAAGGACCTGATAGAGTTCCCAGGAACATGTCCACCAACTCCCTCTCAGATATAGGGAGTTGCACCCTTCCGGCTAGATCTCTCCACTTTTGGGCGTAATCTTTAAAGCCCCCATTGGAAACCATGGCCATACTCTGAAGCTGAGTACGGGTAGGCACCAAGTCGGTGTTGTACTGATATTGTTTATAGAAAGCGGAGGCCAGGTCTTCCCAATTGTGGACTTCAACCCTTTCTAACTGGTAGAACCAATCAAATTGCGTCCCTGATAAACTGTCTTGGAAAAGTGGACCCACAGGTCTTTATCAGCAGAGTGTGGTTGAATCTTCCAGAAATATGATATGAGGTGCATTTTAGGGCAAGACACCCCATCATACTTGGCATATAGTGGCACTTTAAACTTTGGAGGGATTACAATTCCTGACACCAACCCCAACTCTTCAAAATCTAGCCCTGGTACTCTCTAGATTTCCATAGCGCTTAGTCGCTCTTCAAGGTGTTTGTACTTGTCATCAGCCTGAGGGTATTGTTGTTCAGAGTAGTCCTCCTCTTCCTCTTCTTCTTCAGAATCTGATGGTACTGCCGTTTCTTTTCCTTTTCTTTCCCCTTCATCAGATATTGTTGGAAAATCTAAGGTCCGTCTGGCTTGTCCCTGAAATCTTCTGCCCATGATTACCACACCAGTTGGCTTTTTCTTCTTTTTCTCTTTCTCTTTTTCTAGCAGAGTCTTCAGCTCCTTCTTCCCCTTGGCTAAGGTCATGAGTAACTGTTGGAATTGTGAGTTCTGAGCTTGCAGATCTTTGATTGTTTGTTCGAGATCCATCGTACTGAAATAAACAATAGAGAGATGAGGAAACTTGTTGCAAAGACCTGTTTATGCTTATGATGAATGATATGTATTCATGCAATGCTTTCAAGGATTTAGAAATTTAAATCTGTTTTAAACAAAAAAGAAACACACGTCATATTAATAGAATTTGAGTACATCAATGCCCCTTGGGCAAAATAATACAAAATTCTAAGGTAAAAAGACGTTGTGCGTCCTCTTTGGTGCAATGTAGGTGTTTAGAGTCTGATCTTCATGAAGTAGCGAGTGAGTTCCAAAACCTTCTTCTCTCTTGCGTAGAATTGGGCTTCGAAAGTATCGCACTCTCCCTTGAGCTGTACCCAATCCCTTTGTAGATCTTCGAGTGATGTCGGCATGTCAGGATGCAGGATAGTGTATGGAACTTCTCCTTCCTTAACAGGCTCTATAATCACTGGGAGAATGGAGGGATAAGGCATCATAAGACTTTGAGTGTGGGTTCATACCCACTTGAGGTAAGGCTCAAGAGGTATGGAATTCTTGTGTCCTAAAGTCTTGCTATCCACCTTGTTTGGTATCCTCCAAGCTCGGATGAACCTCTGGTGAAGTCCTTGATCATCGTTGTCGTAGTCGAAAATCAATCCTTGAATCAGCATATCATGTGGGCTATCCCTGTTGGTGTAAGCCCTAGAGGCAAATACTTTTGGTACTTGTATCGAATTATTTATTAATAATAAAAGGCATTTATTTATTATGTTTGCTTTCCAAAATAATAAAGTCCCTAGAATGATTTATTTGTTTAATGAAATGTTAAGTGTGACTTAATCATGAGATCCCATTAAACATAAGACACTATTCTTAAAGTATCCGTAGTCAAGCTTTAATGTGAAGTGGGATAACATTAAAGCATTAAGATTATTATGAAGATAGATTGATGATCACATCTCATGGATCATAGATAAGGAGTTATCAAGTCTTGACATAGGTATGAATATTAGGAGTAATATTTATACTGGATTGACCCGCTATGAGAATACTACATAGAATGTTATGCAAAGTGTCATAAGTTATTCTCATGATGATAATGGTGTATACCACCCTTCGACCTGAAACCACTATGGACCCTAGATGTAGAGTCAAGTACTTTATTGTTGATCAAACGTCATCCGTAACTGGATGACTATAAAGACGGTTGATGGGTACTTCACAAAGCATGCTAAGGGACATGAGTGACCTAGATGGAATTTGCTCATCCTGCATAACAGGATAAATGTCTAAGGGCCCAATATTGAACTGGACAAGGGTGACACAGTGTATGCCTTGTGTTCAATATAGACATGAGAGCAAAAGGGTAATTGTACAACACAAATATTATCACGGAAAAGGTTTGGTCAGATCACATGACATTTTCGTGACTTGGGTAACAGTGATGTGTTGCTAGATACCACTCACTGTTTATTATATTAAATGTGTGATTTAATATAATTGTCAACGTCGCGAAAACCTACAGGGTCACACACATAAGAACAGGTTGATGAGAGATAGAATAAATAAGGAACACCGTAAGGTACGGTGCACTTAAGTGTAATACAGAAAGTTGTAAGGTACCACGTGGATAAGTGATATATGGTACATCATAAGGTATGATGTCCATAAGCTTAATTGGGCTTTTAGCTTATAGCCTTAATTGGGCTTTTAGCTTGTAGCCCACACGAGTGATTCTATAAATAGATCCCTTGTGATGAAGCAATTTCACTTGATGCAATTTAGTTTTTGATTCTCTCCCTCACTCAAGGTTTCCGTTCGTGATCAACTAGCACTGTGACCGGAAGCGATCTGTTCGTGTGGACTGAGTAGAGGCGTTGTTCTTCATCAACGCTCGTGATCACAACATCAAAGGTCTGAATCTCCACAAGAGGTAAATATTTCTATCACTGACCATGCTCATTCGTAAGGATCGCTAAAGGAAAATTTTAAATTCCGCTGCACTTTTGATCGCAATTTTCCTTCAATGGTATCAGAGCCACTTACGAAACCATGGATCTGATAGTTGTTTATGTTCTATATTTTTTGTTTTGATTCGATTAAAACCAGAATGAATTGAATAATAAACGAGTAATTAAATTTGGCATCTGTTGTGTACGATTTGGATGATTGATGTTGACTATGCTTCGGAATCCGGCATTAGTATGGTGAAGCAGTGATACATCGATCGTCCATAGGTTACACAAATAAGATCGATCACTTTTATATATGATATAAGTAAATCTGATGCAACGATGGTATATGGGATATATTGTTTCTGTTTCGTTCATTCAAACACTTGATGACTGTTATTCCTTTGACCGATCACTGTTCATATGCTTCAGAATTCGACATTAGTATGGTGAAGCAATGGCATGTGATTAATCATACTGAATTATCAATCGAAATGTGTTTGACAACATGAAACTGTTGCATTAGGGTTCATGACGGCACAAGGGTTGTGTTGTTGCAGAGTTATGCGATTAGGGTTGTGAATGCACCGTCCGCTGACCGGGAAGCGGAACCCCCGACTAACTCTGCGTAGTATGATCAATCGTCGAAATTTAATATGCCTTTTTTTAATTAACAAAATTTAAACTAATAATAAAAGTGTGTTTATTATTATTGTCTTGTGGTGATCAGTTATGGCCTTAGTTTTTTCCTTTATTTTGTTTTAGGATTGTAAAATACGGCATGCGTGTCGTGCCTCTCTCTAAAATTCTTGATGTAACTTCTTTTCTCATCTCACTCCCTCGTATGTAAAACGAGTTTCTTTTATGTAATGTAATGTTATGAAGAAAGAGAAGAATACAATATCAAAGGAGGATAACCTTGGAGATCTTGCTTGGAGAAGTTTAGATTGTTATTAGGTTAGCTTAGGTTCTCTCATTGGCTTGGGAGAACAATTGCGCTAGGGGCCATAACTGTATCCTTTTATGTATATTGATGCATGTGTTTGTATGTTGATGCATGAGAGAGACGAATTGCATGTTAAGCCGGTGATATCAAACTAATAACAAAATACCTCAAGTTAAATATTAAGTTCATGCTTTCCAAGTTTTAGCACTCATCAAGACTAGTATCGAACAATGTAGGTTTCGCCTACGCGAGGTACATGTTCTATTTTAGTAAGGTGCGATGGGATAATTGTAATATCCAACTGCTAAAAGAATGGGTCAAACTTAACTAAACACATTATAATAAGATTATACATGTTTAGAAGCAAGAGTTGGGAATGATTCACATGATGGATTAGAATAAGGAGTTATTCACCCAACTGAAAATATTCGAGAGTTGTATGAGATACAATTGGAAGGATTTCCTACCTAAATAACCTAGTTTTGTGTAATCAGCCTAACGCTGACTTAGAACGAAGTGAAATGTGGATCTCGACCCACTAGAAAGTCTTCCAACAGGATTTTCCGAATCAAATGATGAGGGTCATTTGGTTTGAGTAAAATAGTGGGAGCATATTTGATTAAAGGCCTAATTAAATATGTTGTTTTAATGATACTTATATTTTCAATTTTTTGTAGATTACCATGACAACAAACAACCATATTTTGCGATCAATCCTAGATAACGAAAAATTGTCTGGGACAAATTTCCTGGATTGGCACCGAAATTTGAGGATTGTCCTCAAGCATGATAAGAAGCTATATGTCTTGGAGACACCTGTTCCTGAAGAGGAACCTCCTAGTTCGGCACCTAAGGCAGAAAGATATGCTTATAAGAAGTATTTTGATGATGCTAATGAAGCCGCTTGTCTCATGCTAGCTACTATGAACTCGGAGTTGCAAAAGCAACACGAGAACATGTCAGCGTTCGATATGATCGGACATCTGAAAATTCTCTATCAAGAGCAGGCAAGAAATGAGAGGTTTCAGGTTTCAAAGGCCCTTTTTAACAGCAAGTTATCTGAGGGAAACCCTGTAGGTCCGCATGTACTCAAAATGCTTGGGTATGTAGAGAACCTTGAAAGGTTAGGGTTTCCACTTGGAAAGGAACTTGCAATTGATTTTATCTTGCAATTGTTGCCAGATAGCTTTAATCAGTTTGTCATGAATTTCAACATGAATGACATGGATAAGAGTCTTCCAGAATTGCTAAGCATGTTGAAAATTGCTGAGCAGAATATGAAGACAAAAGGGAAGTCCATTCTGATGGTCAGTAATGGAAAGAAGCTGAACAAGAGGCCTACCAAGCAAGTTGGTAAAGGGAAAGGCAAGGAAGTTGCCAAGCCTAAACCTACTATTCCTGCTTTGAAGCCTAGTGGAAGCATAGCAAAGGAGGGCACTTGCTTCCATTGCGGTAAGACCAGACATTGGAAGAGAAACTGCCCAAAGTACCTGGAAGATATGAACAATGGAGTAGGGACTTCAAATTCAGGTATTTTTGTTATTGAAATTAATTTATCTACTTATGCATCATGGGTATTAGATACTGGATGCGGTTCTCACATTTATACTAATGTGCAGGGGCTAAAAAGGAGTAGAGATTTGGCAAAAGGTGAAGTTGACCTACGAGTTGGAAATGGAGCAAAGGTTGTTGCTTTAGCCGTAGGAACTTATGTTTTGACTTTACCTAGTGGTTTAATAATTCAGTTAGAGAACTGTTATTATGTACCTGCAATTAGTAGGAATATTATTTCCGTTTCTTGTTTGGACAAGTTTGGTTTTTCATTTATAATAAAGAACAATTGTTGCTCTATTTATTTGAATGATATATTCTATGCTTCTGCACAAATGAACAATGGACTATATGTCCTTGATCTTGAAATGCCAATTTATAACATTAATACTAAACGAATTAAACCTAATGAGTTAAATCCAAGCTACCTTTGGCACTGTCACTTAGGCCACATAAATGAGAAACGCATTTCCAAACTCCATAAAGATGGACTCTTGGACTCTTTTGATTATGAATCATATGAGACATGCAAATCTTGTTTAATTGGAAAGATGATAAAGTCCCCATTCACAGGAAAAGGTGAAAGGGCTAATGATCTTTTGGCCCTCATACATACTGATGTATGTGGACCACTGAACATACCAGCCAGAGGAGGTTTTCAATACTTCATCACATTTACTGATGATTTCAGTAGATATGGTTATGTGTATTTAATTAAACACAAATCTGAAACCTTTGAAAAATTCAAGGAATTCAAGAATGAAGTACAAAACCAACTAGGTAAGAATATTAAAGTTCTTCGATCAGATCGAGGCGGTGAATATTTAAGCCTAGAGTTTGATGACCATCTAAAGGAATGTGGGATTTTATCCCAACTTACTCCTCCCGGAACACCACAATGGAATGGTGTATCTGAGAGAAGAAATCGAACCTTGTTAGACATGGTCCGATCCATGATGAGTCACGCCGATCTTCCGAACTCCTTTTGGGGACATGCACTATTGACTGCAACTTACACACTTAATCGGGTTCCACCCAAAAAGGTTGAGAAGACACCATATGAGATATGGAGTGGTAAGAAACCACATATGTCTTACATGAAGATTTGGGGTTGCGAAGTTTATGTGAAACGAAAAATTTCAACTAAGCTTGAGCCCAAATCTGACAAATGCTTATTTGTGGGGTATCCTAAAGAAACAAGAGGGTATTACTTCTACAATCCTTCTGAGGGCAAAGTGTTTGTCGCTCGAACTGGAGTTTTTCTGGAAAAGGATTTTATTTCCAAAAGAATCAGTGGGAGGAAAATAGAGCTTGAAGAAATTCAAGAACCACAAAGCATTGATACACCTATGGAGGAATTAGAGCAGGAAACACAAGTAGTTGTGGAAGAGCAACCTGCTCAAGTAGAACAAGACCAGCGTAGGTCAAGCAGGATTCGTCAACAACCTGAGAGATATGGATATCTCATAAGTGATCAGGGTGATGTATTACTCATGGATCAAGATGAGCCTGTGACCTACCAAGAGGCCATAACTGGTCCTGAGTCCGAGAAGTGGCTAGAAGCCATGAAATCTGAAATGGATTCCATGTACACAAACCAGGTTTGGACCTTGGTAGAGCCTCCTATAGGAGTTAACCCTATAGGATGCAAGTGGGTCTTCAAAAAGAAGACTGACATGGATGGTAAGATACATACCTATAAGGCAAGACTGGATGCAAAAGGCTATAAACAAATTTATGGGGTTGACTATGATGAAATCTTTTCACCAGTTGCAATGCTTAAATCTGTTCGGATTTTACTTGCTATCGCTGCATATCATGATTATGAAATATGGCAGATGGATGTCAAAACTGCTTTCCTTAATGGGAATCTTCTTGAGGATGTGTACATGACACAACCTGAAGGATTTGACATACCAGAAGAAGCCCAAAAGATATGTAAGTTACAACGATCAATTTATGGATTGAAGCAAGCTTCCAGAAGATGGAATCTTTATTTTGATGAAACAGTAAAACAATATGGATTCATCAAGAATGAAGATGAGCCTTGTGTCTACAAGAAGGTTAGTGGGAGCATGATCGTATTCCTGGTATTATATGTAGATGACATATTACTCATTGGAAACGATGTCCCTACCTTGCAACAAGTGAAGACTTGGTTAGGGAAATGCTTTTCAATGAAGGACCTAGGTGAAGCAGCCTATATATTAGGTATCTGGATCTATAAAGATAGGTCACAAAAACTGCTTGGCCAAAGTCAGAGTACATACATAAAAAAAGTGTTGAGACGCTTTAATATGCATGATTCCAAGAAAGGATTCATACCTATGCAACATGGCATGTGTCTGTCAAAAACACAATCCCCTTCAAGTAAGGAAGAAAGGGATCGCATGGATAAGATGCCATATGCATCTGTAATAGGATCTATCATGTATGCCATGCTATGTACTCGACCAGATGTCTCGTATTCTTTAAGTGCAACGAGTAGGTACCAGTCTAATCCCGGTGATGCTCATTGGGTAGCTGTCAAGAATATCCTTAAGTACTTGAGAAGAACTAAGGACTCATTCTTGATATATGGAGGTCAGGAAGAGCTTGCTGTAATTGGATACACCGATGCTAGCTTCCAGACAGATAAGGATGACTTTAGATCGCAATCTGGTTATGTGTTTTGTTTAAATGGTGGCGCTGTGATCTGGAAAAGTTCAAAGCAAGATACAGTTGCTGATTCTACAACCGAGGCTGAGTATATTGCTGCCTCAACTGCAGCAAAGGAAGCTGTTTGGATCAATAAGTTCATTGGTGAACTTGGCATAGTCCATAGCATTATGGATCCCATTGATCTCTATTGTGATAACAATGGTGCTATCGCACAAGCTAAGGAGCCTAGATCTCACCAACGATCCAAACACATACTTAGGCGTTATCATCTCATTCGAGAGATAATCGATCGAGGAGATGTGAAAATATGCAGAGTACCTACACTTGACAATGTTGCTGACCCATTAACAAAGCCTCTTGCGCAGCTGAAGCATGATGGACTACTAGATCTATGGGTATTAGGGGTATGCCTGATTGGCTCTAGTGCTAGTGGGAGGTTGTTGGTGTAAGCCCTAGAGGCCAATACTTTTGGTACTTGTATCGAATTATTTATTAATAATAAAAGGCATTTCTTTATTATGTTTGCTTTCCAAAATAATAAAGTCCCTAGAATGGTTTATTTGTTTAATGAAATGTTAAGTGTGACTTAATCATGAGATCCCATTAAACATAAGACACTATTCTTAAAGTATCCGTAGTCAATCTTTAATGTGAAGTGGGATAACATTAAAGCATTAAGATTATTATGAAGATAGATTGATGATCATATCTCATGGATCATAGATAAGGAGTTATCAAGTCTTGACACAGGTATGAATATTAGGAGTAATATTTATACTGGATTGACCCGCAATGAGAATACTACATAGAATGTTATGCAAAGTGTCATAAGTTATTCTCATGATGATAATGGTGTATACCACCCTTCGACCTGAAACAACTATGGACCCTAGATGTAGAGTCAAGTACTTTATTGCTGATCAAACGTCATCCGTAACTGGATGACTATAAAGACGGTTGATGGGTACTTCACAAAGCATGCTAAGGGACATGAGTGACCTAGACGGAATTTGCTCATCCTGCATAACAGGATAAATGTCTAAGGGCCCAATATTGAATTGGACAAGGGTGACACAGTGTGTGCCTTGTGTTTAATATAGACATGAGGGCAAAAGGGTAATTGTACAACACAAATATTATCACGGAAAAGGTTTGGTCAGATCACATGACATTTTCGTGACTTGGGTAACAGTGATGTGTTGCTAGATACCGCTCACTATTTATTATATTAAATGTGTGATTTAATATAATTTCCAACGTCGCAAAAACCTACAGGGTCACACACATAAGGACAGGTTGATGAGAGATAGAATAAATAAGGAACACCGTAAGGTACGGTGCACTTAAGTGTAATACGGAAAGTGGTAAGGTACCACGTGGATAAGTGATATATGGTACATCATAAGGTATGATGTCCATAAGCTTAATTGGGCTTTTAGCTTATAGCCTTAATTGGGCTTTTAGCTTGTAGCCCACACGAGTGATTCTATAAATAGATCCCTTGTGATGAAGCAATTTCACTTGATGCAATTTCATTTTTGATTCTCTCTCTCACTCAAGGTTTCCGTTCGTGATCAACTAGCACTGTGACCGAAAGCGATCTGTTCGTGTGGACTGAGTAGAGGCGTTGTTCTTCAACAACACTCGTGATCACAACATCAAAGGTCTGAATCGCCACAAGAGGTAAATATTTCTATCACTGACCATGCTCATTCGTAAGGATCGCTAAAGGAAAATTTTAAATTCCGCTGCGCTTTTGATCGCAATTTTCCTTCAATCCCTTCGGGCATAACCAAACTGTGTTAGAGCTAAGCATGGGTTGTAGGTGATGCCTCCCCTAATGCCAAGTAGAGGGACATTAGGGAATTCCCCACAACGGTCAACGATGATAACATTCTCTTTGGATCGAGAACACCAATGAATATCTGAATGGTTAAGTGTCATTAACCTTTGTGACCACCTCAAACCTTGCTTATTCTTCAAGACTGATTGGGGAAGATGAGAAATAAACCATCTTTCCAGGAGAGGAGTAAAACACATAAGAACATCTCTTTTCCTCATTGTACGAGTGTGAAAAGAGTGTAGGATATCCCCAAGCTATGTAGGCACCGGGTTGCGAGACATGAAGATTTTGATAGCGTTCACGTCTATGAGTTGGTCAGGATTAGGGAACAAGACCATCCCATAGATGAGAAGAGCTACAATCACCTCAAAAGCTTGCAAGTCTAGGGAATTCCAACAGCTTTGGGCCTTCTCAAATAGAAACTTTGACAAGAAGCCTTTGACACCACTTCTAGTTTCCCAATGAGTTGTGACATCAGATGAGTGCAAGTGCAGGGATTTAGAAATCTCTTCTGGCTTTGGATCTCTTTCCCTACCGTTGAAGGGTAGTTGATTGAGAATAGGAATCCTCAGAAGTTGAGAGAATTCTTCCAAAGTGGACACAAGTTGATAGTCAGGAAATGTGAAATAATGGTGCAAAGGGTCAAAGAACTGGAAGAGAACCTTCATCATATCCTCCTCTGTGTTGGAAGTGACCAAGTTGAGTAGACGACCATGTCTCTCGGTGAATGGAGAATTCTCAGGGATCCTTGAAGCTAGCTCCTTGAGTTGTGGAGGAATTCTCACAAGGTTTATTTGGATAGTTTTCCGGCGAAATGAATCCATAACCTACAAAACAAGAACAAAGATGAATCTCCAAAATCCTTGAAATGGTTAGTGAATGCATATGATGTTCATGATGTCCATGATGTTATGCACAAGTATATATGTACAAGCAAATCAAACAAGTTCCTAGTTTAGGCTTGCATGGGGTTTCATAGGTAAGTACCCTCTTGAAGTTTAGTTGGCTCAACCTGTCCTAGAAATAGTAACCGGGTTCTAAGGAGCTCAATATCACTGGATTGTTTCCTTGTTCATTGTTTCAGTTCAAACCTCTTTACTGGCGACCGAAATATTACAAGAAACCAACCCTCAATGAGTGCAGTATCGAGTATCAACCAACTTCGGACTGCACCAAAGCCGGTCATCTCACTACATCCTAAAAGGCCAAGTTGGTCAAGTAAAGGTTCTAGAAGTTCATTAGTGCTTCATGACATCACTCAGCGGCCCTGTATTCTCTTTGATTGACTCAAAGGCTACCGGTACCCACAAATATGTCACACTAATATAGCTATTGCTTAGACCATGTCGGTATACCCCGCACAGTTTCCATAACGTATTGCTATTTACCTATAATGTTTCCCAAATCCGGGTGAAGGATTCAAACCCAAACAAAGAACCAGAATTGTAAAGCAAACAAGTCAAACAATATAAGCAAATAAAGGTGATCTAAACCTTAAGGTAACCCCACTTTTAGAATTTTCCCCAGCAGAGTCGCCAGTTCTGTGATGCGGTGGGAGAAATGACTTGAGTTTTTGCGTTTGTGTTCTTAAATGTTGCGGTTAGCAAGAGTCGCCACCGACTTTTCTTTTATCCAAAAGGAAAGGTAAAAAAGCACAGGAAAGACCTTTGAGATGTTTTCTTGAGTTCGGGGGGTAAATTATGAAAAGGGAAGGTGCTAGCACCCTTTTCATCCATGGTTTTCCATGGGCTCTTAGTTACTTGTTTAGATCACTTGCTTTGTTTTGTTTGAAATGGTGTTTAGTGTGATTTTGAAAGTATTTTGTAAAAGAGGCCATTATTTAGGCAATCTTTGTAATGATTCTCGTTCGTGAGAATGTATACAAAGATGTTTGTCTTTTGAAAATGTTTTCAATGTTTTGTAAGATGTTTTGAAATGTGTGTGTGTTTGTTTTTGAAAATAGAAAGGATTGTTTTAAAATGGAGCAAGTAACTAGAAGCTATCTACCTACTCAAATGTCTTTCTTCTGCATTTTTATTCCTTTGATATTGTTGACTTACCATTGATTTGGTAAACAACCCTATCTTTGGATGTAAACGGGACGGGCATGGGTCATCGTATGACCATGATAGCAATGTTGCCAAGTATCTTAGCATTTTTTGAGGGACCAAGATCATTTTGTTTTAGGCAACCTTGAATAGCGTCATCGAGGGACTATGATCTTATATTTGTTTTGTTTTGCCGAGATACTTCGCGTGCGTAACATGGCCATTTTATTTTAGGCAACCAAGTGGGAGAAACCCTATGGGTGCTTGTGTGCAAAGTGTATCATTTTCATGCTTTTGTCTTGTATTTAGGGTTTTCTATTTTGCTTTTTTTTTTGTTCTTGTCATACAAACCCTAATTTACTAAACATGGTATAAAAGCAATAAATTGCGTAAAATAAACTAAGCTATTACAACAATTATTATGGGAGGGGGGAATACAAGTTTTGAATGGGGATTTTGCACAAATATAAACCTAAATATATTATTACAACCAAATCGAATATTGCGCGAATTAAATAAATATAAGACAAACATTTAAAATGCAATGCAATGGATTCATGTAAAAAATGTTTTTGTATGAGAAAAATATTTAATTTAAACCCTAAAAATTATAAAAGAAAAATAAATATATTAATTCTTTTTTGAAAGGGGTAAACCCTAGTTTTCAATTAAAAGAAAAATAAATGTTCTATATTTATTTTTGTACATTTTTTGAATAAGAAAATAATAAATAATATTATATGTAAATATTAAAAATTAAATATGTACAAAATAAGTATTTATGAGTATAAAATGTATGATAAAAATATTAAGTATTTTTAAATATATTTACAAGTTATTTTAGAAAATAAGTTCTATTTATCAAAATAAACTATTTTTCATGTGAGAAAATAATAAAAATAAAATAAAATAAAAGTGTAAAAATAAATAAATCATTTTTTGGTTTTTTTTATCATTAAGAAAAACAAATGAAAGTAATAAATATAAAAATATGAAAGAAAATACAAAAATATAAAAAAAATAGCTAGGGGGGTGTAGTAGCAAATCAGGAGGTGTGGTTAGTAAAAACAAAAATGCCAAAGCTGCCAAAAAGCCCAGAAACCACTTCATCCTTGTCCTTGGTCTTCTTCTTCACGCACTTCCAGTTCAATCTGTAACTCTCACATGCTTGCATAAAAACAAAAACTCATAACATGAAAAATGTGGAATTTAAGCTCATGATTCTAACCATATAAATTATGTGACCTAACTCTTAAAGATCAGAGAGAATTTTGGTAGCCCTAATTCGTGATCTAACTTTTCCAGAATTTTCAATCTTCAAATTCTCTCAGCATAGTTAATATAAATGAAAAGTATGGATATGTACAGTTTCATTATGACATGGACTACATTTTTTCTTCACAAATCATGGCTTGGGGATGCTTATTCAGAGAGATAGAGTTCAAGAAAATACCTCCTTCAGTTGGATTCGAGTATAGAAATGTAGGGACTTTAATGGAGGCCTGAGGATTGTTTTAGCTTCCTTGAACTTCCCTGAAGCTATTCCAATGCTTGTCTTGCTTTGAGGATGGCTGGAACTCTCTTCACAAGTCAAGTTGCAAACATCCAAAGTGAAAATGGTGGATGCTGAAACAGGGGTTACGAAACCAGGGTGATGACTTGGATTGCATTGGTAGGATGTTTATGAGATGCTTGAAGTGTTTAAACACAAAACGCACGAGCCAAATGAGTGTTGGCTATGGTTTTGCAGATTCTGAGTTTTTTGGACAATACTTTGGTGTTTTTGAATTTCAGAGTGTTTTTGCTTCAATCTAATCGTGCTATGCATTGGGACAAGTTTGCAAATATGTAGAGAAGGGATACAAAGTCAGCCCTTACTAGCTGTGCAAGCTTTGGACCTTTTCACCAACTTTCTTGCTTTTGAAGTAAAGTGAAGTGACCATACTCACATGCCTGTACTTGCTTGCTTGAGAGCTGCAAAGAGCTTTTACAATTTTCTTGAGAGTTGTGTAGTTTGTATGTACCAAAGGGACAAGTTCAATGCTCAAGATTGACAAAGTTGCAAAAGCTTCTCTTTATGAAAATGGCATTGTGAACTTTATGCCAAAAATGGAAATACACCTTGTACAAAGCTTCAAAAGAAAAGATAAAGCCTTTGTCAACTGAGTTTGAATTTATTTATGGAGTGTAAAGCAAGCTTAGGACCTGTAAAGCAAGATACAAACATCATAGATCTGATTTGCAACTTGATGCTTTGTAAAAATGGCTTGATCAAAAGTGAGAAAATGCCAACTTCCCTTCTTCGATTCTCCCTACTCAAAAATGATCTTGGAGAGTTCTTGGACATTTTGGAAAGCTTGCAATGTTCTCTATAATCCATATTTGAAATCAATTTTGAGATACCTCTTGGAACTAGGTGAAAAGTGTCCATAAAGTTGGGTCCAAAACCTGCGTAAATTAGGGCAAAATTTCACTAAGTTAAGAAGTTCATGGACCTATATTCACAAATTCATAACTTGAGATCCAAGCATATTTTGGGAAAAGTTTGTAAAGAAAAGTTGTAGATTTCATGGAGGACTACAACTCTCATGTTGGAATTTTTCTTTGAATCAAAATGCATCATGGTGAAAAAGTGGTGAAAAGTTGGGAAAAAATAAGAAAATTTTTATACTTAGAAAAATTCTAAGTTATGAAATTTTCAAATTAAAACCCTAATTTTCAAATTTGAGTTTCTTGGTGAACAAGTTTCACATTTTAACCTATCTTGATGAATTATGACCCTTGGCACTTGATTTTGACCAAAAAGTCAAAGTTTGACTTTTTAGTGTACAGTTGACTTTTGATAAGTTGACTGCAAAATTCATATGTTAATCCAATGAACTTGAGATCTTTTGAACCATGTAATTAGGTCAAGATGATGCCATTGAACCCTTGGAATCATGTTTGAACTCAATTTGTCATTGGCTAGGTTAAAAATAAAAAATTTCCCTTTCTCAGTCAAAACCCTAATTTTGACCATTTTGCCCTTTTGGGATTTGATCAAATTTCTTGAGGAGTTGTGATCCAAACTTGATCAAATGGTACATATTAGTCTAAAATGTTGATGTGGATAAAAAATTATGAATTTTGACTGTAAATTGGCCATGGTTGACTTTTTCCCCAATACAGCTGATTTTTAGGTCAATTGTCCAATTGACTGACTAAAAATGTGGTTCAAGGCTTGAAACAAGACACGAGCAATCTTAGGGGTCCAAGATGATGTATGAAGGTCACATGAAGCATTGGTGGTCCAAAAATCCTTGTGAAAACTCAAACCCTAATTTTGGGTTATCAGTGCAAGATGAGATGTCTTGAGCTGACCAAACCCTAATCTTGTCTTGAGTCCAAGAAGTCTTGTGAGAAAAATCTTGATAAATGAGAGGCCTAATTTTTGGGTACAACAACCTCAACTTGTATTTTTTTCAGCCTCTCAAATAGCTTGTATAGGTGATCGAGATGCTCTTCCTTAGTCTGTGACCTTGCAATCATATCATCCATATAGACCTCTATTTCATGATGGATCATATCATGAAATAAAACCACCATAGCCCTTTGATATGTTGCCCATGCATCCTTCAATCCGAATGGCATGCCTTTGTAACAAAAGGTGCCCCATTGTGTAACGAATGTGGTCTTCTCCATATCTTCGGGAGTCATCTTAATTTGATTATAGCCGGAGAAACCGTCCATGAAAGAGAAGACTTTATGTTGAGCAGTGTTGTCGACCAAGATGTCAATATGAGGTAGGGGAAATCATCTTTGGGGCTTGCCCTATTCAGATCCCTATAATCTATGCACATACGAACTTTTCTGTCTTTTTTTGGCACCGGAACCACGTTCGCAACCCATTGGGGATAAGATATCACAGCTAGGAATCCTACATCGAATTGTTTCATCACTTCAGCTTTTATTTTTTCAGACATATCGGGCCGTATGCGACGAACTTTTTGCTTAACAGGAGGACAATCTTCCTTTGTCGACAGACGATGAACCACAATATTGGTATCCAACCCTGGAATATCTTCATACGACCAAGCAAACACTTCCACCTAGTCATGTAACATCTGAACCATTCTACTCTTGACACTTCCTTCTAGGTTGGAATCGATCTTGACTTCTTTCTTATCTGTCTCGGTACCTAGGTTGATGACTTACACTAGCTCTTCATGCGGCTGAATAGATTTTTATTTTTGCATTAGAAGTCTGGATAATTCTCCCGGTATTTCACAATCTTCCTCACCTTCATCTTCGGCTTGGTTAATTGGATGTTCGAAATCATAACTGACAATAGTAGAGTCGTTGGCAATGAGGTCCGGAGTGGACGAGGATCTCCAAGAGTGTGTGTGTATGTGTGTGTAAGATACATGGCTATTTGAAAAATGCATTAAAGAGAAATAAAAACAATGAACACAAAATTTGAATGCAAAAAAGGTCCAATGGTTTATATTAAATGATCATATGATAAAATGAACATGAATAAAACCCTTAACAAATAGACCATGGTGCCACGGGCCAGGCACATGGCTTAAAAGTCATTGTTTAATATTACAGACAAAAGGTTCTTGAATTGATTGAAAGCAATAGAAACAATAATTACTCCTTGTTGTACCCCAAAATTTGCCCTCCCACTTATCAAGAATTTGCTCACAAGATCTCCTTGGATTCAAGACTGCATTAGGGTTTGATCAGCTCAAGACACCTCCTTATGCACTGATGACCAAAATTAGGGTTTGAATTTGCACAAGGACATTTGAACTTTAAATACCTCATATGACTTTCATGGATCATTATGGACCCCCAAGATTACTCATGTCAAGTTTCAAGCCTTGAATCATATTTTTGCTCAGTCAATTGAGCAGTTGACCTAAAAATTAGTTGTATTGGGGAAAAAGTCAACTATGGCCAATTTACAGTCAAACTTCATAACTTTTTATCCACATAAACATTTTAGACTCATATGTACCATTTTATCAAGTTTGGACCATAATTCCTCAAGAAATTTGATCAAATCCCCCAAGGGCAAAATGGTCAAAATTAGGGTTTTGACTAGGAAAGGAAAATTTCTGATTTTTGACCTAGCAAATGGTCAATTAATTTAAGGCATGATCTCAAGAGTCCAATTGCATCATTTTGATCTAATGACATGGTTCAAAACATTTCAAGTCCATTGGATTGATAGATGAATTTTGTAGTCAACTGATAAAAAGTCAATTGTATACTGAAAAGTCAAACATTGACTTTTTGGTCAAATTCAAGTGCCAAAGATCATAATTAATCAAAACATGTAAAAATATTAAACTTATTCATCAAGAAATAAAAAAGTAAAGATTTCATTTTGAAAAGTCAAAATTTCTAAACTTAGAAACTTTTCTAAGTGTTGAAAAATTCATGTTTTTTCATAACTTTGAGCCAAATTTTCACCATGATGCAAGATGATTCAAGACAAACTTCCAACATGAAAGTTGTAGATCTCCATTAAATCTACAACCTTTCTTTACATAACTCCTTCCAAAAATGCTTGGACCTCAAGTTATAATTTTATGAACATAGGGTCATGAATCTAAACACTTAGTGAAATTTTGCCCTAATTTGGCCAGGATTTTGACCTAACTTCATGGCACTTTTTCATATAGTTCCAAGGGTAATATTCAAAATCAATTCAAAGATGGGTTATAGAGAACATTGCAAAGTTTCCAAAATGTCCAAGAACTCCTTGAGATCATTCTTGAGTAGGGAGAATCGAAGAGATGAAGTTAGAGTTTTGACACTTGAATTACAAGTCATTTTTTATGAACACATGAACCAAATCCATGCTAGGCTTTGATCGAAGCAATTAAGCTATTATCCAAGTTGCATTTCCATTAATGGCACAAAGTTAACATTGTCATTCTTGTAAAGCAAGATTTTTGCATAAAGTTTACATTGAGCCTCTAACTTATTCCCTATGATCACACTCCATCCAAAAAGTCATAATCAAGCTTGTTTAAAGCATAACCTCTCTATCTTAGAAAGTACACAAAACTTTGAAACTTGAAACTTTGTAACTGTACATTTTGCATCCTTGTACATTTATTCATTTTTATACTTTGTATTTTTTTATTTCCTTGTATATTTATACCAATTCAATATGGTTGTAATAGACTAATTAGGTTTAAATTCTTGCAACCCCCATTTACATATTGTACACCCCCTCCCCACCAATGTTGTAATAGCGTAGTAACTTTAAATTTCACAATTTATCGTTTTTATATAACATGCTAGTAATTAGGGTTTGTATAGAAAGACTAAAACCAATGCTTAGAAAACCCTAATTCAAGACAAAAACAAGCATGAAAACAATACATTTACATACAAGCACCCTTAGGGTTATTCCACTTGGTTGCCTTATACAAAATGGCCATATTATGCATGTAAGGTATCTTAGCAAAAAAAAGCAAATATAAGATCATAGTCCCTCGATGACGCTATCTAAGTTGTCTTTAAAATGATATTAGTCCCTAAAAAAGAATGATAAGATACTTTTCAACATTGCTAATCATGGTTATACGATGACCCACGCCCGTCCCGTTTACATCCAAAGATAGGGTTGCTTACCAAATCAATGGTAAGACAACAATGTCAAAGGAAAAGAAAATAAACAAGAAATACTTTTGAGTAGGTAGAATGCTCCTAATTACTTGCTCAATTTCAAAACAAACATCCTTGCTATTTTCAAAACAAACACATACACTTTCAAATATCTTACAAACTTGAAAACATTTTCAAAAGATCAACATCTTTGTATACATTCTTACGAATGAGAATCATTACAAAGAATTCCTAAACAATGCCCTCTTTACAAAATACTTTCAAAAACCACACAAAGCATAATTTCAAACAAAAAGAAAGTAATCTAGAAAGTAACTAAGAGCCCATGGAAAACCAAGGATGAAAAGGATGCTAATACCTACCCTTTTCATAATCTACCCCCCGAACTCAAGAAATAATCTCAAAGGTCTTTCCTGTGCTTTTTCACTTGTCCTTTTGGATAAAAGAAAAGTTGGTGGTGACTCTTGCTAACTGCAACATTTGCGATCAAATGCAATTCCCTCAAGTCAGTTCTCCCACCGTATCAAAGAACTGGCGACTCTGCTGGGGAGAATTCTAAAAGTGGGGTTACCTTAGGGCTAGATCCCATTTACTTGCTTAAATTGTTTTACTTGTATGCTTTACATTATGGTTCTTTATTTGGGTTTGAATCCTCTACCTGGATTTACGATACATTATAGGTAAGTAGCAATACTTTGTGGAAACTGTGCAGAGTATACCGACATGGTCTAAGCAATAACTATGTTAGTGCGACATATTTGTGGGTACCGATAGCCTTTGAGTTAATCAAAGAGAATACGGGGCCGCTGAGTGATGTCATGAAGCACTAATGAACTTCTAGAACCTTTACTTGACCAACTTGGCCTTTAGGATGTAGTGAGATGACCGGCTTTGTTGCAGTCCGAAGTTGGTAAATACTCGATACTACACTCATTGAGGTTTAGTTTCTTAGGATACTTCGGTCGCCATTAAAGAGGCTTGTGCTGAAACAATGACCAAGGAAACAAACCAGTGATATTGAGCGCCTTAGAACCCGATTACTATTACTAGGACAGGTTTGAGCCAACTAAACTTCAATAGGGTATTCACCTATGAGACTTTATGCAAGCCTAAAACTATGGAATTTTTTGTTTTGTTTGTATATACATACTTGAAAATAACATCATGAACATCATAACATCATACTCATTCACTAACCATTTCAAGGATCTTGGGATTTATCTTTGTTCTGTTTTGTAGGATTTGGATTCTCTTCACAGGAAAACTATTCAAGTTAACCTTGTAAGGATCCCTACACAACTTAAGGAGCTAACTTCAAGGATCCCTGCAAACTCTCCATTCACCGAGAGACATGGTCGCCTATTCAACTTGGTCACCTCCAACACAGATGAGGACATGATGAAGGTGCTCTTTCAGTTCTTTGATCCTTTACACCGTTGCTTCACATTTCTCGACTATCAACTTATGCCTACATTGGAAGAATTCTACCGACTCTTGAGGATTCCCATTCTCAAACAAGTACCTTTCAATGGTACAGAAAGAGACCCAAAGCCAGAAGAGATTGCTCAAGCTCTACACTTGCACACATCTGATGTCACAACTCATTGGGAAATAAGGAGTGGTGTCAAAGGTTTCCTAGAAAAGTTCCTGTTTGAGAAAGCCCAAAGCTGTGGGAATTCCTTGGATCTGCTAGCCTTTGAGGAAATTGTGGCTCTCCTCATCTATGGGATGGTTTTGTTTCCAAACCCTGACCAACTCATAGATGTAAACTCCATCAAAATCTTCATATCCCGCAACCCGGTGCCTACATTGCTAGGGGATATTCTACACTCTTTTCACACTCGCACAATGAGGAAAAGAGGTGTCCTTATGTGTTGCACTCCTCTCTTGGCAAGATGGTTTATTTCGCATCTTCCCCGATCTGTATTGAAGAACGAGCAAGGTTCAAGGTGGTCACAAAGGTTGATGATGCTCAAACATTCAGACATTCATTGGTGCTCCCAATCCATAGAGAATGTTACTATTGTCGACCGTTATGGAGAATTTCCTAATGTCCCTTTACTTGGAATTAGGGGAGGTATCACCTGCAACCCCTGCTTAGCCTTAAGACAGTTTGGTTATGCCCGAAGGAATGGCCCACACGAGATGATGATTCAAGGTTTGGTATTTGACTACGACAACGACGATCAAGGTTTTCGCCAGAGATTTATCTGAGCTTGAAGGATGTTGAACAAGGTAGATAGCAAGACTTTGGGGCATAAAAATTCCACCCTCTTAAGCCTTACCTCAAATGGGTACAAACTCGTGCTCAGAGTCTTATTATGCCTTACCCCTCCATTTTCCCAATAATCATTGAACCTGTTATGGAAGGAGATGTACCATACACAATCCTACATCCTGACATGCCCACCTCTCTTGAAGACCTACAAAGGGATTGGATACAACTCAAGGGGGAGCGAGATGCTTTCGAAGCCCAATTCTACGCAAGCGAGAATAAGGTTTTGGAACTCACTAGGCTACTTCATGAGGAGCAGACTCTAAATGCCTACATTGCACCAAAGAGGATGTGTACTACCTTTCTATCTTAGAGTTTCTTGTATTTGTTGCCCAAGGAGGCATTAATGTACTCAAGCTTTAATCTATTAATATAACGTGTGTTTCCTTTTTGTCTAAAACAAATTTGAATCTTAAAATCCTTGAAATAATTGAATACACATTTACCATTCATCATAACATAAGCAGGTTTCTTGCAACAAGTCTCCTCATCTCTCTACTTTTTATTTCAGTAAGATGGATCTCGAGCAAACAGTGAAGGACCTCCAAGTTCAGAATGCCCAGTTTCAACAATTGTTGTTAACTCTGGCCGAAGGATAATAAGAGTTGAAGACTTTACTGGATGAGGAGAAGAAAAAGAAGACAAAGAAGATAACCGGAGTTCTAAACACGGGAAGAAGATTCCAAGAGCAGACAAGAAGGGCCTTAGACTTTGCAATAACATCCAGTGAGAAATACAATCAAGATGGGAAAGGAAAAGAAATAGTTGTCAAGTCAGAGTCAGAAGAGGAAGAGGAAGAAGACGACTATTCTGATGAACAATTCCCTTAGGCCGACGACAAGTATAAGCATCTCGAAGAGCGGTTGAGTGCAATGAAAATCCAAAACGTGTCTGGCTTGGACTTTGAGGAATTGGGTTTAGTGTCGGGGATTGTCATTCCTCTAAAATTCAAATAACCTTTGTTCGCCAAGTATGACGGAGTTTCATGCCCTAAAATGCATCTCCGGTCCTATGTGAGGAAAATCCATCCCCATACCGCTGACAAGGACTTATGGGTGCACTTCTTCGAAGACAGTCTGTCTGGAACTCAACTTGATTTATTTTATCAGTTAGAAAGAGCCAACATTCATAAACAGGAAGATATTGCTGCAGCCTTTTACAAACAATACCAATACAACGCTGATCTTGCACCTACCCGCACTCAATTCCAGAGTATGGCCATGGTTTCAAATGAAGACTTCAAGGATTATGCATAAAAATGGAGAGACTTTGCTGGAAGAGTTTAACCTCCCCTATCTGAAAGAGATTTAGTTGATATGTTCTTGGGAACCTTGTCCGACCTTTCTTCAATCACTTAATTAGAAGTTCATTGGCAGGTTTTACCGAACTGATATTGACCGGAGAAATGGTGGAAGCCGGGATAAAGATTGGGAAGATTCAGAAAGATGCATCCTCTGCTGCTGTAAGGAAACCATTCATTGGAAAGAAAGAAGTGGTTGTTGTATATCCTCAGAGAAATCAAGATAGGGCCGAACGTCGTCCAATGGTGGGGGCTATTATGATTCCTAAACCTGCGCCTGATCAGCAAAGAAACAATCAACCAAGGATGGAAAGACCAGTCAGACAGTTCACCAGAATTAACATGACCCTATCTCAAGTATTTCCACATATGTTGAGATCCAACCTAGTGACCTTGAAAGAAGCTCCTAAGAATCCTAACACAACATCTCCTCACTATCATCCTAATTCCCGCTGTGCATACCACTCAGAGAGTCCCGGCCATGACACTAACAACTCTTGGGCTTTGAAGAACAAAGTACAGGACCTCATTAAAGCCAAATAGATTGAATTCGATGCGCCCGAAAAGCCAAATGTCATTTCTGCCCCTATGCCAAAACACGGCCATACTACCAACGCCATTGAAGAAGATATGCTTGTTATTTCATTTGATGAAATTGTGACCTCACTCCTGATTATCAAAAAGAATTTATTGATTGTCGATGTATTCCCAGGCTGCGATAAGGGTTGTCATTTATGTTTGTCCTCACCAACCAGATGTCCTTTGTTGAAAGCAGGCGTTCAGAGCCTAATAGATAACAAGGAAATTTTGTTTGAAAAGTCTTCTGTTCCACCTGTTCCTTTTAATGATGTTTCTATGATTACCATTTCCGCCAATTCTTCCAGGGTCTACACCAAAAGACCCGTTAGAATTACATCAGTTCCAAAAGCAGCTCCTTTGATAATTACAATTCCTGGACCAGTCCCGTATTCGTCAGACAAAACCATACCATGGAATTATGGAAGGGATGTCTACTACCACGATATCAAGTAAGATTTGCCAGCCGCCGAAGATTCAAGTTCTGAGAAAGTTGACTCCGATATTAGTAGTATTGTAGGGACTAGCAAGATTACCCGAAGCGGAAGGATATTCTCTCGAGAAATTTCTCCCCCAAAAGCAGTTTCTGGACCCGTAATCATTCTTGTTGTTACTCCTTCAAAAGTTGTCCCCGGTCCTACAATCATCTCCACTGATACTCCAACTGACAAAGCTGTTACAACTCCTGTTATCATTCCTACTGACACTCCTGCTTCCGAGTTAACCGAGACTCGAAGAAAAGGTGTTCTGGTTGAGTCTGTCAAGACAAATACATAATCATTGGCTATCCTTGAGATCTCCCGGAAAGAGATGGAGGAAATTCTAAAAATCATAAATAACAAAGTGACTACTATGTAGTTGAGCAACTGGGGAAAACTCCATCCAAAATTTCCATGCTGGCTTTACTACTATGTTCCGAGGCGCATGCAAAAGCCTTGGTAAAATTCCTGAAAACTTCCCATGTACCCCAAGAAACATCTTCCAATTAGTTCCAAGACTGCTTAGCCAACTTGACTGCGGATACTGGTCTCGGTTTTTCGGATGCTGATTTAACGCCAAGAGGAAGGAAGCATAATGAGGCATTTCATGTCTCAGTGGAATGCAGAGGCACAACTCTGGCTCATGTGTTGGTTGACACTGGTTCATCCCTGAATGTTTTGCCTAAAAAGGCTCTCGATAGGCTTGACTGCGAAGGATTGACGTTGAAACCGAGCAACATAGTAGTGAGAGCTTTTGACAGCTCGAAAAGGATGGTGCATGGGGAAGTGGATATCCCCATAAAGGTTGGAACCCAAACATTTGATTCAACTTTTTATGTAATGGACATCCGCCCTTCATACTCCTACTTGCTAGGCCGACCATGGATCTACAATGCTGGTGTTGTTACTTCTACGTTGCACCAACTGCTAAAATATCCAATTCAAGGGAAGATTATCACTGTTCATGGAGAAGAAGAGTATATGATAAGCCATCTCAATTCCTTCAGATATGTGGAATTAGATGGTGAATTTATTGAAACTCCAATCCAACACTTTGAAGAAGTCCCGCAAGATGTGGCAGTGACCAATGGCTGTGTCTCCAGTTCCCAAGATTACAAGGCCTCCACTCAGGATGTCATCTTTGAAGGACGCTAAGGCAGTGATAGAAGAAGGTGGGCGCACTATCTGGGGACAACTCCCAAATATCCCATACAAGTCTGACAAGTTTGGCCTGAGTTTCACTTCAGGTGCTCAGAAGGCTGTACACCGCGCTCGTGCTGGAAGACTACCCCTGAGATCAGCAACCGTGAAGTCAACGCAATAGAGGATAATGAAGATGGCTGCAACCTGGAGGATTGGATCTTCCCAACTGCCAGCGGAGGGCTCAGCAATTTGGAGGCTAGAGATTTTATCCGGATCACTTTTATCCCACAGTAATTTGTCTTTACATTTTGTTGGATCTGTAATATTAAAACAATTCAGACTCTTAAAGCCTTGTGTCTTACCTGAGGTACAATGGTCCATTTGTAAGGGTTATTATCTCATTTCCATATAACATCAATGAATCATGGACGTTTTTGCCTACAAACTTTGTGCTCATTATTTTTCTCTTTTACATTTTCATTCCTTTCAAAGATAGCTAACTCTTACACACACTCACACTCACAATGCAGGTCTACATCCATTCGGGATCCCATGGGTAACGGTTCTACTATTGCTTTCTATGACTCTGAAAATCTAATCTACCAAGCCGAAGACGAAGGTGAGGAAGATTGTGAAGTACCAGGGGAACTTGCCAGATTGCTACAACAAGAAGAGAGAACCATTCAGCCCCACGAGGAACCCGTGGATACAATCAACCTAGGTACCGAGGAAGACAAAAGAGAAGTCAAGGTGGGTGCCAATATAGAACCCAGTGTCAAAGAGCATCTGGTTCAATTGCTGCACGATTATGTCGAGGTCTTTGCATGGTTGTATGAAGAAATGCCAGGTGTGATACGGTGGCAGAACCGACTGTTTTGGAAATGATGGTTTGAGTTTTGCGTTTGTATTAGCAAAATGTCGCGGTAAGCAAGAGTCGCCACCGACTTTTATTTTATCCAACTGGAAAGGAAAAAAGCACAGAAAAATTCCTTTTTCGAGATTTTGAGTACATGGGGGTAGATTATAGAAAGGGAAGGTGTTAGCACCCTTTCTATCCATGGTTTTCCATGGGCTCTTAGGTACTTGCTCATCTTTTAAAATTGCTTGTGTGTGTTGGTTTTGAAATGTTTTGTTTTACTTTGTTTTAACCTTTGTATCAGTCCTCAAGAGTGTTACGAAGTTGTTTTGAAAACTTTGTTTGAGAAGTGTTGGGTGTGAAAAAGTTTGATCTTGAGCAAGTACCCACTAGCATCTACCTACTCGAAAAATAATTGTTTTTATTCTTGTTTCCTTTAGACATCGATATCCTACTATTGAGAAATATGAAGCACCGTCGTTGGATTTGTAAGGGTCAATTCATAAGAGACGTACGATTACTAAAGCAATGTTAGGACGTCTTAGTAATAACCCTAGAGTCTTAAGATCATATTCGAGGCAACATTTTCGAGGAAACCTTTCCGAGGCAACACTTCTGAACGAGACATTTGATCTTTGTTTAGACAGGAGGGTAACCAGTAAAACACCATATACTTAATGATCGTTTACCGAAGGCAACCAAAGTGAGAGTATACCCTAGGAGTGCGCATGTGCGGGTGATTTGATTTCAAGTTATTATCTTTGCACATTAGGTTTTTCTAGCCATTTTAAATTATCATGCAATCTTGTCATACAATCCTATTATCATACATCTAACAGTTAATATTTGCGAAAATTAAAATGTGAGAAATAAAACCTACGCTATTACAAGGCTTCGGGGTAGGGATTAATTACATAGCCAAAAACCCGTAAAACGATACAATAAAATCCTAATTATTTAGAGAAAATAAAGTTTAATTGAATAAATAAAAAACCTAATTTCTAATTAATTTAAATTTAAGAAAAATAATTAAATTGGCCTATTTTTTGTATTTTTGTTTTATTTGAGAAAGAAATAAAAATTAAATCACATGATAACCCTAATTTTTCCTAATTGATTTTAAATATATGAAAAAGTTAGAATTAATCCTAAATTAAATTAGACTAATATTAAATTAAATTTGGTAAAATAAAATAAAACCTAATTCTAAATTTGTGAAATTTGATTTTATGACTTTTTTGTGAAAAAAGAAATTATTTGGGGTTAGAAAATAATTAAAAAAATTAATTTAAATAAAAGAAAGAAATAAAAAGAAAGAGAATGGGCCTGGTTTCTTAGCAAAAGGGGCGTGTTGATGGCAAATTCTGGGCCCAAATGCTGATGACCTTTGTTGACTTTCCCAATCCCATGCATGCGCTTGACTTATGCCCATGGTGGACCCTCATGGATAAGGCGTTGGGATCTGCAGCCTTGATGATCTGATGGTGGGATATTGATGATGCATGGTGAGCCCTTTTCCATGTGGTACATTGAATCATCCTGAAAATATTGAGAAAATAAAATGCATACGCCTGGGATCGAACCCAGGATGTGTGCATCAAAGACCAATAGCCTTTCCATCTGCGCTGGTTTGTTTTGTTGTATGAATAATGAAAAGCAATTATTATATGATAAAAACAAAAAGTGAATTCTTAAAACGCGTGCAATCTGAATGGGTCATTCACCACCTGCCATGCCATCATCGTCCTCATGGCTTCTGTCGTTTTAGATCAAATACCTTTACCTACGGACACTGGGCGTAGGTATAACCCTGTGCATCTCCAAAATCTTGTGCAAGCAAGATAAATCACAACCAATGGTACCAATCAACTCGTTTCAACCTCACAAGCATCATGGTACCATTATCCATGGCCAATTGTTCCTGTACAAAAAAACCCTAAAAACGAAGCAAGAACCCTAATTATGGCATCTTAATGTATAATCAGTAAAAACGCAATTGGATATAATCAATAGCTTGCAAATAACTCAAGGATCATGAATGTACCAATCAAACATGCTAAATGTGCCAGAATTAACGTATTTGATTTCAAGAAAATATGGAAGTCGTGTGAAACTTACAGCGTGTTTCAAGGCTTGAGGAAGCTTGTTAATGGTTGCAGTGTGATCTGGGGATATCCAGCAAGCGATTGGGATGCTTAGAATGGCTTGAGATAGCCTGAATCCTAAAAATCGATTTACAACTTTTCTTGAATTTTTTCAACTTTGCTTTCTGTTTTACACACCTCCAATCTCTCTGTTTTTGGTCTGCAATTGTCCCTTATGTATCCAAAAATGAATTAGGGTTGTAAACTTGTATCAAATCTCTCTCAATTATGATTATTGATTCATGATTTGATCCTTGTGCAAATCTTTCAAAATCAAGCAAAATGAAATCTTTTTGTATCCATATGAGCCTTTCATGATTTGATCTCCCTTCCAGCTGTGTAATGATCCTAAACATGCACAAAATCTCAAGATTTGATTAGCTTTTGATATTTTTACTATTTTATTTTGATTTTATTTGATTTAAATGAAATAAAATCAAAATAAATGACAAAAATAAAAGAATGACAAGTGGAAGAGCTCATGGGTCGTGGGTCACTTTACAAACTCAGTGTAAGCATAAAACTTTGGGCCCATTTGACAAAAAATGCAATTTTCGCCACATTTGACTTTTGGCAATTTTGCAAAAAGGGTCAACTTTGCCAATGCATAACTCCCTCCATTTTGACCCTAGAGAGGTGTTATTGGATTTTTTAGAAAGCTTAATATGTCCTTTACGCAACCCTTTTAGTCTCATCTCAATTGAGTCTTCCATGTTCATGTATGAAGCTTTGACCCAAAAGGTGTTTTTGTGGACTTTCCAAAATAACCTATAATGTCCTAATTTATATCTTCTTGTGAGTGCATATTTTGAACTTGGGAGCTGAATATGAATTGTAGGAAATTACATCCTCTTCAAAATGAGCTTTGGATTGGTCAGTTTTGATAAAGTATGAGAAAGTTATGCTTGGTCAAAGTTGAGTTGACTTTTCTTGTAAAACCCTAATTTAGCAACTTTTGGGTTTTGATGAATTGTGAGCAATACTTGAGGAATAATGATCAACCCTTGATAAAATGATTAATAGTACTTCAAAATGAGGTTGTTGACCAAAAATCTTGAAGTTTGACTATATGTGGGCCACAGCTGACTTTTGCCCTAGCAAAGTCGATTTTCAGGCCTTTGAGCCATTGACTGAGAAAACTTCTTCTGCAAGGCTTGAAACTTGGCATGGATGATCTTGAGGACATATTAGGACAATGGTGAGCATTTGGGATCCTTTGTACTCAAGCATCTTGATGCAAAGTGAAATCCTAATTTGAGGTAGACTGCCTTAAGAGAGAGTTTGTCTGGTCAACCCTTGGACTCCCTTGAGCAATTTGAGGACCTCACTTGACATGTATTGAGAAATATGGGAGGGAAAATTTTGGGGTACAACAGCTGCCCCTATTCAATCTTCTTACACCTGAGGATGTAGATTGGCTTGTCTGCCTTTCGTGATCCGAAGGTAGAAGATGATTGAACACTAGAGTGCCCAGAAATTTGCACTCGCATGAAGTGGTATTGTTCTCGCGATATTGGAAATGGGCTTATAGATGCCATTTGGAGGTTGATGTCAGAAGATGGGCTTAAAGATGCCATCAGAAGAAGTGTCGATCGCATAAGAGATTCCTTTTTGAGAGCCCGTACAAATGTTGTTGAGGAGGACTACGCTGGGGAATGTTGGTCTCTGTCTTGAGAGAAATAGAGTTTTAGGAACTTCAGTTGTCCGTTACTCTATTGGGGAATCATCTCTTAGTCTAGGAGGTGAAAATGAACTGCTATCTGGTCGTGCTCTAGGCTTTGCAATTATTTTTTGAGGAAAATAAGACTGACTGCTATCTGGTCGTGCTCCAGGTTTTACAATAACTTACTGGGGAGATGAGATTAGGCTTACTATCTGGTCGTT
The DNA here is from genome assembly GCA_948472305.1 of Vicia faba. Classification (NCBI taxonomy): domain Eukaryota; kingdom Viridiplantae; phylum Streptophyta; class Magnoliopsida; order Fabales; family Fabaceae; genus Vicia; species Vicia faba. Next base: position 1,695,975,665 of record OX451737.1, on the reverse strand, counting down.
CTCTAGGCTTTGCAATTTCTCAATTCTTATCTGGTCGTGCTCCAGGCTTCAGAAGGAATTAAGTGGTTATCCGGTCGCGTCCGGGCTTCAACTTGAATTTAAGGCTTACTAATATCCGGTCAATTTCCGGGCTTCATAGTAATTGGCCGAGTAAACTGCTACTTGGTCGAATTCGAAGCTTCACATTGCCTTATACTGTTATCTGGTCGTGTCCCAGGCTTCAGTATCTTTTGCCTCTATCTGGTCATGATCCAGTCTTCACAGTGTCTTATACCATTATCTGTTCGACTCCAGGCTTCATGGTATCTTGTATTTCTATCTGGTCGATTTCCAGGCTTCACAATAACTTGCTGGGGGTTAAGCTATTTTTGGGTTGATTTCCGGGCTTTATAGCTTGTATTTAAGACATACCACTATCTGGTCAATTCCAGGCTTCGTAGTATTTTGGAGGAATCAAGATATTATCTGTTTGATTTCTGGGCTTCATAGCTTGAATGTAAGACATACCATTATCTGGTTGATTCCAGGCTTTGTAGTATTTTGGAGAAATCAAGATATTATCCGGTCGATTTCTGGGCTTCATAGCTTGAACTGGAATAGAAATCATAGTATTGATTTGACTGAACTAGAGAAAACTTGTGAGAAACTTGATTGATCTTTCCCTGAAAGGTAAAGGGTTAGTCGTATGTAATGTCATGATGTATGAAATGTGTTGAGTAATGATGTTCTCAAAATAAATGAGATTGTGCTGTATGATGCATATGCGTATTCCCTGATGTAATGTTCTTGTGATATTCTCTAGCTGGGAAAATAAATCCTGGACTACTGCTGGAGGGTGTAAGGAATTGAAATCTTCGTTTTCGCTGGGGATAGCGACTGAAGATGATTAGCCGGAGCCTTGCGTCTATCCTGCTCGAGAACAATCCACCGGGAGAGACTCTGTTCGAGAATAACCCTGTAAGAGAATGACTCTGTGGGAGAGAGAGATACTCTGTTGGAAGATCTGCTGATTTAGAGAAATAACTCCGCTGGGGATGAATTACTGTTACTGGTGATAATGAACTCTGCCGGGGATTGAATTTCTGCCTGTGGGAGAAATAAACTCAGCAGATGGTAATCTTCTATTGCTGGTGATAGATAAACCCTGCTTGGGGAGAATTTTGCTGACTTATTCGTGATTATGAACCTCGGCTGGGGAAAGTTGTCCCCAACATCTTTGGATACTTCCTACTCTGCGGGGAGTGTATGTACTTTTAGTCATATTCTCAAGCTGGCTCTATCCCTGTACCTGGTGGGTAGAGCAACCGTAAGGTTTGGACACAGCTTGTTTGCCCCTTTTCCTGGAATCACGAGTAATTGTCTTTTGTTTCACATGTAAATATTTATGAGCAGCAATCATTTTCAAATGCATATTTCAAAAATGAATCATTGGACGTTCTTGCAAAACAAAACAGAAAAAGAAAAAATAAGTTGACATTTCTTGTGAAAATGAATTGTATTGATTTTTGAAGTTGTCCTGTAATAGGCATTTTGTACAAAGATGCTTACGTCCTAGAAAGAGAACGCCGCTGGGGGAACATAATTTATACAATTTGTGTAAAAGAAAAACAAACATCTATGTGAAACAATCCCACTGGGTTCTAACTCTGTTATTACCCTTATATCTTCGAGCGTTGATGGGGATCTGCAATGTATAGCCTAAATATAGTACTGCAAGTGCACAGCCTATCGAAGTAATATATAAGATTATCGAACCAGAGACCAATTGTCAATCTATCAACTCTATTGCTAAGGTGCTTATCTAAGGTGAACAAGAATATTGATGTGAGTGCAGTGCAACAAAGTAAACGAGCGAGGTGAATAACAGTTTAAAATACAGGTTGGAATGTAAATCATGTAATCAGGTATTGATCCGGTCATGCGTAGATGAAACTACTTATGGGGCAGTATTTTCTATTGGTAGCAAAGAATCAATTTAACGGGAACTTGTAGCTTTTGACTACTAAGAACCGAATTTACTCTTTAAATTAAATTCCTTTATTGTCACATATAAAGGGTGCCTTCCGCGTTAAAGAGGTAAACCTATTTTTAAGAAATTGATAGTTTTGACTTAACAGAAAAGTAATTTTACTTGGAAAGATTAACTTAAAGAGACTTTTGGCTTTTGACCAAGAGTCAGATTTCAAACCTACAAACGCGTCTGAAAATAGTTTCAAAATCGTTTTCTAAAAAGGTCAATGATTCCTATTTAACCAATCAACGGCTTTCGCTCTTTTTGTTTGGTTAAATAATAATCAAGTCGTATCATTAGTTTGGACGGCTTTTGATCTTACCCAATAAACATTTAAACATAATTGACTTGAGTTAAAAGCAAAACATCCCCAGAGTATTTTCACTAGCATGATAATTGGAACACGACCATGATGATAATCATTACATCCAAACCTTTATAGTTTAGCCAGACATAATAAATGCGAGTCTATAAAACGTGTAGACTATGATAAGAGCGAGTAAGTAAAAGAGTGCTAGTCTATAAAACATGTAGACTATGGTAAGAGCATTTAGAGTCTATAAAACGTGTAGACTATGGTAAGAGCATTTAGAGTCTATAAAACGTGTAGACTATGGTAAGAGCATTTAGAGTCTATAAAACGTGTAGACTATGGTAAGAGCAATTATAAGTAAAGAAATGCAATAAAATAGAACCTTGCTCCAGTCGGAGACTTGAATCTGATACAAATCTGCGGAATGGTAAGGCTGGTATGATGAACTTCAACCAAAGTGCTCCAAGACTCGATTACAACTCAATCTACACCGCAATAACTCCCCGATGTGAAGAGATTATTACTTTACAGAAACTGATAGTATATGGCTTAAGATTGTACTAAGCTTGGATGAAACTAAAAAATGAAAATCGAAAACTATTTATAGAGGATCCTTGAGATGCGTAAAGACCAGCATGCCCCTCAACTTCTTCTGAGCGGGAAACTTTTTGTGAAGGCCGCGGGCGCGGTGGCTGGAACTGCCAGATCATGGGAACGTGGCAGTTGGTCTCTGGGTGAAAGTGGGCCACGTCATCGCGTTCCCTGTAGCCGGCGCGGCGTTGAACGCCATAAGTGCAGAATATCTTGAAAAACCCTAATTTCTTGGCGTTTTGGCTTGTTTCTTCACAGAAGGCTCTGAAATGACAAGAATCCTGAAAACAAAGGAAAAAGGAACATAATACGAGAAAATGATAATAAAAACTAAGGAAAACATGTGATATTTGAGTCAGAAACATAGTGCGATTTAGTGCGATCAAATCCTCCCACGCTTAGACCTTTGCTTGTCCTCAAGCAACAACTCTTAGAAGTAGATGAAAGAAAATTATGGTGTATACAGGTTTTGGGCAAAGAGGGCTTCTAAGTTCGAGTAAGGGTGTGTTGTCAGGCACTAACTATCTGAACCAAGGGTATCGTAATTTACACGACTCGCAGAAATGCGGACATAAACCTCATAAGTATACAGATCGATCCTAATATCCTTACTATGCTAAGACTTCTTTTTGTACGAGGTCCTTTTTCATTCAGGCGCAATCACATTAAGCCCGTTATCCGTACATACTCATGGTGTAGTGACCGGTTAGTGACTCTGATCTCAAGTGATGGGATTCTGGTACAAGAGTTGGTTTAACCCCTTTTTATTTTACCCATTTGCAGTTGCGGGGGATCGGACCGTAGTCCGCCCTACCAAGTCCAGCACCAGATACCTCTGGACCAACTACAACGGATGTGCCTTATATATATATATATATATATTTTTTTTCTTTGTTTTTATTAGTGCTTACAACTTTCTTGAGTTGAGTAATCTTTGTGAGGATCACCCAACTCGTAGTCGTATTCATACTTTATTTTATAAACTTTTAAGGCAAAATAGAGATCATCCACTTATATTCATCGATCCTACACTTAGAGCATGCTTAGGCCGGAGCTGACTGCTAAGATAAACTACTTGAAGACCTATTTGTACAGTTTTATTCAAAATCATAGCATATTGGGAAGAAAGGATCTAATCTAAATGTTCAAAAAGGCTCACGGTGTTAAAACGATAATGAATTTTTCAAAAAGTGAGTGCCCAAGAAATAGACCCTATCTAGGACCTGTCTCATAGCCCAAATCCTTAAAAACAACCACAATTCTTTGAAAAAGATTTTGTAAAAATTTTGTAAGGCTAAAAAGTGGGAGAAATGAAAGGGTACACTACGCAGAAAGACTCGCCTATCACATGCATTTTATTAACTACGAATATAACATACCTAAAAGGAAAAATGCGGAAGGGAAATAAAAGCAGGAAAAATAAAAAAACGGAAAAATAAAAGCGATAAATGCTCCTCCCACACTTAAATCGGACATTGTCCTCAATGTTCCAAAATAAGGTAGGAGGAGGTACCTGAAAACGCTAGTGGGGGCCACTAGGACCTTCACCATCCTGGTTGGTACGACCGAAACGGCGGCTACGGCTGCGACGGCGGCTCTCTCGGTCCAAAACTAGCTGCTCCATTCTCTCTGTCAAGGCGGCATTTGCCGCTTGTAGCTCTTTGGTCCTACCAATGAGGGTGCCTTGGGTTGCCTCCATCAATTGGAAGTGACGAGCGTATGTGGTCTGGTTAAGGTGTTGTTCTCTTTGGAAAGCCAGCTGACTTTCCATAATAGTGCGCAGAGAGCTAGCATTTTGCTGTTGGGATGCTTGCATGAAGGCCATGTTATCGGTCGCCTGTTGCTGCAAAGTAGCAAGGAGGGTGTCCCTCTGGGCCTCTCGGGCCATATGCTCACGCCACATGTCCTCAGTGACATGGAAACTAGGAGCTGTACCTGCATGTGGGTTAGAAGTAGATGGTGTCGTGTGTGGTGGTGAAAAGTGGGGTGGTTCTTCCGTATGGAAATCGTACTCATCATCAGTGTTGTTACCCTCATTTAAAGGTAGATTTGGGGGCAACGGACCAATAAAAGCAGGAGCATCGAGATCGTAGGTCCAGTTACGCTCAAATCTGATATCAGTACGACGTGTGCAAGGAATAACAACACTGGGTACAGCGGCACCTCCAACCATGAGGAAGTAACCACCTTCCCTCCTCGTCTTGCATAAACGCATATCCCTTAAAAATTTAAGATTTGCAATACGAGGAGGAAGTGGCTCAAGGGTGGCAAGTTCTGTATCCAATCCTATGGCACGGGAAATAGTAGTAATCAGTCCACCAAAGGAAATCGGCCCACCTTTTCTTAAAACATGGTGCATGTGGGCAATCATAAATGGGACTGGATTAACTTTGGTGTCTGTGAGGCAGCTCTGCATGATAATTAATTCTTTAGCATTCACCTTGTTTGGGTTTTCCCGAGCAAAGATGGTGGATGCTAAAATAAATCTAAAAACACGAAGGGCAGGATTGTGGATATGAGAAGCAAGTAGGCCATCAAAAGATGTTGCATTTTGTTTAGTAATCCTGGCCCAAAATGCTTCAAATGCCCAATCCGTGTCTAAAGGTGCTTCACAAACGGCACCATCCCCATAAGGCCATCCCAACATGGCAGCTAGACCGTCAGTGGAGTAGTCATATTCAACATTAAACATTCTAAATTTTACTCCACCTACGGCGCTAGCAGTGTTAGGAGAGACGTTATAAATTAAAGAACTCAAAAATTCGAACGTCAGCCTAGGGTAGGTTGGTGCTTGAGTAGCAAAAATATCATGCATGCCTAGTTTGTCGAGAAGGAAAAATACACTATGGTATATACCTAATGAATATAGACAGTTTTCATCGATATACCTGGTAGAGTGTATTGGCGTTGTCAGCAATTTCTCAAGCCGCTTTTGTTGTCTTTCTCCGGGTTGGCCACCTCGCAAAATGTAGCCGTGATACTCCATAGGATTTTCTTGTGGATGAATATAAAGAGAAATAATGGGATGTAGAAGTAGTGAAGGTGTGAGGAAGAAAATGAAATAGTGGGGGTATTTATAGGTAGTGAAAAAAATGGTGGTTGATTAATATTTATGATGGGAATAAATGTAGTGGGGTAGGTATGGATAATAAAGGAAGTTATGGGGGGTTAAGAATGGAAGAAAATGGGATTGGTAGTGGAAAAAGAGGCAAAAAGGGGGGAAAAACGAGCCACTAGCCGTTAGGTGACCGTTACATCACCGCGGGCGCGGCAGGGATCCCCGCGGGCGCGGTCTGGGCGAGCCAAGTTGGGCCGGTCTTGCTTCCTTTCCATTGGGCTTTTCCTTCCTTGCCATTAGCTTCAATTTTTGGAGGTGTACCTAGTTTTCTTACGAACGTGCATATATGTATGTGAATACATATATACATGTACATTTATTTATTTTTATATCAAAATTTTCATTACGGTGACCAGAAAAATAAAAACATTAGCAAATGAAAGATATATATAGAGAAAAAACACATATGCATATATATATAGGTACGGACATCGGGTCACCAAAATAGTTATTAATAATGCAGGAAACAGATAATGCAAAAAATGAGTCTGAAAAGAAAAATCAACATAATACTAATAATACTAGAACCAGAGATCTTGTGAATAACACAGATCTATCGCCAACCGGAGGAATGCTCTGCAGGAGTGTCTGGGCCACGCAGCTCAGTCAGCTGGCGTCGAATCTCTGCCACCTCGTGAGCTAATTCATCTAACTCACCAGAAAAGGTAACATCATTCAGTTCCAACTGTAAATGAAGGTCAGCCACCTCATTGCGGAGAGTGGCTATCTCAGTGCGCATAGCAGTCAACAGAGTGCGAATATCAGGTTCCTGCAAGCTGAGGTTATTAGTAAGAACAGTAGTGCGTGTAACCTCGGGTCGGGATGTGTGATCTGGAGTAGAGTCCTCGGGAGCAGGAGTGTATTCAGGAGTAGGATCTTCAGAAGCGGGAGTGTATTCAGGAGTAGGATCTTCGGAAGCAGGAGTGTATTCTGGAGTGGGATCTTCGGAAGCAAGAGTATATTCTGGGGCATACTCTGATATCTCACCCCAACCTTCTACAGAATAGTTCCAATTAGCAGGGTTGGAAACACAAGTCATCTGAGGGTATGGCAGTGTGAAGGTGTAAACTGTCTGGTCATCGATGAGCAATCTGTACTGATATGGGTGGAAAGAGGCCCTCCTCATGAGCCCACGATCCATGCAAAAGTCTAAATCCAGGAAAGTATATCCACAGTATGGGGTCAGCTGTGCTATCATACTGTCCAAACCCAAAGCAAAAGCTATCTGTGTCACATTCCCTCCGGAATGAATGAGTCCTACAGCGGATCGAGCAGTCTGCTCGAGGCTCTCTATCAGAAAACCTCCACTAGCTATAGGTCTGGACTGACTGGCACAGTATAGGAAAAGGATCTCCTCAGCGGTGACTAAGTGGTCACAGTAACTCCTCCCAAAGAAAGTGTGGCACAGAATCATCTCGAAGTATCGGAAAGCCGGGTTATGGATCTTCCTGGACAGCTGGGTAGAGGGGTCAAGGCTGGCTCCATCAGTAATGTCCTGCCAAAATTTATCAATATCTCTGTCCATATAGTAACTCAATGGTAACTCAGTGATAGCGGTCGGTCCAGTTTGGAAACCAAGCAAATCCCCAAATTCTTTGATGGTCAGGGTATACTCGGTACCAAACAATCTGAAACTTAGGCATCCTCGCCCATCTCCTTCACCCACCCATGGGTTATAATCCACAGAGCTAAGAAACTCCAGAGTAAGGTTCCTGTAGGTTTTGTGGACATCATCAGCATAATAATCCCAGCCAAGTTGGTTGCACGGATACCTAATACTTGGCTCAATCTCGAGTGCCTCCATGCAGCTCTGATCGGGGTACCTAGTGGGTACCATAGGTCTAGCAGATAAGGTAGAAAACCGGGCTTTTTGTGCTTCATCCCTGAAAATCACAACCATACCATCGGGGTAATGCATCCTGAAAATATAAACACAAGAAATTAGTCCAGATAAAACATATATAAATTAATAAAATAAAATAAAATTAAGAATAAACCATGGGTTGCCTCCCATGCAGCGCTTGTTTAACGTCTTTAGCTTGACGATTAGATCTTACTTTATGTGGGTATTGGTGGGTCTATAAGAATATGACTAGATTAGTCAACAGGCAAATCGCCTCCTTTGTATAGCTTCAGTCTTTGTCCATTTACCACAAATGGAGCGCATGAATTGTTTTTGATTTCTACTGCTCCAGACTTTAGAACTTTTGACACTTCAAATGGACCTGTCCATCTTGAACGAAGCTTACCAGGAAAAATTCGTAACCTTGAGTTAAATAGGAGAACAGGGTCACCAATGTTGAAATCTTTCTTGATGATTTTTTTATCATGCCACATCTTGGTTCTTTCCTTATATATGATGGCATTCTCATAGGCATTCAAGCGAAGCTCTTCCAGCTTGTGAATGTCCAGGATACGTTTTTCTCCGGCTTTTAGGTAATCTAGATTCAAGGATTTAATGGCCCAATAGGCTTTATGTTCTAGTTCGAAGGGTAAATGACAGGACTTTCCATAAACCAATTGATAAGGAGTTGTTCCAATAGGGGTTTTATAAGCCGTTCTATAAGCCCATAAGGCGTCTTTAAGTTTTCCAGACCAGTCTTTTCTGGATAATGATACGGTTTTCTCTAAGATCTGCTTAATCTCCCTATTCGATACTTCTACTTGGCCACTGGTTTGCGGGTGATATGGTGTTGCTACTCTATGTTTTACTCCGTATTTTCTTAGAAGCTTGTCAAATATCTTAGATATAAAATGCGATCCTCCATCACTTATGACCAACCTCGGGGTTCCAAACCTAGGAAAAATAATATTCTTAAACAGTTTGATAACTACCTTGGTATCGTTTGTGGGTGATGCAACAGCTTCTATCCACTTTGAGACATAATCGACAGCTACTAGGATATACTTGTTACCCATTGAGGAAGGAAAAGGTCCCATGAAATCTATACCCCAGACATCAAATATTTCCACTTCTTGGATGTTACTTAAAGGCATTTCATCACGTCTTGAGATGTTCCCAGTGCGTTGGCATCGGTCACATTTTGTAATGTAAGTGTGGACATCGCGCCATACAGTAGGCCAATAAAAACCTGCTTGAAATATTTTGGCGCATGTTTTAGATGTGCTTGCATGTCCACCATAAGGTGCAGCATGACAATGTTTAATGACGTTGCCTACTTCTTCTTCCCGTACACATCGTCTGAATATATTATCTATTCCTCTTTTGAATAGGAGGGGTTCATCCCAAAAGAAGTGTTTAACATCACTAAAAAACTTCTTCTTCTGTTGGTAGCTTAAGTCAGGGGGTATGATATCAGCGGCCAGATAATTCACAATATTTGCGTACCATGGTATGTTGTTCAAGGTTGAGATTTCCTCATAGGTCTCTTCTTCAGTTGAGTTTATCCCAGCTATTAATCTTTCATAAGTTGAGTGATCGTCTATAGGTATAAGTTCAGGTTTAAGGTGTTCTAACCTAGAGAGATGATCAGCTACTAAGTTTTCAGCTCCTTTTTTATCCTTAATATCCAAGTCAAATTCTTTGAGTAAAAGAACCCATCTGAGCAATCTAGGCTTAGCATCTTTCTTACTTAACAAGTACCGGATTGCTGCATGATCTGTGTATACTATTATTTTTGCTCCCACCAAATAAGATCGAAATTTATCAATAGCAAAAACTACGGCTAGCAATTCCTTTTCTGTGGTTGTATAATTTAGCTGGGCAGCGTCTAGTGTTCTACTAGCGTAGTAAATAGCATGCAGTTTCTTGTCTTTTCTTTGCCCTAGTACAGCTCCTACAGCGAAATCACTAGCATCGCACATGATTTCAAAGGGTTGTGTCCAATCAGGTGGTCTTATGATAGGTGCTGAAATAAGAGCTTGCTTTAAAACTTCAAAGGCCTCAAGACATTTTTGGTCGAATTCAAACTCGACATCCTTCATCAATAAGTTAGTTAAAGGTTTTGTTATTCCGGAAAAATTCTTGATGAAACGTCGGTAGAACCCGGCATGTCCTAGAAAACTTCTTACTTCCCTAACGGTCTTAGGTGGGTTTAGGTTTTCTATAACTTCTATCTTGGCCTTATCAACTTCTATACCTCTTTCAGAAATAATGTGTCCCAAGACTATCCCTTCATTTACCATAAAGTGGCACTTTTCCCAATTCAACACAAGGTTTACTTCCACACATCTTTTTATGATTTTCTCTAAGTTTGAGAGGCAGTTTTTGAAATCAAACCCACACACTGAAAAATCGTCCATAAATACTTCCATAATTCCATCTAGGTAGTCTGCGAAAATTGACATCATACAACGTTGGAAAGTGGCAGGTGCATTAGAGTCCAAAGGGCATTCGTCTATAAGCGAATGTTCCATAAGGGCAAGTAAATGTGGTTTTTTCTTGGTCCTCTGGGTGAATACGGATTTGGAAAAACCCCGAATACCCATCAAGATAGCAGAAACATGAGTGTCTTGCTAGACGTTCAAGCATCTGATCTATAAATGGGACAGGGAAATGGTCTTTTCTCGTTGCCTTATTCAACTTTCTGTAATCTATACACATACGCCATCCTCCTTCTGTTCGTTTTGCCACACGCTCACCTTTCTCATTTTCCATAACAGTGATACCTCTTTTCTTGGGTACCACATGGACTGGGCTTACCCATTCACTATCCGAAATTTGGTATATGATACCAGCTTCTAATAACTTAAGAACTTCTTTCTTGACTACATCACTCATGATAGGGTTTATTCTTCTTTGATGTTCTCTTGAGGGTTTTGAATCTTCTTCTAGCATAATCCGATGCATGCATACGGATGGGCTTATACCTTTTAAATCTGAAACTTTATACCCTAAAGCTGAGGGATATTTTCGCAAGGTATCTAAGAGTTGATTTGTTTCTATTTGGTTTAGAGCGGCGCTAATTATAACAGGTCTATTCATCTCCTCATCTAAAAACTCATATCTTAGATTCTTGGGTAGTTCCTTAAGTTCTATAGTGGGTTTCTCAGTACGCGGCATAAGGTCAGGGGTAAGAGCTAAGCATTCGAAAAGGTTGTCGTCAATGTACGGTTCGATACTCTTAAATCCGTCATCCTCTAAAATAGGGGTTGATGGTAATTTGATTAAAGATTCGTTTTGTTCGAGCTCATTTACACATTCGTCAATGACGTCGATGGCATAACACGCATCTCCTATCACTGGTGCCATTAGAAACTTTGATAAAATGAACTCAATCTTTTCATCTCCTACCTCGAAAGTCAGTTTCCCTTTCTTAACATCTATTATAGCTCCGGCGGTCGATAGGAATGGTCTTCCTAAGAGGATTGGGATGTCTTCATCTTCTTTAATATCCATTACGACGAAGTCGGTCGGAATGTACAACTGACCAATCTTGACAGGTATGTCTTCTAAAATACCCATGGGATATTTGACAGATCTATCAGCTAGTTGTAAGGACATCTTAGTAGGTTGAAGTTCTCCTAATTTTAACCTCTTACAGACGGCCAGAGGCATCAGACTTACGCTTGCTCCTAAGTCTAAAAATGCTTTGTCTATCATATGGTTACCTAGGATGCAAGGGATAGAAAAACTTCCAGGGTCTTTATCTTTCTTGGCGAGTTTATTTTCGGATATAGAATGGCATTCTAAAGGCTTGGGATCATCGAGTCGCCGTTTATTGGTCAAAATATCTTTCAAGAACTTAGCATATGATGGTATCTGGGTTATAGCTTCAGTAAAAGGAATCTCTACATGGAGTTTCTCTATTACCTTAATAAATTTTTGGTACTGGTTTTCTACTTTGGTGTTTTTCAGCCTCTGTGGGAACGGAATAGGTGGTTTATAAGGTTGTTGAGTGTTATTCCCTACTTCTGGTTTTGATTTCGTTTCTGGTTTCTCTGGTTCCTCTACCTGGTCTCTAGGTGTAGCATCTTCCATAGGTTTTTCTGATGTGCTTAAGTTAGGATTTCTAGGCCCTTCATAAGCAGTTCCACTTCTTAAGGTGATAGAATTTGCTTGGCCTTTTGGATTTGGTTGAGTTTGTCCAGGAAATTGTCCTCCAGGTGCAACTTGTACAGAGGTGTTTTGTGCTACTTGGGAAATCTGAGTCTCAAGCATTTTGGTGTGGGTTATTATCTGGTCAAACTTGGTTGCCAGTTGAGTAACTAGTTCGTTCGTGTGAATGTGTTGGTTCATAAACTCCTTATTTTGCTGAGTTTGAGCCTGAATAAAGGTGTCTATGGTTTCTTTAAGGTTTGGTCTTGGGGGCACTATTTGCATAGGTTGGTTTTGTTTTTGCGTTTGGAATCCTTGAGGTCTCGAAGGTCCGGGATTTTGGATAGGGTTATTGTTTTTGTAAGAGAAATTCGGGTGGTTCCTCCATCCAGGATTGTAGGTATTCGAGAAAGGGTTCCCTTGGGTATAGTTAACTTGGTCTGAGCTAGATTCGTTCAAAAGGTTACAGTCAACGGTTTGATGTCCTTGAGTTCCACAGAGTTCGCAATCCGATTGGATTGCTGCTACTGTGGTTGGGTTTTGAGACATGTTCTCGACTCTCAAAGCTAGGGCGTCCATCTTGGCATTAATCATGTCCATGCAACTTACCTCATGCTTTCCTCCATGGCTCTCCTTTTTCTCTACTGTCGCTCGTTCTAATCCCCACTGGGCGTGGTTTTGGGCCATATCCTCTATTAGGGAACAAGCGTCAGGGTAAGGTTTGTTCATCAACGCTCCGCCAGCGACAGCGTCTATGGACATCTTTGTGTTGTAATGGAGTCCATTATAGAAGGTATGTATGATTAACCATTTCTCCAGGCCATGGTGCGGACAAGCTCTTAAAAGTTCTTTATATATCTCCCAGGCATCAAAAAGTGATTCGCCTTGGTTTTGGGTGAAACAAGTGATCAGGTTCCTAAGAACAGCGGTCTTGCTTGGTGGAAAATATCTCGCAAGAAAAGCTCTCCTAAGGTCTTCCCAAGTTGTTATTGAGTTAGCTGGAAGGGCGTCTAACCAGTCGTGAGCTTTACCTCTAAGGGAAAAAGGAAACAGTCTTAAACGGATGGCTTCGGGTGTGGCTCCATTTGCCTTAAGGGTGTCAGCTAACTGGATAAATACCTTTAAATGTTGATTCGGGTTCTCGGTAGCGAGACCAGCGAATTGGTTTTGTTGTACTAATTGTAATAATGAGGGCTTTAGTTCAAAGTTGTTGGTAGTTATAGCAGGGTTTACTATACTAGAACTAGGTTCCTCGTTAGATGGTCGGGCGAATTCCTTGAGTGGTCTTTGGTTACGATCTTCTGCCATAGCTCTTCTTATCTTGCGTATAAAAAGACGGGCACGAGCGTAACGTTCAGGTTCTACTAAAGGATCTATTAGGTTACCGGTGCTACGATTTCTACGCATCTACCGGCTAGAATAGCCTTAGTCTAAACGGGATAACAATAGGGTACGAAATTTGACGAAGTTGGTCCCCGGCAACGACGCCAAAAACTTGATGGGGATCTGCAACGTATAGCCTAAATATAGTACTGCAAGTGCACAACCTATCGAAGTAATATATAAGATTATCGAACCACAGAGACCAATTGTCAATCTATCAACTCTATTGCTAAGGTGCTTATCTAAGGTGAACAAGAATATTGATGTGAGTGCAGTGCAACAAAGTAAACGAGCGAGGTGAATAACAGTTTAAAAGACAGGTTGGAATGTAAATCATGTAATCAGGTATTGATCCGGTCATGCGTAGATGAAACTACTTATGGGGCAGTATTTTCTATTGGTAGCAAAGAATCAATTTAACGGGAACTTGTAGCTTTTGACTACTAAGAACCGAATTTACTCTTTAAATTAAATTCCTTTATTGTCACATATAAAGGGTGCCTTCCGCGTTAAAGAGGTAAACCTATTTTTAAGAAATTGATAGTTTTGACTTAACAGAAAAGTAATTTTACTTGGAAAGATTAACTTAAAGAGACTTTTGGCTTTTGACCAAGAGTCAGATTTCAAACCTACAAACGCGTCCGAAAATAGTTTCAAAATCGTTTTCTAAAAAGGTCAATGATTCCTATTTAACCAATCAACGGCTTTCGCTCTTTTTGTTTGGTTAAATAATAATCAAGTCGTATCATTAGTTTGGACGGCTTTCGATCTTACCCAATAAACATTTAAACATAATTGACTTGAGTTAAAAGCAAAACATCCCCAGAGTATTTTCACTAGCATGATAATTGGAACACGACCATGATGACAATCATTACATCCAAACCTTTATAGTTTAGCCAGACATAATAGATGCGAGTCTATAAAACGTGTAGACTATGATAAGAGCGAGTAAGTAAAAGAGTGCGAGTCTATAAAACATGTAGACTATGGTAAGAGCATTTAGAGTCTATAAAACGTGTAGACTATGGTAAGAGCATTTAGAGTCTATAAAACGTGTAGACTATGGTAAGAGCATTTAGAGTCTATAAAACGTGTAGACTATGGTAAGAGCAATTATAAGTAAAGAAATGCAATAAAATAGAACCTTGCTCCAGTCGGAGACTTGAATCTGATACAAATCTGCGGAATGGTAAGGCTGGTATGATGAACTTCAACCAAAGTGCTCCAAGACTCGATTACAACTCAATCTACACCGCAATAACTCCCCGATGTGAAGAGATTATTACTTTACAGAAACTGATAGTATATGGCTTAAGATTGTACTAAGCTTGGATGAAACTAAAAAATGAAAATCGAAAACTATTTATAGAGGATCCTTGAGATGCGTAAAGACCAGCATGCCCCTCAACTTCTTCTGAGCGGGAAACTTTTTGTGAAGGCCGCGGGCGCGGTGGCTGGAACTGCCAGATCATGGGAACATGGTAGTTGGTCTCTGGGTGAAAGTGGGCCACGTCATCGCGTTCCCTGTAGCCGGCGCGGCGCTGAACGCCATAAGTGCAGAATATCTTGAAAAACCCTAATTTCTTGGCGTTTTGGCTCGTTTCTTCACAGAAGGCTCTGAAATGACAAGAATCCTGAAAACAAAGGAAAAAGGAACATAATACGAGAAAATGATAATAAAAACTAAGGAAAACATGTGATATTTGAGTCAGAAACATAGTGCGATTTAGTGCGATCAAGCGTCTCATCACTTTTCTACTTGGTCGAAAGTGGATCAGATTGATTGGTGTCGTCCGAGCTTGATAGCCGATACCGAAGTCTGATCGCAAGATGATCCAATGAGACATAGTGTTACGCTTTGATCCATAATTTTTTCCTGGACCGCCCTTTCGGGTTTTCAATCCACCGTGATACCCTTTTTTTCCCAAGCCGCCATTTCAGGTTTTCGACTAGCCGGGTGTACAGTTTTTTCATTTTCATCCCTTACTTTTTCCCGAACCCTTTTGGTTCGCCGGGAAGCCCTTATTTTTGCCTAGGCTAGTCAACCTAGGGGGTCTTTAATTAGGCGTAGTATCTTTTCACTATGTCTACATTGACGGGGTGATGAAGGTCGTCACCATCCATGGTGGTTAGAATCATAACTCCTCCTGAGAAAATGTTCTTAACCACAAATGGCCCTTCATACGTGGGGGTCCATTTTCCCATGGGATCACCTTGCGGAAGTATGATGCGTTTGATCACCAAGTCCCCGACTTGATATTCTTGACGTCTGACTTTCTTGTTAAAAGTCTTGATCATTCGCTTTTGATACATCTGACCATGAAAAATACCAGTAAGCCTTTTTTCATTGATTAAATTCAGTTGATCAAGTCGGGTGTGGATCCAGTCGTCCTCGCTCAAACCTGCATCCTTCATAATTTAGAGAGAAGGTATCTGGACTTCGATGGGTAGGACTGCCTCCATGCCATACACCAGAGAATAGGGTGTTGCCCCTGTTGACGTCCTTGTTGAGGCACGGTACCCATGAAGAGTGAATGATAAAATCTCATGCCAGTCTTTGTAGGTCACCGTCATCTTTTGCACAATCTTCTTGATGTTCTTATTAGCCGCTTCAACAACCCCATTCATCTTCGGTCGGTAGTGAGAAGAGTTATGATGCTGAATCTTAAACTGCTTGCAAAGCTCGGTGATCATCGTATTATTGAGATTTGTACCATTGTCCGTGATGATCCTCTCTGGTACACCATATCGGTAGATCAGATTGTGTCGGATAAACCGCGCCACGATGTTCTTGGTTACTGTAGCAAAGGAAGTTGCCTCAACCCACTTTGTGAAATAATCAATTGCCACCAAAATGAAATGATTCCCGTTGGACACAGTAGGTCTGATCTCGCCGATCATGTCGATGCCCCACATTGCAAAAGGCCAAGGTGCTGTCAAAACATTCAGGGGAACCGAAGGTATGTGCACCTTATCAGCATAGACTTGGCACTTATGACAGGTCCGAGAGTGTTGATAACAATTGGCTTCAATATTGGACCAATAATATCCTGCTCGTAGGATCTTCTTCGTCATGGTATGTCCACTAGAATGAGTTCTGAAGGTACCTTCATGTAACTCTGCCATAATCCTTTCTGCCTCGCTTTTGTCCATACATCGCAGTAAGGTTGAATCATGGTTGCCCTTATAGAGAACCCCATTACTGATAAAGAACTTCACAGCGAACCTTCTTAGAAACTTATTATCATTAACAGAATCCCCATCGGGGTATTCTTGAGCCTCAAGATACCTCTTTACCTCGTGAAACCAGGGTTTATCTGCTACCTCTTCAGTCTCAATGTCACACTAATGTGCAGGTTTGTCCAACCTTTCAATGGTAATCTGGGGAGCTTCATTGTCCCACCTGACCTTGAACATAGAAGACACGGTAGCTAACGCGTCCGCTAGCTGGTTCTCCTCTCTTGGGAAATGTTCAAAGGTTATCTCATCGAAGTGTGAGAGCAATGTCAGTACATATTCTTTGTAAGGAATAATATTTATGTGCTTCGTATCCCACTCGCCTTTGATCTGACTGATCACTAGAGCAGAATCTCTGAACACACTCAAAAACTTAATCCTCAGGTCAATAGCAGCTCGAAGACCCAGGATACATGCTTCATACTCCGCCATACTGTTGGTGCAGTTAAAACATAATTGGGCGGTGAACGGAGTATGACAGCCCTAAGGAGATATGATCACAGCGTCAATGCCATTACCCAATTTGAGGCTCCGTCAAAATACATAGACCATAGGGATCCTTCCTCAGGTCCTTCATCTGGTCCAGGTTTCTCACATCCAGTCACCAACATAATGTTCTCATCTGGGAACTCAAAATTCATGGACTGGTAGTCATCCACGGCCTGATGCGCCAAATGATCCGCCAATACACTCCCCTTAATTTCTTTTTGGGTTATGTATTAGATATCATACTCGGTCAAGATCATCTTCCATCTTGCTATTCTTCCGGACAAGGCAAGCTTTTCAAAGATATACTTGATTGGATCCATCTTTGATATCAATAAGGTGGTGTGAGTCAGCATATACTATGTCATCCGGCGAGCAGCCCATGCCAAAGCGCAAAAAGTTTTCTCGAGTAGTGAGTGTCGGGTCTCACAGTCGGTAAACTTTTTGCTAAGGCAGTAAATAGCGTGCTCTTTTCGGCCAGACTCGTCATGCTGCCCCAGCACGCACCCCATTGAATTGTCCAGTAAGGTCAAGTATAAGATCAAAGGTCTTCCTTCAACTGGAGGCGTCAGAATTGGTGGTTCTTGAAGGTACTCTTTGATTCTTTCGAAAGCGGTCTGACATTCATCATTCCATTTTACCACTTGATCTTTCTTCAGCAGCTTGAAGATTGGCTCACAAGTAGCAGTCAGATGTGAAATGAACCTGGCGATGTAATTCAGGCGTCCCAAGAAACCTCTAACTTCCTTCTCTGTACGGGGAGCCGACATATCTTGTATAGCCTTCACCTTTGCAGGATCCACTTGAATACCCTTATCACTGACGATGAAACCCAACATCTTACTAGACCTTACCCCGAAGGTGCACTTGTTCGGGTTCAACCACAGCCTGTACGTCTTCAACCTATCGAAATTTTTTTGGAGATGGTCAAGATGCTCCTCCTCAGTCTGGGACCTTATGATCATGTCCTCAACATAAACCTCGACCTCATGGTGAATCATGTCGTGGAACAAAGCGACCATGGCGTGCTGATAAGTTGCCCCAGCATTCTTCAACCCGAAAGGCATGACCTTGTAGCAAAAGGTGCCCCACTGTGTAACGAAGGTTGTCTTCTCCATGTCCTCGGGAGCCATCTTGATCTGATTGTAACCAGAAAAACCATCCATAAAGGAGAAGATCTTATGCTGCACGGTGTTGTCGACCAGAACATCAATGTGAGGAAGTGGGAAATCATCCTTGGGGCTTGCCCTATTCAGATCTCTATACTCTATGCACATCCGTACCTTACCATCCTTCTTAGGTACTGGAACAACGTTGGCAACCCACTGCGGATAAGAAGTGACAGCTAAAAATACCGTGTCAAACTGTTTCATGACCTCTGCTTTGATTTTCTCAGACATCTCAGGACGCATACGTCGAACCATCTGTTTTACCAGAGGGCAGTCTTCTTTAGTTGGCAGGCGGTGTACTACAATATCGGTGTGCAAACCGGGCATATCTTCATAAGACCAAGCAAAGATCTCAACATAGTCGCGTAGCATCTGTATCAACCGTTGCTTGAAACTAGGCTCCAGATTCACACCTATCTTGACCTCTTTTCTGTCTTCCTTTGTACCTAAATTCACTGATTTAACTGGCTCTTCATGAGGCTGTATGGCCCTCTCTTCCTGCTGTAATAGTCTAGCAAGTTCTCCGGGAACCTCACAATCATCCTCACCTTCGTCCTCGGCTTGGTTGATCGGATTTTCAAAGTGATAACTGGCAGTAGCAGAGTTGTTATCAATGGGATCCATAGTGGATATGGATATGCATTATGATACGTGAGTGTGTGTAAGAGAATATATGTTTTTGATAGAGTGCAAGATAGAAAAGAAAGACAATGAGCGCAAAATTTGTAATGCAAGAAACGTCCAATGTTTTATTAATGATATATGAAATGACAGATAATAGCAAGGCACCGGGCCGTAAAGTTTTAAACTGTCTATTACAAATCTTAAAACAAAAGTCAATTACTGTGGAATAAAAGAAACAGGTATGAATTCCTTCGTCGTTCAGTTGTTCAATCCACCATTGGTCGTAGGGTAGATCCAACTGTCGATATCTGAATCTTCTTCACCATTTTCAACCGCATTAATTCCCTGATTGCTGATGTGCAGAGGAGGTCTTCCAATCCGTGCACGCCTAACAGCCCTTTGAGCCCTTTCTTCGATTACAACCCTGGAATCCTTGAGAGAAGCCATCTTCATCGGAGGTTTGTCAGAGGCCACTTCAGCTGATGCCAAAGTCGGAGGGACCTCTTCGAAGTTATGACAAGGGGTTTCGATGAACTCCCCATCCATCTCCACGTAGCGAAAGGAATTAAGATGACTCACCATATACTTGTCTTCGCCTTGTACCATGACAATCTTCCCTTTCACCGGGTATTTCAGCATTTGATGGAGCGTGGAAGTCACTACCCTAGCCTTATAAATCCAAGGACGACCTAGCAAGCAAGAATATGATGGTCTGATATCCATTACATAAAAGGTGGATGGAAAAGTCTGAGAGCCAACTTTAACAGGGATGTCCACCTCCCCATGAACCATCCTTTTTGATCCGTCGAAGTCCCTGGCCATGATATTGCTCGGCTTTAGAATCAAACTTTCACAGTCCATACGGTCTAATGCTTTCCTTGGCAGAACATTCAATGAGGACCCAGTATCCACCAGCACATGGGCCATAGTAGTGCCCCTGCACTCGATCGAGACGTCTAGAGAATCATTATGATTCCTTCCTTTAGCATTCAGATCTGTGTCTGAGAAACCCAGCCCATTGTCGGCAGTCAAACTAGCTATGCAGTCTTTGAATTGATCGGCTGAAGTTTCCTGCGGAGCATGCGCAGTTTTGAGGAATGCAATGAGAGGCTTTATGTGGGCTTCAGAACATAATAACAAGGACAACATGGAGATTTTTGAAGGGTTCTGCCCCAGCTGCTCGACTATGTTGTAGTCGCTCTTCTTGATAATCTTCAGTATTTCCTCTATCTCCTGCTTAGAGGTATCTACAATGATCTTCTTAGGTGCCTCAGTCCGGGAAGGCTCACCTATGATTTCTTTGCCCCGAGTCCCAGATGGCTCGGCGACAAGGGTGATGACTGGAATAGGAACTGGGATGGTAGCTAATGTACTAGAATATGGAATGGCAACAGGTTTGTGAACAGTCGGAGGGGAAATTTCAGAAGAAAAAAGTCTTCCACTTCTGGTGACCTTGCTATCCCCGACAATATTGCTGACATCAACACCAGCTTCTTCTTGCTTAAATCCATGGTAATATACATCAGCACCATAGTGCCAAGGGACAGCCTTATCCTAAGTGTATGGGATAGGACCAGGGACAGTAATTATTAACGGAGCAATTCTTGGGACGGGTGTAATCCTAACAGGTTTTCTCGAGGAAACCTTGGAAGGATTGGCAGAAATGGTTATGATGGCAACATCTTGAATTAGAACCAACAGAATCATAGTCTTTTCGAATAGGATCTCTTTGTTATCCATCAGACGCTGAACACCTGATTTCAATAAGTGGCAACCAGGAGGCAGAATTGAACACATGTGGAAACCTTCACCACAACCCGGAAATAAACCGGATAACAACAAATTCTTCTTAACTGTCATAAAAGGAGTAGAGATTTCTTCCACGGAGGTCACAAATAAATCATCGTCCACAACATTTACTCCATGACCATGTTTGGGCATGGGAGCAATTATGACGTTGGGCATCTCTGGAGTGTCAAACTCAATCTCTTTGGCTTCGATCAAGTCTTGCACGTTGTTCTTCAAGGCCCAACAGTTGTTTGTATCATGACCTGGACCTTCAGAATGATAGGCGCAGCGGGCGTTCGGGTTATCGTGAGGAGATGTAATGTTGGGATTCTTTGGGGCTTCCCTCAGAGTTACTAGATTAGTCTTCAATAATTATGGTAGAATTTGAGACAAGGTCATATTGAGTCGAGTGTAATGCCTCTGTGGTCTTTCCACCCTTTGTTGATTGTTGCATTGTGGAGCAACTGTGGGTCTTGATATCACTATCGCATTTACTGCTTGGCGGTTTTCGGGTCTGCTTTGGCCCCTCGAGCCATAGACTGCACTAGCTTACTTCTTACCGGTGAAAGGCTTCTTTACTGTACTTGATGAAGTATCTTTCTGTATCTTACCACTTTGGATACAAGCTTCTAATCTCTCTCCAGTCAAGATCAACTCAGTAAACCCAGACGATGAACTGCCGATCAGATGATTGAAAAATGGACCAGATAGCGTCCCTAGAAACATGTCAACCAACTCCCTATCAGACAAAGGGGGTTGGACTCTTCCATCTAAATATCTCCACTTTTGAGCATAGTCCTTAAAACCTTCACTTGCACCCATAAACATACCCTGAAGCTGAGTACGAGTGGGAGCAAGGTCTGCGTTATACTGATACTTCCTGTAAAAAGCAGCAGCAAGGTCTTCCCAAATTCGGACATTGGCTCCTTCCAACTGATAAAACCATTCAAGTTGAGTCCCTGACAGACTATCTTGAAGGAAATGTACCCATAAATTTTTATTAGCGGTGTGGGGTTGGATTTTCCTGACGTACGAGCGAAGATGGAGTTTTGGACAGGACATTCCATCATACTTGGCAAAGACCGGAGCTTTGAACTTATGAGGGATCACCACTCTCGACACCAATCCTAGCTCTCTGAAATCCAAACCAGGAATATTTTGAATCTCCATAGCACTCAGACGGTCTTCTAACTTCTTGTACCTATCCTCGGCAGGAGGTTATTGTTCATCATCTTAATCCATATTGTTATCAAAAACTGCTGAACTAGGGTCCTTTGTCCTTTCTTGGTTCTCCCCATCTTTGGATGAGGAAGTCAAATCAGCTGATTGTCTCATCCTTTCCCCAAATCTTCTACCCATGTTCAGAATGCCAAATTTCTTCTTCTTCTTCTTCTTCTCTTTCAGAATCAAGGTCTTCAAATCCTCTTGCCCTTAAGCTAAGCTTAAGAACATCTGTTGGAATTGGGCATTTTGTGCCTGAAGATCTTTGATGGCTTGATCGGAAGACATTTTGTGCTGAAATAAACAGTGAAGAAGATGAGAAAACTATAAGGGTACCTGTGATGGTGTGCATGATAATGGAATGCGCATGTAATGATTTCAAAGACTTTGGGAGATTTAAATTTGCAAATCAAAAATAAAACAAACTTTATTAGATTAGCTCATAAAAAGTTTAACAATGCCTTTGAGGCGTTAAAAAGCAATAAATGGAAAAAAAATCTAAACTAGAAAAAAGAAACATCAGAAATCCCATGGACGCTTCCTCTTTATGATGACGTAGTCGTTGATCACTCTTTCCTCCTCGAACTGCCTAGTGAGCTTCATAATCTTCCTTTCTTGCTCATGGTACTTCTCTCGGTAAGTATAATTTTCCTCTTTTAGCTGAATCCGGGAACTCTGCAATGCCCCAAGATTAGTGGGAATGTAAGGATAAAGAACTGTGTAAGGAACACCTTTCTCATTAGTAGGCTCCACAATCACTGGCAATACAGCTTCATAAGGCATCCCAAGCTTCTGGGCACGAGCTCGGACCCACTGGAGATAAGGCTACATCGGAAAGGAAGTCCTTGGTCCTAGCTCCTGGGGGTCAGATATGTTCACCATGCCCCAAGCTCGCATAAACCTCCGGTGGTGCTCGTCTACGTCTTCCTTGTAGTCAAATGCAATATTCTCAAGAAGTAGCTCATGAGGACTGTCTCTCCGATCATGACTAAATTGTTGCAAAGCTAGACAAGGACTGTAGGTTATACCTCATCTGATTCTAAGCAATGGGACATTAGGGTATCCCCCACAACGATCAATGACAGCAGTGTCTTCCATAGCCCGAGAGCTCCAAATAATGTATGTATGGGCAAGAGACATTATCCTGTAAGACCATCCCAAACCTTCTTCATTCTTCAACACAGACTTGGGGAGGT
Organism: Vicia faba; assembly: GCA_948472305.1. Taxonomy (NCBI): domain Eukaryota; kingdom Viridiplantae; phylum Streptophyta; class Magnoliopsida; order Fabales; family Fabaceae; genus Vicia; species Vicia faba. The sequence goes on along the minus strand of OX451737.1, from coordinate 1,695,952,527 downwards.
GCGAAATAAACCACCTCGACAGCAGCGGCATGCAACACATGAGAGTCCCTTTTCTCCGCACAATACGAGTGTAAAGGGCATGCAAGATATCACCCAGTAAAGTAGGCACAGGATTGCGAGAGAGAAATATCTTAACCGCATTCACATCCATAAAGGAATCCAGATTCGAGAAGAGAACCAAACCGTAGATAAGGAGAGCCAAGATATCTTCAAAAGCCTGAAAATCTAAATTATCCCAGAACAGCTGAGCTTGATCCATCAGAAATTTGGCTAAGAAACCTTCAACCCTGCTTCGTGTTTCCCAATTGGATACTACATCAGCCCGTTTCAGATGTAGAGCTGAAGCAATGTCTTCTTGTCTAGAAGTCTCTTCCATACCTGTGAAGGGCATCTGCTCAAGGATGGATATGCCCAATAAGTGTGAGAACTCTTCCAAAGTGGGAACCAGCTGGTAATCTGGAAAGGTGAAGCAATGATGCATAAGATCGAAGAACTGGAAAAGCACACTCATCATCTGCTCATCAAACTTTGAGGTAACTAGGCTAAGAAGCTGACCATGTCTCTTAATGAACATGGAAGTCTCAGAAGCTCTTGAGGATTACTCTTTAAGTTGAGAAGGTATTTGCATAAAGTTAACTTGGATGGTGTTTCTGCGCACGAAAGCCATAATCTGCAAAACAGAACAAAGATAAATCCCCTCGGTCTTTGAAATGGTTAGTATAATAAAGTATGCATGATATGTTATGATGCATGATGTCATGATAAAAAATAGCGGGTATAGCAGACAACAGGCATGGCAAAGGCAAACAAGTCATACAAAGCCCTTAAGTTTAAGGCTAGCATGGGGTCTAAGGTATTACCCTCTTGAAGTTCAGTTGGTTTCAACCTGTCATAGCAAAAGTAACCGGGTTCTAGAGGTTCTCAATATCACTGACAATCCTCCATCGGTCATGGTTTCAGCTCACACAATCTTTTCTTGCAGCCGGAACTATCTCGAGAGTATGGTCTCAATGAGTGTAGCATCGAGTATCAACCAGTTCTCAGTTTACACCGAGGTCGGCTATCTCACTACTTTCTAAAGGCCAATTTGGTCGATTAAAGGTTCTAAGGTCAGTTGATGCATAGCGACACACGTAGCGGCCCCGTATTCTCCTCGTTTCTCCACAAGGGATACCGGTACCATCCAATGTGCCACATTAATGTAGCTACTGCTTCAACCGTATCGGTCTACACCGTACAGTTCCATCACAGTTTATTTCTACTTACCTAAAAGGTGTCCCCAGATCCAGGTTAGGATCTATAGTAACTCCCAAACAAAACCCTTAAAAGTAAAGCAACCAAAATAAACAAGAGAAGCAATTTATGATGAACTAGATCCTAAGGTATACCCCACTTATTTTTCCCCAGCAGAGTCGCCAGTTCTGTGATACGGTGGCAGAACCGATTGTTTTGGAAATGCTGGTTTGCTTTTTGCGTTTGTATTCGCAAAATGTCGCGGTAAGCAAGAGTCGCCACCAACTTTTATTTTATCCAACTGGAAAGGAAAAAAGCACAAAAAATTCCTTTTTCGAGATTTTGAGTATGGGGGGTAGATTATAGAAAGGGAAGGTGTTACTATCCATGGTTTTCCATGGGCTCTTAGGTACTTGCTCATATTTTAAAATTGCTTGTGTGTGTTGGTTTTGAAAAGTTTTGTTTTACTTCGTTTTAACCCTTGTATCATTCCTCAAGAGTGTTACGAAGTTGTTTTGAAAACTTTGTTTGAAAAGTGTTGGGTGTGAAAAAGTTTGATCTTGAGTAAGTACCTACTAGCATCTACCTACTCGAAAAAGAATTGTTTCTATTCTTGTTTTCTTTAGACAGCGTTATCCTACTATTGAGAGATAGGAAGCACCGTTGTTGGATTTGTAAGGGTCAATTCGTAAGGGACGTACGATCACTAAAGCAATGTTAGGACGTCTTAGTAATAACCCTAGTGTCTTAAGATCATATTCGAGGCAACATTTCCGAGGCAACCTTTCCGAGGCAACACTTCCGAACGGGAAATTTGACCTTTGTTTAGACAGGAGGGTAACCACTAAAACACCCTATACTTAATGATCGTTTACCGAAGGCAACCGAAGTAAGAGTATACCCTAGGAGTCCGCATGTGCGAGTGATTTAATTTCAAGTTATTATCTTTACACATTAGGGTTTTCTAGACATTTTAAATTATCATGCAATCTTGTCATACAATCCTATTATCATACATCTAACAGTTAATATTTGCGAGAATTAAAATGCGAGAAATAAAACCTACACTATTACAAGGCTTCGGGGTAGGGATTTATTACATAGCCAAAAACCCGTAAAACGATAAAATAAAATCCTAATTAAACTATTACATACTATAAGCAGTTACATTAATATTTCAAAAATAGTAAACGCGCGCGATGAATCGAAGATGAGAGAATTAGGGTTTTGACCCCAACTACCTAATTGTTATTTTAAAAAATCATTCTTTGGTTGTTTTTTGATTATTTAGAGAAAATAAAGTTTAATTGAATAAATAAAAAACCTAATTTCTAATTAATTTAAATTTAAGAAAAATAATTAAATCGACCTATTTTTTGTATTTTTGTTTTATTTGAGAAAGAAATAAAAATTAAATCACATGCTAACCCTAATTTTTCCTAATTGATTTTAAATATATGAAAAAGTTAGAATTAATCCTAAATTAAATTATACTAATATTAAATTAAATTTGGTAAAATAAAATAAAACCTAATTCTAAATTTGTGAAATTTTATTTTATGACTTTTTTGTGAAAAAAGAAATTATTTGTGGTTAGAAAATAATTGAACAGATTAATTTAAATAAAAGAAAGAAATAAAAAGAAAGAGAATGGGCCTGGTTTCTTAGCCAAAGGGGGGTGTTTATGGCAAATTCTGGGCCCAAATGCTGATGGCCTTTGTTGACTTTCCCAATCCCATGCATGCGCTTGACTTATGCCCATGGTGGACCCTCATGGATAAGGCGTTGGATCTGCAGCCTTGATGATCTGATGGTGGGATATTGATGATGCATGGTGAGCCCTTTGCCATGTGGTACATTGAATCATCCTGAAAATATTGAGAAAATAAAATGCACACGCCTGGGATCGAACCCAGGACGTGTGCATCAAAGACCAATAGCCTTGCCATCTGCGCTGGTTTGTTTTGTTGTACGAATAATGACAAGTAATTATTATATGATAAAAACAAAAAGTGAATTCTTAAAACACGTGCAATTTGAATGGGCCATTCACCACCTGCCACGCCATCATCGTCCTCATGGCTTCTATCGTTTTAGATCAAATACCTTTACCTACGAACACTGGGCGTAGGTATAACCCTGTGCATCTCCAAAATCCTGTGCAAGCAAGATAAATCACAACTAATGGTACCAATCAACTCGTTGCAACCTCACGAGCATCATGCTACCATTATCCATGGCCAATTTTTCCTGTACAAAAAAACCCTAAAAACGAAGCAAGAACCCTAACTATGGCATCTTGGTGTATAGTCACTAAAAACGCAATTGGATATAATCAATAGCTTGCAAATAACTCAAGGATCATGAATGTATCAATCAAACATGCTAAATGTGCCAGAATTAACGTATTTGATTTCAAGAAAATATGGAAGTCGTGTGAAACTTATAGCGCGTTTCAAGGCTTGAGGAAGCTTGCTAATGGTTGCAATGTGATCCAGGGATATCCAGCAAGCGATTGGGATGCTTAGAATGGTTTGAGATAGCCTGAATCCTGAAAATCAATTTACAACTTTTCTTGAATTTTTGCAACTGTGCTTTCTATTTTGCACGCATCCAATCTCTTTGTTTTTGGTCCGCAATTGTCCCTTTTATATCCAAGAATGAATTAGGGTTGCAAACTTTTATCAAATCTAATCTCAATTATGATTATTGATTCATGATTTGATCCTTGTGCAAATCTTTCCAAATCAAGCAAAATTCAATCTTTTTGTATCCATATGAGCCTTGCATGATTTGATCTCTCTTCCAGCTGTGTAATGATCCTAAACATGCACAAAATCTAAAGATTTGATTAGCTTTTGATATTTTTACTATTTTATTTTGATTTTATTTGATTTAAATGAAATAAAATCAAAATAAATGACAAAAATAAAATAATGACAAGTGGAAGAGCTCATGGGTCGTGGGTCAGTTAACAAACTCAGTGCAAGCATAAAAAGTTGGGCCCATTTGACAAAACTTGCAATTTTTGCCACATTTGACTTTTGGCAATTTTGAAAAAAGGGTCAACATTGCCAATGCATAACTCCCTCCATTTTGACCCTAGAGAGGTGTTCTTGGATTTTTTAGAAATCTTAAGATGTCCTTTAAGCAACCCTTTTGGTATCATCTCAATTGAGTCTTCCATGTTCATGTATGAAGCTTTGACCCAAAAGGTGTTTTTGTTGACTTTCCAAAATGACCTATAATGTCCAAATTTATATCTTCTTGTGAGTGCATATTTTGAACTTGGGAGATGAAGATGAATTGCAGGGAATTACATACTCTTCCCAATGAGATTTGGATGGGTCATTTTTGATAAAGTATGAGAAAGTTATGCTTGGTCAAAGTTGAGTTGACTTTTCCTACAAAACCCTAATTTAGCAACTTTTGGGTTTTGATTAATTGTGACCAATCCTTAAGGAATCACGATAAACCCTTGATCAAATGATGAATAATACTTCAAAATTAGGATGTTGACCAAAAATCTTGAGGTTTTACTGTATGTGGGCCACAGGTGACTTTTGCCCTAGCACAGTCGATTTTTAGGCCTTTGAGCCATTGACTGAGCAAACTTCCTCTGCAAGGCTTGAAACTTAGCATGGATGATCTTGAGGACATATTAGGACAATGGTGAGCATTTGGGATCCTTTGGACTCAAGCATCTTGATGCAAAGTGAAACCCTAATTTGAGGTAGACTGCCTTAGGAGAGAGTTTGTCTGGTCAACCCTTGGACTCCCTTGAGCAATTTGAGGACCTCACTTGACATGTATTGAGAAATATGGGAGGGCAAATTTTGGGGTACAACACCAGGACTTGATGCAGATATTGTGGTACACCGTCTTCCTACCAAAGAGGACTTCCCACCAGTAAAACAAAAGGTCCTTCGAATGCGACCACATATGTCAGAGAAGATTAAAGCAGAAGTCATGAAACAATTTAATGCTGGATTCTTGGCCGTCACCTCTTATCCAAAATGGGTTGCCAATGTTGTTCCGGTGCCAAAAAAGGACGGAAAGGTACAAATGTGCATGGATTACAAAGATTTCAATAGGGAAAGCCCTAAGGATGATTCCCCACTTCCCCATATTGACATCCTAGTTGACAATACGGCACAACACAAAGTGTTTTCCTTCATGGAAGGTTTCTCAGGTTACAACCAAATCAAAATGGCGCCTGAGGACATGGAGAAAACAACATCTGTCATACAGTGGGGAACATTCTGCTACAAGGTGATGCCATTCGGACTAAAGAATGTTGGGGCAACCTATCAGCGTGCCATGGTAGCTCTATTTCACGACATGATACATCAAGAAATAGAGGTCTATGTGGACGACATGATAGCTAGATATCAAATAGAAGAATAGCATCTTGATTATTTACAAAAACTGTTTGAGAGACTAAAGAAGTACTAGTTGAGGTTGAACCCCCAATAAATGCACTTTTGGAGTAAGGTCTGGTAAACTCCTAGGCTTTATCGTCAGCAATAAAGGTATTGAGGTGGATCTCGCCAAGGTAAAATCGATACAAGAGATGCCTGCTCCTTGTACTGAGAAGGAAGTCAGAGGATTCTTGGGACGTTTGAACTACATTGCCAGATTCATTTCTCACCTGACAGCTACTTGTGAACCAATCTTCAAACTACTGAAGAAAGACCAAGTAGTCAAATGGAATGATGAATGCCAAAATGCTTTTGACAAGATCAAAGAGTACCTGCAGGAGCCTTCTGTTTTAATGCTACCAGACGAAGGAAGACCATTGATCATGTATCTAACTATTTTAGAAAATTCAATGGGGTGTGTGCTGGGGCGGCATGACGAGTCTGGCCGAAAAGCACACGCTATTTATTACCCGAGCAAAAAGTTTACCGACTGTAAAACAAGATATTCACTGCTCAGGAAAACTTGCTACGCTCTGGCATGGGCTTCTCGCTGGCTAAGACAGTATATGCTGACCCATACTACCTTGTTGATATCTAAAATGGATCCAATAAAATATATCTTCAGTAAACCTGCTCTCTCTGGGAGAATAGCGAGGTGGCATATGATCCTGACAGAACATGACATATAGTATACTACCCAGAAAGTAATAAAGGGAAGTGTACTAGCTGATCACCTTGCTCACCAAGCTGTGGAAGACTACCAGTCCATGAGGTTCGAATTCCCAGATGAGGACATCATGATGGTAAACAACTGTGAAGAATTCATGCCATATGACGGACCTGAACAAGGATCCCGATGGACCCTGGTTTTTGATGGGGCATCTAACGCACTCGACAATGGTATTGGTGTTGTACTTATATCTCCTGAAGGTTGTCATACTCCTTTTACGGCAAGACTCTGCTTCAATTGTACAAATAACATGGCGGAATACGAAGCATGCATCTTTGGTCTCAAAGCTGCCATAGACTTGGGGATCAAATCCTTAAATGTATTCGGAGATTTAGCTTTGGTCATCAGCCAGATCAAAGGGGAATGGGACACTAAACACCCTAACCTTATCCCTTACAAAGAACATGTTTTGAAGTTGCTCCCACATTTTGAAAAGATTACCTTTGAGCATTTCCTGCGAGAAGAAAATCAGCTAGCAGACGCACTAGCCACAATGTCATTTATGTTTAAACTTAAATGGGATAACGAGGCTCCCCATATCACGATTGAACGAATGGATGAACCAGCACACTGTCATGAGATTAATACTGAAGAAGTAGTCGACCAACCTTGGTTTCACAAATTCAAGATGTATCTCGAGGCTCAAGAATATCCGGAAGGAGCTTCAGTAAACGATAAGAAGTTCTTAAGGAGATTCTCTGCTAAATTCTTCCTTAGTAATGACATTCTTTACAAACGCAACCATGACTCTGTGTTACTTTGATGCGTAGACAAGGTTGAAGCTGAAAGGATCATGGATGAGTTACATGAAGGAACTTTTGGCACCCATTCCAGTGGGCATATGATGGCAAAGAAAATCCTACGGGAAGGATATTACTGGTCTACCATGGAAGCGGATTGCTATCAACACTCTCGAACCTGCCACAAGTGTCAGATTTATGTTGACAAAGTGCATGTACCTCTAGTTCCTCTGAATATCTTGACGGCTCCTTGGCCCTTTGCTATGTGGGGGACTGATATGATTGGGTAAATCAAGCCAACATCCTCTAATGGACACCGCTTCATCTTAGTGGCCATTGATTATTTTACAAAGTGGATGGAGGCAGCTTCCTTCGCTTCCGTTACCAAGAACATTGTTGCCCGGTTCATCAAGCAGAATCTCATTTATCATTACGGTATCCCGTAGAGGATCATTACAGAAAATGGTACAAACTTGAATAATACTATGATCACCGCCCTGTGTGAGCAATTCAAGATCCAGCATCACAAATCTTCCCCTTACCGGCCTAAGATGAATGGTGTTGTCGAAGCCACAAATAAGAACATTAAAAAGATCATACAGAAAATGACAGTCACATACAAAGTCTGGCATGAGATGTTACTATTCTCTCTCCACGGGTATCGTACCACAACACGCATATCAACCAGGGCAACACCCTATTCTCTGGTATACAACATGGAGGTTGTCTTGCCTATTGAGGTCCAGACCCCCTCTCTAAGAATTATGAAGGATGCGGGGCTTAATGAAGAAGATTGGATCCAGACTCAACTTGAACAACTAAACTTGATTGATGAGAAAAGGGTTACTGATGTCTGCCATGGTAAAATGTATCAAAAATAGATGATCAAAGATTTCAACAAAAAGGTCAGACGCCAAGTGTATCAAGTTGGGTATCTGGTGATCAAACATATCATATTGCCTCCAGGTGATCCCAAGGGAAAATGGACTCCTACATATGAAGGACCATTTGTAATCAAAAAAAAATTCTCTGGTGGAGCAATGATCTTGACCACCATGGATGGTGACGACCTGCCGCATCCTGCGAACACAGACATAGTCAAAATATACTACGCATAAGAGACCCACTAGGTTGATACACCTAGGAAAAACAAGGGCATCCCAGAAAACCAAAAGGTTCGGGCAAAAATTAGGGATAAAATAATAAAAAATCTGTACACCCGACAAGCTGAAAACTCGAAAGGGCGACTTGGGTAAAAAAGGGTATCCCAGTGAACTGAAAACCAGAAAGGGCGGTCCAAGAAAAAGTTAGGGAATTAAAGCGTATGACTATGTCCCGTTGGATCACCTTACGGACATCCTACAAACTCAGGTTCTGATCAATTCAATCATCTTCGGACAAGGAAACAAATAGACAAGATACTCAGAGATACAAAGGCTATAGCAGAATGGGAACCCCATGGGATTATTACACATAACTATCTTTTCTTTTCTTTGTATTAAAATTTTCATTTTTTACGACGGAATTCTCTTACTAGAATGTTTGTCTCATTGTACAAAAATACTTACTCAAAGTCAATACAAAGATATCCCTTTGAAAGTGAAAAACTATATGTTTTTCTTTACTCTTGTGTTTTGTTTACAAAAACATCCAATGATTTATATTTGAACATAATTATTGCTTACAAATAAACAAAATGAAAAGACAACCACTATTGGCTTTAAGAGATTGGGAAATCTCTCTAAGTTATTTCCATAAAATCCCCCACAGTATGCAGTTTTATCCCCAGCAGAACAAGGCTTCATGTTTATCAATCCCCGGTAGAAATCATCCAATTTCTCCAAATTCCCCAAGCAGAATTTTTCAAGCAGTACACGGCATTCCCCTTACAACAAAATTTATTTCTCTAAGTGGAAATTCATCAACACTTCAACTTCACAATGTAAAGACTTACATATCCTCAGTAGTGGTCAGGGATTTATTTTCCCCAAATCCAACAAACAGCGCAACAGATTAGTCACATGCGCATACATTGCATCCATATATCATAAACATTGATAACACAAATGCATTATACCATGCATTTCATACAACATGACTTTGCATTTTAGCTAACATTTTACCCTTTTCAGGATAAGGTTAACAGCTACCATTGACAATGTTCAAAGCTTTCAGAAATAGTCCAGATGCGCTCCAGACACGGATTCCATTCTGATACTCATTCAGATGCAATTCTCAAGATACAGTTCAGATACGCTCCAGACACAGACGCCATCCTGATACTCATTCAGACTCAACTTTTGATATAGTTCAGATATGCTCCAGACATGGACGCCATCCTGATACTCATTCAAACTCAACTTTTGATACAGTTCAGATACGCTCCAAACACATATGCCATTCTAATACTCATTCAAATCCAACTTCTCAGATACAGTTCAGATACGCTCCAGACAAGTACACCATTCTGATACTCATTCCATTTCAGACTACAAACACAACTCAACAATCATTTCCCGATGGAATCTACAAGCCCATCTCCAACAAATTTCTATCATCTCTCCAAATGGAATCTTTAAGCTCATTCCCTCTACCATCACATCATCGAGTGCAAATTTCTGGGCACTCTAGTGTCCAATCATCTTCCACCTCCGAGTCACGAATGGCAAAACTTGCCAATCTAACTCTTCAGGCTTAAGAAGATTGAACAGGGGAAGCTGTTGTACCCCAAAATTTTTCCTCTCACTTATCAAGAATTTGCTCACAAGATCTCCTTGGATTCAAGACTGCATTAGGGTTTGATCAGCTCAAAGCACCTCCTTATGCACTGATGACCAAAATTAGGGTTTGAATTTGCACAAGGAAATTTGAACTTTAAATGCCTCATATGACTTTCATGGATCATTATGGACCCCCAAGATTACTCATGTCAATTTTCAAGCCTTGAATCACATTTTTGCTCAGTCAATTGAGCAGTTGGCCTAAAAATCAACAATATTGGGGAAAAAGTCAACTATGGCCAATTTACAGTCAAACTTCATAACTTTTTATCCACATCAACATTTTAGACTCATATGTATCATTTGATCAAGTTTGGACCATAATTCCTCAAGAAATTTGATCAAATCCCCAAAAGAGCAAAATGGTCAAAATTAGGGTTTTGACTGGGAAAGGGCAATTTCCGATTTTTGACCTAGCAAATGGTCAATTAATTTAAGGCATGATCTCAAGAGTCCAATTGCATCATTTTGACCTAATTACATGGTTCAAAACATTGAAAGTCCATTGGATTGACAGATGAATTTTGCAGTCAATTGATCAAAAGTCAATTGTATAGTGAAAAGTCAAACTTTGACTTTTTGGTCAAATTCAAGTGACAAAGATCACAATTCCTAAAAACATGCCAAAATATGAAACTTATTCATCAATAAATCAAAAAGTCAAGATTTCATTTTGAAAACTCAAAATTTCTAAACTTAGAAATTTTTCTAAGTGTTGAAAAATTCATGTTTTTCCATAAATTTGAGCCAAATTTTCACCATGATGCAAGATGATTCAAGAGAAACTCCCAACATGAAAGTTGTAGATATACATGAAATATACAACACTGATTTACACAATTCCTACCAAAAATGATTGTATCTCAAGTTATAATTTTATGAACATAGGGTCATGAAACTAAACACTTAGTGAAATTTCCCCTAACTTCATGGCACTTTTTTCATATAGTTCCAAGGGGAATCTTCAAAATCAATTCAAAGATGGGTTTTATATCACATTGTGAGCTTTCCAAAATGTCCAAGAACTTCTTGAGATCATTCTTGAGTAGGGAGAATCGAAGACACGAAGTTAGGGTTTTGTTACTTGAATTACAAGTCATTTTTGATGAACACATGAACCAAATCCATGCTAGGCTGCATAATCCTTGCTTTTCAGGCCTCAAAATTGTTTGTCACTCCATAATTAAATGTTTACACAACTATTAGGGCTTTGATCCAAGCAATTAAGCTATTATCCAAGTTGCATTTCCATTAATGGCACAAAGTTAACATTGCCATTCTTGTAAAGCAAGCTTTTTGCATAAAGTTCACATTGAGCCTCTAACTTGTTCCCTCTGATTACACTCCATCCACAAAGTCATAAGCAAGCTTGTTTAAAGCATAACCACTCTATCTTAGCAAGTACACAAGACTTTGAGACTTGAATTTCTCAAAAATCACATGTTATGCATAAACTTGTGATTTTGAATTCTGATCAACAAGAGGTCTCCAAACTTGTGCTTATAAATAGAGTCACTATTTGTGAGCTAGAGCACGAGTTTGAGCACCCTAAAATACACCAAAACTATCTCAAATCAGAAATTGTCCAAAAACTCCATTGTTGCACAGTTTCTGACCTTGAACATCAAACTCATATTTCCCTCGTGCGTTTCTTGGCCTTTTAGTTTCTAAAGCTTCCTTACATCAAGTGTAACTTATCCCTGTACTTGTTTCATTTTTGTAACATCATTTACCCTATCTTCCATAACCAAAAACAAAGAATTTCATATTAACTTCTCCAAGTCATTTCATCCACTCTCAACTCAAATAAACTATTGCATTAGCTTCCTAGGACCTCAAGGAAGGTAACCTAATCATGACCATCACTTGAAAAAGCTCAAACTCCAAACACGATTTCCAGTTTTGAGGTAAGTTTTCTCAACTTGAAATTGTTTATACATGCATCATCAATAGTTTATTTTTGAATAAAACATGTAGATATCATTGCCCTGAAGCTAACCATGTCCTTAGTTTCCATTAATTTTGCTTGAGCTTAGAGAATTTTGAAACTGAAATTTCTGAAATTTTTAGGATTCAGATTAGGGCCATTAAAATTATTTCTTATCTTTGATCTATAGTTTTAATACTTTACATTTCTGGAATCGTGAGAAAATTTGGTACAAGTTTCATGTTTACATTTTTCATTTTTTATGAGAAATAAGCAAGTTACAGTTGGTCTGACTGGAGGTTGAAGATGAAGTCTTCAGAAGACGTTTTGCCTTACATATTTATTGTTTCATTTGTATTAACGGATGTATAACCATCCAATGGTAGAAGCGTGTGCCTGTAACCTATGGGACCTGGGTTCGAGCCCCAGTGGTACCCTTTTGCATTTTTTTAACACATTTTGGTATTTTTCTTATTTTTGGCAGGCGCTTGGGCTTTGTTGGGCCTGTTCTTTTTTTATTGTTTTTTGCTTACTAACCCCCTGCAGGCTTTTGGAACCCCCTGGCCCAAGTTTATTTATTTATTTATTTTATTTCATTTCCCATTTCTTAAATATTTTATTTTTAAATACTAAAAATCATAGAATACAAAAAAATGATATATTTATATTTTGAGTTCATTTATTTTTAATTTTTCACAAAAAATATTTTTATTTATTATACTTTATTCATTTTATTTAGTAAATCTTATAAGCTTAATTAATATTATGTTTTTTATGTTATTTATTTTTCACACCATTTAAAATACATTATTTTAATATTAAAAAAGACTAAAAATATTTTATAATGCTATAAATATTTTCAAGATAAAAAATACCAAAAATACTTTTCTTAAACTTATTTTCTTTTGATTAATTAATAGAACTACGTTTTCACTTAAAATCTTTTCTTAATAAAACTCAAATTCAATTAATTATTTTCTTTATTTAATTAGGTCGAGACAAAATCCATTTTTCATGAAAACCAAACAAAATTCATTTTCTTTACATTTTGCATCCTTGTACATTTATTCATTTTTATACTTTGTATTTATTTATTTCCTTGTATATTTATACCAATTCAATATGGTTGTAATAGACTAATTAAGTTTAAATTCTTGCAACCCCCATTTACAAATTGTACACCCCCTCCCCACCAATGTTATAATGGCGTAGTAACTTTAAATTTCGCAATTTATCACTTTTATATAACATGCTAGTAATTAGGGTTTGTATGGAAAGACTAAAACCAATGCTTAGAAAACCCTAATTCAAGACAAAAACAAGCATGAAAACAATACATTTGCACACAAGCACCCTTAGGGTTATTCTATTTGGTTGCCTTATACAAAATGGCCATATTATGCATGTAAGGTATCTTAGCAAAAACAAGCAAATATAAGATCATAGTCCCTCGATGACGTTATCTAAGTTGCCTTTCAAATGATCTTAGTCCCTAAAAAATAATGCTAAGATACTTTTCAACATTTCTAATCATGTTTATACGATGACCCACGCCTGTCCCGTTTATATCCAAAGATAGGGTTGCTTACCAAATCAATGGTAAGACAACAATGTCAAAGGAAAAGAAAATGAACAAGAAATACTTTTGAGTAGGTAGAATGCTCCTAATTACTTGCTCAATTTCAAAACAAACATCCTTTATATTTTCAAAACAAACACATACACTTTCAAACATCTTACAAACTTGAAATCATTTTCAAAAGATCAACATCTTTGTATACATTCTTACGAACTAGAATCATTACAAAGATTGCCTAAACAATGGTCTCTTTACAAAATACTTTCAAAAACCACACAAAGCACAATTTCAAACAAAAAGTAAGTAATCTAGCAAGTAACTAAGAGCCCATGGAAAACCATGGATGAAAAGGGTGTTAATACCTTCCCTTTTCATAATTTACCCCCCGAACTCAAGAAATAATCTCAAAGGTCTTTCCTGTGCTTTTTCACCTTTCCTTTTGGATAAAAGAAAAGTCGATGGCGACTCTTGCTAACCGCAACATTTGCGATCAAACGCAAAACCCTCAAGTCAGTTCTCCCACCGTATCACACTCCTCAATGAAGGAGATGGGAACAAAGTCCTTTGCGCGCCAGTTGTTGATATCTGTCGTAGTAAGGGTATACCCATTCTTCGAGGGCACATTCGTCATTAGAATCCTCCACAACATTCACTTCTTGATTTCCAATACCGATAGGGGGCTTTCCTGCACGAGCGCGCCTAACTTCTTTTTGAGCTTTGATAGTAAAACCCAAACCGAATTTATATCCTTTGAATGGGATCTCAGGGAGTTGTCCCCAAGTATCATGGCTTCCCTCTTCGACTGCGGCGCAAGCATCTTTAAATGAAACCATCTTTGGCACGACCTTATCGGCTTTGGGTACGTCGGAGGAAATTTTGGCGGTGGCAATCATAGGAGGAACAACTTCAAACGCTTGGCACGAGGTTTGTATAAACTCGCCATCCATCTCCACATACTTAAAAGAATTGAGATGGCTTACCATGAATTACTCTTCTCCGCAAACAGTGACGATCCTCCCCTTGACAAGATACTTTAGCTATTGGTGGAGGGTAGATGTTACTGCCCCTGCCCCATGAATCCAAGGGCGCCCGAGTAAACAAGAATAGGCAGGCAGTATGTCCATTATGTAGAAGGTAGAGTTGATGATTTGTGAGCCAACTTTAATTGGTAGATCCACCTCTCGATGAACCATTCTTTTGGACCCATCGAAGGCCCTCACAACAATATCACTCGGCTTCAACACCAGTCCTTCATAGTCTAACCGGTCCAAAGCGCCTTTGCATAACACATTTAGAGATGAGCCAGTATCAATTAGGACATGAGCTAGGGTGGTTCCCTAGCATTCGACAGAGATATATAAGGCTTTGTTATGGTTTCTTCCCAAAGGGGTCAGATCTGCATCGGAGAAACCTAAACCATTGTCACCTGTTAAACTTGCCACACAGTTCTCGAACTGGTCAGCAGTGGTTTCCTGGGGTACATGGGCCTTTTTAAAGAACTTGATCAAAGCCTGGGCATGAACGTCTGAACAGAGTAATAATGACAGCATGGAAATTTTAGAGGGGGTTTGTCCTAGCTGCTCCATTATTTTAAAGTGACTTTTCTTTATGATCTTCAGGATTTCCTCCATCTCTCGAGCGGAGGGTTCTTCAGCGTCGGAATTTTTGGTTGGTACTTCTATCCTAGCAGGTTCACCTTCTTTCTATTTGCCTCTGGTGCCAGCACTAGGCTTATCAATAGTGATGCGGACAAGTGCCGTTGTAGTAGTTAGGGGTGAAATGTTTGGTGAAAAGATCCTCATAGTTCTGGTTACCTTACTAGATCCCGTAATATTACCAATGTCATCAGTCTTGCTTTCTTCAATCCAAGCGTCTTGTTTTATTCCATGGTAATACACTTCGGCACCATAGTTCCACGACACTGCTTTGTTGGAAGAGAACGGGATTGGTCCAAGGGTAGTAATTATCAGAGGAGTAACAGTCGGTTCATTCGAAATCCTAATAGGACCTTTTGAGGAGATCCTAAGAGGTTTGTTGGAAATTGTTATGATTGAAAGGTCTTCAGCCTTGTTGGTCAGGCTTTTAATGGCAAAAATCTTCTCAAATAGGATCTCGCGGCTATTTATCAAGCGTTGCACACCTTCCCTCTGCCGCTTGCACCCATTTAATTGTTGATCACAACAGACACAAGCTTCAGAACAGCCAGGGAACACCCTGACTCTCAGCAAATTCTTCTTTATAGTGGTTAATGGAGTTGTTAAATCTTCAATGGAGGAAACAAAAGTGGTATCATCAATTGCGTTAATGCCTTTTACGTGGTTTTACATTGCTGTGGTTATCACGTTCAGAGTAGCAGGTGGATCAAATTCAATTGTTTTATCTTCTACCAGGTCTTGAATTTTAGACTTCAGTGCCCAGTAATGATCAGTTTCGTGCCCGAGATTGTTTGAATGGTATGAACACTTAGCATTCGGATTGTATTTAGGTAAGGAAGTGTTCGGATTAGACGGAGGATCACGCAATGTCACTAAGTTAGCCTTTAACAGATGTTGTAAGGCTTAGGACAGTGACATGCCTATCTTTGTAAACTGTCTTCGTGGAGCTTCAAATCGTTGGTGATTGGAAGACTGTCTTTGAACAGGTGTAAGGTTGGAGATAAGAACAGCATTAACGGAAGAACGACCATCCTTCTTGGTATGGGCCCTTGCCCCATACACATCATTTATTTCTTTCTTCCCAGTGAAAGGTTTCTTTATAGGATTGGAGGTGGAAGCAGACGCCACTAGAATTTTCCCGCTCTTTATACCATTTTCCATCCTTTCACCGATTAGGATTAAATCAGTGAAACCGGACGAAGAACTGCCAATCAAAAGGTTGAAAAATGGGCCTGCCAATGTACCCATGAACATGTCAATTATTTCTGTCAGTTAGCGGTGGTTGGACCCTCCCAGCGAGATTCCTCCACTTTTGTGCATACTTCTTAAACCCCTCATTTGTACCCATTGTCATACTTTAAAGTTGGACCCTGGTTGGTGCCAGATCGGGATTGTATTGATACTGATGATAAAAGGCAGTGGCTAGATCTTCCCATGTGTGGATGCGGGAACCTTCCAATTAATAGAACCATTCTAGTTGAGTCCCATCCAGACTCTCTTGGAAGAAGTGGATCCAGAGCTTTTTGTCGGTAGTATGCGGCTGCATCTTGCGCACGTAAGACCTTAGATGAAGTTTTGGGCAGGAAACCCCATCATACTTGGTGAAGACTGGTACTTTGAATTTATGGTGAATGATAACCCCAGGCACTAAACCCAAATCACCAAAATCCAAACCCGGTACGGCTTGAATTTCAACAGCTTTTAGCCTATCATCCAATTGCTTATATTTATCCTCGGCTGGAGGATATTGCTCATCAAAATAGTCTTCATCTTCAGAAGCTTGATCATTTGCAATCGCAGCATGGGTGCTCCTAGCTTCTTCATCTTGATTTCCATCCTCCTCGGACGAATCTTCGACTATCTGCAACTGACGAGCAGGCCCTTTAAATCTCTTACCCATGTTGATGAGGACCTTCTTTTTAGTTTTCTTCTTTGTTGTTAGTAGTGTCATCATCTCTTGTTGTCCCTTGGCCAGGGTCAGCAAGGTTTCTTGGAACTGTGCATTCTGCGCTTGCAAGTCTTTCATTGTTTGTTCGATATCCATCTTACTGAAATAAACAGTAGAAAGGAAAGGACGCCTATGGCGGAAAACTTGTTCATGTTATGATGCATGGAAATGTATATGCAAATGATTTCAAGGACTTAGAGGATTTAAATTTATTTAGACACAAATAACGAACATAAATTTCATTAATAAGTTCAAGTTGGGTAGAAACATGCCTCTTGGGATTACAAAACAAGAATAAACTCCTAAGACAAAAAGGTCGAGCGCATCTTCTTTGGTGCAATGTAGGCGTTCATACTTTGTTCTTCATGAAGTGGCCTAGTAAGCTCCCAAATCTTTTTCTCACCTACGTAGAAATGAGTCTCCAAGGTGTCTCGATCTTCTTTGAGGTGGATCCAAGACTTTTGTAATTCTTCAAAGTTTGACGGCATATCAGGATGAAAAATGATGCGAGACTCGTCCTCTTGAACACTAGGCTCTGAAATTACCGGCAGGATAGCAGCGTACAACATCATAAGACTTTGGGCACGAGCTCGCACCCATTTGAGGTATGGCTCCAAAGGGATGGAGTTCTTGCGCCCTAAAGTCTTGCTATCAGTCTTTTAACCATGCCCCAAGCATGGATGAACCTCTGGTGATAACCTTGCAGATCATTTGAATAGTCGAACACAACACCCTGGATGAGCATATCATGAGGACCGTTCCTCTGGGCGTAACCAAACTGGCGTAAGGCTAATGAAGGGTTGTAGGTGATACCTCCTCTAATGCTAAGGAGTAGCACATTAGGAAATTCTCCACAGCGATCAATAAAAGAGATAACTTCTTGGGAGTGAGGGCACCGGTAGATACCAGAGTGAGAAAGAGACATTAACCTTTGGTTCCACCTTAAGCCTGACTCATTCTTCATCACTGGCCGAGGAAGGTATGAAATAAACCACCTATAGAACAAAGGTGTACAACACATAAGAGTTCCTCATTTCTTTATAGTACGGGTGTGGAGTGAATGCATAATATCCCCGAGCAATGTAGGTATTGGGTTGCGAGCGAGGAAGATGTTGATGGCACTGACATCTATAAACTAGTCTGAATTAGGAAATAGAACCAGCCCATAAATCAAGAGAGCTAATACATCCTCAAAGACATGGTAACTCATAGCATATAAGAATATTTCAGCTTTCTTCATTAGAAAGTTCACAAGGAGGCCCTTAACTCCACTTCTTCTTTCCAAATTGGACTCAATTTCGGATGGCTTAAAATGCAAGGCTACAACAATAATTTCAGAATTTGGATCTTGTTCTAAACCAGTGAAAGGTACCTGCTCCAATATAGGCGAACCAAGTATTTTGGAGAATTCTTCCAGCGTGGGTACCAATTGATAGTCTGGACATGTGAACAATGATGCTTAGGATCGAAGAACTGGAAAAGGACATTCATCAAACCCTCGTCAAAATCGGTAGTAACCAAATCGAGCAAGTGACCATATCTCTTGTTGAATGATGAGCTTTCAGGAACCTTTAAGGCCAATTCCTTAAGTTTGGGAGGGATCACTACAAAGTTGATTTGAATGGTTTTTCTGCGAGTTGAATCCATGACCTATAAAACAGAGAGAATATAAATCCCTAGGCCCTTGAAATAGTTAGTGTATATGTTATGATGTTATGATTATGCTAAAAAATCACAGATATGTCAAACAAGCCATACAAAGACCTTAAGTTTAAAGGCTTGCATGAGTTTTAAAGGTAAATACCCTCTTGAAGTTTCAGTTGGTTCAACCTGTCCTAGAAAGTGAACGGGTTCTAAGGATTCTCATATCACAGACCTTTATTTTAGGCATTATTTTAGCTCAAGCACCGAAGTATTGCAGCCAAAATATCCCAAAAGTCAAATCTCAATGAGTGTAGTATCGAGTGTCAACCAATCTTCGGTCGAAACCAAAGCCAGCCATCTCACTACTTTCTAATGGCTTAGGATGAGTCAATTAAAGGTTCTAAAGGTCAGTTAGTGCTTAATGATACTAAGGAATCCTAATGTTATCCTTGACTGACTCAAGGAACATTAGCAAGAGTCGCCACCGAATTTTCTTTTATCCAACAAAGGAAAGGGTGAAAAGCACAGGAAAGACCTTTGAGATTATTTTTCGGGGGGTAAGTTATGAAAAGGGAAGGTGTTAGCACCCTTTTCATCTGTAGTTATCTACTGGCTCTTATTTTCTTGCTAGATCACTTGCTTTTGTTTGAAAATGTTTTTGTGGTGTGGGTTTTTGAAAGTACTTTGAAAAGTGTCCTTGTAACGGTTCTTGTCTCTATAAGAACGCGTACAAAGAGTTTTGTATTTTGAAAATGTTTCAAATGAAAGTGTTGGTGTATAAAATGTTTTGTTGTGAGCAAGCGAGCAACTAGGAGCATCCTACCTACTCAAAAGTCTTAAGTGCTTTTCCTCCTCCTTTAGGTGTTGCTATCTTACCATTGATTTGGTATGAAGCCCCATCGTTGGATGTGAAGTGACGGGCGTGGGTCATCGTATAGTCATGAGTAGCAATATTGTGAGATATCTTAGCATTTCTCTTGAGGGACTAAGATCATTCATAAGGCAACATTCGAAGCGTCATCGAGGGAATATGATCTTGTGTTTTCGATTGTTTTTTCTAAGACATCTCACATGAATATTATGACCATTTTCTCAAGGAAACAAGTGGAGTTAACCTTAGAGGTGCATGTATGAATAATGTGTTTAATTTTCATGCATTTAGTCTTTAATTAGTTTGTCTATTTTTTATTTTTATCTTGCCATACATTCTAGTTACTAGCATTTGCATAAAGGTAAAAAAATGCAGAAAATAAATCCTACACTATTACAACCATAGAAAGAAAATATAAAGAAAAATAAAAATAAAAGGAAGAAAAATGAGCTTTTTCGATTTAGGCAGAAGCATATTTCGATTCTGCATTTTTTGACCTCTTTCGATTTGGGCTTGGTGTCAGCAAGGTTATGTCCTTCGATTAAAATCTGGAGTCTGATCGCACTAAATCGCACTATGTTTCTGACTCAAATATAACATGTTTTCCTTAGTTTTTATTATCATTTTCTCGTATTATGTTCCTTTTTCCTTTGTTTTCAGGATTCTTGTCATTTCAGAGCCTTCTGTGAAGAAACGAGCCAAAACGCCAAGAAATTAGGGTTTTTCAAGATATTTTGCACTTATGGCGTTCAGCGCCGCGCTGGCTACAGGAAGCGCGATGACGTGGCCCACTTTCACCCAAAGACAAACTGCCACGTTCCCATGACGCGGCAGTTCCAGGCACCGCGCCCGCGGCCACCCTCACCGCGCCCGCGGCCTTCACAAAATGCTTCCCGCTCAAAAGAAGTTGAGGGGCATGCTGGTCTTTACGCATCTCAAGGATCCTCTATAAATAGTCTTCGATTCTCATTATTTAGTTTCATCCAAGCTTAGTACAATCTTAAGCCATATACTATCAGTTTCTGTAAAGTAATAATCTCTTCACATCGGGGAGTTATTGCGGTGTAGATTGAGTTGTAATCGAGTTTTGGAGCACTTTGGTTGAAGTTCATCATACCGGCCTTACTTTCCCGTAGATTTGTATCAGATTCAAGTCTCCGATCGGAGCAAGGTTCTATTTTATTGCATTTCTTTATTTAATTGCTCTTACCATAGTCTACACGTTTTATAGACTTTAAATGCTCTTACCATAGTCTACACGTTTTATAGACTTTAAATGCTCTTACCATAGTCTACACGTTTTATAGACTTTAAATGCTCTTACCATAGTCTACACGTTTTATAGACTTTAAATGCTCTTACCATAGTCTACACGTTTTATAGACTTTAAATGCTCTTACCATAGTCTACACGTTTTATAGACTCGCACTTACTATGTCTGGCTAAACTATAAAGGTTTGGATGTAATGATTGTCATCATGGTCGTGTTCCAATTATCATGCTAGTGAAAATACTCTGGGGAAGTTTTGCTTCTAACTTAAGTCAATTATGTTTAAATGATTATTGGGTAAGATCGAAAGCCGTCCAAACTAACGATACGACTTGATTATTATTTAACCAAACAAAAAGAGCGAAAGCCGTTGATTGGTTAAATAGGAATCATTGACCTTTTTAGAAAACGATTTTGAAACTATTTTCGGACGCGTTTGTAGGTTTGAAATCTGACTTTTGGCCAAAAGCCAAGAGTCTCTTTAAGTTAATCTTTCCAAGTAAAATTACTTTTCTGTGTCAAAACTATCAATTTCTTAAAAATAGGTTTACCTCTTTAACGCGGAAGGCACCCTTTATATGTGACAATAAAGGAATTTAATTTAAAGAGTAAACTCGGTTCTTAGTAGTCAAAAGCTACAAGTTCCCGTTAAATTGATTCTTTGCTATCAATAGAAAATACTGCCTCATAAGTAGTTTCATCTATGCATGACCAGGACCAATATCTGATTACATGATTTACATTCCAACCTGTCTTTTGAACTGTTATTTACTTCACCCATTTACTTTGTTGCACTGCACTCACATCAATATTCTTGTTCGCCTTAGATAAGCACCTTAGCAATAGAGTTGATAGATTGACAATTGGTCTCTGTGGTTCGATAATCTTATATATTACTTCGATAGGCTGTGCACTTGCAGTACTATATTTAGGCTATACGTCACACACCCATCAAGTTTTTGGCGCCGTTGCCGGGGACCAACTTCGTCAAATTTCGTACCCTATTGTTATCCCGTTTAGACTAAGGCTATTCTAGCCGGTAGATGCGTAGAAATCGTAGCACCGGTAACCTAATAGATCCTTTAGTAGAACCTGAACGTTACGCTCGTGCCCGTCTTTTTATACGTAGGATAAGAAGAGCTATGGCAGAAGATCGTAACCAAAGACCACTCAAGGAATTCGCCCAACCATCTAACGAGGAACCTAGTTCTAGTATAGTAAACCCTACTATAACTACCAACAACTTTGAACTAAAGCCCTCGTTACTACAATTAGTACAACAGAACCAATTCGCTGGTCTCGCTACCGAGAACCCGAATCAACATTTAAAGGTATTTATCCAGTTAGCTGACACCCTTAAGGCAAATGGAGCCACTCCCGAAGCTATCCGTTTAAGACTGTTTCCTTTTTCCCTTAGAGGTAAAGCTCACGACTGGTTAGACGCCCTTCCAACTAACTCAATAACAACTTGGGAAGACCTCAGGAGAGTTTTTCTTGCGAGGTATTTTCCACCCAGCAAAACCGCTGTTCTTAGGAACCTGATCACCAGTTTCACCCAAAACCAAGGCGAATCACTTTTTGATGCCTGGGAGAGATATAAAGAACTTTTAAGAGCTTGTCCGCACCATGGCCTGGAGCAATGGTTAATCATACATACCTTCTATAATGGACTCCATTATAACACAAAGATGTCCATAGACGCTGCCGCTGGCGGAGCGTTGATGAACAAACCTTACCCTGACGCTTGTGCCCTAATAGAGGACATGGCCCAAAACCACGCCCAATGGGGATTAGAACGAGCGACAGTAGAGAAAAAGGAGAGCCATGGAGGGAAGCATGAGGTAAGTTGCATGGACATGATCAATGCCAAGATGGACGCCCTAGCTTTGAGAGTCGAAAACATGTCTCAAAACCCAACCACAGTAGCAGCAATCCAATCGGAATGCGAACTCTGTGGAACTCAAGGACATCAAACCGTTGACTGTAACCTTTTGAACGAATCTAGCTCAGACCAAGTTAACTATACCCAAGGGAACCCTTTCTCGAATACCTACAATCCTGGATGGAGGAACCACCCGAATTTCTCTTACAAAAACAATAACCCTATCCAAAATCCCAGACCGTCGAGACCTCAAGGATTCCAAGCGCAAAAACAAAACCAACCTATGCAAATAGTACCCCCAAGACCAAACCTTAAAGAAACCATAGACACCTTTATTCAGACTCAAACTCAGCAAAACAAGGAGTTTATGAACCAACACATTCACACTAACGAACTAGTTACCCAACTGGCAACCAAGTTTGACCAGATAATAACCCACACCAAAATGCTTGAGACTCAGATTTCTCAAGTAGCGCAAAACACCTCTGTACAAGTTGCACCTGGAGGACAATTCCCTGGACAAACTCAACCAAATCCGAAAGGCCAAGCAAACTCTATCACCTTAAGAAGTGGAACTGCTTATGAAGGGCCTAGAAATCCTAACTTAAGCACATCAGAAAAAACTATAGAGGATGCTACACCTAAAGACCAGGTAGAGGAACCAGAGAAACCAGAAAAGCAATCAAAACCAGAAGTAGGGAATAACACTCAACAACCTTATAAACCACCTATTCCATTCCCACAGAGGCTGAAAAACACCAAAGTAGAAAACCAGTACCAAAAGTTTATTAAGGTAATAGAGAAACTCCATGTAGAGATTCCTTTTACTGAAGCTATAACCCAGATACCATCATATGCTAAGTTCTTAAAAGACATTTTGACCAATAAACGGCGACTCGATGATCCCAAGCCTTTAGAATGTCATTCTATCTCCGAAAATAAACTCGCCAAGAAAGATAAAGACCCTGGAAGTTTTTCTATCCCTTGCATCCTAGGTAACCATATGATAGACAAAGCATTTTTAGACCTAGGAGCGAGCGTAAGTCTGATGCCTCTGGCCGTCTGTAAGAGGTTAAAGTTAGGAGAACTTCAACCTACTAAGATGTCCTTACAACTAGCTGATAGATCTGTCAAATATCCCATGGGTATTTTAGAAGACATACCTGTCAAGATTGGTCAGTTGTACATTCCGACCGATTTCGTCGTAATGGATATTAAAGAAGATGAGGATATCCCAATCCTCTTAGGAAGACCCTTCCTATCAACCGCCGGAGCTATAATAGATGTTAAGAAAGGGAAACTGACTTTCGAGGTAGGAGATGAAAAGATTGAGTTCATTTTATCAAAATTTCTAATGGCACCAGTGATAGGAGATGCGTGTTACGCTATCGACGTCATTGACGAATGTATAAATGAGCTCGAACAAAATGAATTTTTAATCGAATTACCATCAACCCCTATTTTAGAGGATGACGGATTTGAGAGTATCGAACCATACATTGACGACAACCTTTTCGAATGCTTAGCTCTTACCCCTGACCTTATGCCGCGTACTGAGAAAACCACTATAGAACTTAAGGAACTACCCAAGAATCTAAGATATGAATTTTTGGATATGGAGATGAGCAAACCTGTTATAATTAGCGCCGCTCTAAACCAAATAGAAACAAATCAACTCTTAGATACCTTGCGGAAATATCCCTCAGCTTTAGGGTATAAAGTTTCAGATTTAAAAGGGATAAGCCCATCCGTATGCATGCATCGGATTTTGCTAGAACCAGATTCAAAACCCTCAAGAGAACATCAAAGACGACTAAACCCTATCATGAGTGATGTAGTCAAGAAAGAAGTTCTTAAGTTATTAGAAGCTGGTATCATATACCAAATTTCGGATAGTGAGTGGGTAAGCCCAGTCCATGTGGTACCCAAAAAAGGAGGTATCACTGTTCTGAAAAATGAGAAAGGTGAGCATGTGGCAAAACGAACAGAAGGAGGATGGCGTATGTGTATAGATTACAGAAAGTTGAATAAGGCGACGAGAAAAGACCATTTCCCTCTCCCATTTATAGATCAGATGCTTGAACGTCTGGCAAGACACTCGTATTTCTGCTATCTTGATGGGTATTCGGGGTTTTTCCAAATCCCTATTCACCCAGAGGACCAAGAGAAAACCACATTTACTTGCCCTTATGGAACATTCGCTTATAGACGAATGCCCTTTGGACTCTGCAATGCACCTGCCACTTTCCAACGTTGTATGATGTCAATTTTCGCAGACTACCTAGATGGAATTATGGAAGTATTTATGGACGACTTTTCAGTGTGTGGGTTTGATTTCAAAAATTGTCTCTTAAACTTAGAGAAAATCTTAAAAAGATGTGTGGAAGTAAACCTTGTGTTGAATTGGGAAAAATGTCACTTCATGGTAAATGAAGGGATAGTTTTAGGACACATCATTTCTGAAAGAGGTATAGAAGTCGATAAGGCCAAGATAGAAGTAATAGAAAACCTAAACCCACCTAAAACCGTTAGGGAAGTAAGAAGTTTTCTAGGACATGCCGGGTTTTACCGACGCTTCATCAAGAATTTTTCCGTAATAACGAAACCTTTAACTAACTTATTGATGAAGGATGTCGAGTTTGAATTCGACCAAAAATGTCTTGAGGCCTTTGAAATTCTAAAGCAAGCTCTTGTTTCAGCTCCTATCATAAGACCACCAGATTGGACACAACCCTTTGAAATCATGTGCGATGCTAGTGATTTCGCTGTAGGAGCTGTACTAGGGCAAAGAAAAGACAAGAAACTGCATGTTATTTACTACGCTAGTAGAACACTAGACGCTGCCCAGCTAAATTATACAACCACAGAAAAGGAATTGCTAGCCGTAGTTTTTGCTATTGATAAATTTCGATCTTATTTGGTGGGAGCAAAAATAATAGTATACACAGATCATGCAGCAATCCGGTACTTATTAAGTAAGAAAGATGCTAAGCCTAGATTGCTCAGATGGGTGCTTTTACTCCAAGAATTTGACTTGGATATTAAGGATAAGAAAGGAGCTGAAAACTTAGTAGCTGATCATCTCTCTAGGTTAGAACACCTTAAACCTGAACTCATACCTATAGACGATCACTCTACTTATGAAAGATTAATAGCTGGGATAAACTCAACAGAAGAAGAGACC
Organism: Vicia faba; assembly: GCA_948472305.1. Taxonomy (NCBI): domain Eukaryota; kingdom Viridiplantae; phylum Streptophyta; class Magnoliopsida; order Fabales; family Fabaceae; genus Vicia; species Vicia faba. The sequence goes on along the minus strand of OX451737.1, from coordinate 1,695,926,663 downwards.
TATGAGGAAATCTCAACCATGAACAGCGTACCATGGTACGCAGATATTGTGAACTATCTGGCCGCTGATATCATACCCCCTGACTTAAGCTACCAACAGAAGAAGAAGTTTTTTGGAGATGTTAAACACTTCTTTTGGGATGAACCCCTCCTATTCAAAAGAGGAATAGATAATATATTCAGACGATGTGTGCCGGAAGAAGAAGTAGGCAACGTCATTAAACATTGTCATGCTTCGCCTTATGGTGGACATGCAAGCACATCTAAGACATGCGCCAAAATATTTCAAGCAGGTTTCTATTGGCCTACTATATGGCGCGATGTCCACACTTACATTACGAGATGTGACCGATGCCAACGCACTGGGAACATCTCAAGACGTGATGAAATGCCTTTAAGTAACATCCAAGAAGTGGAAATATTTGATGTCTGGGGTATAGATTTCATGGGACCTTTTCCTTCCTCAATGGGTAACAAGTATATCCTAGTAGCTGTCGATTATGTTTCAAAGTGGATCGAAGCTGTTGCATCGCCCACAAACGATACCAAGGTAGTTATCAAACTGTTTAAGAATATTATTTTTCCTAGGTTTGGAACCCCGAGGTTAGTCATAAGTGATGGAGGATCGCATTTTATATCTAAGATATTTGACAAGCTTCTAAGCAAATACGGAGTAAAACATAGAGTAGCATCGCCATATCACCCGCAAACCAGTGGCCAAGTAGAAGTATCGAATAGGGAGATTAAGCAGATCCTAGAAAAAACCGTATCAATATCCAGAAAAGACTGGTCTGGAAAACTTAAAGACGCTCTATGGGCTTATAGAACGGCTTATAAAACCCCTATTGGAACAACTCCTTATCAGTTGGTTTATGGAAAGTCATGTCATTTACCCTTCGAACTAGAACATAAAGCCTATTGGGCCATTAAATCCTTGAATCTAGATTACCTAAAAGCCGGAGAAAAACGTATCCTGGACATTCACAAGCTAGAAGAGCTTCGCTTGAATGCCTACGAGAATGCCATCATATATAAGGAAAGAACCAAGATGTGGCATGATAAAAAAATCATCAAGAAAGATTTCAACATTGGTGATCCTGTTCTCCTATTTAACTCAAGGTTACGACTTTTTCCTGGTAAGCTTCGTTCAAGATGGACAGGTCCATTTGAAGTGTCAAAAGTTCTAAAGTCTGGAGCAGTAGAAATCAAAAACAATTCATGCGCTCCATTTGTGGTAAATGGACAAAGACTGAAGCTATACAAAGGAGGCGATTTGCCTGTTGACTACTCTAGTCATATTCTTATAGACCCACCAATACCCACATAAAGTAAGATCTAATCGTCGAGCTAAAGACGTTAAACAAGCGCTGCATGGGAGGCAACCCATGGTTTCAGGTACCTCCTCCTACCTTATTTTGGAACATTGAGGACAATGTCTGATTTAAGTGTGGGAGGAGCATTTATCGCTTTTATTTATCGCACTTTTTCCTTTTATTTATCGCTTTTATTTCCCTTCCGCAATTTTTCTTTTTTATATTCGTAGTCAATAAAATGCATGTGATAGGCGAGTCTTTCTGCGTAGTGTACCCTTTCATTTTTTCCCACTTTTGGCCTTACAAAATTTTTCTTTTCAAAGATTTATGGTTGTTTTTAAGGATTTGGGCTATGAGACAGGTCCTAGATAGGGTCTATTTCTCGGACACTCCCTTTTTGAAAAATTCGTTATCATTTTTACACCGTAAGCCTCTTTGAATATTTAGATTAGATCCTTTCTCCCCAATATGCTATGATTTTAAATAAAACTGTACAAATAGGTCTTCAAGTAGTTTATCTTAGCAGTCAGCTCCGGCCTAAGCATGCTCTAAGTGTGGGATCGATGAATATAAGTGGATGATCTCTATTTTTGCCTTAAAAATTATAAAATAAAGTATGAATACGACTACGAGTTGGGTAATCCTCACAAAGATTACTCAACTCAAGAAAGTTGTAAGCACTAACAAAAACAAAGAAAAAAATATATATATAAGGCATATCTGTTGTAGTTGGTTCAGAGGTATCTGGTGCTGAACTTGGTAGGGCGGACTACGGTCCGATCCCCCGCAACTGCAAATGGGTAAAATAAAAAGGGATTAAACCAACTCTTGTACCAGAATCCCATCACTTGAGATCAGAGTCACTAACCGGTCACTACACCATGAGTATGTACGGATAACGGGCTTAATGTGATTGCGCCTGAATGAAAAAGGACCTCGTACAAAAAGAAGTCTTAGCATAGTAAGGGTATGAGGATCGATCTGTATACTTATGAGGTTTATGTCCGCATTTCTGCGAGTAGTGTAATTACGATACCCTTGGTTCAGATAGTTAGTGCCTGACGACACACCCTTACTCGGACTTAGAAGCCCTCTTTGCCCAAAACCTGTATACACCAAAATTCTCTTTCATCTACTTCTAAGAGTTGTTGCTTGAGGACAAGCAAAGGTCTAAGCGTGGGAGGATTTGATCGCACTAAATCGCACTATGTTTCTGACTCAAATATCACATGTTTTCCTTAGTTTTTATTATCATTTTCTCGTATTATGTTCCTTTTTCCTTTGTTTTCAGGATTCTTGTCATTTCAGAGCCTTCTGTGAAGAAACGAGCCAAAACGCCAAGAAATTAGGGTTTTTCAAGATATTTTGCACTTATGGCGTTCAGCGCCGCGCTGGCTACAGGAAGCGCGATGACGTGGCCCACTTTCACCCAAAGACAAACTGCCACGTTCCCATGACGCGGCAGTTCCAGGCACCGCGCCCGCGGCCACCCTCACCGCGCCCGCGGCCTTCACAAAATGCTTCCCGCTCAAAAGAAGTTGAGGGGCATGCTGGTCTTTACGCATCTCAAGGATCCTCTATAAATAGTCTTCGATTCTCATTATTTAGTTTCATCCAAGCTTAGTACAATCTTAAGCCATATACTATCAGTTTCTGTAAAGTAATAATCTCTTCACATCGGGGAGTTATTGCGGTGTAGATTGAGTTGTAATCGAGTTTTGGAGCACTTTGGTTGAAGTTCATCATACCGGCCTTACTTTCCCGTAGATTTGTATCAGATTCAAGTCTCCGATCGGAGCAAGGTTCTATTTTATTGCATTTCTTTATTTAATTGCTCTTACCATAGTCTACACGTTTTATAGACTTTAAATGCTCTTACCATAGTCTACACGTTTTATAGACTTTAAATGCTCTTACCATAGTCTACACGTTTTATAGACTTTAAATGCTCTTACCATAGTCTACACGTTTTATAGACTTTAAATGCTCTTACCATAGTCTACACGTTTTATAGACTTTAAATGCTCTTACCATAGTCTACACGTTTTATAGACTCGCACTTACTATGTCTGGCTAAACTATAAAGGTTTGGATGTAATGATTGTCATCATGGTCGTGTTCCAATTATCATGCTAGTGAAAATACTCTGGGGATGTTTTGCTTCTAACTTAAGTCAATTATGTTTAAATGATTATTGGGTAAGATCGAAAGCCGTCCAAACTAACGATACGACTTGATTATTATTTAACCAAACAAAAAGAGCGAAAGCCGTTGATTGGTTAAATAGGAATCATTGACCTTTTTAGAAAACGATTTTGAAACTATTTTCGGACGCGTTTGTAGGTTTGAAATCTGACTTTTGGCCAAAAGCCAAGAGTCTCTTTAAGTTAATCTTTCCAAGTAAAATTACTTTTCTGTGTCAAAACTATCAATTTCTTAAAAATAGGTTTACCTATTTAACGCGGAAGGCACCCTTTATATGTGATAATAAAGGAATTTAATTTAAAGAGTAAACTCGGTTCTTAGTAGTCAAAAGCTACAAGTTCCCGTTAAATTGATTCTTTGCTATCAATAGAAAATACTGCCTCATAAGTAGTTTCATCTATGCATGACCAGGACCAATATCTGATTACATGATTTACATTCCAACCTGTCTTTTGAACTGTTATTTACTTCACCCATTTACTTTGTTGCACTGCACTCACATCAATATTCTTGTTCGCCTTAGATAAGCACCTTAGCAATAGAGTTGATAGATTGACAATTGGTCTCTGTGGTTCGATAATCTTATATATTACTTCGATAGGTTGTGCACTTGCAGTACTATATTTAGGCTATACGTCACACACCCATCAGAGTCAGAGGAGTCATGCCCTTCAATTGGGATTTGGAGTCAGTGGAGTCATGCCATTCGATTCGCCTTTCTGCCTCCTTCAACTAGGGGTTGAAACCAGTGTAGGTGTGCCTTTCGTCTGGGCCTGGAAGTCAGCATGGTTCTGTCCTTTATTTGTGGCTTGGAGGAAGCAAGATTCTGGCCTTTGTTTGAGGACTTAGAGCAACAAATCTCATGTTTCGCCACAGACTCCTTGCTAACTCTTTGTAAGCATATTGGACCCTCAGATTATGATTCGAAAAGCTTGCGCAGCTAGCCAATCGAAGGGTATAACAAACCTGTCTTAAAATCTAAAAATGAAATAACCAAACATAACTACAGCCCAGTGGTTAGCGTGAAATCTAATGGGTCACAAAGTCCGAAGTATAACTAAACTAATATTGAGTTTTCAACATGTAGGCATTCATAATCGAAAGCTAAAACATGGTCTAGAAATGTCTACATTTTTTTATTGGCATGTGTGCATGATATCAAAAATCGAATAGACTCAAGTTTAGAAGAAAACTTACTTCTTGAAGTTCTTAAATCGAAGGGAGATGTAAGTGCTTTCTTTGACAGAAAATGGGAGTTCGTTGGGATTTTCCTGAGGCTAGTCTAGTTGCTACTTTGTGAAAGCAGTGACTGAGTCGAAAGAGGTTGTGTGGGTGGAATCAAAGACTTTTTTATAACAAGTGATGGGGTAACTCAAAGTCCTATTGTATGATAGCTGGGGAGTGGGTCGAAGGGTGGTTTGATGGTCACTTGGAGGGTGAATCGAAGGTTTTTTTTCTTAGTGTATAGAAGTGTTTGAAAAAAGAATGTTGGGAGGTGTTTAAGAATTGTTGAGAATTTTCACAAGTGTTTTCTTGTAATCCTTCAGGCGCCCTTAACATGTGTGGTGATCCCTCCTATTTATAGATGGCTTGGGTTAATGCTTTGGGAGGGAAAACAAAAGGTTCAAACAAAAAAGGTATGTTGTATTTGTAGCTTTCGAGGGACAATGTTGTGTATGCTATTTTGGTGAAAGATTGAGGCAGTGTTCCAGGACTGTTGTGCAGCAGTTTTGGAGCTTTATGGCCAGTGTATCAGGCCTGAACTTGGCAGTAAGCATCTTTTGATATCTCCACCTTTCGTTTTGACCATCTTCGACCAGATTCTCCTTCAAACAATGTTATTTGATTTTTAACCAACAAGTGTCCTTTGAATGGGCTATTTTTGTGCATCCTTCGAAGAAGCCAAATGTGTGACCCTTGGATGGGTCACCAAAACATGCCTCAAGGTGGGCTATGAAAATCCTTCGAATGGACCAACAAGCATGCCCTTCGAATGGGTCAAATTAGTGCCTTTCGACCAGGCCCTTCGTGGGTTCCTTCGAATGGTCCAAATGTGTGCTCTTGGGATGGGTCAATAAAATATATCATTCGAATGGAAACATCCTGACGTGCCTGGCAAGCCCTTCGAATTCACTAGCACGGTGCTTCCTTCGCCTCAGGCAATGGCATAGTGTAGAGTTTGTGTGTTCGAATCAAGCCATTTCCACGAGAGATCCTACCCACTCAAATTTTCCTGCAAAGGGGCCATATGGCCAAACGAAAGAGGGTATGCAGGAGGTTCCTGCCTTGTGACCTTATGCAAGTATGTTCAAACTAAAGCTTGTAAAAGGGGAGCCGCATGTCCAAACGAAATGTGTGACCAAAAGCTTGTACTAAAGGATTCATTGTAATTGCAAGCTTCTCAAGTCATATTTAAAGCATGTGTTTTGATGAAGACAACATGGACATCAACATTCAAAGGATGTGCAAAAAGCTTATCAACATCAAATAAAAGTCTTGAAGATTATTGAAGAATTATTGAAGAAATCATCAAATGTCAATATGGTATAAATAATTCTTAAAATCTTGAATATAGATGTTCACAATATGCATTCATCAACTTATACATATTCCATAACTTTAAAATCAAGAAAACTTTGTTTGAAATATCTTTCAAAAAGTATTTTTGAAAATAAACCTTTAGGAACCGAATCCTCCCTAACAGGGAACCGGGTTCCAGAATTTCTCAAAAAACATGTCCCTGGATTTTGTACCAGGAACCGGGTTGTACCAATAGGGGAACCGGTTCCTGCGTGATAATTTTGAATTCCAACTTATAACGTTCACTAAGAACCGGGTTCTGTCAGTGTCGGAACCGGTTCCTAGCGAACCAATGCAGCTTTTACTTTGTTTTTTGAACATTTTTCAAGTGGTATCTTTTCATGAATGCATTGCAACTTTTCATATGAATTGGCATGAATGAAGAGGTTCTTATGACTTTATAAAATGCAGATTTTCTTATTTCAAACAATGCTTCAATTTTCCAATTAACAAATATACTTCTTCATTAACAATTTTCTCATTCACTCACATTTGAAATTATACTTTCATGTGTTCATAATTTTGTGAAACTTTCCATATACACTTTCATTATCATTACAAGTTTCATACATACATTGTGAACATTTATATACATTGTTGAGAATTGTTTTTATCTTGAAGAAGAAGATCAATTGAAGATTGATAAAGCTCTCCATATACTTCAAACTAAATCATTGTATTACTTAAAGAAATTTTTCCCTTACTATCCAGGATTGTTGGAAGTAAGTGTTGTGATTTGAAGAGGATTGTTCTTCATTCACATTAGTGTTTGTTTGGTCTTAAAGGTGTTAAGAACCTTTGATCCCCCTATAGGTTAGATAGTAAGCATAGGATGTACAATCATTCTAACTATAGTGAAATCTCTTTCGTGTTGGAAAGGGGACTGGAGTACTCTCGGATTGTGAGGGGAACCAGGATATATCACCGTGTTCTTTACTTTTCCGCTTTATCGCTTTCATCACCATAATCAAGAGAAGATAAAGATATAATCAAAACCTTCAAACACTTAACCAAAAAAATACTACCAAGCATTCTCATAAAACCGAATTTATTTTTATAAGACCTAATTCACCCTCCCCCCCCCCCCCTCTTAGGCACTCTGAGACTTACAATTGGCATCAGAGCAAGTTATAGGTAACTTGTTCCTAAAGATCCAGAATGGCTTCCGCAAATCATCAACCAGTTTTCAGAGATGGTGGTAGTAACAACAAGCCTCCTCTTTTCTGCGGTGAATATTTTGACTTCTGGAAAATACGCATGAAGGCGCATTTAGAAGCACAAGGAGAGGAAGTATGGGATGCTGTTGAAAATGGTCCATTTATCCCGATATCAGTAATCAATGGCATTGGTTCTGTAAAACCCAAAACTGCATGGGACGACGATGATAAAAAGAAAGTTCTCTATGACAAAAAGGCAATAAACCTTCTTCAAGGTGCACTCAGTATGGACGAATTTTTCCGTGTCTCGAACTGCAAGACAGCAAAAGAAATATGGGATACCCTGGTTCAAACTCATGAAGGAACGGCTGAAGTAAAAAGATCAAGGCTAAATACCTTGAGTCAAGAATATGAACTATTTCGAATGCAGCCCGGAGAATCCATTCTTGACTTACAAAAGAGATTTGTGCATTTGACAAATCACTTAAATGCTCTTGGTAAAACCTTGACAAATGATGAACTCAACTTGAAAATCCTTAGATCATTGACTAGGGAATGGCAACCAAAGGTAACGGCAATCTCGGAAAAGAAGAGTCTCTCCGCAATGACTTCCGCTACATTATTTGGCAAACTTCAAGAATATGAAACGGAACTCGGTAAACTTGAAAAACATGAAAATTTAGAGAAGAAATCCAAAGGCATTGCCTTGAAAGTTGATTCAAAGGAAAGTCAAGATAAAGATGCATCGGAGGAAGATGAAAACTTCTTGCTTCTTGTAAAAAGGTTAGGAAAATATTTTGGTCATAAAAATAATCTTCATAATGCTAACTTTGTCAAAAGGAAGAAATTTTATAATCATAAAGATAAAGAAGCCTCCACATCAACACAAGATGTCACATGTTATGAATGTGGAAAGCAAGGTCACATAAAGCCGGATTGTCCAAAACTCTCCAAGAAAATGGATTCAAAGGAAAAAAGGAGTTCAAGAACAAAAAGGCTTATGTTGCATGGGAAGATAATGAGATAAGTTCTTCATCCGATTCGGAAAGCGAGGAATGTGCAAATCTAGCATTAATGGCTTCACATCACTCCGACGATGAATAAGAGGTTAGTAATGAATTTAATCTTTTTGATGATGATGTTCAAGATGCTATTGATGAACTCTTGAAAGAATGCAAAAGTTTATACAAAAAGGTGTCAAATCAAGAAAAAGAACTTCTAAGTTGTTTATAAAAAATTGACACCATGACTAAAGATTTTGATCTTCAAAAACAGAATTTTATTAAAGAAAAAGAAAACTTTGCATGCTCCAAGTGTGAATCAAATGTCTTTCAAATTGTTCAATTGAAAAGAGTCATTGAACGATATGAAAAAGGACAAATAGGATTGGAAGGATTACTAAGCCAACAACGCTATCCAAATGATAAAAGGGGTCTTGGTTATGTGAATTCTAAGAAACCAAGTAACAATCCCACTGTTTTTGTAAAGGCTAGTAATAGCTCCAATCCAAAGAAAGTAGAAACGAAGCAAGTTGTTCATAATCATCAAAAGAAAAAGGCTAATGTATCGAAAAAGAAAACATTTCCTAAGAAGAAATCTTATCCTTCTAGATATAGAAGTAACTTTGAACCTACTTGTTTTTATTGTGGTATTAAAGGCCATACACCTAATGCTTGCTATGTTAGAAACTTTAGTATAGCAAGTGGGCATTATGTGTGGGTGAAAAAGGGAACTAACTATGAAGGACCCAAGGCAACTTGGGTACCTAACAAAGAATAATTTGTTTGTGTAGGTATGCTTGAAATCCACATCAAATGTTTGGTATCTTGATAGTGGATGTTCAAAGCATATGACAGGAGATGTACACCAATTTTCATATCTAGTACATAAAGCCAAAGGGTATGTCACCTATGGAGACAACACCAAAGGAAAGATTCTTGGCGTTGGAATAGTTGGCACACCTCCATCCATTCAAATTGAGGATGTTCTCTATGTTGAAGGATTAAAGCACAATCTTCTTAGCATAAGTCAACTTTGCGATAGAGGGTTCAAGATCAATTTCAACAAAGATGAATGTCTCATTATGGATGAGGCAACCAATGAGGTAAAACTCAAAGGTATAAGAACTAACAATATTTTTATGATTACTTTAGATGATTTGTCTCTGAAGGTACAATGTCTTATTGTAAACAACAATGACGCTTGGTTATGGCACAAGAGGATCGCTCACATTCACATGGAGCACTTGAACAAATTGGTTAAGCATGACTTAGTTATTGGTCTACCAAAGATGAAGTTCATCAAAGACAAATTATGTAATGCATGCCAAAAGGGCAAACAGACCAAAACAACTTTCAAATCTAAGAATGTGGTGTCTACTACAAGACCACTACAATTGTTACACATGGATCTCTTTGGTCCATCAAGAACAAAAAGCTTAGGAGGTAATGTATACGCTTTAGTCATTATTGATGATTTTTCTAGATATTCTTGGACTTTGTTTCTTGTGCAGAAAAGTGATGCTTTTAAAGCTTTTAAGAAGTATGCTAAGCAAATCCAAAATGAAAAATCACTAAAGATTGTATCCATAAGAAGTGATCATGGTGGAGAATTCCAAAATGCTCAATTTGAAGAATTTTGTAAAGAACATGGTATCTCTCATAATTTTTCAGCACCTAGAACTCCACAACAAAATGGAGTAGTTGAAAGAAAGAATAGGTTTCTAGTGGAACTTGCAAGAACAATGCTTAGTGATGCAAATCTTCCTAAATATTTTTGGGCGGATGCGGTTAGTACGGCATGTTATGTTGGAAATCGAGTTATCATTAGACCTATAATAAAGAAGACTCCATATGAACTCTTCAAAGGAAGAAAGCCAAATATTGCTCACTTTCACATTTTTGGATGCAAGTGCTTTGTTCTTAATAATGACAAGGATAATCTCGGTAAGTTTGACGAGAAATTCGACGAAGGTATAATTCTTGGTTATTCGCTTTCTAGTAAAGCATATAGAATTTATAATAAAAGAACTTTAACTATTGAAGAATCTATGCATGTATCTTTTGATGAAACTAACCCCTCTAAGGAGGAAGTAGTTGTTTGTGATGATGATGATCCTATAGATTTACCCCCGGAAGATCTTTCATTTTATCAAATTAAGAAATCACCGGAAAATCAAGAAAACATGGTTCAACAAGATTCAAACACCAATGATCTACCAAAAGAATGGAGAACTCATAGATACCATCCTATTGACAAAATTATTGGTGACATTAGCCAAGGAGTATCAACAAGATTGAATCTAAAAGATGCTTGCTTAAACATGGCGTTTGTTTCTCAAATTGAACCTACCAAAGTTGATGAAGCCTTAGGAGATGATCAATGGATTATTGCTATGCAAGAAGAATTAAATCAATTCGAGAGAAATCAAGTTTGGGAACTTGTTCCTAGACCAAGTGGTAAACACATCATAGGTACCCGATGGGTGTTTAAGAACAAACTTGATGAGAATGGTCTAATTGTTCGAAACAAAGCAAGGTTGGTTGCCCGAGGTTACAATCAAGAGGAAGGAATCGACTTTGAAGAAACATTTGCTTCGGTTGCAAGGTTAGAAGCTATACGTCTTTTACTTGCTTATGCTTGTTCATTAAATTTTCAGCTTTTTCAAATGGACGTCAAAAGCGCATTCTTGAATGGATACATCAATGAAGAAGTCTATGTCAAACAACCCCCGGGATTTGAAGACTTCAAACATCCTACACATGTCTTTAAGTTGAGAAAGGCTCTTTATGGCTTAAAGCAAGCACCAAGAGCATGGTCTGATAGACTTAGCAATTGTTTGTGTGAAAAAGGTTTCGAAAAGGGTAAGGTTGATAAAACCTTGTTCATTAAGAAAATCCAAAGTAACACTTTATTGGTTCAAGTCTATGTTGATGATATCATTTTTGGATCGACTAACAAAGAAATGTGTGAGGAATTCTCATTGATGATGCAAGGAGAATTCGAGATGTCTATGATGGGAAAGATGAACTACTTTCTTGGACTACAAATCAAGCAACTAGAAGATGGAATCTTCATCAATCAATCTAAGTATTGAAAAGAGTTATTGAAAAAGTTTGATATGGACAATTGTAAAGCCATGAATACTCCAATGGGCTCCGGTACATATGTTGATCAAGATGAATCCGGTACTCCAATTGATATTACAAAGTACAGAGGTATGATTGGTTCTTTATTGTACTTGACGGCAAGCCGTCCTGACATCATGTTTAGTGTTTGTCTTTGCGCTCGCTTTCAAGCAAATCCAAAGGAATCACACCTCATGGCAGTTAAAAGGATCATGAAGTATCTTAAAGGAACAATCAATGTCGGCCTATGGTATCCAAAAGGTAGTACTTGCACTTTAATTGGTTATTCTGACGCGGATTATGCAGGTTGTAAAACTGATCGTAAAAGCACAAGTGGTACTTGTCACATTATTGGAAATGCATTAGTATCATGGGCTTGTAAAAAGCAAGCATGTGTTGCTCTTAGCACGGCCGAAGCAGAATACATAGCAGCGGGTAGTTGTTGTGCACAAATTCTTTGGCTCAAGCAACAACTCCGTGATTACGGACTTGATCTCGGATGCATTCCTCTTCGATGCGACAACACAAGTGCTATAAATATTACAAAGAATCCGGTCATGCATTCAAGAACCAAACATATAGATATTCGACATCATTTTCTCCGTGATCATGTACTTAAAGGAGATGTCGAAGTCACTTTTGTGGATACTCATAACCAACTCGCAGATATCTTTACTAAACCGCTTGCTCGAGAACCTTTATTCAAAATCCGAAGAGAACTTGGTATTTTGGATGAAGGTGATATCTAATGTTTCTCTTAAGATACACGTCTTAATTTTTATATGTATCTATTTCACTCTTTTTCCCCATCCTTTTAGATGTTAACAAAGGGGGAGAAGAATATGCATGTGTGTTGTTTTGTTTCAAAGAAATTGCAGGCCCACATAAAATATCAAACTCACTCCAAAATTCAAAGAATCATGGACTTAGGGGGAGCATACAATTTAGGGGGAGCCTTGCATTTTCTCAACATGTTTACTACACAAAACAACATAAAACATTTCAAGAAATCATTTTCAAGACTTGGTTGTCATCATCAAAGAGGGGGAGAATGTAATTGCAAGCTTCTCAAGTCATATTTAAAGCATGTATTTTGATGAAGACGACATGGACATCAACATTCAAAGGATGTGCAAAAAGCTTATCAACATCAAATAAAAGTATTGAAGATTATTGAAGAATTATTGAAGAAATCATCAAATGTCAATATGGTATAAATAATTCTTAAAATCTTGAATATAGATGTTCACAATATGCATTCATCAACATATACATATTCCAGAACTTTAAAATCAAGAAAACTTTGTTTGAAATATCTTTCAAAAAGTATTTTTGAAAATAAACCTTTAGGAACCGGTTCCTCCCTAACAGGGAACCGGGTTCCAGAATTTCTTAAAAAACATGTCCCTGGATTTTGTACCAGGAACCGGGTTGTACCAATAGGGGAACCGGTTCCTGCGTGATAATTTTGAATTCTAACTTATAACGTTCACAAAGAACCGGGTTTTGTCAGTGTCGGAACCGGTTCCTAGCGAACCAATGCAGCTTTTACTTTGTTTTTTGAACATTTTTCAAGTGGTATCTTTTCATGAATGCATTGCAACTTTTCATATGAATTGGCATGAATGAAGAGGTTCTTATGACTTTATAAAATGCAGATTTTCTTATTTCAAACAATGCTTCAATTTTCAAATTAACAAATATACTTCTTCATTAACAATTTTCTCATTCACTCACATTTGAAATTATACTTTCATGTGTTCATAATTTTGTGAAACTTGCCATATACACTTTCATTATCATTACAAGTTTCATACATACATTGTGAACATTTATGTACATTGTTGAGAATTGTTTTTATCTTGAAGAAGAAGATCAATTGAAGATTGATAAAGCTCTCCATATACTTCAAACTAAATCATTGTATTACTTAAAGAAATTTTTCCCTTACTATCCAGGATTGTTGGAAGTAAGTGTTGTGATTTGAAGAGGATTGTTCTTCATTCACATTAGTGTTTGTTTGGTCTTAAAGGTGTTAAGAACCTTTGATCACCCTATAGGTTAGATAGTAAGCATAGGCTGTACAATCATTCTAACTATAGTGAAATCTCTTTCGTGTTGGAAAGGGGACTGGAGTACTCTCGGATTGTGAGGGGAACCAGGATATATCACCGTGTTCTTTACTTTTCCGCATTTATCGCTTTCATCACCATAATCAAGAGAAGATAAAGATATAATCAAAACCTTCAAACACTTAACCAAAAAAATATTACCAAGCATTCTCATAAAACCGAATATATTTTTATAAGACCTAATTCACCCCCCCTCTTAGGCACTCTGAGAGTTACATTCATGTGCCCCAAACGAAAGAAAGCATGAAGGGAAACATATACCAAAACGAAAGGTGTGACTAAGAGTTTGTGCTGAAGGACTCACACACCCCAAACGAAGGATGCATGCAGGGGATGAAAGGCTCAATCAAAACTTGCAATACTGGGAAGGCCATTGTCCCAAACTAAGGAGGCATGCAGGAGGCAAGATATGTAATCGAAAGAGAGCAGAACAAAGGCTTTTTCCTTATGAATCGAAGAGCGCCATTAGGAGGCTTTTGCCCTGTGCCTGCTGGCCTTGTGGGTGCTTTTTGTTGTGCAGGAAATAAGGAATCCATGGCTCAATCGAAGGCTTGTATGCATCCCGTCATCAACTTGTGAACCAAAGCCAACATGAGGGGAAGTATTTTTCTAATCAACATAGGCATGCATCCAATAGACGTCCAATCGAAGCAGGCATGCAGACAACCAATACATTGTGGACCGAATGAGGCATGAAAGAGACCATAGTCCAATCGAACCAAAGGAAATCGAAGAAGGCTTACAGGGGACCAAAAATCGAATCGAAGCAAGGGAAATCGAAGAAAACTTATTTTTCTCAAATTTTGTCAAAAATATTATTTTTATCTGTTTTCCTCCCTTTTTGACAGTTTACTTTTCAACTTGGTACTGGGAAATCCAATTGTACTTGCGCAAGCTTGAACCATGAGAATCCTTGTGAGAAATGCCTTGAAAAATGAGAGAGAAAATTTTGGGGTACAACACAATGTTACTGTAAAAACCAAATAGCTTCTCAACACAATCCAACCTGAAATGGGCGAACCTTGCATCAATTATGGCTTTCACCAACGAACTGCTATGGGCCTTTTCTGATTTAATTGTATTGGGCCTTAAACAAAATGAATTGCTTCATGGACCTCTTTAAATATAGAATACCCCCTTCCTATTTAAAACGGACCTTAATACCATAGTGGGCCGGTCCAATTTAACCAATAAATCCCCCCATGTACTCAGCATACCCCCTTCTATAGAATTCTAAATGGGCCAATAACCTTACATGGGCCCTTTATGATTTAGAAAGACCCAAGATTTCCCAAAATAGTGTAAACCCCCTTTCATAATTTGGAATGGGCTGAAACCAAAAGGCCTTAAACCAAAGTGAAACGGGCTTAGCAAATTGGATGTTAAGCCTTTAGCCTAAGACGCACCCTGTATAAAGCACAACCTTATTGGGCTTTGTTGTACCCCAAAATTTATCCTCTTTTCATACACGCATATTATTGGTTTTATGGTTATGGAATAAAGTTATATTTAGCAAGCTTCATCAGGTTACAAGTGACGTTTATTTCGCCAATGGATGTTCTCAGCATTTTCCGTGCTGAAATCAGTTCGCGCGTTTTGCAACGATTCGGGGTTCAAAGATTCACAAGTCCAACCCGGCAAGTCATATTCAGGTGTTCTTTCACCAAGATATTTCTGATAATGTATTCTCAAATTCAGGTTCGACTCAAGGGTCAATTCTTTAAAGAAGGTCTCTGAATGTGTGAGTTTTCTTGAAGAAATGTGGTGAAAAAGTGTGCTGAAAGTGCAGTTTTTACGCACTAAAAAATTCATAACTTGAATATCGTGGGTCGTTTTGAACCCGTTCCGGATGCCAAAATTCCGTATTGATGTTATCTACATTTTCATCTCTCACGGCTAGAAGCCAATTTTGACCAGAAGGTCTTCAAAAATACGGATTTATCAAGTATTTTCATACAGAAAATTTGTGACAAAAATTTATTTGCGTCATGTTCAGAAAATCATAACTTGGTCGATTTTCATCGTATCGAGCTGGTTTCGGTGCCAAAATTTAAAAAAATGAGTTGGCTAAGTTTTCACAGGAGGTATTGAATTCGAACTGTATCCAAAAGGCCTTCATTTTTTGCTCAGAGTGCGCGTGACGATCCTGAATGCTGAATATTATTTCATCTTGGTCGAAACTTCGAAAATTCATAACTCGGTCAATTTTTATCGGATTAGGACCATCTTTTTACACAAGGTCACTGACTTAGATATCTACAACGTTTCTTCCAAAGTCGAGACCGGGTTATGCTCCGATCAATACCAGCTTTTTATTGAAGAACGTGTCAGAGTTGACACTGGAGCCCAAAATAAGTTTGTCTGAGCCAAAACTTCAAAAACTCATAACTAATTCACCGTTTATCTGATTGAACCCACTTTTGGACAGGAGTTAGTTCTCGATGTTGGGTACATTTTGTTTTCACATTTCAACTTCAAAAATTTCACTTTAGCCCCTGCGATTTAGCCTGGAACGTGACAGACTCAAGTGAAGAAAAATTTGCACTATTGCTTGTGGTTATTGGAGGCCCAATTGCACATTCAACCCCCCATTTTTTTCTCTAATTTCTATTATATAATCTCATTCTTTTCACACAAACAAGAAGAGAAAAAAAATATTTGCCACAACCCTGTCAAAATATCAAATTCTTTCAAGAAACTCTAAAACCTTGAAATTCGTATTACAAACCCCAATCTCACTACAAACAATCCATCCTTGTTACAAACCCACATCTCACTACTTCTCCAGTAAGGGTAAGGTTGGTTTGATCTTCATGATCAAAAGGGTATAGAATCATTCATATATGCCATTTCGGTTTTAATATTACAAAATTTCATATATTTGCTTTATTTGTATTTCATGATATAGTAATTTATTTAATGTGTTCATGAGATTCAACACTGCAGATTTAGACAGGATCCTATGCGTGATTATTACAAAACGCTGAGAACAAAACAGAACAACCAACAATGCATGGCGAGACAGACATTTTGAGAAGGTTAAGGGCGTGGGTTCAACAACCACCCCTATTGGTTTTGGTTTTCTTCCTTTCTATTTATGATTTTACCTATTTTTATGTTTTCTGTTTAAAGTTTTATTTTTTCATAAAACTTAACATTTTTCACAAACCTTTGATTTTTCCTCCTAAACTTGAATGATTAATTTATGGTTTTAAATTAATTTGTGGTTCATCACCCACCCCTGACATTTGCATTATCTTTATTTTCTAACCCTATTTTTCATTGATGTTTCTTCCCATATCTATTTTTTGGCAAACTTAATTGTTTCTTATTAATCATTACACATAAACTTTTTTAAAACATTTTTTTAATTAAAATTAATTAGGTGTTTAGATTTTTTTAATTAACCTTTTTCTCTTTCAAAATTAACATTTTTTTAATTAAAATTAATTAGGTTTTTTAGGTTTTTTTTAATTAATTTTTTTTTCAAAACTAACTTTTTTTCATTCGAACTAATTAGGATTTAGGTATTTTAATTAACTTTTTTCAATATTAACATTTTTTTATTAATTAAAATTAATTAGGTTTTTTAGGTTTATTTAATTAATTATCATAAATCATTTTTTTCATAAAAAATCACTAAAAAATTTTCTTTACTATTTTCATCTTATTTTTATTTTCCTAGATAAAGTGTATTCGGTGCATTCAACTGTAATATCGTAGCTTTACTTTTTCCGCTTTTTTTCCATCATTATCATGTAATTGCTTCCGGGATGTAATAGTTTTAGGATTTCTTTTTCACACTCTTGACTATTATGTAACTGCCCCGAAGCTCTATAATAGTGTTGTACCCCAAAATTTACCCTCCCATATTTCTCAAAGTATTTCAAGAAAGATCCTCAAGTTGCTCAAGGTAGTCCAAGGTTTGGCCAGACAAGCTCTCTCCTAAGGCAGTCTACCTCAAATTAGGGTTTCATGTTGCATAAAGATGCTTGAGTCCAAGGGACCCCAAATGCTCAACATTGTCCTAATATGTTCTCAAGATCATCTATGTCAAGTTTCAATCCCTACAAAGGAAATTTGCTCAGTCAATTGCTCAAAGGCCTGAAAATCGACTGTGCTAGGGCAAAAGTCAAATGTGGCCCACATACAGTCAAACTTCAATATTTTTGGTCAAAATCTTCATTTTGAAATATATTTCATCATTTGACCAAGGTTTGATTATGATTCATCAAAGATTGCTCATAATTCATCAAGAACCAAAAGTTGCTAAATTAGGATTTTGCAGGAAAAGTCAACTCAACTTTGACCAAGCATAACTTTCTCATACTTTATGAGAAATGACCCATACAAAGCTCATTTTAAAGAGGATGAAATTATCTACAATCCATATTCATCTCCCAAGTTCAAAATATGCACTCACAAGAAGTTATGAATTTGGACATTATAGGTCATTTTGAAAAGTCAACAAAAACACCCTTTTTGTCAAAACTTCATAAATGAGCATGGAATATCAAATTGAGATGAGACCAAAAGGGTTGATTATAGGACATCTCAAGTTTTCTAAAAAGTCCAAGATCACCCTCATAAGGTTAAAATTGAGAGAGATGTGCATTGTCAAACTTGGACAATTTTTGAAAAAATGCATAAAGCAAATATTGACCAAACATGGAGTTTTTCCTAATGGGCCTATCTTTTCAAGTTTGAAACTCATTCCTAACATGATCCACGACCTCTAAGCCCACCCATACATTTTCCTACTATTTATGCTATTTATTTTGATATTTTATTCATTAAAATTCATAATTAAATAAATAAATAATGGAAATAATGTAAATTTTGATGTGAATCCATTTTGGGAAAGTTTTATGCTAGTTTAAGTCAATTGATTTCGTGCAATAACTTTTCAAATATGTCCAGGTTCATCCACATGTGAAAATGGCATAAAATCATCAAATATGGCATTTTTTTCAAATCTTGATCATGGTCTTAAAACACAACATTATGAGGGAGATTCTTTCCATGCTCTCTTTTCTCCTCATTCTCCTCTATAAATATGGATCCATACAAGCTTGAAAGGAATGAAAATCCTCTCTAAAAAGCTCTTCAAAAAGCTCTCTAAAAGCTCTTCAAAAAGCTCTCCAGAAATCAAAGAATTGGTGCAAGTCATATCTCGAGGTTCCGGTCTCTGTCAATTGACATCAAACCTCAAACCATCATCTTGAAGTCCTCAAGAGTCTTACAATGCCCAAGAGCAATCCATCACACGCCTAGAACGCCCCCCATTTGACAACATCAGTTTGGTAAAATTTTAAACTTTGGATCTCTAATTTTAATCACATTTTATGGTATGCTAACGTTTGTTTGAGTTTATATAGAACAATTATGGATGGTTGAATCATAGGTTCCACGCAAGAATAAAAAAATACCATAGTTAGAGCATGAAGCTTTCGAAGATTCGGGCCTAGGGATTTCTGATGATTGCACCCCCTGTTTACTTTTGCTACTAGGCCCATCTTTATTTTCATGTTTTATTCGTTTTGTTTATTTCTTTTAATCCCTTTTATTTTTTTTATCAATAAACAAATATAAAAATCACATAAAAATAGATTTAGGAATTTTTTTCTTAATTAAATTTTAATTTTAGGTAAAACTTTAATTTCTTTTTGTAAATAACTTAAAAATAATTAGAATAAATATGTTTTATTACTAACTTAATTATATTTTATTTTTTCCTAAAATAACCAAAGAAACCAAAATAGGTCACATAATTATTTTTATTAATTAATTTAATTAACTAATTAATTGCATATTTAATTTAGGAAACTTATTTCTTTTATTAAAAATAACAAAAAAACATTTTTTCTTTTAATTAGGTTAGAAGTGTCAAAACCTTAAATTCTGGTCGATCTTAATTCTTCTCGCGCGCTTTATTTTTATTATTTACCATATTGATGTAACTACCTACAACTTGTAATGGTTTAATTAGGACGTTTATTTACATTTATCGCTTTATTTTCAAAGGGTTTGTTTTTGGCTATGTAAATACCCGAAGCCTTGTAATAGCGTAGTTTAAATTCCGCACTTTATTAACTGTTAGATGTATGATATAGGGATGCATGATAAGAATGTATGATTAATTTTAAAACAGTTAGATCACCCTAAATGTGCAAAGATAAATAAACTGAAATTGAATCATTCGCACATGCGCACTCCTAGGGTACACTCTCACTTGGTTACCTTCGGTAAATGGTCATTGAGTATATGATGCTTTAGTGGTCGTCCTTTTGTTTAAACAAAGATCAAAGTCCTGATTCGGAAAAGTTGCCTCAGAATTGTTGCCTCGAATAATTGATCTAAGACATTAGGGTTATTACTAAGACGTCCTAACATTGCTTTAGTGACCAACGACGGTGCTACCTACTCACTAATAGTGGCATAATGTTGTCTAAAGGAAACGAATACAAAACGATTAATTTTTCGAGTAGGTAGATTAGTTCTTAAGTACTTGCTCATTCCAAACAAATTTTTCACACTTACACTCCTTTATAAACAAAGTTTTCAAAAACACTTCATTACACTCTTGAAGACAGAAGCAAGAGTTAAATCGAAGTCAAAACAAAAACTTTTCAAAGCGCACAAACACAAAGAAAACAATTTTGAAAATGATGAGCAATTACCTAAGAGCCCGTAGATAACTACGGATAGAAAGGGTGATAATACCTTCCCTTTCTATAAATCTACCCCCCGTACTCAGAAATATCTCGAAAAAGGAATTTTTCTGTGCTTTTTTCCTTTCCTTGTTGGATAAAATAAAAGACTGTGGCGACTCTTGCTTACCGCGACATTTTGCAAACACAAACGTAAAATGCAAACCAGCAAAATTTCCTTAACGAAATAGGGAAACCACGAGCCCGGTTCTGGCCACCGTATTACAGAACTGGAGACTCTGCTAGGGAGCTAATAAGTGGGGTGTAACTTAGGAATTGTTCATCATATTGTTTTCTATTGTTTTATTTTATTGCTTTATCTTTGTGGGCTTTGTATCGGAGTTACTATAGATCCTAACCTGGATCTGGGGATACCTTTTAGGTAAGTAGCAATAGACTGTGAGGGAACTGTACGGTGTAGACCGATACGATTGAAGCAGTAGCTACGTTGGTGTGACACTTTAGTTGGTACCGATATCCCTTGTGGAGGAACAAGGAGAGTATGGGGCTGCTAAGGGGTCATTAAGCATCAACTGACCTTAGAACCTATAATTGACCAACTTGGCCATAGAAAGGTAGCAGTATGCTACACTCATTGAGACCATACTCTCGTGATGATTCCGGTCGCAAGAAAAGGTTGCTAAACTGGAATTATGACCGATCGAGGATAGTCAGTGATATTGAGATCCTCTAGAACCCGGTTACTATTACTAGGACAGGTTGAATCAACTAAGCTGAAAGAGGGTAATACCTAAACTCCATGCCAGCCTGAAATTTAAGGGCTATTGTGTGACTTGTGTGCTTTCAACTTGAACTACTTGCACATGTTTATTATCTAACAACTTGAGTTCCTTGCAAGTTTTGTTTACAGTCCTTATCCAATAACTTGGATTTCTTGCCGGATTTACTTGTTTACATTACCTCGTACTTTTGCTTAAACGCATAACATACACATCATAACATCATGCCTTAACATTTCCTTAACCATTTCAAGGATCTCAAAGGTTTGTGATGCAGGTTATGGTAAATCTAACGTCTAGCAATGGGAAAAGGGGATTTATTTTCCTCTGGCCAATGTCATCTAGAGATCAAAACACGATAATTTGAGTCGATGGCTATGACCCACTCGATATGGTGAGCTTGACTCTTGAAGAAGGAAACTCAACAAACGCGAACTTTCTTTAATCAAATTCTAACAGTTTCTTGTTTACCCCGCGAGATCCTTAAAAACATTGCATACATATATCATACATATCATTGCATTACAGGTAACATTACAGGTTTCTCATCTTCTTCGCTGTTTATTTCAGCAATCATGTCTTCTGAAACACCTACTGATCAAGCCATCAAGGCTCTTCAAGCTCAAAATGCTCAGTTTCAGGAAATGTTCTTGAACTTGGCCAAGAGTCAACAAGATTTGAAGACTCTTAGCTTGAAGGACAAGAAGAAGAAGAAGGTGGTCCTCTTAAATATGGGTCGCAGATTCGGGAACAATTTGCGACAGGAGACTGATTTGTCCCATTAATTTGGAGGGGGAGAGAATCCAGAGGAAAGAAAGGGTCCTAGCCCTGTGGTTTCTGACAATGATACAGACTTTGATGAAAACCAGTATCCTCCTGCTGAGGATATATATAAGTAACTTGAAGACCGGCTCAGTGCAATGGAAATTCAGAAGATACATGGGTTGGACTTTGGAGATCTGGGATTGGCATATGGGGTGGTGATCCCTCACAAGTTTAAAGCTCCTGTCTTTGCTCAGTATGACGGGGTATCCTGCTCGAAGCTACACCTCCACTCATACGTTAGAAAGATTCAACCCTATACTGCTTATAGAAATCTCTGGGTTCATTTCATTCAAGATAGTCTGTCAGGGACTCAACTTGAATGGTTATGTCAACTTGAAAGAGCTAACGTTCGTAACTGGGAGGACCTTGCTGCTGCTTTTTACAAGCAATATCAGTATAATTCCGACCTTGCTCCCACGCGTACTCAGCTTCAGGGTATGTCTATGGGTACAGGCGAAGGCTTTAAGGACTACGCTCAGAAGTGGAGAGATCTTGCTGGAAGAGTCCAACCCCCTCTGTCTCATAGGGAGTTGGTGGATATGTTTCTTGGGACTTTGTCTGGTCCCTATTTCAATCATTTGATCTGCAGCCCGTCATGGGTTTCACCGAACTGATTCTGACTAGAGAAAGAGTAGAAGCTGGGATCCTGAGTGGTAAGATCCAGAAAGATACCTCTTTGAGTACAGAGAAGAAGTCATTTGGTGGCAAGAGGGAAGCCAATGTTGTGCACGGCCAGAAGAGGCGTAGCCAGGCAGACTACCACCAATTTGTGGGGGCAATGTTGATCTCTAATTCGGCATGCACACAACAACCACAACAACGAAATAATCAGCCAAAGGGGGAAAGACTTCAAAGGCAGTTCACCCAAATCAACATGCCATTGTCACAAGCATTGCAGCACATGTTGAAGATGAATCTGATTACGGTGATAAACCCTCATCCAAACCCTAAGACTTCTTCTCCTAACTACAACCTAGATGCAAGGTGTGCTTATCATTCTGGTAGCCCGTGGCATGATACTAACGATTGTTCGGCGCTGAAATACAAGATTCAGAATATGATTGACGCTAAGGAAATCGAATTCGACCCTCCTGAGACTCCCAATGTGATCACTACTCCCTTGCCAAAATATGGCTAGGATTAAAATCACTTTTATTCATTTGAATTCTGAAGTTGTATTTTTCTTTGCTTATTCAAACAATTATTGTCATGTCAAACTTTTTTATTTCATTAATGCATTACACGTGTCTGTTTTGAATTAATTGTTTTCACTATGCTTAAATTGCTTCATATTTCCTTTTTGTGATGTTCAACTCTCGATTAAAAAACTCTAAGCCTTTAGAGGGAGGATGATGAAAATGATACCTCAATCTTTACGGTTTACTTTTGAACAGACCCCGCTGACTTTGTACAGGCATTGTTTCAAATCCTAAACAGTGGAGTTATAAGGAAGATAATCCCTAGTCAACCCCTTTGAGCCAAAGAAGTTGGAGTTTTTCTTTTCACACAAATTAAAACCCTTATTCACATCCCGGGGCAGGGTAGTTTTCTCAGTTAATCCAGGTGCACAATGAATGGCATCAAAGACGTTCTCCCAAACTAAAAGGCGGTGATGGTTCCCTATAATCATCAAGACAGGCAGTCGTTATCCCTCCAAATAAAAATTAAGTCAAAACCTATGAGAGGGACTTAAGAAAAAAACAGGGGCATCCCGCTGACTGTAATCACAAGAAAGAAACAGTTCAGGCAAAAAGACAGGGATCAAGAAATCAAAAAGAAAGAGGTCCTACAAACTCTCAACAAAATGACTGCCTGTTCAAAATAATCTGTCAGTATCCGAACCATCACTGGAATATCAGAGCAAAGACTCAAAACGGGGTCTAAATGCACAATTAGCTAAGTTTAGGATCGAAGAACATCACGAAGAACGGGTGGGTACAAATAAAATCTGAGCCTTTATCCTTTGTTTCTTGAACCGTGAACCAGACCACGTTATAACCCTTAAAAGTCCTAGCTGAGGCATGGGTTTGTTTGAAAGCATATTGTTACAAAAGGTATGCTAACTCCTGTAGGGCTTGCAATAAATCCTGAGTTGACATCATATTTTACAAAAAATCGCTTGTTTTATTAAAAACTGCATTTTCAAAGAACTTTAAAACAGACATAAGCTTTGCATTCTTAAAATAACATTGTTTGCATATGACTATTTGTTCAACAACAGAGAAATTCGCACGACGAATATCTAGTGAACAAAAATATTCTCAATTAAAAGGATCACCTCAAGTGGAAAAAACACTTCCAACCAAGGGGCACGACATGAGCATTGTCTATCATCTGGGGCAGTCAAGTCAAGATTCAAGGAGTCTCTCAAAGATGCCAAATAGCCAGGGGTAGATCTCCATCTGAATCACTTGGGGCATTGGACATGAATTCCAGCAACGAATCTTGTATGATCAAACGAACATCTTCTGGTAGTATGGCAACACAACACTACCGACAATGACAACTCCCTACACCCTGAGAGCGTGGACATAGTCAGAAAATACTGGGCATGAACAAAGACATGCTAGGTTGACAAGCCTAGGCAAAAATAAGGGCATCCCGAAGAACCATAAGTGTTCGGGCAAAAATTAGGGATAAAAACAAAAAAAGATTTGTACACCCGGCAAGTTGAAAACCTGAAAAGGTGGCTTGGGCGAGAAAGGGTATCCCGGTGGACTGAAAATCTGAAAAGACAGTCTTGGGAAAAGTTAGGGATTAAAGCGTATGACTATGTACCATCATCTCGTCACTTGCCTACCAGAAGAAGATTTGTCATTTAAATCGGCAATTACCAAGCACCTCATAGGTTGGAATAATACTCGATCCACAAGGCCTCCGCAGGCACCTTCTCCCACAGATACAGAGGCAGAAAAGTCTCGATGCAAAGTCATTGTTATATCCCCAACCCGCGTCCCAGTAACATCTACACTCCCCGAAGAGTAAGAAAAGGACAATGGTGTTAATTCTCCCCAGCTGAGGCTCGCAACAACGAATGGGTCAGTAAGATTCTCCTCAAGCAGAGTTTATCTATCACCAACACTGGAAGATTATCCTCAGTGGAGTCAGGAAGATTATCCCCAGTAGAGTCTAAAAGATTATCCCCAGTGAAGTCGCCATTGGAAAATCATCCCCAGCGGAGTTCATTCCTTTCACAGACAGAAATTCAATCCCCAACAGGGTTCACTGTCACCAGCAACAGTAATTCATCCCCAGCTGAGTTTTATTTCTCCAAATCAGCAGATCTTCAAGCAGAGTATATACTCCCCACAAAGTCATTTCCTCGTCAGTCCATTCTCCAGCGGAGTTATTCTCTCCTGTAGGATTATTCTCCCAATCATCTTCGGTCGTTATCTCCAGCGAGCGAAACTCGTTATTCTCGAACAACAGTCAGGGATTTATTTTCCCAAACTCGGACGTACCACAATAGCATTTCATGTTCATATATCATGACGTGCCCATACATATTGCATACAGCATAATTTCATTTATTTTGAGAACATCATCATACAATGCATGTAATGCATCATATACGATTAATCATGTACCTTTTCAGGAAAGATGGTTATCATCAACAACTTCCAGCCGAATCGCCACTAAGATTCCCCTGATTTCTATGCCAGTCAAAGTTAATCCGAGATCTCTCACGGGTTCAGTCAAATCGATACTAAGATTTCTCTCCCAGTTGAAGACAACTCGAGACCTTTCCCTGGTTTAGTCAAATCGATACTAAGATTTCTATTCCAGTTAAAAAAGCTATGAAGCCTGGAAATGGACTGGATAATATCTTGATTTCTCCAAAATACTACGAAGCCTGGAATCGACCAAATAATGGTATATCTCAAATTTAAGCTATGAAGCCCAGAAATCGACCGAATAATATCTTGATTTCTCCAAAATACTACGAAGCCTGGAATCAACCAGATAGTGGTATATCTAAAATTCAAGCTATGAAGCCCAGAAATCGACCCGATAATATCTTTATTTCTCCAAAATACTATGAAGCCTGGAATCGACCAGATAATGGTATATCTCAAATTCAAGCTATGAAGCCCGTAAATCGACCGGATAATTTTTTTATTTCTCCAAAATACTACGAAGCCTGGAATCGACTAGATAGTGGTATAAGACACCGTGAAGCCTGGAGCATGACCAGATAATGGTATAAGATGCTGTGAAGTCTGGTGCACGACCAGATAGCGGCAAGAGACACTGTGAAGCCTGGAGCACGACCAGATAACAATATGAGGTACTACGAAGCTTGGAATTTGACCAGATAGCAGTTTACTTAGCCAATTACTATGAAGCCTGGAAACAACCGGATATTAGTATGCCTTAAATTCAAGTTGAAACCCGGATGCGACCGGATAACCACTTAATTCCTTCTGAAGCCTGGAGCACGATCAGATAGCAAGTGTAACGTCATTTGCCCAGCAAGTCACTCTAAAACCTAGAGCAAGACCAGATAGCAGTTAATCTTATTATCCTCAGAAACACTGTAAAACCTGGACCCGACCAGATACAGTCGATTTCATATTCCCCAGTAAGTCGCTGTGAAACCCGGACTCGACCAGAAAACAGCTCACTTTTGTCTCATCAAATAGAGTTTATTCCCTAAGACAGAGACCAATATTCCTCTATGAAGTCCTCCCTAACATCAGGAACAGGAATTCCCATGATGGAATATCTCACGAAATCATCATTATTCTGGATGGCATCTTTAAGCCCATCTCCGACGACTCTCTGCCACATTCTCAAGATGACATCTTTAAGCCCATCTCTGACGACTTTCAGTCATCTTATCCAAATGGCATTTGTAAGCCCATTCCCGATACTACCTACACAATCCAGCACCATCTCAGAAGAGTGCAAATTTCTGGGCACTCTAGTTTTCAATCATCTTCCACCTTCAGATTACGAAAGGCAGACAGCCAATCTACATCCTCAGGTTTAAAAAGATTGAACAGGGGCAGCTGTTGTACCCCAAAATTTACCCTCTTTTCATACACGCATATTATTGGTTTTATGGTTATGGAATAAAAGTATATTTATCAAGCTTCATCAGGTTACAAGTGACGTTTATTTCGCCAATGGATGTTCTCAGATTATTTTCTGTGCAGAAGATCAATTTTCCGTTTTGCAACGATTAGGGGTTCAAAGATTCACAAGTCCAACCCGGCGCATCATATTCAGGTGTTCTTTTGCCAAGATATCTTTAATAACATATTCTTAAATTCAGGTTCGGCACAAGAGTCAATTCTTTAAAGAATGTCTCCGAATGCGAGTTTTCTCGAAGAAATGTGGTGAAAAAGTGTGCTGAAAGTGTAGTTTTTACGCACTAAAAATTCATAACTTGAAGATTGTGACTCGTTTTGAACCCATTCCGCGGGGCCAAAATTCCATCGTGACGTTATCTACGTTTTCATCTCTCACGGCTTGAAGCCAATTTCGATTAGAAAGTCTTCAAAAATGCGGATTTATCAAGTATTTTCATACAGAAAATTTGTGACAGAAGTTTATTTGCGTCATGTTCAGAAAATCATAACTTGGTCGATTTTCATCGTATCGAGCTGGTTCTGGCGCCAAAATTTCAAAACTTGAGTTGGCTAAGTTTTCTTAGGGGGTATGGAGTTCGAATGGTATCCAAAAGGCCTTCGTTTTTTGCTCAGAGTGCGCGTGACGCACCGAAAATCCTGAATGCTGAATATTATTTCATCTGGGTCAAAACTTCGAAAGTTCATAACTCGATCAATTTTTATCGGATTGGGCTCATCCTTTTACACAAGGTTGCTGACTCAGAGATCTACAACTTTGCTTCCAAAGTCGATACCGGGTTATGCTCCGATCAATACCAGTATTTTATTGAAGAACGTGTCAGAGTTGACACTAGAGCCCAAAATAAGTTTGTCTGAGCCAAAACTTCAAAAATTCATAACTAATTCACCGTTTATCCGATTGAGCCCATTTTTGGACAGGAGTTAGTTATCGATGTCGGATACATTTTTTTTCACATTTCAACTTCAAAATTTGCACTTAAGTCCTTGAGATTTAGCCTGGAACTTGACGGACTCAAGTGAATAAAAATCTGCACTATTGCTTGTGGTTATTGGAGGCCCAATTGCACATTCAAAGCCCATTTTTTCCTTTAATTTCTATTATATAATCTCATTCTTTTTGCATAAACAAGGAGAGAAAAAAAACCTTTGCCACAACTCTTTCAAAATATCAAATTCTTTCAATAAACCCTAAAACCTTGAAATCCTTATTACAAACCTCCATCTCACTACAAACAAGTCATCCTTGTTACAAACTCACATCTCACTACTTCTCCAGTAAGGGTAAGGCTGGTTTGATCTCCATGATCAAAAGGGTATAAAATCATTCATACATGCCATATCGGTTTTAATATTACAAAATTTCATATATTTACTTTATTTGTATTTCTTGATATAGTAATTTATTTAATGTGTTCATGAGATTCAACACTGCAGATTTAGACAGGATCCTATGCAGGATTATTACAAAACGCTAAGGCAAAACAGAACAACCACCAATACATGGCGAGACAGACATCCTGAGAAGGTTAAGGGCGTCGGTTCAACAACCACCCATATTGGTTTTGGTTTTCTTCCTTTCTACTTATCCTTTTTACCTATTTTCATTCTTTCTGTTTAAAACTTTTTTTTTTCATAAAACTTAACATTTTTCACAAACCTTTGATTTTTCCTCCTAAACTGGAATAATTAATTTTAGGTTTTTTTAATTTAATTTTAGGTTTTAAGTTAATTTGTGGTTCATCGCCCACCCCTGACATTTGCATTATCTTTATTTTCTAACCCTATTTTTCATTGATGTTTCTTCCCCTATCTATTTTTTGGCAAACTTAATTCTTTCTTATTAATCATTACACATAAACTTTTTTAAAACCTTTTTTTAATTAAAATTAATTAGGTTTTTAGGTTTTTTTAATTAACCTTTTTTTTCAAAATTAACCTTTTTTTAATTAAAATTAATTAGGTTTTTTAGGTTTTCTTTTAATTATTTTTTTTTTCAAAACTAACTTTTTTTTAATTCGAACTAATTAGGATTTAGGTATTTTAATTAACTTTTTTCAAAATTAATATTTTTTTTATTAATTAAAATTAATTAGGTTTTTTAGGTTTATTTAATTCTAAAAAAATGTATAGGGCGCATTCAACTCTAATAGTGTAGCTTTACTTTTTCTGCTTTTTTTCATCATTATCATGTAATTGCTTCTGGGATGTAATAGTTTTAGGATTTCTTTTCCGCACTCTTCACTATTATGTAACTATCCCAAAGCTATGTAATAGCTTAGGTTTACATTTCCACCTTCATCTTCTGCTACTATATTTTATGCAATGCTTAGATTAATAGGATTGTATGGAAAGATAAAAATGAACGATAGAAAACCCTAATTACAAGATAAATATAACTGAAAAAACACATTGTTGCACAATTGCACCCCTAGGGTACTCTCCACTTTGTTGCCTCGAAAAACAATGGTCATGTCCCTCAAACGTAGGGATATCTTAGCAAAGACCCTCGGCTAAAGTCATCATAAAGATCATAGTCCCTCAATATCCCTCGAGTTGCCTACGAGAAATGATCTTGTCCCTCGATGTTGCCTATATGATGATAGTCCCTTTGAAATGCTAAGGTATCCTTACATGTTGCCTTCAATGACCATAAACGTCCCTTTCGATAGTCCCTCAACATCCAACGACTAGGGTTACCTACTCATTAATAGTAGGATAACACGGTCTAAAGGATAAGAGGAAAAAACGCCTTTTTCGAGTAGGTAGATAACTCTTAAGTACTTGCTCAAAATAATCAATTTTTCACACTCACACTTTCAAAAACTTCTCAAACAAAATTTTCAAAAACACTTTATCACACCCTTGAGGACTGATACAAGGGTTACCATAAAGTGAAACGCCACACTAAGGCATTTTCAAAACTTTTCAAAGCACATACAAAAGAAATTTAAAAATGAGCAAGTACCTAAGAGCCATTGGAAAACCACGGATAGAAAGGGTGCTAACACCTTCCATTTCTATAATCTACCCCCGTACTCATAAACATCTCGAAAAAGGTTTTTTCTATTCTTTTTCCTTTTCCTTTGTTGGATGAAATAAAATTTGGTGGCGACTCTTGCTTACCGTGACATTTTGCGAACAAAAAATGCAAACCAGTATTAACAGTCAGTTATGCCACCGTGTCAAAGGCTTAAATATTTTTTCATGGACTTTTCTGATTTAGAAAACCCCATTAATTCCTAAAAAAAACCCTTCCGTGAACTAAACACTATGAATCATATTATAGAGCAAAATGATAATTCTAGGAATGAAAGATTAGAAATTAGTAGGGAAAATTTTGGGTATGACAGGGGTGTATGACTAATTTCGTAGTAGCAGAGGTGCACTGAGAATTTGATATATTATATTATTATTATAAATAATTACGGTTATGATGATAATTATAATTTTATAATTAAATAATTATTTAATTGGGGAAGAACTAGGTTGGAATTATGATTTAGGGGTCCTAAGGTCAGTGTTGGAATTAAATAGAATTGAGAAGAGAAAAGAGAAAACACAACATAAAAAATAGAGAAGAATCATAGAAGAGAGAAGAATAGAAAGAGGCTAGGGCAGGAGTTTGACTGTAAGAGTTAGGAACCGGTAAATCCAAGTTAAGGATGGGATTCTAATGCCATAACAAGTTGCATAATGATGGGCATGGTAGTGATTAGGTTCCATGATTATGTGCTCTTGATTTATTACTATTTTGCTTTATGGAGTTTTACCTATTCATGAATTTCTTTGATGCATTTTTGTGTGTAATTGGTGAAATTGATGATGTAAATTGAGTTGGATTGATGGGAAATGCTTGTGAATGAATGGTAGGATTAAAAGACATTATTTTGATTTAAAAATGGTAATTTTGGGTTTTTAAACAATGGAATTCGTATTTTGAAAAGTTACAGATTTTTGGGTTATGCATCAGGTGTAACCGGTTACTGGCCTAGAGGTAACCGGTTATCGTGTGCAATTTTTGGGCGTAAAAGGAAAAATATAGAAAGTGTAACTGGTTAATAGCATGAAGGTAACCGGTTATCCAAGGAAACTGAAGCGTAGTGTTTTGAGTTACAGGGGTGTAACTGGTTACTGGCCTGGTGGTAACCGATTACCACCAAAGCTGTCAGATTTTTAAAAAATTTGTAAATTTCATAACTTTCACCTCGGGTGTCCGTTTGACGCGTCATTTGGACCGATGAAAAGCTAAAATTATTTTCTATCCTAAAAAAATAAATTGGAACACATAAGATAATTGTTTGACCAAAATCGATACCTATCTGTGTGTATTTTCGGGTAATGTGATATGATGAATGTTGCGATTGAGTATGATGATGTTGTATGAAATGGCTCAATTGTTTGGCATTAGTGGGTAGGAAGATTAATGTGTTTTACGTTATTGCATGTCGGTGTCACATGCATTCATGATAAGGGCTTATGCTCTTTAAGATGGCTTGTATTGGCGAGAGATGGCCTGTATTGGTGTGATGATGAGGGTTTATACCCTATTGGTGCCTTATTCGGCATTATGATGAGGGTTTATGCCATGTTAGTACCACATGCATTGAGTCAGTTTCGATCTCATTGCATTATATTATTATTATTAACTTGATGTTGTAATATCTGGATGATGCATGTTGATGCATAAATGATGCATGTTGATGTTGTATCATGTTGAAGTTGTACTTTTGATATACCGATTTTATTGTAGTTATATGATATAGATGATGTATGGATTATACTATGATTGATAATATGTATTATTTGGATTGTTTATTGTATTTTGATATGCCTTATGATTCTTATAAAACGAAGTAAAGGTGTGAGGTAAAGAAGTATGATTATGTGTACTTATGTTGCTATCTACTTATTATTATGAATTCTTAAATGTTGTTATGATATCTCACCCCTTCTGTTTGAATGTCGCCTCTACATAACATGCAGATGATCCGAAGTAGCTTGAGGTCGAAGTTAGCTGAGGAGTTGCCTCATTTTGCGTAGATTGAGTCGGTGTAAGCTCTGATACGTGACACTTGGGGATTTTGCACTTGTTTTGTTTATGTTGGGAGTATACATTTGTAAAACTCCATTTGTTAGAATTAATTGATGTTTTACGATGAATTTTGAATTCTGATAATTATAAATCATGTGGAAGAATTGAGAATAATTATTGTCGATGTTTTTCCGCTGCGAATAAATGAAAGATTTTTTAGACATGAAGTATATGTGGTTTTTTATGTTTTTTATAAATGTGTTACGTATTTCATATTGATGAGCATGTGTATGTATGAAGGTAACGTTTTAAATATTAAAATGTTTTAAATTCCTTTGAAACTTTTTTTAATAATTACGCTGGGGATTTAGGGTGTTACATGGTGAGGCTAATAAAATACATAGTTGTAATGGTGCACACAAGAAGAAAATTTGCCAAGCATCAATAAACAAATCTCATAGACAGTGTGGACTAGACTAACCAGATTAGGGAATAAGGATAATCTCTTGTGTGATATCTCATAAACTCTAATTTATTTATTTATTATATTGTTAATCACATTCTTACACACACAACACTAAGTATTATATGAGGTTTACTCTAACCTTTATTCTCCAAGGATTCCTTGAGAGATTGTGTTTTTTGTTAAGCTAAAGCTAAATTTTAAAAAAGTCCAGAGTTCAAACCCCCTTCTCATGATATTTCTAGTTACTTCAGTTTAATACACTCGAATTAGTGTATATCCATGAGTGGGAATCTAGCCGATGATCTTGTAATCTCGTTCCTAGTTGATCTTGATCCTTCAACTTCCATTGCTTATAATTAGAACAAATTAAATATTTAGAAATTTTTGCAACCTTTAAGCTTTCAAGCTTTCAGTTACTTTTCTAGAGAAACCCCTACATTCCTTCTTCCCTGAAAATATCACTATAAGTGATTTAGAGCTTCGTTTAAAGATTTTGCCTTTCTCATTTCTCCTACTTCATCAATCTATGGTAACCAGGAACCCTTCTAACTCAAGTTTTTCC
Organism: Vicia faba; assembly: GCA_948472305.1. Taxonomy (NCBI): domain Eukaryota; kingdom Viridiplantae; phylum Streptophyta; class Magnoliopsida; order Fabales; family Fabaceae; genus Vicia; species Vicia faba. The sequence continues at coordinate 1,695,893,719 of OX451737.1, read as the reverse complement.
TTCACCCTTCTCTATTTCCTTAGTTAGGACGAGTGATAACACTATTGATTTAGTGATTAATTCTAAAGTGGGAGCTTCATATGGATCACCCCCATGATTTTTATCATCCTTACCTTAATTGTGATCACGTAGGACCATAAATTATATCCATATATGACAATTATGGGTCAGAAGGGTTGTTTAAGCCTTCTTTGGAAGAAGAACCTTCTACTTTTGGGTCGTTAGATGCCCTTATAGCAAGTATTGGCAGAAGAAAAACTCATGCATAGGTTCATATGCAACATCCTATCTTGTTGGAAGAAGATGTACATGACAATTTACAAATGAAGTAACATGCTAGGGATTTTATTCAAGTTTGTCTATGGATAGACAAACTAATGGTTGTAAGCCTATTGATGCTAAGGTGCTAGAGAACTTAAGTCTTTGTAACATGTGTGGGTACAGCTTCACCATTAGATATTTTGTATGATGTTAAAACTAGGAAAACTTAGCATTTCTGTGTATTGGACGGTATCTCTATTTCTTGTGGCACTCCTTTGCATTACGTAGGGGTGTTCGCGGGCCAGTTTGGTTCAGTTTTGAGAGAATTTGATACTCGAACCGATTAAAATTATAAGGATTGGTTTGGATTGGATTTGCAAAATTTTGCGATAAAGTCAAAACCAAGCCGAGTCGAAAAATAACTAGTTGGTTTGGGTTGGATTGATCGGGTAGATTAAAAATGCAAAGGGGATTTCGTTAAACAAGTGGCATCAAGAGCCCAGTTCATGTCACCTTTGAAACTTATTATAAAATGGTTAACGAACCTATAGGGGATTATAAAAGAGCCTCAATTTTCACGAGAGAAAACTATATTTATTGGAAAGCTTGTATGCAAATTCATATCAACTCATATGACAAAGATGTGTGGGAAGCCATTCAAAATGGTCCAACACCGGTGACATATGAAGTTGAAGGTGTTGTTACACCTAATCCGGAAGCATTATGGAATGAGAAAGATAGTAAGAACTAGGCACATGATTGGAAAGTGAAAAACACTATCATATCCGCTCTTGGTGTTGATTAGTTTTATCGCATTTCCAATTCTGAGACCTCTAAGGCTATGTGGGATACTCTACAAGTTACCTATGAGGGAACCAATGGGGTCAAACAACCTAGAATTAATACACTAAATCAAGAGTTTGAACTCTTTTGCATTAAGCACGGTAAAACCATTGCCCAAATGCAAAAGCGGTTCTCACATCTTATTAATTGTTTAAATTATCTAGGTAATCCTATTTCCAATGCCATTGCTACTAACAAGGTTTTAAGATGTCTTACTTGGAGTTGGAAGCCAAAGTCACCGCGATCAAGGAAGCCAATAATCTTACAACACTTGATCTCACCACTTTTTTTGGAAAGTTGGAAGAACACGAGCAAGAACTCACTTGCTTGGATAAACATGAAAAGAAGCTTGAGAAAATGAAGAAAAATGAGAAAGACGTCGATAAGGAGGAAGGAAAAAGTCTAAAGCTCTTAGGGCTTCAAGTTCAAGATCCTCAAAGGATGATCACACTAATGATAATGATTCTCATGATGAAGAAGATTCAAATGAACAAATAACATTATTTGTGAGGAGATGTAATTGATACATTCAGAATAATGGTGTCAAACACTTCAAAAAAAATCTTGTGAAGTTTAGAAGACAATTTACATACTCCAAATACGAAGACAACAAAAAGGATAAGACAAGAGGTATATGCTATGAATGCGGAAAGACGAGTCATTTTAGACCGGATTATCCATCTCTTGCTAACAAGAAAGGAAAGGGCCAAAAAAACAACTCTAGGAACTCTAGAAAAGCCTATGTTTCTTGGGATATCGATAATGATGCCTCAAGTATTGAAAGCTCAAGTGATAGCGATGAAGAGGAAAATTATTGTTTCATGGAAAATCAATGTCAAAGCAAGAAAAAGATTTTAAGTCATTCTAAATACTCTAACATTGATAAGTTGTGTTTTATTGAATTGAAAAATGCTTTTAAAAATTTACAAAATGAGGCATTACATGCTTATAAGAAATTAATTTCCAATGAAAAAGTTTTTATATACTTGGAAGAAAAGGATGAAGAAACCAATAAGCAATTTGAAGCAATAAAGTGATCGATTGTAGATAGTCAAAATCATAAAAAGGAGGATGAGAAACTATGTCGGTTTGGTTGTGAAACTTGTCAAATTTGGCAACAAGAGGTGAGTACTCCTGAAACCAAAGTGGACAAGGCATCACAACCTTGTTTTACTTTTTCTATTAATTCTTCAAAGGTTGAAAAGCCTTATAAAAAGTATAATTTGATCAAGAAATATTCAAATGGCAAAACTTAATCGCATCATATATTGCTTTGTCACTATTGTTGCAAGAAAGACCACACTATTAAAAAAAATGCAAATTTATGTATTTTTTAGTTCCTAAAGGAAATTTCTAATGGTTGTCCAAAAGCAATAATTCTTTCACTCACTCCCAAGAATACAATGAGAATTGGGTACCTACCACTTTTATTTGATTTTGTAGGTTGAGTGTCTTGATGCTATGACGAGAAAATGGAATCTCGATAGTGGATGTTCAAGACACGTCACGGGAAACATTTCTCTATTCTCTGACTTTATGGCGAAGAAGAAAGGATTTGTATCCTAAGGTGATCATAACATAGGTGCAATACTTAGAAAAGGTAGTATAGGTAATCCCTAAACTATTACTATCTCAAATGTCATGTTAGTTGAAGGCCTTAGACATAGTCTTCTTTGCATTAGTCAATTGTGTGACAATGGGTATAAGGTAACTTTATCCAAAGATTATTGCATAATATAGCATAATAAAAATAAGGATTATATGTTTATTTGTGTGAGGTTAAATAATGTCTATATGCTTGACTTAAGAGAAGTTTCCTTGAATAATGCCCAATATCTTGTTACCATCAGTGAAGACTCTTGACAATGGTATAGATATTAGGCGCATGTCAATTTTGATCTACTTAATAAAATAGTTGCAAAAGATTTAGTAATTGGTCTACCTAAAATAAAATTTTCAAAAGACCACCTATGTGATGCATGTCAAAAGGGGAAACAAACAAAGGTCTCTTTTAAATCTAAAAACATTGTTTCAACTTCGAGACCTCTTGAGCTCCTTCACATGGATTTGGTTGGACATTCACGAACCAAAAGCATAGGTGGTAATTACTATAGTTTTGTAATTATAGACGATTACTCAATATTTTGTTGTACTATTTTCTTGCGTATCAAAGATGAAATATTCTTAGCTCTCACACATTTCGCCATGTTATCCCAAAATAAATTGAATTCTAAAATTGTTTCCATTCGAAGAAATCATGGAGGTGAATTTGAAAACCACCACTTTGAAGAATATTGTGATAAATTTGGTATTGAGCATAACTTTTTATCTCCTAGAACTCCACAACAAAATGGTGTTGTGGAGCGTAAAAATCGTGTTTTAGCGAAGTTGGCAAGAACAATTCTCAATAATTATGGTCTACCAAAATATTTTTGGGTCGACTATTAGCATGACATGTTATGTCTTAAATATGATAGTTATTCGCCCTATTCTTGAAAAAATTCCTTATGAAGTTTTAAAAGGTATAAAACCAAATTTATTGCATCTTCATGTCTTTGGATGTATATGTTTTGTTTTAAAAAATGGTAAGGATAACCTTTGGAAATTTGACGCGAAAGTTGATGAAGGTATATTTCATGGATACTCATAATCTAGTAAATCATATAGAGTTTATAAAAAAAGATTTCTTATTATTGAAGAGTTGGTTCATGTTACTTTTGACGAGTCACTACTACGGAAACCCCATTTAACAACGGTTGAAAAACCCATATAATCACACGAGTCTAGGTGTTGTTGTGTAGAGTGTTGTTGTGAATGTGTAACTTACAATTACAGTTCTAAGACCATTGTAGTATACTGTAAAGGGTGCGTCATATCACAACGGTTAGTCATCTTAACCGTTGTGATAGACCTAAAGGTCACAGGTTTGATTCTCAGCATCAACATTCTATAATTTATATTATTCTAGTCAGCATTCAATATACAACCATAGTTAGGGATCATTATCGCTGTCAACAGTTATGTTGTTTTAAAAAACGAATTTCTCTACTTTTTAAATCTTTCCCAAATTTTAACTTGTATCTATTTTAACCATATTATAAAATTAAAAGCAACTTGTATTTTAGTTGACAATGCATAAAGATCATCAAAAACAATCTATACATCAAATACTTCAAATACATCAAAAGCCAACAGTAATATTTATATCAAATACAAACTATGTCTAAGCCAATTGTAATATTTACATCAAATAGCAGAATATGTTTAAGCACATATATCTATACATAACACAACAGGATCCTTAAGCACATTATTAAACGATGGTGTTAGGGTTAAAAGTTAGGGTTGTATCGTTTCACAGTATTGAAGGTTAGGGTTGTATCGTTTCACAATATTGATGGTTAGGGTTCTATCAGTTCACACTATCGTTTCTTTTTTCAGTGGAAATATGGAAACTGAAGAGACAAGCTAGCTAGAAGTGAAAAATATTTAAAAAGATACCACCACAGTCCAAATTTTGAACCGTAATGATATGTTATTTGCATGATGAAATTTCATAAAGAAGCACCAACATTTAGCCATTTAAAATTTTTAAATAAAAAAAACAAAATATATTGAAACGGTTGATCTAACCAACCGTTGTGATATTCCTTTTATTATTTATTTAAAAATAAATAAAAAATAAATGGCGCGCCTTAACGTTAAAGGAATAAAATACTTGGGCCGACTAAGGTTCGAACCTATGAAAGCTTGATTATATCACCACGGTCAATTAAATAACGGTTATTATATCCTAAAAACTATTAATTAAAATTTAAAAAAAAATGTTTGCGCCTGAATTTAGAGATGTCACCACGGTGTTTAGAAGAACTGTGGTGACTATAGCCACTACTACAAAACGCGTAATTAACTACATCATGGTCACCACGGTTCTTCCCTCAACCGTGTTGACATCTTTAAACTAAGGCGCTATCATATTTATTTTGTTTTTTGATTAAAAAATATTTGTATATAACAACGGTTGAAGAACTAACCATGGTGATATAATCAAACTTTCATGGGTTCGAACCTCATCGCCATAAAATATTGTATTCCATTAACATTAAGGCGCACCATTTATTTTTTATTTATTTTAAAACTCACAAATAAAAGGGATATCACTACGGTGATTTTGGTTAACCGTTGTGATATATTTATAATAAATAAATATTTATCAATGTGGTTGGAAGTGTTAACTATTATGAAAGAGTTTACTCATATATAAGCGAATTAACTCTCACTTATTGACAATAGCGTCGTTTCATTCACAGTGAAACCCTAGCACCCATTTTTTATCTTCTTTTTCGCCATTAGCCGTGAATCTTGTGCTTCATACATTAAGGTATTCTTCTTATTCCTTCTTCTTTTTAGCCATTATCTCGTTTTTTGCATGTTGTTTTTTTTTACTATTCTCATTTTTTCAGATTTGTCTTCACTACCTTAACAAAGACCATACTTTGGCTATGGTACATATTGTTTGTGTAACTATGGAAATATGTACAAGAAGCATGAAGCTATGGTGGAAAATTTATCCACCTTGTACTTCACATTCATAGCTTCACAAAGAATATGTTTTTCATACTCTGTTGATAATTATGGTTTCACATGTTGATAATATTCATGGTGTTTGTAAGACTCAAGAAACAACAACAGTAACAAACTTCATATAGTTTGAGAAGCTATGGGAACAAATATAAGAAGTATGAAGCTATTTTGTAAACTTTACCCATCTTATATTTCTTTCTTGTGGCTTCACAAACTAGTTGAAGCTCATATGGTGATGATGATGGTGGTAGAAAGCATAGTATGAGTTGATAAGGTACATATAGTTTGTGTAGAAATGGATAAAATATAAGAAGTATGATGTCATTGTGGAAACTTCACACACCTTGTATTTATTCCCCATTTCTTCACAAACTAGATGAAATTCATTGTTCTTTAAATTATTATATATGTTGACATGTCAAGATGAAGTATAGTTTATTATAAAGTATGTATATTGTTTGTTTCACTATTAATTTGATGTTTTTGTGGATAAATGTTGTTAGAGAGTTTGTTATATCATATGAGATTGCTTGTTTCACTAACCACTCATTGAACTTGCACTCATTTAAATAGATTTTTATGATAATAATTTAAAAAATTAAGTTATTCTTGAAAATACACATAGACGATCCAATGTTTTTTCGAATTGCATACATCTTGTAAACCATAATTCCCTCTTTGGCATATAGAATTTCATTCAATGTCACAAATTCTTCAAAATAATGTTGATAAATGGGTGTCATTCAGGGTCTTTCACGCAAAACTTGATGTTTGAAAAATAAATTAGAAAAGAAGAGGAAATCAAAGCTTATGTGAAAAACTCATACTGACGTCCATTTATCAACATTACTTTGAAGAATTTAGGATTGAATCAAATTCTATAAGTTAAAATAGGAAATCATGATTTATAGGATGCTTGCAATTCGAAAAATATTGGATATTTTAAGTTGTTTTTCAATAATAACTTAATTTTTTATTATTGTCTCAAAAATCTATTTGAATGGTTGTATATGGTTAATGAGGGACTGGAAAAAACAAGTAATCCCATATTTTATAATAAACTCTTATATATACCACAACGGTTGGAATGTTTAACTGTGGTGAAAGGCTATTTTTATACGCTTTAATTTTGATTATAGCTGGGTATCAAACCCATGCCACTATAATTATTACAATGGTTGTTTGAGTCAACCGTTGTGATAGACTCATTTACAAAAACGGTCACTGAACCGTGATTGTAAGTGTCGCATATACGACCACACTTTACACAACAACGCCTGGACACGTGTGATTATACGTGTTTCCAACCGTTGTTAGATGGGTTTTTAGTAGTAGTGAGTGTTATTTTTTGCGTGTTTTGTAGTAGTGAGTCTTGCCTAAATAGTGTTTGGAAAGGTATTTATTTTCATGGTGTAAGTGCATCTACGGAAGACATACTCAAAGAAACTAAAAAAGGAATTAATCAACCTAAAGTGGTGGACACCGAGAAGGAAGAAGATGACAAACAAGAAAATAAGGATGATAAAAGTCAACAAGGAAAACCTCCAAGGATCATCCAATTGACAACATTATTGACGACCTTCAACTATTACTATCTCAAATATTATGCTAGTTGAAGGCCTTAGACATAGTCTTATTAGAATTAGTCAATTGTATGACAATGGGTATAAGGTATCTTCTGCCAAAGATTGTTGCATAATAAATCATAATGAAAATAAGGATTGTATGTTTAATGGTGTGAGGGTAAATAATATTTATATGCTTGACTTAAGAGAAGTTTCCTTGAATAAATATCTTTTTACCATGAGTGAAGACTTTTGGCTATGACATAGACATTTGACACATGTCAACTTTGATCTACTTAATAAAATAGTTGCAAAATATGTAGTAATTGGTCTACCTAAAATAAAATTTTCAAAAGACCACCTATGTGGTTCATGTCAAAAAGGGAAACAAACAAGAGTCTCTTTTAAATCTAAAAATGTTGTTTCAACTTCGAGATCTCTTGAGCTTCTTCACATGGATTTGGTTGTACCTTCAAGGACCAAAAGCATAGGTGGTAATTACTGTGGTTTTGTAATTGTAGATAATTACTCAATATTTTGTTGGACTATTTTCTTGCGTAGCAAAGATGAAACATTCTTAGCTTTCACACGTTTCACCAAGTTATCCCAAAATAAATTAAATTCTAAAATTATTGTCATTCGAAGCGATCATGAAGGTGAATTTGAAAACCACATATTTGAAGAATATTGTGATAAATTTGGTATTGAACATAACTTTTCATCTCCTAAAACTCCACAACAAAATGGTGTTGTGGAGCGCAAAAATCATGTCTTTACGGGTTTGGCAAGAACAATGCTCAATGATTATGGTCTACTAATATATTTTTGGGATGACGTTATTAGCACGACATGGTATGTCTTGAATAGGATACTTATTCATCCTATTCTTGACAAAACTCCTTATGAACTATTAAAGGTAAAAAACCAAATTTATCAAATCTTCATATATTTGGATGTAAATGTTTTGTTTTAAATAATGAGAAGGATAACCTTGGGAAATTTGACACGAAAGTCGATGAAGGTATCTTTCTTGAATACTCACAATCTAGTAAAGCATATAGAGTTTATAGCAAAAGATTACTTATTTTTGAAAAGTTGGTTCATGCTACTTTTGACGAGTCTTGCCCAAATAGTGTTGGAAAAAGTATTTCTTTTCATGGCGTAGGTGTATCTACAGAAGAGATACTCAAGGTAACCGAAAAAATAATTGATCAACCTAAAGCGGTGGACATTAAGAAAGAAGAAGATGACAACCAAGAAAATAAGGATGATGAAAGTCAACGATAAGATGATGGTCTTCCATTAGAGTGAAATACCTCCAAGGACCATCCAATTGACAACTTTATTGGTGACATCATAAAAGGGGTAACAACACGTTTTAAGATAAGTAATTTTTGTCATCACCATGCGTACGTATCACAAGTAGAACCTAAAAACGCAAAGGATGTCTTTGTAATACGGTGGGAGAACTGACTTTTTGTTTGCATTTTATCGCAAATGTTGCGGATACCAACAGTCCCCACCGAATTTTCTTTTATCCAATAAAGGAAAGGGTGAAAAGAACAGGAAAGACCTTTGAGAATTTTTCTGAGTTCGGGGGGTAGGTTATGAAAAGGGAAGGTGTTAGCACCCTTTTCACCCGTAGTTATCTATGGGCTCTTAATCGCTAGCTCACTTTGAAAATGCCTTGTGAATGCATAACTTTGAAAATATTTTGAAAATGCTTGAGTTCCGCAACTTTGTAATGATTCTCGTATCAGTTGAGAACGCTTACAAAGTGTTTTGTTTTTAAAATATTTCAGAAAAGAGTGTATGTGTGAAAAATGGTTTTTTGTTTGTGAGAAAGCGACTACGAGCTATTTTCCTACTCAAAAGTCTTTCGCGTTATTTTCCTCCTCCTTTAGATAATGCTATCCTACCATTCGTTAGTAGGAAGCCCTATCGTTGGATGTTTGAGGGACAAGCGCGGGTCCCCGTACAGTCATAAAGGCAACTCGTAAGACGCTTTAACAATTTTTCGGAAGGGACTAAGATCGTTTACCGAAGGCAGCATTGAAGGGTCATCGAGGGACTAAAATCTTTTAACCGAGGGTATTTGCTAAAGCGTACCACGTTCGAGGGACATGACTTTTCCATATGAGGAAACAAGTGAGGTTACCCTAGATGTATACGTGTGCATAATGTGTTCAGTTCAGTTATATTATCTTGATTAGTTAGGAGTTATCTACTGATTGATTTTAAATCTTTCCATACCAGCCTATTTACTATTAGTTATATATATAGCTATATAATTATAAGTGCAGAAAAATAAAGGTGCAGAAAGTAAAGCGCGAGAAAGTAAAGGCCTACAACTATTACAGAGTTTTGGTACAATTACATAATTAGGAAAAAAGTGCGAGAATGTAAATCTAAGTTATTACATTTAAACTGTGTGACCTATATAATTCTCTAGGAATTTTAAATAGCAAAAAAAAAAAGAGAAAATGTTAGAAAATTAAAGTTTTTTTTTTGTATTTTTATGGAAAATAGTTTGATGTTAATTAAATAACTAAAATCTACTTGTTTTTAATTAATTTTAATAAAGAAAAATGTTAATTAAAATTAATTAAAAAGATGTCAAAATTGATTATTGATAAAAAGATTCAAATAACAAAATTAAACCACTCAGATCCACTAATTTGGACCTTGCGAATCTGGAGGTGAGGTTAGTTTGGTTTAAAAATGACCACAACTATGTATCTGATGCTTCATAGAAACATTGCCCTAACAAAGATGGATTGTTGTTCCTGCATGAAATCTCAAAAAAAATGATGGTTCCAATAGGTTCCAGACATCATTAGAAACACACACACACACACACACAAATATATATATATATATATATATATATATATATATATATATATATATATATATATATATATATATATATATATATATATATATATATATATATATATATATATATATATGCTTAGAATTAATTTATATAGCATGGATGAAAAGTTTGAGATTGAAGAACATTACTAAGCCAGATCCACTTGGTTGGCACGTCCTGGGATCACTTGAGAGTGACTAAGGATTGGAACAGGCTCCTGGGACCTTCAGGAGTGTGATGGAATGCTTGGAACCGCTTGAGAGTGGCAGGAAATAGGGGTTTCTGTTTGCCCTAATTTTGACAAAATTTGAGAAATTTGGAGTGTGTTCTTGAGAAGCAAATTTTGTGCCCTTTGCACTTGAGTATTTTATGTATTTATATAGGAATCAAATTCAACAAGAACAAGACAAGAATCTTGTACCATTATGTTACAATTCATTGCAAAAAACACATTGAAATCTTTCCGCAATTGTTAAAAAACATTCCAAACTTGAAGATTCTTGATCCCAACATGTTTTCACAGTTTTGGCATGTTTTTCATGTGTTCTTGGGCCTCCATGTGATTGAAATCAAAAGCCCATGCGCCTTGGCCCACTGCTTTTATATTTTATTTGATTTACTTGCATTTAAACGAATAAAAATTCAAATAAAAGAAATAAAAATCATAAAAAATATATGAATGGTTTTAGAGGTCTTCTAACACATTATGAACATGTTTGAACATAAAAAATTAGGCCCACTAGTTCGAAATTTCAAGTTTGCTCACTTTGCACTTTATGCATTTCCTCACAATTTCCTAACTTGCACTAGTCATAACTCTCTCAATTTTCATATTTTTAAGGTGATCTTAAACTTTTTGAAAAGCTCAAGATGTCCTCTTCTTTTTCTATTTTTATCATTTTTGAATTTGGATACTTTATCTTGATGTAAGTTGCCTTGACATAAAGTGTCTTTTTGTTGACTTTTAAAATGACCTGTAATGTATTAGCTCATATCTTTCAAATGAAGCACTTTTATACTTGATCATAAATTCAAAGTTGTAGAGAATTTAATTTCCTTCAAAATGGGCTTTGATTGGGAAAAAGATGATGAAGCATGTGAAATTTATGCTTGGTCAAAGTTTAGTTGACTTCTCTTAAGGAAACCTTAATTTGGAAACTTTTGACCTTTGATGATTTGAGGGATTTTCTTGAGGAATCATGACCAAACCTTGATTAAATGATGAATATCACTTCAAAATGTTGATGTTGACTAAAAATCTTGAAGTTTGACTTTATGTTGACCTTAATTGACTTTTTACCGAATACAATTGGTTTTTAATCATTTGAGCAACTGACTGAGCAAACTTGTGATGCAAGGCTTGAAACTTGACATGAGCATTGTTGAAGACCTATGGAGAACCATGGAAACCATTTCCTAAGAGGAGAATTTGTCTGATCAACTCTTGAGCTTCCTTGAGAAAATGAGGACCTCATGAGAAAGTCTTGATGAAAATGGGAGGGAAAATTTTTGGGTACAACAGCTTCCCCTGTTCAATCTTCTTAAACCTGAAAAGTTATATTGGCATATTCGACATTTGGACTTGAAGGTAGAAGATGATTGAACACTTCAGTGCCCAGAAATTTTCACTCGCCTGTGCACGAAGTAATACTGTTAGTTGATTATGACAGGAATGGGCTTAAAGATTCCATTTAGAGAGGTGATGGAGAGTCGTCAGAGATGGGTTAATAGATGCCATCCAGGATAACCGTTGATAAGAAAATCACACTAAGTCTATTCCCGACTTTGTCTTAGAAAATGTATTGGGAACAAGTCTATGCCTAACTTTGTGCAAAAGAATATCAGAATAAATGCACGCTCGATTTTATCTGAACCAGAAGATGTCTACGCTCGACTTCAACTAGAAAAGGTATTGGAATGAGTCTTCAAAGGAACTTTTTTTTCCAGAATTCAGTCTCTGAAGGAAATGCTTGTCAGATTAAATCTTTGAGGGAAATGCTTTTCAGAATAAATTTTGGAGGTGAGTGCTTTTCAGAATTCAGTCTCTGAGGAAGTGCTTTTCAAAATTCAGTCTCTAAGGAAGATGCTTGTTAGAATTCAGTCTCCAAGGAAATGCTTGTCGGAATTTAGTCTCCGAGGAAATGCTTGTCGGAATTCAGTCTACGAGGAAATGCTTGACTGAATTCACTCTCCAAGGAAATGCTTGTTGGAATTTAGTCTCCGAGGAAATGCTTGTCAGAATTCAGCCTCCGAGGAAATGCTTGTCAGAATTCAGTCTCTGAAGAAATGCTTGTCGAAATTCAGTCTCTGAGGAAATGCTTGTCGGAATTCAGTCTCCGAGGAAATGCTTGTCGGAATTTAGTCTCCAAGGAAATGCTTGCCGTAATTTAGTCTCCGAGGAAATGCTTGTCAGAATTCAGTCTCCAAGGAAATGCTTGTCGGAATTTAGTCTCTGAGGAAATGCTTGTCGGAATTTAGTCTCCAAGGAAATGATTGTCGAAATTCAGTCTTCGAGGAAATGCTTGTCGGAATTTATTCTCCAAGGAAATGCTTGTCAGAATTCAGTCTCCGAGGAAATGCTTGTCGGCATTTAGTCTCCGAGGAAATGCTTGTCAGAATTCAGTCTCCAAGGAAATGCTTGTCGTAATTCAGTCTCTGAGGAAATTCTTGTCAGAATTCAGTCTCCGAGGAATTGCTTGTTGGAATTCAGTCTCCGAGGAAATGCTTTTTAGGAGATGTTATACAGAGTATATATTTGAAGGAAGTCATTTGGTCATGCATATGGTCGCCCCGTCTTGTTTCGGTAATTGATCTACAATTCTCTTAAATTGGTAAACCTGACCTTTTTCGGTAATTCATACCACTTGGTCTTTGATAGTTGCCCTGACTTATTTTTGGTAATTAATCTTCGACCTAGTCATGCAGATAAGTTGCCCCGGCTTGCTTCGGTAATTAATCTTTGACCTGTTTGAAAATTGTTGATGATATTCGTCTGTTTGTAGATTTTACCTGAAAAGAAAATGTTAGTCTTTATGAAATGTCATGATGTATGTAATGAATTGTGTAACGATACTCTCAAAGTAAATGAGAGTGTCATATGTGTGTCGTATGCATATGCTATGATACTTGTAAATGATGCATGAATGTGAGATGTTATTGAAGTGTATTAGTAACTCCGTGCAGCATCTTTGATTGGGAAAATAAATCCCTGACTGTTATTGGGGACGAAGAATATGAGTCTTTAATCTTGTTTAGAGTGTCTATGCTAGGGGTTCCTGCTTTCTGTTTGAGGAATGTTGATTTTTGCTTGGGGAGAAGAGCTCAGGAACATTAGTCATTTGTCACTCTACTGGGGGATTTGATTCTTATATACCTTGACTGTGGATAAAAGAGATGGATAACTGTGATCGGTGGATCTGGAACTGACTGTTTAACGCTGGTTCGCGAAATGTCGCGGAAGCAAGAGTCGCCACCGTCTTTTATTTTCTCCAATTGGAAAGGACAAAAGCACAGAAAAATTCCTTATAGAGATTGCTCTCGGTTCGGGAGGTAGGTTATAGAAAGGGAAGGTGTTAGCACCCTTTCTATCCATGGTTATCCATGGGCTCTTAGATACTTGCTCAATGTGTTTTCAAATTGTTTGTTTGCTTTTCAATGTGGGTTTAAAAAAAGTTTCTTTGAAAAATTTCAGATCGACTCATACGTCAGAGTGTTTGAAAAATTTGCTTTGAAAGCTTTTGAAAATGTGTGGTGTGAAAAGAGTTTTGTTTGTTTTTGAAATTAGAGCAAGTATCTAGAGTCGTCTACCTACCCTAAGGAATTCGTCTGTGTAAATGTCCTTTCAAGTAGTGTCATCCCACCATTGAGAGGTAGGTAGCACCACCGTTGGAGGTGTTCGGGTCAATTCGATTTTCGGGTCAATTCGAGGTTCGGGACATGGTGATCACCAGAGCAATGGGAAGACACCTTAGAAGCTACCCTCATGCCAGGTTCCCGGATCATGAGGACTTACTAAGACATCCTCTACTCGACGATCACCTTTCGAAAGGCAACAGTGAGGCGTACCCTAGGGGTGGTGTGTGCGAATCGTGTGTTGTTTCAGTTATTTGTCTTGTCATGTTTGTTGTGATCTACGCTTGATTTTAATTAAGTCATTCATTCTTGCATGCTTGGTTAACAGTTAATATTGCGAGGAAAATAAATCTAAACTATTACAAATGGCGCGGGTCCACATCGCCAAAATTAACCGGACCCGATTTGACGGAAAATAAAGAAATTAAAGAAATAGAAGTGCGGAAAGTTAAATTACAGCGCTTTGGGGCAGGTATATAATTATAATAAACGAACATAAAATAAATGTGCGAAATTAAATAAATTAACGGGCGTTGGACCCTTTTGCAAACAATTAAAATTAATAAGGAATTTAAAATTAAAATTAAGTGTTTTTTGGTATTTTATGTTTTTTAGGATTTAACAAGAAAAAGGAGTTAATTAGAAATTAAAATAAAATGCTAAACCCTAATTCTAATGTTTTTTAAGTTTATAGTGAAAATATTGAAATTTGACCTAATTTAAATCTAAGTTATTTATATACATTTAATTAAAAAATAAAATAAATAGATAAATAAATAATATTGTGAGAAAAAGGAAAAATTAAAAAGATATAAAAATTATCAATTAACCTAATTCTATATTTTGGGATTTTTATTAAAAGGAATTAAAGTTAAAAACCTAATTAAACTAAATAATTTACATACAATTTATTTATGGAAATAATAAAATAAAAATTATATTTTTTGGCATTTTTTGATTTTATGATGTTTTTGTATTTTGATTAAAAATTAAATAAACAATAATTAAAATAAACATAACAATTAAAATAATAATTAAAAAGATATAAGAAAAATAAATAAAATTGGCAAACCAGGGTGGGGTGTAGCCCCAAAATTGGAGGTAAGGTTCAGCAAGTCAAGCCCATTAAGCATTGGATCCATTGACTTTGCCAGTTTCCATATGGTGCGTTGACTAAGGCATACTGCATTCCCTGAATCTTGGCCTTTAGATCTGGTATTCTTGGATGTATGTAGGGTCTGATCTGGATGGAATATGGTAAACCATCGCGCTGAAGCTGCATAGGATTAATTGATGAAAAATAATATGGGATTTGTACAGACCTGGGACTTGAACCCAGGTCTTTGATGTTACCAACACATGTCCCTGCCACTGAGCCATCACGTTTTAATTAATATACTATAGCAAATAAATAATAAAAAGCAAAATTGGTTAGTGGCCCCCTAAAAGCGCGCGCAATTCAAACTAGCGAATCACTGGCTGACAACACATCGTCTCTTTCGTTTTCCTGAAACATGAAGAACGAAGGCAACGGTTTTTGAGCGTTGTTTTAGAGGGGTTTAGAAGAAATAACGATTAGCTCATCTTTGAACATAAATCCATCGCGAATACATGAATCTCTTCGTCTTGGTGTACTGAATGCAATGGTGGTACAAGGATGGTCTAATTTTTCCTCTAGTAAGAATCCCTAATTCGAGCTCCTGAAAACCCTAAAAAGGAAACATGGCAATATCGCGTATGGCTTATGAAAACTCAATTAAACATATCAGTTAGCTTGGAAACTTCATATTAAACAAGAATTCACAAATAAAAATGCAAAAGAATGTATGAATTCTGATATAGGATTTCAAAAGTTTCTCTGTACAGGGAAGGTCCTTGTTACCGATTCCTTGCGTTTGGGTGGATGTTTGGAGTTGGAATTGCTTCAGGGAGCCTTGAGGAAGCCTTTGAAACAAGAATTAGGACCTGAATGAATCTCTAACCACGTTTTCAGAAATCCTTTTTTTGACAAAATTTTCAAGTTTTTATATTGATCTTATGCGCAGCTTTTGATGTGTTTTTTTTTTAGGTTTGTATTCCTGAGTATGTATAGAACAATTTAGGTCAACAATTTTGATCCAAATCCATGGCATTCATTGTTTGAATATTTGATTTTCTTCATATCTTTTCCATATCTTTTCCAAGTGAAATTTTGTGCAAATCATATCCCAATGCTCCAAATCTTCCCAAATTGGCTTAAGCACGAATTATTGAGCCTAAAATGTGTACAAAAAGATTCATTAGGCCAAGTTAGATATTTTCTATATATTTAAATAATTTAAATGAATTAATATTAATATAAATTCAAATAAATAATTAAAAAATGAGAAAATAATTCCCTTTGGGCCTAATGGTCGTGCATAGGCTTGGCATGAAGAAACTTGGAAGAAAAATGGGCCCAATAGCAAATTTAGGCCTTTTGAAGTAATGTTGACTTTCAAAAATTTCCAAAAATTTCCCAACTTCCACAAGGCATAACTTGGTCAATTTTTAAGCTTTTCACATGTTCTTGGACATTTTGGAAAGGTATTTGAGTCCTTTAACCAATGCCTTTGGTCCCATGTCATTTTGATTTACCAATCTCAAGTTATGGCCTTTGACTTAAAGTCCCTTTTTGTTGACTTTTGAAAATGACCTATAATGTTGAGATTGATAACTTTTTGTGAGAGCATTTCTTGGACTTGAAGTATGAAGATGAGTTGTAGGAAATGTCTTTCTCTTCAAAATGAGCATTGGATGGAATTTTTCTGATAATCCATGTGAAAGTTATGCCCTGGTCAATTTCAGTTGACTTTTTCAGCTGTCCAAATATAGTAACTTTGCATCTTTGATGATTTCTGAGCCAAATTTTGAGAATCATGATCAAGCATTGATCAAATGATGTTTGTGGCTTCAAAATGATATGTTGACCAAAAATTTGAACTTTTGACTGTCAAATGACCATTTTGCCCCTACAGTTGACTGTAGTGCAATCTAGGGTTTTGACTGTGCAATTTTGAGCTGAATGTCTTGAAACTTGATATGAAGATGCTTAACCATGTTTGTAGGCACATGAGACTTGATTGGGCCTTTGAAAGCTTCATTTTCTTGATCAGAACTCAAACCCTAGTTTTGACTGTATAGGAGCCTTTTGACTATGCAACCCTTGGGGACTTCTGAAGCTTGGCTTGACAATTTCCTGAAGAATATGGGAGGGAAAATTTTGGGGTACAACAGTTGCCCCTGTTCAATCTTCTTAGACCTGAGGATGCAGATTGGCTGACGTGCCTTTCGTAATCCGAGGGTAGAAGATGATTGAACACTAGAGTGCCCTAGAAATTTGTGCTCACGTAGTAGCAGTGATGGTGGAATGGGCTTATAGATGCCATTTAGAGATCGCTGGATAGGATGATGGGCTTATAGATGCCATCTGGGTGTTGATCGCGTAAGAGATTCCTTAGCGAGAACCTGCATACCTGCAAGAGAAAAAATGAGTACCTGGCACGTTGCAGGAGCTGATTTTCAGATGCTTGATACAGATGTGTCCTGACTGGTTACAGGAGCTGAGTCTGGAAACTTCACATGACGATGAATGAACCAGGGATGGTTACTACCTTAGCATGAATGGTAAGAGAACCTTGAATGATTTTAACTTCGACAACGCTCGTTGAGAAAATCTTGGGTGTCTTCTACTGGGATAAGTATCAGGGAGATCTTAGGGTCGATCTGACTGAACCAGAAGAGGCCTTTGACTGGATAAGTATCAGGAAAATCTTAGGGTCGATTTAACTGAACCGGACAAGGTCTTGAAACATCTTCAACTGGATAAGCATCAGAGAGATCTTAGGGTCGATCTGACTGAACCAAGAGAAGGCCTTTGACTGGATAAGTATCAGGAAAATCTTAGGGTCGATTTAACTGAACCGGTCTAGGTCTTGAAACATCTTCAACTGGATAAGCATCAGAGAGATCTTAGGGTCGATCTGACTGAACCAAGAGAAGGTCTTTGACTGGATAAGCATCAGGAAAATCTTAGGGGCGATTTAACTGAACCGGACAAGGTCTTGAAATATCTTCAACTGGATAAGCATCAGGGAGATCTTAGGGTCGATCTGACTGAACCAAGAGAAGGCCTTTGACTGGATAAGGATCAGGAAAATCTTAGGGTCGATTTAACTGAACCGGACAAGGTCTTGAAATGTCTTCACCTGGACAAGAATCAGGGAGATCTTAGGGTCGATCTGACTGAACCAAGAGAAGGCCTTTGACTGGATAAGTATCAGGAAAATCTTAGGGTCGATTTAACTGAACCGGTCTAGGTCTTGAAACATCTTCAACTGGATAAGCATCAGAGAGATCTTAGGGTCGATCTGACTGAACCAAGAGAAGGCCTTTGACTGGATAAGCATCAGGAAAATCTTAGGGGCGATTTAACTGAACCGGACAAGGTCTTGAAATATCTTCAACTGGACAAGAATCAGGGAGATCTTAGGGTCGATCTGACTGAACCAGAGAAGGCCTTTGACTGGATAAGCATCAGGAAAATCTTAGGGTCGATTTAACTGAACCGGACAAGGTCTTGAGATATGACTGAGAATTTAAACTGCATCCTTCCTGAAAGGTAAAAGTCAGTCATATGCAATGCATGATATGGATCAAGCAATGATGTTCTCAACATAAATGAGATTTGTATGATATGATACGTCTATGTATGCTATAATGCTGTATGTGATATTTTATGTATGTTTTTGTCTAGGCAAGTGAATCCTTGACGAATGCCGGGAAGTCGTATCCTGGGCTGATGTGGAAGAATAAGTTTTTGCTTCCGCTGGGGATGATAACTGCAAGAATAACGGTAGGAGAAGATGACTCCGTCGCGGAATAAACTTGGCAAATGGAAGATTCCGCGGGGAGAAAAATACTCTAGCGATCATGCTGGGGAGATACTCTGTGGGGATAGATGCTTTGCTGAATTTATGAAGATAACTTGTTGGAGATATCTTGTTGGATTGGAAGTGTTGATAAACTTCGCTGGGGATAAGGATATTTTGTCGGCGACGTTCTTTCCGTGGCTTTTGGCTGAGGATAACCCAGTTATATCCTGTTAAGGAAATAACTCTTTAAATAAAGCCGGGCGACGCGTTCGTGCTCTGCGGGGGTAAGCTTCCAGAATCTATTGGGGATAAGATTACTGCTTGGGGATATGAATTCTCACCTTCCTGGGGAATCTGGTTGGACTCTCATGGGGAAGTTCTGATATGCTGGGGAAGTGATTCCTTTCGAATGTTGATATGCCGCCGGGGAACAGTCTTTAGACCAAGACTGCCGGGGATGCTTGTTAAGAATATGTGCTGCTGGGGAAGTATTGAGATCTACGGGAGGGTACTTGATTTCCTTGATAGTTTTGCTGATGATATATCTTGGAGAGAGTGTATTGACTGCTGACTTACTCTCTGGGGAATTGAGGTATCTGGTTATATTCTTTAGCTGAACCTACCTTGATACCTTGGAGGACGGAACAATTAGACTGCTCAGACAGCTCTTTATTGCCCCTGTTTCTAGTGTCACTTGCAATTAATTCCTTTGTTTCGTATGCAACTGTTTATGAGTTAGCAAATTATTGTCAATGCATATATCACAAATTGAACCTTGGACGTTCTTCGCAACACAAAACAGAAAAAGAAAAATGCTTGGCACGTTTAACTGAAAGCTATATTTGTATTGATTTTTGAATAGCCTGTGAATAGGCGTTTTATTTACAAGAGGCTGACGTCCTAGTAAGAGAACGTCGCCGAACAAAAGAGTTTATACAAGATTTTGTACGAAAGAGAATAAAACAGCGGTGTGAAATATGGATGATCCCACTGGGTTTCAACTCTGCTATTGTCTTTATAACTCCGAGCGTCTCATCACTTGATGACCTTGGTTGAAGGTGAAGCTGACTGATCGATGCCGTCTGAACTTGATGTAGATACCGGATTCTGGATGCGAAGTGATCAATGAGACATAGTATTACGCTTTTATCCCTAATTTTTGCCTGGACCGCCCTTTCGGGTTTTCAGTCCACCGGGATACCCAT
Organism: Vicia faba; assembly: GCA_948472305.1. NCBI lineage: Eukaryota > Viridiplantae > Streptophyta > Magnoliopsida > Fabales > Fabaceae > Vicia > Vicia faba. The sequence goes on along the minus strand of OX451737.1, from coordinate 1,695,873,639 downwards.
TTTTGCCCAAGCCGCCTTTTCAGGTTTTCGACTTGCCGGGTGTACAGATTTTTTCATTTTCATCCCTTCATTTTGCCCGAACCCTTTTGGTTCGACGGGAAGCCCTAATTTTTGCCTAGGCATGTCAGCCTAGCGGGTCTTTTTCATGCGTAGTATTTTTTAACTATGTCTGCATTGGCGGGGTGAGAAAGGTCGTCACCATCCATATTGGTTAATATCATTGCTCCTCCTGAGAACACATGCTTAACCACAAACGGCCCTTCATATGTAGGGGTCCATTTGCCCCTTGGATCACTCTGAGGAAGGATGATTCGCTTGATTACCAGATCCCCAACTTGATATTCCTGTGGTCTGACCTTTTTGTTAAATGCCCTGATCATCCGTTTCTGATACGTCTGCCCATGACAGATAGCAGCAAGTCTCTTTTCGTCAATGAGGTTGAGTTGATCAAGTCGTGTCTGGATCCAATCATCCTCGTTCAGATTTGCATCCTTCTTTATCCGGAGAGAGGGAATTTGTACTTCGATCGGCAAGACTGCCTCCATGCCATAAACCAGAGAGAAGGGAGTTGCCCCGGTTGACGTCCTAGCTGAGGTACGGTATCCGTGTAGAGCGAACGGTAACATCTCGTGCCAATCTTTGTAAGTCACTGTCATCTTTTGAATGATCTTCTTGATGTTCTTATTCGCTGCTTCTACAGCCCCATTCATCTTCGGTCTGTAAGGAGAAGAATTGTGGTGCTGTATCTTGAACTGTTCGCAGAGCTCAGCGATCATCTTGTTATTCAGATTGGTACCGTTGTCTGTAATTATTCGCTCTGGGACGCCGTACCGGCAGATCAGGTTGTGCCGAATGAACCGTGCCACCACAATCTTGGTTACCGTAGCGTAGGAAGCTGCTTCAACCCACTTCGTAAAATAATCAATCGCCACTAGGATGAAGCGATGTCCGTTGGATGCCGTAGGTTTTATCTCACCGATCATGTCTATGCCCCACATTGCAAACGGCCAAGGCGCGGTCAGAACATTCAGAGGAACTGGAGGAACATGCACCTTGTCTGCATAAATCTGGCACTTGTGGCATGTCCTGGAATGTTGATAGCAGTCAGCTTCCATTGTGGACCAGTAATATCCTGCCCGTAGGATTTTCTTAGCCATTGTATGTCCACTGGAATGTGTACCAAAGGTCCCTTCATGTAGCTCTTCCATGATCCTTTCTGCTTCAGCTTTGTCCGCACAACGCAGTAAGGTGGAATCATGGTTTCGCTTGTACAAGATGCCGTTGCTTAGGAAGAACTTGGCTGCGAACCTTCTCAGGAATTTCTTATCATTGACAGAGGCACCTTCAGGGTATTCCTGAGTTTCCAGATATCTCTTTACTTCATGGTACCAAGGCTTCTCAGTCACCAATTCAGTTTCGAGATCACAACAGTATGCCGGTTCGTCCAGTTTCCAGATGATGATCCGGGGAGCCTCATTGTCCCATTTGACCTTGAACATTGAAGACATTGTAGCTAACGCGTCCGCCAGCTGATTCTCTTCTCTTGGAAAGTGTTCGAAGGTTATCTCCGTGAAGTGGGGGATCAGAGTCAACACACATTCTCTGTAAGGAATCAGGTTTGGATGTTTCGTATCCCACTCTCCGTTGATCTGATTGATCACAAGAGCGGAATCTCCGAAGACACTGAGAAACTTGATCCTTAAGTCGATCGCAGCTTGAAGACCCATGATACACGCCTCATACTCCGCCATGTTGTTGGTACAGTTGAAGCATAGCCGGGCAGTGAGTGGAGTATGAGTACCTTGAGGGGATATGATGATGGCGCCGATACCATTTCCCAAAGCATTGGAGGCTCCGTCAAAGTGCATAGACCATCGGGATCCTGGCTCAGGTCCTTCATCCGGTCCAGGTACTTCACAATCAGTTACAATCATGATGCTTTCATCTGGGAACTCGAAATTCATTGATTGATAGTCATCTACAGCTTGATGATCCAGGTGGTCTGCCAATACACTTCCCTTGATGGCTTTCTGAGTTGTGTATTGAATGTCGTATTCCGTCAAGATCATTTGTCATCTTGCAATTCTCCCAGACGGAGCAGGCTTTTCGAATATGTACTTTATAGGATCCATTTTTGAGATCAACAAGGTAGTGTGAGTCAGCATATACTGTCTCAGCCGGCGAGCAGCCCATACCAAAGCGCAGCAAGTTTTCTCAAGCAGTGAGTATCGGGTCTCACAGTCGGTAAACTTTTTACTAAGGTAATAAATGGCGTGCTCTTTTCGGCCAGACTCGTCATGCTGCCCCAGCACACACCCCATTGAATTGTCAAGCACTGTCAGGTATAGTATCAGAGGTCTCCCTTCAACCGGTGGCATGAGGATAGGTGGTTCTTGGAGATACTCTTTGATTCTGTCAAAAGCGGCCTGACATTCATCGTTCCAACGTACTACCTGATCTTTCTTCAGCAGCTTGAAGATTGGTTCACAAGTAGTGGTTAGATGCGAGATGAATCGAGCAATGTAATTCAGGCGTCCTAAAAAGCCTCTGACTTCCTTCTCCGTCTTAGGAACTGGCATCTCTTGAATAGCTTTGACCTTAGCAGGGTCCACTTGTATACCTTTGTCACTGACTACGAAGCCTAGCAACTTTCCAGATCTTACCCCGAAGGTGCACTTGTTCGGGTTCAATCTCAGCTTGTATAGTTTCAACCGGTCAAACAACTTCTGCAGATGATTTAGGTGCTCTTCCTCAGTCTGGGACCTTGCGATCATGTCATCAACATACACTTCTATCTCATGATGGATCATGTCATGAAATAGAGCAACCATGGCACGCTGGTAGGTTGCCCCAGCATTCTTTAACCCAAATGGCATGACCTTGTAACAGAAGGTGCCCCACTGAGTAACAAATGTAGTCTTTTCCATGTCTTCAGGCGCCATCTTGATCTGATTGTAACCTGAGAAACCATCCATGAAAGAGAACACCTTGTGCTGAGCTGTATTATCAACAAGGACATCAATGTGAGGTAAGGGGAAGTCATCCTTGGGGCTGGCCCTGTTCAGATCCCTATAGTCGACACACATTCTGACCTTACCGTCCTTCTTAGGTACCGGCACCACATTAGCAACCCACTGAGGGTAAGAAGTCACTGCAAGGAACCCGGCATCAAACTGTTTCATGACCTCGGCTTTGATCTTCTCAGACATCTCTGGACGCATCCGACGGACCTTTTGTTTAACTGGAGGGCAGTCTTCCTTAGTTGGCAAGTGATGGACCACAATATCGGTATCCAACCCTGGCATGTCTTCGTAGGACCAGGCAAAGATCTCCATATAATCATGCAGCATCTTGGTTAACCGTTGCTTCACGCTGAGCTCTAGGTTGGCACCAATCTTTACCTCTTTCTTGTCTGCTTCAGTGCCCAAGTTTATTGTTTCCACTGGCTCTTCATGGGGTTGAATTGCCCTCTCTTCCTGAAGCAATAGTCTTGCAAGCTCGCCAGGCACTTCGCAATCATCTTCACCTTCGTCTTCGGCTAAGTTGATCGGATTTTCGAAGTCATAATTGGCAGTAGCAGAGTTGTTATCAGCGAGATCCAGAGTGGATTGGAACCTGTATGAGTGAGTGTGTGTGTAAATACAGCTGTTTTGAAATATATGTATAAAGGAAAAAGACAGAAAAGGAGCACAAGATTTGTAATGCGAGAAAACGTCCAAGATTTTCATTCATGATATATGAAATGACAATTTATATGCCCTCACAAATGATACCACGGTGCCTCGGGTAAGACACCGGGCCAAAGAGTTTATTTAATTGTTTATTACAAAACTAACGAAACAAAGAAACTTATTACTGCGTCACAAAGGTCACAGGGGTATGGTCCTTAGCAGTCCAATTGTTCAATCCGCCTTCAGTTGTAAGGTAGATCCAGCTATTGAATTCAGCTTCATCCACTTCATCTTCGTCCCCGATAGCATTCACTCCATGAGCAGGCAGGGGAGCTGTCACTACATTAGGCTTCTCAGATGCCTCAAACTGTACCTCCTTGGCATCAATAAGGTCTTGCAGCTTGTTCTTTAACGCCCAACAGTCGTCGGTAGAGTGCCCCGGGCTATCTGAATGGTAAGCACAACGAGCATTCGGGTTGTACTTAGGAGAAGCAGTATTTGGAAACTTCGGCGCCTCCCTGACAGTCACTAAATTGGTTAAGAGTAACTGTGGCAGGATCTGCGACAAAGTCATGTTTAAACGGGTGAATTCTCTACGGGGTCTTTCCACCTTCTGAGTATTGTTTGGCCGGGGAGCGGCAACAGGCTTAGCAATCATTACCGCGCTGACAGATTGGCGGTGCTCATGTCTCTCTGATTTCCGGGAACCATACACGGCACTAGACTCTTTCTTGAATGGTTTCTTTTCAGAACTAGATGATGCGCCCTTCGGAATTTTTCCAGATTTCAGCCCAGCTTCAATCCTTTCTCCAGTTAGAATCAAATCAGTGAACCCAGCAGAAGAATTCCCGATCAGATGGTTGAAAAACGGCCCAGATAGGGTCCCCAAGAACATGTCCACCAACTCCCGATCAGTCAAAGGTGGCTGCACCCTGCCAGCCAGGTCTCTCCATTTCTGAGCGTACTCCTTAAAACCTTCGCTTGCACCTAACGACATACCCTGGAGTTGGGTACGTGTGGGAGCAAGGTCGGCATTATATTGATACTGCTTATAGAAAGCAGTAGCCAACTCCTCCCAGTTACGAACCTTGGTCCCATCCAGCTGATAGAACCATTCGAGATGAGTCCCTGAAAGACTCTCCTGGAAGAAGTGGATCCATAGATTCTTATCCGCCGAGTACGGTTGCATTTTCCGAACATAGGACCTTAAGTGCAGCTTGGGACAAGATGCCCCGTCATACTTGGAGAAGGTTGGTGCTTTGAACTTATGCGGGATGATCACACCAGTCGACAAACCCAGATCTCCGAAATCCAGCCCAGGTACCTGTTGTACCTCCATAGCCTTTAATCTGTCCTCCAGTTGCTTATATCTGTCGTCTGCAGGAGGATACTGCTCTTCATCAAAATCAGTCTCGTTGTCGGAGACTACCGGACTAGGAACCCTTGCTTCTGCCTGAGGACTATTCTTGTCGACAGAAGAACCAGCCTCTCCCTGCTGTAGAGTATTGCCAAACCTTCGGCCCGAGTTGAACAGAACAGTTCTTCTCTTCTTCTTCTTCTCCTTCTTCAGGAGCATAGCCTTTAGTTCTTCCTGGCCTTGAGCCAAACCCATGATTAGTTCCTGAAACTGCGCATTCTGCGCCTGAAGAGCCTTGATAGTTGTCTCAGTTGCTGACGAGTCGGGATTCATGATGCTGAAATAAACAGCGAAGAACTGTAAGCAACCTGAAAAGAGGGAAAAACCTGCTATGCACATGATGAATGACATGTGTTCATGCAATGCATTCAAGGGTTCGAGAGTTCAAATTTGTTGTAGACAAAAAGGAACACACGTTATCATTAAGGAAATCATTGTTTAATACATCAAGGCCTCATGGGCAAAAAGTACAAAAATCAAATCAATCCCAAAATACACTGCGCCTCCTTTTTGGAGCTATGTAGGTGTTGAGGTTCCTCTCCTCATGCAACAGATGGGTGAGCTCCATGACCTTCTTTTCACTGGCATGCAGATTAGTCTCAAGAGAATCCCGTTCTTCTTTAAGCTGGATCCAGCTCTTCTGCATCTCTTCCCAAGATGTGGGCATGTCAGGGTGCTGAATAGTGTAGGACACTTCCCCTTCCAAGACTGGTTCCTTGATTACCGGGAGCGTGTGAGGATAAGGCATCACCAACTTCTGGGAGCGGGCTCGTACCCACTTGAGATAAGGTTCCAATGGGATGGAATTCCTGTGCCCCAGTGTCTTGCTGTCTATCCTATTTGGCATCCTCCAAGCTCTGATAAATCTCTGGCGAAGTCCTTGAGTATCGTTGTCGAAGTCAAAAACTATGTCAGGAATTAACAGGTCATGAGGACCGTCCCTCCGAGCATAACCAAACTGTCTCCAAGCCAGGCATGGATTGTAAGTAATACCTCCTCTGATTCCAAGTAAAGGAACATTAGGGTACTCCCCGCAACGATCAATGATAGTGACGTCTCCTCTGGACCGAGGGCACCAATGTATATCTGCATGCGTAAGAGTCATCAACCGTTGTGACCATCTCAAACCCCGCTCGTTCTTCAGGACTGATTGTGGAAGGTGCGAAATAAACCACCTTCCCAGGAGAGGAGTGCAACACATAAGGACACCTCTTTTTCTCATGGTTCGAGTGTAACATGAGTGAAGGATGTCCCCCAGCAATGTAGGGATAGGATTCCTGGACATAAAGATCTGGACGGCACTGATGTCTATAAGCTGATCTGGGTTAGGGAATAGCACCAAACCATAGACAAGGAGGGCTACCACTTCTTCAAAAGCTTGCAAGTCAAGGGAGTTCCAACATTCAAGGGCCTTTTCAAACAGAAACCTGGCTAAGAACCCTTTGATACCACTTCTGACTTCCCAATGTCCCTTGAGGTCAGAGGACTGCAGGTGCAAGGCTTTAGCAATCTCTTCAATCTTAGGTTCCTTTTCTGTACCATTGAAGGGTAGCTGATCAAGGATAGGGATCTTCAGGAGCCGGGAGAACTCCTCCAATGTAGGTACCAACTGATAGTCTAAGAAGGTGAAACAGTGATGCAGAGGGTCAAAGAATTGGAACAGGACCTTGATCATATCTTCCTCAATGTTGGTGTTGACCAAGCTGATGAGGCTTCCATGTCTTTTACTGAATGAAGAGTTCTCGGGAATCCTGGATATAAGTTCCTTAAGCTGAGGAGGGATCCTTACAAGATTGATTTGGATTGTCTTTCTACGAACAGTTTCCATGTCCTACAAAACAAGAACAAAGATGAAAATTCGAACCCCTGAAATGGTTAGTCAATGCATATGATGCTAGATGATGTCATGATGCAATGATTAAACACACCACAGATATTTACAAAGACAAACATGTAAGGCATACAAGGCACACAAGACAAGCCCTTAAGGTTTAAGGCCAGCATGGGGTCTGGGTAGTACCCTTTTGGAATTGGTGGGTTCAACCTGTCCTAATCAAAGTAACCGGGTTCTAAGGTTCCCAATATCACGGGATTGCTTTCATTGTTCATCGTTTCGATTTAGCCACTGAACTGGCGACCGAAATATTCCAGGAAAGCAACCCTCAATTGGGCGTAGTATCGAGTATCAACCAACCTCGGACTGCACCAAAGTCAGTTATCTCACTACCCTAAAGAGGCCAAGATAGTTCAATTAAGGTTCCTAAGGTCTGTTGATGCTTCACGACACCACGCGGAGGCCCCGTACTCTCCTTGACTGAACTCAAGGGTTACCGGTACACACCAAAGTGCCACATCAACGTAGCAGACTGTTTCAACCATGTCGGTATACCCCGCACAGTTCCCTCACAGCCTTGTTGCTACTTTCTAAGAAAGGTATCCCCCAGATCCGGGTTTAGGATCTATAGAACTCCCAAGCAACCCACAATTTTAAAGCAAGCAAAGAAGACAATTGAAAACACAGTGATCTTAATCCTAAGGTACACCTCACTTTAAGTTTATCCCCAGCAGAGTCGCCAGTTCTGTGATCGGTGGATCTGGAACTGACTGTTTAACGCTGGTTCGCGAAATGTCGCGGAAGCAAGAGTCGCCACCGTCTTTTATTTTCTCCAATTGGAAAGGACAAAAGCACAGAAAAATTCCTTATAGAGATTGCTCTCGGTTCGGGAGGTAGGTTATAGAAAGGGAAGGTGTTAGCACCCTTTCTATCCATGGTTATCCATGGGCTCTTAGATACTTGCTCAATGTGTTTTCAAATTGTTTGTTTGCTTTTCAATGTGGGTTTAAAAAAAGTTTCTTTGAAAAATTTCAGATCGACTCATACGTCAGAGTGTTTGAAAAATTTGCTTTGAAAGCTTTTGAAAATGTGTGGTGTGAAAAGAGTTTTGTTTGTTTTTGAAATTAGAGCAAGTATCTAGAGTCGTCTACCTACCCTAAGGAATTCGTCTGTGTAAATGTCCTTTCAAGTAGTGCCATCCCACCATTGAGAGGTAGGTAGCACCACCGTTGGAGGTGTTCGGGTCAATTCGATTTTCGGGTCAATTCGAGGTTCGGGACATGGTGATCACCAGAGCAATGGGAAGACACCTTAGAAGCTACCCTCATGCCAGGTTCCCGGATCATGAGGACTTACTAAGACATCCTCTACTCGACGATCACCTTTCGAAAGGCAACAGTGAGGCGTACCCTAGGGGTGGTGTGTGCGAATCGTGTGTTGTTTCAGTTATTTGTCTTGTCATGTTTGTTGTGATCTACGCTTGATTTTAATTAAGTCATTCATTCTTGCATGCTTGGTTAACAGTTAATATTGCGAGGAAAATAAATCTAAACTATTACAAATGGCGCGGGTCCACATCGCCAAAATTAACCGGACCCGATTTGACGGAAAATAAAGAAATTAAAGAAATAGAAGTGCGGAAAGTTAAATTACAGCGCTTTGGGGCAGATATATAATTATAATAAACGAACATAAAATAAATGTGCGAAATTAAATAAATTAACGGGCGTTGGACCCTTTTGCAAACAATTAAAATTAATAAGGAATTTAAAATTAAAATTAAGTGTTTTTTGGTATTTTATGTTTTTTAGGATTTAACAAGAAAAAGGAGTTAATTAGAAATTAAAATAAAATGCTAAACCCTAATTCTAATGTTTTTTAAGTTTATAGTGAAAATATTGAAATTTGACCTAATTTAAATCTAAGTTATTTATATACATTTAATTAAAAAATAAAATAAATAGATAAATAAATAATATTGTGAGAAAAAGGAAAAATTAAAAAGATATAAAAATTATCAATTAACCTAATTCTATATTTTGGGATTTTTATTAAAAGGAATTAAAGTTAAAAACCTAATTAAACTAAATAATTTACATACAATTTATTTATGGAAATAATAAAATAAAAATTATATTTTTTGGCATTTTTTGATTTTATGATGTTTTTGTATTTTGATTAAAAATTAAATAAACAATAATTAAAATAAACATAACAATTAAAATAATAATTAAAAAGATATAAGAAAAATAAATAAAATTGGCAAACCAGGGTGGGGTGTAGCCCCAAAATTGGAGGTAAGGTTCAGCAAGTCAAGCCCATTAAGCATTGGATCCATTGACTTTGCCAGTTTCCATATGGTGCGTTGACTAAGGCATACTGCATTCCCTGAATCTTGGCCTTTAGATCTGGTATTCTTGGATGTATGTAGGGTCTGATCTGGATGGAATATGGTAAACCATCGCGCTGAAGCTGCATAGGATTAATTGATGAAAAATAATATGGGATTTGTACAGACCTGGGACTTGAACCCAGGTCTTTGATGTTACCAACACATGTCCCTGCCACTGAGCCATCATGTTTTAATTAATATACTATAGCAAATAAATAATAAAAAGCAAAATTGGTTAGTGGCCCCCTAAAAGCGCGCGCAATTCAAACTAGCGAATCACTGGCTGACAACACATCGTCTCTTTCGTTTTCCTGAAACATGAAGAACGAAGGCAACGGTTTTTGAGCGTTGTTTTAGAGGGGTTTAGAAGAAATAACGATTAGCTCATCTTTGAACATAAATCCATCGCGAATACATGAATCTCTTCGTCTTGGTGTACTGAATGCAATGGTGGTACAGGGATGGTCTAATTTTTCCTCTAGTAAGAATCCCTAATTCGAGCTCCTGAAAACCCTAAAAAGGAAACATGGCAATATCGCGTATGGCTTATGAAAACTCAATTAAACATATCAGTTAGCTTGGAAACTTCATATTAAACAAGAATTCACAAATAAAAATGCAAAAGAATGTATGAATTCTGATATAGGATTTCAAAAGTTTCTCTGTACAGGGAAGGTCCTTGTTACCGATTCCTTGCGTTTGGGTGGATGTTTGGAGTTGGAATTGCTTCAGGGAGCCTTGAGGAAGCCTTTGAAACAAGAATTAGGACCTGAATGAATCTCTAACCACGTTTTCAGAAATCCTTTTTTTGACAAAATTTTCAAGTTTTTATATTGATCTTATGCGCAGCTTTTGATGTATTTTTTTTTTAGGTTTGTATTCCTGAGTATGTATAGAACAATTTAGGTCAACAATTTTGATCCAAATCCATGGCATTCATTGTTTGAATATTTGATTTTCTTCATATCTTTTCCATATCTTTTCCAAGTGAAATTTTGTGCAAATCATATCCCAATGCTCCAAATCTTTCCAAATTGGCTTAAGCACGAATTATTGAGCCTAAAATGTGTACAAAAAGATTCATTAGGCCAAGTTAGATATTTTCTATATATTTAAATAATTTAAATGAATTAATATTAATATAAATTCAAATAAATAATTAAAAAATGAGAAAATAATTCCCTTTGGGCCTAATGGTCGTGCATAGGCTTGGCATGAAGAAACTTGGAAGAAAAATGGGCCCAATAGCAAATTTAGGCCTTTTGAAGTAATGTTGACTTTCAAAAATTTCCAAACATTTCCCAACTTCCACAAGGCATAACTTGGTCAATTTATAATCTTTTCACATGTTCTTGGACATTTTGGAAAGGTATTTGAGTCCTTTAACTAATGCCTTTGGTCCCATGTCATTTTGATTTACCAATCTCAAGTTATGGCCTTTGACTTAAAGTCCCTTTTTGTTGACTTTTGAAAATGACCTATAATGTTGAGATTGATAACTTTTTGTGAGAGCATTTCTTGGACTTGAAGTATGAAGATGAGTTGTAGGAAATGTCTTTCTCTTCAAAATGAGCATTGGATGGAATTTTTCTGATAATCCATGTGAAAGTTATGCCCTGGTCAATTTCAGTTGACTTTTTCAGCTGTCCAAATATAGTAACTTTGCATCTTTGATGATTTCTGAGCCAAATTTTGAGAATCATGATCAAGCATTGATCAAATGATGTTTGTGGCTTCAAAATGATATGTTGACCAAAAATTTGAACTTTTGACTGTCAAATGACCATTTTGCCCCTACAGTTGACTGTAGTGCAATCTAGGGTTTTGACTGTGCAATTTTGAGCTGAATGTCTTGAAACTTGATATGAAGATGCTTAACCATGTTTGTAGGCACATGAGACTTGATTGGGCCTTTGAAAGCTTCATTTTCTTGATCAGAACTCAAACCCTAGTTTTGACTGTATAGGAGCCTTTTGACTATGCAACCCTTGGGGACTTCTGAAGCTTGGCTTGACAATTTCCTGAAGAATATGGGAGGGCAAATTTTGGGGTACAACAATAACCTTTCGAGGTGTCGTTCGGCTGGGTTTCCAATATGGATGCCGACTCTTCTAGAGAGAATAAGGTTGAATGATACCTGGCCCAATTTCTGATTCAGGAGCAACTCTCTGGGGATAGTAGTCTGGATTGTCCTTTGCTAGAGAGAGGAGTTTTTCTGGTGATTTATAGAAGCTAAAGGAATAGACTCAGGCTGGGGAGGCTAAAGTTCATTGGGGAAATAAACCTTGTTAAGGAAATAAGCCCTAAACCTGCTGGAGAAACACTTTGCTGAGGAAATGAGCGTTGTTGGAGGAAAGAAATCTACAAGGTTTTGTTTGTACAGTTTTGGAAATAAGCTCATCTGGGGAAGAGAATTTCCATAAACTGTATTAATGTCGTAATCTCCGATGGAAATTGGGATTCCATAGGTTGGCAATATTACCGGGGAAAAATCATATTTCTTTATTTGCTAGGGTGATCTGCTGGTGAGTATGATCATGTTAACAGCTAGAAGATGCACCAATTTTTGTCTTGAAGGCATATTAGACTTGCAGGGAATGTATCTCTGTTGAAGATAAGCTTCTATAGATAGCTATGTAGAGATAATTCTGTGGAAAATGCTCTGTGGGGATTTATGGATGACTTGAACATTATTTCAACTTCTAGAGCCCTCGATAAATGTTGATCAGAGTAATAAGCCTTTGACTGATAGACAAGCGACGAGATGACGAGACATAGTCGTACGCTTTAATCCCTGACTTTTGCCTGGACTGTCTTTTTAGATTTTCAGCCCATCGAGATACCCTTTTTTGCCCAAGCCGCCTTTTCAGGTTTTAGACTTGTCGGGTGTACAATTATATATATATATATATATATATATATATATATATATATATATATATATATATATATATATATATATATATATATATATATATATATATATATATATATCTGTTGTACCCCAAAATTTGCCCTCCCATTTCCTCAACATGTTCTCATCACAGAACCCTTGGAACTCAAGATCCAGTTAGGGTTTCCTCTGCTCAAGACTTCTCCTTGCACTGTTGGCTCAAATTAGGGTTTGTGTTTGCACAAATATGTTTTGACCTAAAATGCTTAAGATGACTTTCATGCTCCATATTGAACTCCCAAGTTTATCCATACCAAGTTTCAAGTCTTGATTCCAAGTTTTGCCCAGTCAATTGGACAGATGACCTAGAAATCAACTGTATTGGGGAAAAAGTCAACTGTGGCCAATTGACAGTCAAATCTCATGAAATTTGATCCACATCAACATAATGAACTCACATGAACCATTTGATCAAGTTTGGACCACAATTCCATAAGAAATTTGATCAGATCACCAAAAGGGCAAAAGGGTCATTTTTAGGGTTTTGACTGTACAAAGGCAATTTTTGACTGTTTGACCTAGCCAATGGCAAACCAAGCTCACATATGGACTCAAGGACCCCTTGGAATCATCTTGACATGCTCAACAAGCTCAAAAGATCCCAAGTACACAAGATTGACAGTTGAATTTCCCAGTCAATTGATCAATTTTGACTGTATACTGAAAAGTCAAACTTTGACTTTTTGGTCAAAATCAAGAGTCAAGATTCATTTTTCATCAAAACATGCCAAATCATGAAACTTGTTCACCAAGAAATCACAAAATGCAAATTAGGGTTAGAAATTAGAATTTTTCATAACTTAGAATTTTTCTAAGTTATGAAAAACCCTAATTTTTTCCCAACTTTGCCCCACCTTTTCACCAAGATCCATTTGGATTCAAACAAAAGTCAAAACATGAAAGTTGTAGCTTGTTGCATAATCTACATCTTTGATTCACAAAGTTTTCTCATTTGAAGCTTGTATCTCAAGTTACAATTTTTTGAATAAGGGCACTAAACCATTCTTAACTTAGTGAAATTTTAACCTATTTTGACAAGGTTTTCTACCCCACTTCAAGGACATTTTTCATACACTTCCACTTGGAATTTCAATTTTCATTTCAAAGATGGATTGTAGTACACATTCCAAGCTTTCCAAAATGTCCAAGAACTCATCAAACAACCTCATAAATTGTGCCAAAGTGTTGTTCCATGAGTTCAAGCATTGTACACAAGATTGATCCATTTTTAGATAAAGTGAACTTTCCATTTTTGCAAAAGCTTGCTTTATGTCAATTGGTAAATCAAAGAAGTACATTGCAAATCTGAATGGCACAAGTTTATGAACATAACACTCTGATCAATGAGGGATTATGCAGCACATTAGGAGGCCCCCTACATGCCTAGAACAGCAACTTGCTTTTGTTGCTTAAGAAAGAAGAAAAGTTCCATAACTTGCAACAACTTTCATCTCAGCATTAGCACACAAGAACTAATTTATCAAACATACTCAGCACATCACAACCAAGCTAATACACGACCCTTGCACCTCTCAAACACTCTCCATCTCAGAAACACCATCAAACTGCTCAAACAGAGCAGGCCCTGCAGATTGAGTGCCATCTCTCAATCCCTTCAAGCTTTCTGGCCCAAACTTGTTCCTCTACCTTCCTTACAACCTATGCAAGCTATCCAGAAGCTAAGGCACGATCTGTGATTGCTCTAACCACTTCCACCATTTTCAATTTCTTGTTCTGCAGGAGAAGTCCTCTAGCTCGATTCAGAAGTTCTCAAGACAAAGTAAGCATTGAAACAGCATCGCTGGACCTCAAGGAAGCTTTTCCAATCATCACCTTGCATTGAAGGTTCCCCCATTGCCAGATTGAACTTCAACTGAACAGGTACTTTGGTGAACTTCTATCTCTCTCATTACGCATCATTAACCTTAAGTTTGTGAATAAACAATGTCCTACTCATGCCACTGAACATGTACATTCTTTTACTTTTCATTTCTTTTGCCTGAGTAGAGAGAATTTGGAGTTTGAAAATGGCAGAAAACTTAGGTTAAGATTTGGGATCGTTAAAATTCTCTCTCATTTTTTAGAGTTAAGAGATGTTCTTTACATATTTGGAATCGTGGTTTCATGCTTAACATCTTTTGTGTTGGAGGTTTGTTCAAAAAATCAAAGAATCAGGATTTCAAACAAAGCTTGCAGGCGCGCGTTTTGTTGTACAGAGGTTGAAGAAGAAGTGGTCTGGGCTGGGCCTGGAACTATTTTCTTTTCACACCCTATTTCCATTTTCATACCCACCAAGCCCATTTGCTTCATTTTTTTATATTTTTGACTTTTTCTTTTTTTGTTTGACTCATTTATTTTTTCTCAGCATATTAAAATTTAAAAAATATTTTTTCCATCATTTTTTTGAATTTATTGCATATTTATTTAGTTATTTCTTTTGTTTATACATAAATAAATACATATTATTATTTAGAATAAATAGAAAAATAGTGTGAATATATTTTCATTTTCATTTTTATTTTATATTACCCTCTAAAACTATTTCATCTAAAAAATATTATTTTCTAAAAATATAAAATATTATTATTATTTATATATAATACATATTTAAAACAAAATAAATATACATATATATATATATATATATATATATATATATATATATATATATATATATATATATATATATATATATATATATATATATATATATATATATATATATATATATATATATATATATATATATATATATATATATATATATATTAATATACTTAGAGTAAAAATACAAAAAAATGTACATATTTTATTTTTTAACATTTAATACTAAAAATGCCTTTTTTTAAAAATATACCATATTTTGTTTTATTTTTGTATGTAGTTAATAAATATTATGTGAATTAATTAATTAATATACATTTTGATTAAAATTAGGGTTTTTGCCCTAAAAGTTGAAAATACTCAAAAATAATACCTTTTTATTTTCTTGTTTTATTTAACATAAACCATACTTTTTTTCATACATATAAAAACTTTCTTTTTGCATTTTGCATATTTACTTCATTTCCATTTAATTATGCAATTTATTTACCTTGCAAATATTCAAAAATGATGTAATAATTTAGATTTAAATTCTTGTCTAAATATTTCCCCATTTGAACACTTGTACCCCCTTTCCCATATTTGGTTGTGTAATAGCTTAGTAATTTATTTTCGCACTTTATACGCTTTCTAATTATGCCATGTTAGAATTAGGGTTTGCATGCGAAAAACGACAAAAAATAGTTTGACCTAATACAAGATAAATGAGCATGAAAATAAACAACACATCTCACACTTGCACCCCTAGGGTATTCCACTTTTGTTGCCTTCAAATAATTAGGCCATATTGCATGCTAGGTCTCCTTGGGCAAAACAAACACAAATCAAATGATCATAGTCCCTCGATGACGCTTTCAAAATGTTGCCTAAACAAATGATCAAGTCCCTTAAGAAAATTGCCTAAAGATACTTAGCACCATTGCAATTATGGTCTAAACGATGACCCGCGCCCGTCCCTTTCACATCCTAACATGAGATTGTCCACCAAATACAATGGTGGAACAAACTTGTTCAAAGGGTTAAAACATAGCAATAATCTTTGAGAAATTTAGGAGTAGATAACCTCTTAGTTACTTGAATCAACTTGCAAAAAACAAAATACTTGCCTATTTTTCTAAAACCACACCTCACGATACTTTCAAAACAACTTTAAAAAACAAATGAAAACCTTTTCAAAAGACTTACACCTTTGTATACATCCCAACATGGATCATTACAAAGGTTGCCACCACATTGGCTTCTTTTCAAAACATTTTCAAACCCACACACAAGAGCACCATTTCAAACAATTGAAAACAAAAGGCAAGTGATCTAAGCAAGTAACTAAGAGCCCATGGATAACCATGGATAGAAAGGGTGCTAATACCTTCCCTTTCTATAATCTACTCCCCGAACCCAAGAAAACATCTCAAAGGTTTTTGCTGTGCTTTTTAACCTTTCCTTAGGATAAAATAAAAAGTCGGTGGCGACTCTTGCTCAACCGAAACATTTGCGAAAACAAACGCAAAACCTCTAGTCAGTTCTCCCACCGTACCACAGAACTGGCGACTCTGCTGGGGAAATTTTTAAAGTGGAGTAACCTTAGGGCTTAGATCACCTTTGTTTTCAATTGTTTGTTGTGTTTGCTTTTATATTTGTGGGCTTTGCATCGGAGTTTTATAGACCCTAACCCGGATCTGGGAAATACCCTTTTTAGGTAGCATAATCTGTGAGGGACCTGTCCGGCATAGACCGACATGGGTGAAGCAGTGGCTACGTTGGTGTGGCACCTTGGTCTGTACCTATATCCCTTGTGTTGCAACGGGGAGAATATAGGTCTTCTAAGGAGTCATTGAACACCAATTGACCTTAGAACCTTAAATTGACCAACTTGGCTATTAGGGCAGTAGCAGTATGCTACACTCATTGAGGCTAAACTCTCGAGATGGTTCTGGCCGCGAGAAAAGATTGCGATGCTGGAGTTATGACCGATTGAGGGTAGCCAATGATATGAGATCCTTTAGAACCCGGTTACTTTTTGATAGGACAGGTTTTAACCAATCAAACTAAAAGAGGGTAATACCTAAACTTCATGCTGGCCTGAAACCTAAGGGTTGTCTTGTGTGACTTGTGTGCCTTATCATGCTTGCCTATGTGAATACTTGTGGTGTGCTTCATCATAGCATCATTCCATCATACCATTGCATGCATCCTGTACAAAGGACTAACCCATTTCAAAGACAAAAAGATTTCATCTTTGCTCTGTTTTGTAGGACATCATGATGCCCGTGCGTAGGAACACTGTCCGGCTCAACTTTGTTCAACCACCAGTTTTGCTCAAAGATTTGGTTGGTAGGATTCCAAACACTTCCTCCTTCATCAGCAGACATGTTTCTCTCCTTGGCTTGATCACTGCAAAATGGGACCAGCAACTGATAAGTGTTCTGACCCAGTTTTATGACCCTCTGCATCATTGTTTCACCTTTCAAGACTTCCAGCTGGTTCCTACCCTAGAAGAATTCTCCTATTTGCTTGGGATCCCTGTCTTGGAACAAACCCCATTCACTGGTTTGGAAAAGACTCCTAGGCCTGAAGAGGTTGCTGCAATTCTCCCCTTGACCAAAGAAGAGGTATTAGCTAACTGGGAAACTAGAAATGGGGTCAAGGGCTTTTTGGTCAAATTTCTGGTTGGCAAGGCTAATGATTTCTGGAATGATTTGGACTTCAAGGCGTACGAGGACATTCTGGCTCTTTTGATCTATGGTCTGGTATTGTTTCCCAACCCTGACACCTTTATCAGTATTCATGTCATAAGGATCTTCATGTCTCGGAATCCTGTACCCACTCTTTTGGGTGATATTCTACAACAACTCTACGCTCGTACCGCTCGAAAATGGGGAACTCCGTGGTGTTGTGCTCCTTTGCTAGTGAGGTGGTTTATTTCGCACCTTCCTAAGTTCGTGCTGAAGAATGAAGAAGGAAAGAGTTGGGCTCAAAGATTAATGTCTCTTACTGATAAGGACATCACTTGGACTCTCAGAGGTTTGGATGAGGTAGCTGTTATTGATCGTTGCGGAGAATACCCTAATGTTCCATTGATTGGAATCCAAGGGGGAATCTCTTACAATCCATGCTTAGCCCTCCGTCAGTTTGGAAGAGCCAGAGGAGATGGGCCTCATGAAATGCTGGTTCCTCACTTCCATTTTGAGTTTCAGGCAGACAGTGACAAACTACGCCGTGGATTCATTAGAGCTTGGGATAGAATTCACAAAGCCGACCTGGGTTGGGACCAAAGACTTCTCTACCATTGGAACCTTATTGCAAATGGGTCCGCATCCGCGCTCAGAGGTTGGGTATGCCGTACGAAGCAGTCAGACCTATCATTCTTGAATCTCCTAATGAAGAAGGGGCTTCTCCAACTGTCCTCCCTCCTCAGATACCCACTGATTTTGACACAATGAAGAGATCTTGGGCACAGCTAAAGGAAGAGCGGTATTTTTATCGGGAAAAGTTCAACGAGCAGGAACGGAAGGTCCAGAGGCTGACTAAGCAATTGGAGGAAGAGCGGGTTCTGAACAACTACATCAGCACTGAGAAAAGGAGGCCATGGGAGCACTGATGAGCTTTGGATATTTCCTTTTATAGCTTTTATTTCCTTTCCAGTATTTTCCATTCCTGTAATGCCCAAGGGCAAGTTGTTGAACAATTAAAATTCTAATCTAATGAAGTGTGTTTCCCTCTTTTGTCTACAAAGTTGAATCTTGTTTGTCTTTGAAAAACATAAAACATACGCATTCCATTGCACCATATGCATAACAGGTATCCTATTTCACAGGTTGCTTAATCTCCTTCGCTGTTTATTTTGAACAGTCATCATCAATCCAGACTCATCCAGTGAGCAAGCAATCAAAGCCCTTCAGGCCCAAAGTGCCCAGTTTCAAGAGATGGTTCTGAGCCTGGCCCAAGGACAGCAAGAGTTGAAGACTCTACTCCTGAAGAAGAAGAAGAAAAAGAGGACTGCGTTGTTCAACACCGGACGCAGATTTGGGAACACACTCCATAATGAAGCTGATCCAACTACTTCTTCTGCTGAGAAAGAAAGTCCCCAAGGGGGAGGAGCTCCTAGTCCTGCAGTCTCTGACAACGAGACGGACTACAACGACGAACAATACCCACCTGCTGCTGACAGATACAAGCAATTGGAAGACCGTTTGAGCGCCATGGAGATTCAGAATGTGCCGGGGCTGGATTTCGGAGATCTGGGGTTATCTTCTGGGGTAGTAATTCCACACAAGTTTAAGGCGCCTGCCTTTGCCAAGTATGATGGGGTTTCCTGCCCAAAGCTGCATCTAAGGTCGTACGTAAGGAAGATCCAACCTTACACGGCAGATAAGAACCTTTGGATTCACTTCTTCCAAGATAGCCTTTCCGGGTCACAGCTTGAGTGGTTCTACCAACTAGATGGAACTAGCATCCGACACTGGGAAGATTTGGCAACCGCATTCTACAGACAATATCAATACAATTCTGATCTCGCTCCTACGCGTACCCAGCTTCAGGGTATGTCTCTAGGAACGGGTGAAGGGTTCAAAGAATACGCACAAAAATGGAGAGATTTGGCTGGCAGGGTGCAGCCTCCATTAACTGATCGTGAGCTGGTTGATATGTTTTTAGGGACTTTGTCTGGTCCATTTTTTAATCATTTGGTTGGTAACTCCTCCGCTGGGTTTACGGATTTGATTCTGACGGGAGAAAGAATTGAAGCTGGCATCAGGTCAGGAAAGATACAAAAAGTTGCCTCCCCAAGTACCGAGAAGAGGCCTTTCAAGAAAGAAGCAAGCGCCGTCTATGGTCCTAGAAGACAAGTCAAGCCCGAAAGTCGCCAAGCCGTCAATGCTTTGGTCATTTCAAAACCTGTTGCTGCTCCTCAGCAGTACAATCAACAAAGAGGTGAAAGGCCCAAGAGGCAGTATACTCGGTTGAGTATGACCTTATCTCAAATTTTACCCCAATTGTTATCAACCAACTTGGTGACCCTCAAAGAAGCTCCTAAGGTCGTCAACACTGCGTCTCCGAAGTATAATCCGAATGCCCGGTGTGCTTATCATTCTGATAGTCCCGAGCATACTACTGATGATTGCTGGGCCTTGAGAAACAAAGTGCAAGATCTGATCGACACAAAGGAAATTCAGTTTGAAGCGCCTGAGAGACCGAATGTTGTAACTACTCCTATGCCCCAGCATAGAGTAAATGCCATTGAGGAAGAGTTGTATGTTGTTTCGGTAAATGATGTTGCCACCCCTCTTTTGACTGTTAAGAGGAACTTACTACTAGCCGGTTTATTTCCGGGTTGTAGCAAGGGTTGCCTCTTGTGTGCTATTATCCCTACCGGTTGTCCACTGCTGAAATCAGGCATCCAAAGCCTGATGGATAGCAAAGAAATTCTGTTCAAGAAAACTGTTGTTCCGTCTGTTTCCATTGAAGAAATATCTGTTGTCACAATTTACAATCCTGCCAAAGCTCCCATGAAGAAGCCAGTCCAAATTATGTCTGTTGCACCCATCACTATTATTGTCCCGGGGCCTCTCCCGTATGAGTCTGATAAAGCTGTTCCATGGAATTATGGAGCCGATGTGTATGTGCTCGGGGTGAAGCAAGAATTCAAAACCAATACCAGTATCAGTAACATCACTGGTCCCGCCAAGATTACCCGCAGTGGCAGGCTCTTCTCGCCTGACATTGCACCACCAGTTATCCGAAAACCTCTCACCATCACACCCGCAAGTGTGCATGTTCCAATTCAAGTTCCTGTGTCTACTACCGCCGCCGAGTCCTCTAATACTCGGGGCAAATAAGTTGCTGCCGATTTGCCTGCCAGGACGGAGGCACCGAAGAAGACTGCTGTGGAAGCCTCCCAACAAGAAATGGAGGAAATTCTTAAAATCATCAAGAAGAGTGACTTTAATGTTGTTGAACAGTTGGGGCATACCCCCTCCAAAATCTCTATGCTATCACTGCTACTATGCTCAGAGGCCCATGCAAAAGCCCTGATTTCATTTCTGAAAACGGCCCATGTGCCGCAAGAGACCTCCGCGGATCAATTCACTGACTGTGTGGCTAATTTGACGGCTGACAATGGCTTAGGATTCTCGGATGCTGACCTTACCGTCAAAGGGAAAAATCACAATGATGCCTTGCATATCTCTATAGAATGCAGGGGCACTACTCTCGCACACGTGTTAGTGGATACTGGCTCTTCCCTGAATGTTTTGCCCAAGAAAGCATTGGATCGCTTGGATTGTGAGGGTCTGGAGTTAAAACCTAGCAACATCATTGTTAGAGCCTTCGACGGTTCTAAGAGGATGGTGCACAGCGAAGTAGACATTCCCATTCGTGTGGGTTCCCAAGTTTTTGACTCAACGTTCTATGTAATGGATATTCGTCCATCTTACTCCTGCTTGTTGGGTCGACCCTGGATTCACAAGGCTGGGGCAGTAACATCCACTCTACACCAAAAGCTCAAATACCCTGTCAAAGGGAAGATTGTTATTGTGCAGGGTGAAGAGGAATACATGGTTAGTCACTTGAATTCATTCCGGTATATCGAGATGGACGGGGAGTTTATTGAAACCCCCTTTCAGCATTTTGAGGAGGTACCTCCAATCTTGGCATCAGCTGAAGCAGTGGTTGAAGAAGACTTTCCGTTGAAGATGGCGTCCTTAAAGGATGCCCGGGCTGTAATCGAGAAAGGCAACTGTGCAAACTGGGGGTCAGCTTCCTGACTTCACTCAAAAGAACGATAAGTTTAGGCTAGGCTTTACTGCAGAGGCTCAGAAGGCTGTGCGCAAGGAAAAGATCAGAAAAGCTCCGGTGTTTATCTCCAACCCAAGGGTGAATGCTATCGAGGAGGATGTAGAGGAAGAAGAGTTTGACAGTTGGATCTACCCGACCACCAGCAACAGACCAAGCAACTGGACAGCAAAGGATTTTACTCCTATCACATTTGTCACGCAGTAATTGACTCTTTTGATTTTCAATTTGTAACAAACAATATGTTAAAACTTTGTTGGCTCGGTGTCCTACCCGGGGCATCGTAGCTCCATTTGTGAGGGCTTTTTGTATGACATTTCCATATATCATCAATCAAAACATTGGACGTTTGTTGCATTACAAATCTGGCGCTCTTTTTCTTTGTGTTATATATATTGCAAAACAGCTATATTGACACACACCCACTTATACAGGTTTCAATCCACTATGGATCTCACTGGTAACAGCTCTGCTACCGCCAGTTATGACTTCGAGAATCCGATCAACTTGGCCGAAGACGAAGGTGAAGATGATTGCGAAGTGCCTGGTGAACTCGCAAGACTGCTGCTCCAGGAAGAGAGGGCTATTCAACCACATGAAGAGCCGGTAGAAACGATTAACCTGGGTACTGAGACAGATAGGAAAGAGGTCAAGATCGGGGCTAATCTAGAGCTCATCGTGAAGCAACGATTGATCCAGATGCTACGTGATTACATGGAGATATTTGCTTGGTCCTATGAGGACATGCCAGGTTTGGATGCCGACATTGTAGTTCATCACCTGCCAACAAAGGAAGACTGCCCTCCGGTAAAGCAAAAGGTCCGCCGTATGAGCCCAGAGATGTCCGAAAAGATCAAGGCTGAGGTTATGAAGCAATTCGATGCCGGGTTTCTTGCAGTAACTTCTTATCCTCAATGGGTTGCCAATGTGGTGCCGGTACCAAAGAAGGACGGAAAAGTCAGGATGTGTGTCGACTACAGGGATTTAAACAGGGCTAGCCCCAAAGATGATTTCCCTCTACCTCACATTGACGTTCTTGTCGACAATACTGCTCAACACAAGGTGTTCTCCTTCATGGATGGTTTTTCAGGGTATAATCAGATCAAGATGGCTCCGGAAGATATGGAAAAGACTACCTTTGTGACTCAGTGGGGCACCTTCTGTTACAAGGTCATGCCATTCGGGTTGAAGAATGCTGGGGCAACCTATCAACGTGCCATGGTTGCCTTGTTTCATGATATGATCCATCATGAGATTGAGGTATACGTTGATGACATGATTGCGAGGTCTCAAACTGAGGAGGAGCACCTTGACCATCTGAGAAAGTTGTTTGACCGACTCAAGTTATACAAGCTGAGGTTGAATCCCAACAAATGCACCTTTGGGGTGAGGTCCGGAAAGTTGTTAGGTTTCATTGTAAGTGATAAGGGTATTCAGGTGGATCCAGCCAAGGTAAAAGCCATACAAGAGATGCCGACTCCGAAGACAGAGAAAGAAGTCAGAGGTTTCCTGGGACGACTGAATTACATTTCCCGATTCATCTCACATCTGACTGCTACTTGTGAGCCAATCTTCAAGTTATTGAAGAAAGATCAAGTGGTACGTTGGAATGAGGAATGTCAGGCTGCTTTTGAAAAGATAAAGGAATGCCTCCAAGAGCCACCCATTCTTATGCCACCAGTGGAAGGAAGACCTCTGATACTATACTTGATAGTGCTTGATAATTCAATGGGGTGTGTGCTGGGGCAGCATGACGAGTCTGGCCGAAAAGAGCACGCTATTTATTACTTGAGCAAAAAGTTTACCGACTGTGAGTCTCGTTACTCACTGCTTGAGAAAACTTGCTGCGCTCTAGTATGGGCTGCTCGCCGGCTGAGACAGTATATGCTGACTCACACCACTTTGTTGATTTCAAAAATGGATCCCATCAAGTATATATTTGAGAAGCCTGCTCTGTCTGGAAGAATAGCGAGATGGCAAATGATCTTGACAGAATATGATATCCAGTATACCACTCAGAAAGCTATCAAAGGAAGTGTACTGGTAGATCATTTGGCACACCAACCTGTGGACGATTACCAATCTTTGAACTTTGATTTTCCGGACGAAGACATCATGGTGGTAACTGATTGTGAAGTGCCTGGACCGGATGAAGTACCTGAGGAAGGATCCCGATGGTCTATGCATTTTGACGGAGCCTCCAATGCTTTGGGCAACGGCGTTGGCGCTGTAATCATATCTCCCAAAGGAACTCATACTCCACTCACTGCTCGGTTATGTTTCAACTGCACCAACAATATGGCGGAGTATGAGGCATGTATCATGGGTCTCCAAGCTGCGATCGACTTAAGGATCAAGTTTCTGAGTGTCTTCGGAGATTCCGCTCTCGTGATCAATCAGATCAAAGGCGAGTGGGATACGAAACACCCGAATCTTGTTCCTTACAAGGAGTATGTGTCGACCTTGCTTCCTCACTTTGAAGAAATAACTTTTGAGAACTTCCCGAGAGAGGAGAATCAGCTAGCGGACGCACTGGCTACGATGTCTTCAATGTTCAAAGTTAAATGGGACAATGAGGCTCCCCGGATCATTATCTAGAAGTTGGACGAACCGGCGTACTGCTGCGACCTTGAGGCCGAAAAGGTGATTGAAAAACCCTGGTATCACGAGGTGAAAAGGTACTTGGAAACTCAGGAGTATCCTGAAGGTGCATCTGTCAATGACAAGAATTTCATGAGGAGGTTTGCTGCAAAATTCTTCCTCAGCAACGACATTCTCTACAAACGGAATCATGATTCAACTCTACTGCGTTGTGTGGATAAGGCTGAAGCAGAGAAGATCATGATAGAATTGCATGAAGGAACATTCGGAACACATTCCAGTGGGCACACCATGGCAAAGAAAATCCTTAGGGCAGGATATTTCTGGTCCACAATGGAAGCCGATTGTTACCAACACTCTCGAACGTGTCACAAGTGCCAGATCTATGCTGACAAGGTGCACATCCCCCCGGTTCCTTTGAACGTCCTGACGGCGCCTTGGCCTTTCGCAATGTGGGGAATCGATATGATCAGTGAGATTCGACCCACGGCAACCAACGGGCATCGCTTCATCTTGGTGGCGATCGATTACTTCACGAAGTGGGTTGAGGCAGCTTCCTACGCCACAGTAACCAAGAGCGTCGTGGCACGTTTCATCCGGCACAATCTGATCTGTTGGTATGGTGTCCCAGAGAGAATTATTACGGATAACGGTACCAATCTCAATAACAAGATGATTACTGAACTCTGCGAACAATTCAAAATACAGCATCATAACTCTTCTCCTTACCGGCCGAAGATGAATGGAGCTGTAGAGGCAGCTAATAAAAATATCAAGAAAATTGTGCAGAAGATGACAGTGACCTATAAAGATTGGCACGAGATGTTACCGTTCGCTCTTCATGGGTACCGTACCTCAGCAAGGACGTCAACCGGGGCAACACCTTTCTCCTTGGTCTATGGCATGGAAGCAGTCTTGCCAATTGAAGTCCAGATACCCTCTCTCCGAATAATGAAGGATGCAGATCTGAATGAAGATGACTGGATCCAGACTCGACTTGATCAATTAAACCTGATTGATGAAAAGAGACTCATCGCTATCTGTCATGGTCAAACGTATCAAAAACGGATGATCAAGGCATTTAACAAGAAAGTCAGGCCGCAAGAGTATCAAGTTGGGGACCTGGTCATCAAACGCATCATCCTTCCTCAAAGTGATCCCCGGGGCAAATGGACCCCTACTTACGAAGGGCCATTTGTGGTTAAACATGTGTTCTCAGGAGGAGCCATGATCCTAACCACCATGGACGGTGACGACCTTCCTCACCCCGCCAATGCAGACATAGTGAAAAAATACTACGCATAAATAAAAGACCCGCTAGGTTGACATACCTAGGCAAAAATTAGGGCTTCCCAGTGAACCAAAAGGGTTCGGGCAAAAATAAGGGATGAAATGAAAAAAATCTGTACACCCGGCAAGTCGAAAACCTGAAAAGGCGGCTTGGGCAAAAATGGGTATCCCGGTGGACTGAAAACCCGAAAGGGCGGTCCAGGCAAAAGTTAGGGATAAAGCGTAACACTATGTCTCATTGGATCACTTCGCATCCGGAATTCAGCATCGACTATCTGGCTCAGACTTCGGCATCGACCAATCAGCTTCATCTTCGACTAGGCAGCAAAGCGATGAGACGCTTGGAGACATAAAGGCGATAGCAGAGTTGGAACCCAGTGGGATTATTCACATAGCTGTTTTGTTCTTTTTCAAAATTATAAATTATTCGGCGGCATTCCCTTACTAGGATGTCAGCCTCTTGTACAAAAACGCCTATTCACAGGAAAAATTCAAATCAATACAAATACACTTTTCAGGCAAATCGCCATTGTTTTTTTTCTTTTTTCTGTTTTGTCTTGCGAAGAACGTCCAATGTTCATTTTTGATATATGCATTTGACATTAAATTGCTGATTCATGAATATTTGCATATGAAACAAAAGACTAATTACAGGTGACATCAGAAACAGGGGCAATATGAAGTTATCCGATGCAGTCTGGTTGATTTGTCCGCCAAGGTACCCAGGTAGACTCGACCGAAGAAGGTGACCAAATCATCTCAACTCCCCACAGAGTAAAACAAGATTCAGCAGTACTTTCCCCAAGCAGAGTTGACTCCCCGTCAATCCTGAAAAGGCACAACATTTCCCAGCAGGTCTTAAAGCTCATCCCCAGTAGATTCTGGGAGCTTATCCCCTGCAGAGTCCGGACGTCTCTCCCGAGTTTTATTTAGAGTTATTTCCTCACAAGGACTTATAACTGGGTTATCCTCAGCTAATTTCCACGGAAGGTCGCCCTCGGCAAAGTTCCTTCAATCCCCGGAGGAGTTTATCTTTGGTGTTCCTCAGCGGAGTTTATCATCGTTATCCCCAGCAGAATCCATCATTAAAGTCCTCAACAGGCCTCTCATCAAAACTTCGGCCAAGTATCTCTTCCACAGAGCAACTCCCCAGCCGTTCGTCAAGGATTTATTTCCCTAGACGAAATTACATTCATAAACATTTCACATTTCCATGCATCTTGCTTACATATATGATAAAGTGCATACAACACTATCTCATGTTGAACACCATAACATCATGCATATCATATATCATGACATTGCATGCAACTTATGTTTTTTCCTTTTCAGGGAAAAGACAACCCCAAAGACAACTACCTTCAACTGTCACAATTCCAGATTCGATACCTGTATCTAGCCAGGGCACATCTGAGAGTGACCATTTCCAGACTCGATACCTGTATCTAGCCAGGGCCCGTCTGAAGAGTTCAAAGATTCGATTCCTGTATCCAGCCAGGGCACATCTATCAACTACAACATCTCCAGATTCGATTCCTGTATCCATCCAGGGCATATCTGTTGACCACGTTTCCAGACTCGATTCCTGTATCTAGCCAGGGCACGTCTGAAGAGTTCGAAGATTCGATTCCTGTATCCAGCCAGGGCACATCTGTTGACGACTATTTCTGGATTCGATACCTGTATCTAGCCAGGGCATATCTACATCAGGAGATTGAAGATCAAACACCTGTAACAAGCCAGGAAAACATCTGTCTTTCTCAAATACACGAGTTCTCGCTAAGGAATCTCTTACGCGATCAACACTTCCAAATGGCATCTACAAGCCCATTCCCGACAAGGTTCTGTCACATCTCCAGATGGCATCTATAAGCCCATCTCCCTATCCACCACCTCTCCAAATGGCATCTGTAAGCCCATTCCTGACATCACATTGCTGATACTCCAACATGCGAGTGCAAATTTCCGGGCACTCTAGTGTCCAATCTCCTTTTACCCTCGAGTCGCGAAAGGCAAACTTGCCAATCTAACTCTTCAGGTTCAAGAAGATTGAACAGGGGCAACTGTTGTACCCCAAAATTTGCCCTCCCATTTCCTCAACATGTTCTCATCACAGAACCCTTGGAACTCAAGATCCAGTTAGGGTTTCCTCTGCTCAAGACTTCTCCTTGCACTGTTGGCTCAAATTAGGGTTTGTGTTTGCACAAAGATGTTTTGACCTAAAATGCTTAAGATGACTTTCATGCTCCATATTGAACTCCCAAGTTTATCCATACCAAGTTTCAAGTCTTGATTCCAAGTTTTGCCCAGTCAATTGGACAGATGACCTAGAAATCAGCTGTATTGGGGAAAAAGTCAACTGTGGCCAATTGACAGTCAAATCTCATGAAATTTGATCCACATCAACATAATGAACTCACATGAACCATTTGATCAAGTTTGGACCACAGTTCCATAAGAAATTTGATCAGATCACCAAAAGGGCAAAAGGGTCATTTTTAGGGTTTTGACTGTACAAAGGCAATTTTTGACTGTTTGACCTAGCCAATGGCAAACCAAGCTCACATATGGACTCAAGGACCCCTTGGAATCATCTTGACATGCTCAACAAGCTCAAAAGATCCCAAGTACACAAGATTGACAGTTGAATTTCCCAGTCAATTGATCAATTTTAACTGTATACTGAAAAGTCAAACTTTGACTTTTTGGTCAAAATCAAGAGTCAAGATTCATTTTTCATCAAAACATGCCAAATCATGAAACTTGTTCACCAAGAAATCACAAAATGCAAATTAGGGTTAGAAATTAGAATTTTTCATAACTTAGAATTTTTCTAAGTTATGAAAAACCCTAATTTTTTCCCAACTTTGCCCCACCTTTTCACCAAGATCCATTTGGATTCAAACAAAAGTCAAAACATGAAAGTTGTAGCTTGTTGCATAATCTACAACTTTGATTCACAAAGTTTTCTTATTTGAAGCTTGTATCTCAAGTTACAATTTTTTGAATAACGGCACTAAACCATTCTTAACTTAGTGAAATTTTAACCTATTTTGACAAGGTTTTCTACCCCACTTCAAGGCCATTTTTCATACACTTCCACTTGTAATTTCAATTTGCATTTCAAAGATGGATTGTAGTACACATTCCAAGCTTTCCAAAATGTCCAAGAACTCATCAAACAACCTCATAACTTGAGAGATTCGAATTTCACAAGTTGGCAAAAATTCACTTTTGATTGGTTCATGAGCATGTTCATAACTTGGACCATTTTCAAATCAGCATAGTTTGTGCTACATTACAGGTCCTTAAACCAAGTTACACTCCATAATTTAATGCTTGTTCATTGTGCCAAAGTGTTGTTCCATGAGTTCAAGCATTGTACACAAGATTGATCCATTTTTAGATAAAGTGAACTTTCCATTTTTGCAAAAGCTTGCTTTATGTCAATTGGTAAATCAAAGAAGTACATTGCAAATCTGAATGGCACAAGTTTATGAACATAACACTCTGATCAATGAGGGATTATGCAGCACATTAGGAGGCCCCCTACATGCCTAGAACAGCAACTTGCTTTTGTTGCTTAAGAAAGAAGAAAAGTTCCATAACTTGCAACAACTTTCATCTCAGCATTAGCACACAAGAACTAATTTATCAAACATACTCAGCACATCACAACCAAGCTAATACACGACCCTTGCACCTCTCAAACACTCTCCATCTCAGAAACACCATCAAACTGCTCAAACAGAGCAGGCCCTGCAGATTGAGTGCCATCTCTCAATCCCTTCAAGCTTTCTGGCCCAAACTTGTTCCTCTACCTTCCTTACAACCTATGCAAGCTATCCAGAAGCTAAGGCACGATCTGTGATTGCTCTAACCACTTCCACCATTTTCAATTTCTTGTTCTGCAGGAGAAGTCCTCTAGCTCGATTCAGAAGTTCTCAAGACAAAGTAAGCATTGAAACAGCATCCCTGGACCTCAAGGAAGCTTTTCCAATCATCACCTTGCATTGAAGGTTCCCCCATTGCCAGATTGAACTTCAACTGAACAGGTACTTTGGTGAACTTCTATCTCTCTCATTACGCATCATTAACCTTAATTTTGTGAATAAACAATGTCCTACTCATGCCACTGAACATGTACATTCTTTTACTTTTCATTTCTTTTGCCTGAGTAGAGAGAATTTGGAGTTTGAAAATGGCAGAAAACTTAGGTTAAGATTTGGGATCGTTAAAATTCTCTCTCATTTTTGAGAGTTAAGAGATGTTCTTTACATATTTGGAATCGTGGTTTCATGCTTAACATCTTTTGTGTTGGAGGTTTGTTCAAAAAATCAAAGAATCAGGATTTCAAACAAAGCTTGCAGGCGCGCGTTTTGTTGTACAGAGGTTGAAGAAGAAGTGGTCTGGGCTGGGCCTGGAACTATTTTCTTTTCACACCCTATTTCCATTTTCATACCCCCCAAGCCCATTTGCTTCATTTTTTTATATTTTTGACTTTTTCTTTTTTTGTTTGACTCATTTATTTTTTCTCAGCATATTAAAATTTAAAAAATATTTTTTCCATCATTTTTTTGAATTTATTGCATATTTATTTAGTTATTTCTTTTGTTTATACATAAATAAATACATATTATTATTTAGAATAAATAGAAAAATAGTGTGAATATATTTTCATTTTCATTTTTATTTTATATTACCCTCTGAAACTATTTCATCTAAAAAATATTATTTTCTAAAAATATAAAATATTATTATTATTTATATATAATACATATTTAAAACAAAATAAATATACATATATATATATTAATATACTTAGAGTAAAAATACAAAAAAATGTACATATTTTATTTTTTAACATTTAATACTAAAAATGCCTTTTTTTAAAAATATACCATATTTTGTTTTATTTTTGTATGTAGTTAATAAATATTATGTGAATTAATTAATTAATATACATTTTGATTAAAATTAGGGTTTTTGCCCTAAAAGTTGAAAATACTCAAAAATAATACCTTTTTATTTTCTTGTTTTATTTTACATAAACCATACTTTTTTTCATACATATAAAAACTTTCTTTTTGCATTTTGCATATTTACTTCATTTCCATTTAATTATGCAATTTATTTACCTTGCAAATATTCAAAAATGATGTAATAATTTAGATTTAAATTCTTGTCTAAATATTTCCCCATTTGAACACTTGTACCCCCTTTCCCATATTTGGTTGTGTAATAGCTTAGTAATTTATTTTCGCACTTTATACGCTTTCTAATTATGCCATGTTAGAATTAGGGTTTGCATGCGAAAAACGACAAAAAATAGTTTGACCTAATACAAGATAAATGAGCATGAAAATAAACAACACATCTCACACTTGCACCCCTAGGGTATTCCACTTTTGTTGCCTTCAAATAATTAGGCCATATTGCATGCTAGGTCTCCTTGGGCAAAACAAACACAAATCAAATGATCATAGTCCCTCGATGACGCTTTCAAAATGTTGCCTAAACAAATGATCAAGTCCCTTAAGAAAATTGCCTAAAGATACTTAGCACCATTGCAATTATGGTCTAAACGATGACCCGCGCCCGTCCCTTTCACATCCTAACATGAGATTGTCCACCAAATACAATGGTGGAACAAACTTGTTCAAAGGGTTAAAACATAGCAATAATCTTTGAGAAATTTAGGAGTAGATAACCTCTTAGTTACTTGAATCAACTTGCAAAAAACAAAATACTTGCCTATTTTTCTAAAACCACACCTCACGATACTTTCAAAACAACTTTCAAAAACAAATGAAAACCTTTTCAAAAGACTTACACCTTTGTATACATCCCAACATGGATCATTACAAAGGTTGCCACCACATTGGCTTCTTTTCAAAACATTTTCAAACCCACACACAAGAGCACCATTTCAAACAATTGAAAACAAAAGGCAAGTGATCTAAGCAAGTAACTAAGAGCCCATGGATAACCATGGATAGAAAGGGTGCTAATACCTTCCCTTTCTATAATCTACTCCCCGAACCCAAGAAAACATCTCAAAGGTTTTTGCTGTGCTTTTTAACCTTTCCTTAGGATAAAATAAAAAGTCGGTGGCGACTCTTGCTCAACCGAAACATTTGCGAAAACAAACGCAAAACCTCTAGTCAGTTCTCCCACCGTACCACAATATCCATAATTTTTTCTCGAACCTTTTTGGTTCTCCGGGATGTCCTTATTTTTTCCTAGGCCAGTCAACCTAGCAGGTCTCTTTTATGCATAGTATTTTTCGACTATATCTGTGTTCACAAGGTGCGGAGAATTGTCATTGTCTATGGTAGTATTTGTTGTAGTATTGCCAGATAATGTTTTCTTGATCGTACGTGACCCTTTGCTGGAACTCATGTTCAATGCCCCAAGTAACTTAGATGGAGGTCTACACCTGGCTATTCGGCATTTTTGAGTGATTCCTTGAATCTTGACTCGACTACCCCCAGATCAGTTAGACACCATGTCATGCCCCTTGATTATGAAAGGCCTGTTACTGGAAATGTCATTCCATCTGAGGTGATTCTATTCATTGAGAGGATTTCCGTTTATTGAATATCCATCGTGCGAATTTCTCTGTTGTCGAACAATTAGTCATATGCAAACAATGGCATTTAAAAATGCAAAGCTTATGTCTTCCTTGAAGTTTTGAAAATTCATTTTTAGTAAACAACAGAATTTTGTAAGAATGTGAATTCAACTCAGGATTTATAGTAAGCCTTGCAGGAGTCAGGATATCTTTTGTAAAAGTATGCTTTTGAAATAACCCATGCTTCAGCTAGGACTTTTAAGGGTTTTAGCGTGGCCTAGTTCACGGTTTAAGAAACAAAGGATAAAGGCTCAAAACTTATTTATACCCACATGTTATCTGTGATGTTCTTCAGTCCTATACTCAGT
The DNA here is from genome assembly GCA_948472305.1 of Vicia faba. Taxonomy (NCBI): domain Eukaryota; kingdom Viridiplantae; phylum Streptophyta; class Magnoliopsida; order Fabales; family Fabaceae; genus Vicia; species Vicia faba. Next base: position 1,695,841,146 of record OX451737.1, on the reverse strand, counting down.
TAATTGTGCGTTTAGATTCCAATTGAGTCTGGAATCTTTGCCCTGATATTTCGGTGATGGTTCAGATACTGAAAGTTTATTTGAGAAGGAAATCATCATTTTTTTATAATATTTTTTTTGTTGAGGATTCGTAGCGACCTCTTTTTGACTTTATAATCCCTATTTTTTGCCTGAATTATTTTGAGATCACAGTCACCAGGATGCCCCAGTTTGTCCTAAGTCTCCTTCATAAGTTTTGACTTAGTTGGCTTTTCTTTTGAGAGATGATGACTGCCTATTTTAGTGATTACAGGAAACCATCGCCATATTTTTATTTAGAAGAACATCTTCGACACTATTTGTCGTGCATGAAGGTAGAGCTTGTGACTGAATGTGCATTTGAGTTAACTGAGAAACTACCCTGCCTTAGGTTATGATTAAAGGTTTCAATTTGTTTGAAAAGAAAACTTCTACTCCTTAGGCTCAAAGCGGTTGACTAGGGATTACCTTCCTTATAACTCCACTATTTAGGATTTGAACCAACGCCTGTACATCGTCAGCAAGGTCTATTCAAAAGCATACTGTAGAGATTATGGTATTGTTTTCGTCATCCTCCCTCTAAAGGCTTACAACTTTTAATCGAGAGTTGAATATCACAAAAAGGAAGTAAAAGCATAGTTTAAATATAGTCAAAATGAATAGATTACTTCAAGTAAAACATATGCAATGCATTAATGGAACAACACAGTTTGACATAAAATAAATGTTCGAACAATCAAAAGAAATTACAATTTTAAAATCCAAATGAAATAGACGCTCTCAAACTTGGACATGATTTGGAATGGAAGCAGTGATCACATTGGGGATCTCAGGAGGGTCGAACTCAATCTCCTTAGCATCAATCAAATCTTCGATTTTAATTTTCATAGCCCAACAGTTGTTTGTTTCATGTCAGGGACTATTGGAATGATAGGTGCATCTCACATTAGGATTGCACCATGGAGATGAGGTGTTGGGATTCTGAGAAGGACCCTTCAACGTTATCAGCTCTACCTTCAACAGGTGTTGTAATGCTTGGTACAATGGCATGTTGATCTTAGTAAATTGTCTCATAGGTGCCTCCGACTTATGTTGATTGCCTTGTTGTTGATGTTGCATTGGTGCGAGATTGGAGATTAGCACAACTCCCACAGATTGGTTGCGGTTATTTATAACACGACCCTTCTGGCCATAAATGGAATTGGTTTCCTTCTTATCACTGAATGTCTTCTTCACAACACTCAAAGATGCAGCCACTTGAATCTTTCCACTCTTGATACCACTTTCATATCTTTCTCCTGTCAGTATCATCCCAGTAAAACCAGCTGAAGAACTCCCGATGAGCAGATTAAAGAATGGTCCTGTTAGAGTGCCCATGAACATATCAACCAAATTCCCGGTTAGACAAGGGAGTTTGCATCCTCCCATCTAAATCCCTCCATTTTTGTGCATACTGCTTGAAACCTTCATTCGAGCTCATGGACATGTTTTGCAATTGCACACGAGTCGGCATAATGTCAGCATTATATTGATACTACTTGTAAAAAGTAGAATCCAAGTCTTCCCGCGTGTAAATGTTGGTTCCTTCTAGCTGATAGAACCATTCAAGTTGAGTCCGACAAGCTTTCTTAAAAGAAATTGACCCATAACTTCCTGTCAGCATTATGGGGTTGGATCTTTCGAACATACGACCTTAGATGAAGTTTGGGACAAGAGACCATATCATATTTAGCAAAGATGGGGACCTTGAACTTGTGAGGGATGACCACCCCAGGGATCAGACCTAGTTCTCCAAAATCTAATCCAGGAACTTTCTGGATTTCCATTGCTTTGAGACGGTCTTCCAACTGCTTGTACTTGTCATTTGCAGGAGGATAATGTTCACCGGAGTAGTCTTCATCTTTAGAACCCTGATTGTTTCTACCTTCAGGCTTGATGCTTCCACCATCCTCTTCTTGGTTGTCGTCTTCTTCAGAGGAAATATCGTCCACTTGAACTAGTTGAGAAGGACCTTTTAATCTTCTCCCTATATTGAGGATAACAGTCGGCTTCTTAATCTTCTTCTTCTTGGCGGCAAACGTCATCATATCTTTCTACCCCTGTGCCAGATTCAGAAGAGTCTCATGAAATTGTGCATGCTGGGCTTGGATGTCCTTAACAGTTTGTTCAAGGGCCATCTTATACTGAAATAAACAGTAAGTAGATGAGAAAACCTGTATGGAAAACCTGTTATGTAACAATGCATGATATGTAAATGCAATGTTTTCAAGGATCTCGCGGGGTAATAAAGAAAATGTTAGAAATTGCTGCAGCTTTGATTGAAGAACTTTTCGTATTTGAACGTCCTTCTAAGAGAATCAAGCTCACCATGTCAAGTGGGTCCTAGATTTTGAATCAAGATAATTTACTTCGTTCTTTGACGACATTTGGTTAGAATAAAATAATTCCTCTTGCCCCTTGCTAGACATCTGGTTCATAATAAGCATGCATCAAAGACCCTTGAGGTCCTTGAAATGGTTAATGAAAATGCTACGGTATGATGTCATGATGTGTATGCTATGCACCAAGCAAAAGTGTAGGGTGATGAGAACATGTAATTCTTGCAAGAAGTCCAAGTTATTGGATAATGAATACAAAACAAGTCTGTAAGGAATTCACGTCATTAGACAATGAATACAAACAAGCCCTGCAAGGAATTCACGTCGTTAGATAATGAACGCAAACAAGTCACACAAGTAGCCTTAGGTCTAGGCTTTCATGGAGTTTGTAGGTAAGTACCCTCTTGAGTTTTAGTTGGCTCAACTTGTCCTAAGAAAAGTAATTGCGTTCAAGCAACCTCAATATCACTAATCTTTCTCCCAAGCATTGTTTCAGCACAAGCATCTGATTTGCGACCTAAATATCCCGAGAGTCTGATCTCAATGAGTGTAGAATCAAGTACCAACCAACTTCAGTCTGCACCAAAGTTGGCTATCGCACTACCTTCTAATGGCTAAGTTGTGTCAACTAAGGTTCTACGGTCAGTTAGTGCTTTATGACACCACGCGGAAGCAGAGCATTCTCCTTGACTTAACTCAAGGGACACCTGTACCAACCAATGTGTCGCACTAATGTAGCTATCGCTTCAATCGTATCGATATACGCTATAAAATTTTCACGATCTATTGCTACTTACCTAAAATGCCCAAGATTTGGGTATATGATCTTTAAAAAAATAAATCCAAGCAAAACCCTGAAATGTAAAGCATACAAATCAAGCAAGTAAAGCATTTTAAATTTGATCTAGCTCTAAGGTAACCCCACTTTTAGTTTTCCCCAGCAGAGTCGCCCGTTCTGTAATACGGTGGGAGAACATACTTTTTGTTTGTGTTTTATCGCAAATGTTGCGGATAGCAAGAGTCGCCACCGAATTTTCTTTTATCCAATAAAGGAAAGGGTGAAAAGAACATGAAATACCTTTGAGAATTTTTCTGAGCTCGGAGGGTAGATTATGAAAAGGGAAGGTGTTAGCACCCTTTTCATCCGTAGTTATCTACGGGCTCTTAATATCTAGCTCACTTTAAAAATGCCTTGTGAATGTGTAAGTTTGGAAATATTTTGAAAATACCTGAGTTCGAAAACTTTGTAATGATTCTCGTATCAGTTGAGAATGCATACAAAGTGTTTTATTTTGAAAATATTTTAGAAAAGAGTTATGTGTGAAAAATGTTTTTTTGTTTGTGAGCAAGCGACTACGAGCTATCTGCCTACATATAAGTCTTTCGCTTTATTTTCCTCCTCCTTTAGATAATGCTATCCTACAATTAGTTAGTAGGAATCCCTATCATTTGATGTTTAAGGGACAGGCGCGAATCATCGTACAGTCATAAAGGAAACTCGTAAGGCGCTTTAGCAATTTTTCATAAGGTACTAAGATTGTTTACCGAAGGCATCATCAAAGGGTCATTGAGGGACTACGATCTTTTAATCGAGGGTCTTTGCTAAAGTGTCCCACGTTCAAGGGACATGACTGTTTTTATCCGAGGCAACAAGTGAGGTTACCCTAGAGGTGTACGTGTTCATAGTGTGTTTAGTTTAGTTATATTATCTTGATTAGTTAGGAGTTATCTACTGATTGATTTTAAATCTTGCCATACAAGCCTATTTACTATTAGTTATATATACAGGCATATAATTATAAGTGCAGAAAAATAAAGGCGCGAAAGGTAAAGCGCGAGAAAGTAAAGGCCTACAACTATTACAGAGCTTTGGTACAGTTACATAATTAGGAAGAAGTGAGAGAATGTAAATCTAAGTTATTACATTTAAACTGCGCGACCTATACAATTTCTCTAGGAATTTTAAATAGCAAAAAAATTAATGAATAAATGTTAGAAAAGAAATGTTTTTTGTTTGTATTTTTATGGAAAATAGTTTGATGTTAATTAAATAATTAAAACCTACTTGTTTCTAATTAATTTTAATAAAGAAAAATGATAATCAAATTTAATTAAAAAGATGTCAAAAGTGATTATTGATAAAAAGATTCAAACAACAAAATCAAACCACTCAGATCCACTAATTTGGACCTTGCGAATTTGGTGGTGAAGTTAGTTTAGTCTAAAAGTGACCGCAACTATGGATCCGAAGCTTCATCAAAATGTTGCCCTAACAATAGTGGATTGTTTTTCCTGCATCAAATCTATAAAAAATGATGGTTCCAAACGGTTCCAGACATCATTAGAAACACATATATATGCTTGAAGAACATTACCAAGCCGAAGCCACTTGGTTGGCACGTCCTGGGATCGCTCGAGCGTGAGTAAGGATTGGAACAGGCTCCTGGGACCTTCAAGAGTGTGATGGAATGCTTGGAACCGCTTGAGAGTGGCCGGAAATAGGAGTTTGTGTTTGCCCTAGTTTTGACAAAATTTGAGAAATTTGGAGTGTGTTCTTGAGAGGAAAATTTCGTGCCCTTTGCACTTGAGTATTATATGTATTTATATAGGAATGAAATGAAATAAGAACAAAACAAGAATCTGGTACCATTATGTCACAATTCATTAAAAAAAACACATTGAAATCTTTCCATAATTGTTAAAAAACATTCCAAACTTGAAGATTCTTGTTCTCAACATGTTTTCACGGTTTTGGAATGTTTGACATGTGTTCTTGGGCCTCCATGTGATTGAAATCAAAATCCAATGCGCCTTGGCCCAATGATTTTATATTTTATTTGATTTATTTGCATTTAAATGAATAAAATTTCAAATAAAATAAATAAAAATCATAAAAAATATATGAATGGATTTAGAGGTCTTCTAACACATTGTGAACATGTTTGAACATCAAAAGTTAGGCCCACTAGTTCAAAATTTCAAGTTTTCTCACTTTGCACTTTATGCATTTCCTCACAATTTCCCAACTTGCACAGGTCATAACTCTTTCAATTTTCACCTTTTGAAGGTGATCTTTGACTTTTTAAAAATCTCAAGATGTCCACTTCATTTTATATTTTTATCATTTTTGCATTTGGAGATTTATCTTGATGTAAGTTGTCTTGACAAAAAGTGTCTTTTTGTTGACTTTTGAAATGACCTGTAATATATTAACTCATATATTTCAAATGAAGCACTTTTTGGACTTGAGCATAAATTCAAAGTTATAGAGAATTGAATTTCCTTCAAAATGGGATTTGTTTGGTAAAAAGTTGATGAAGCATGTGAAAGTTATGCTTGGTGAAAGTTCAATTGACTTCTCCTAAGGAAACCCTAATTTGGCAACTTTTGACCTTTGATGATTTGAGGGCTTTTCTTGAGGAATCATGATCAAACCTTGATCAAATGATGAATATCACTTAAAAATGTTGATTTTGACCAAAAATCTGGAAGTTTGACTGTATGTTAACCATAATTGACTTTTTACCCAATACGGTTGATTTTCAATCATTTGAGCAATTGACTGGGCAAACTTGTGATGCAAGGCTTAAAACTTGACATGGGCATTGTTGAAGACCTATGGAGAACCATGGAAACAAATTGAGATCCTTGAAACCCATTCTTCCTTGTGCAAGATAAAACCCTAGTTATGGACCCATTTCCTAGGAGGAGAATTTGTCTGATAAACTCTTGAGCATCCTTGAGCAAATGAGGACCTCATGAGAAAGTCTTGAAGAAAAATGGAAGGGAAATTTTTTGGGTACAACATCCTTACTTGACAAGAATTTTCTTATGGCCTTGCAAAAGGAATTGAATCAATTTGAAATAAAGGATGTTTGAGACCTTGTCCCCCGTCCACAAAATCATCAAGTTATAGGCACACGATAGATATTTAGGAATAAACTTGATGAACATGGTGTGATAACAAGTAATAAGGCATGATTTGTGGCTCAAGGGTATACACCTTTTACTAGCATATGCATGCTCTAAGAACTTAAAATTATATCAAATGGACATTAAAAGTGTGTTCCTTAACGGATACATAAATGAAGAGGTGTATGTTTCACAACCTCACGGTTTTGAAAACTATGAGTTTCCTAATCATGTTTTAAAGCTAAAACATGATCTGTATGGTCTTAAAAAAGCCCTAAGGGCATGGTATGACCAACTTAGCAAGTTCTTGCTTGATCAAAGATACTCTAGAGGGAAGGAAGACACTAGTCTCTTTATTAAACGTCAAAGAAAGCATATTTTACTTGTTCAAATTTATATTGATGGTATCATTTTTGGATCAACTAACATGCATCTTGTCAAGGAGTACTCTAAGATTGTGCGGGGAGAATTTTAAATGAGTCTAATGGGTGAGTTAAACTACTTTATTGGACTTCAAATTAAGCAACTTGAGGAAGGAACGTTTGTATGTTAAACCAAGTATTGTCTTGAATTATTGAAACGATTCATAATGCACGGTTCAAAGTAAATTGACACACCCATGGTAACAAGTGGAAATTTTGATAAAGATAAAAAGGATAAGGATTTTGAGGTTAAGAAAAATAGAGGTATGATTGGATGTCTTTTGTATCTTACTGCATCTAGACTCGATATTATGTTTAGTGTTTGTATGTGTGCACAATATCAATCGGCTCCAAAGGAATCACACTTAAAATTGGTTAAGCGTATTCTTAGATACCTTATTTTTACCTCTAAGTTTGGGCTTTAATATTCTAAAGGAAACTATTGTAGCTTGGTTGGATACTCTGATTTCAATTTTGTTGGCTGTAAATCAGATAGTAAAAATACTAGTGGAACTTGTCACATGTTTTCATAATCCTTGGTTAGTTAGAATAGTAAAAAGAAATTTTATGTAGCTTTTTCAACGACCGAGGTGAAATACGTGGTTGTCAGTATTTGTTGTGCCCATATCTTATGGCTTAAGCAAAAATTACTTAATTTTGACATTAAACTTTCACGTATTCCTATCATGTGCGACAACACTAGTGCCATTAATCTAACCAAGAATCTGGTGCTACATTCTCTCACAAAACATATTGAGATACATCACCATTTCCTTTGTGATGATGTTGAAAAAGGGATTGTATTTGAGCATGTTGATAGTAAAAATTAACTTGTCGATATTTTCACTACACCTCTAGCAACCAAACTGTTTTTCAACATACATGGGGAATTGGGGATCATTGATATCTCCAATGTTGCCTAATTTTACTTCGTTACTTGCACTTTATACTCTTGCTCTAACTCTTTGATGAGTATTTTACATCATGTGAGTGCAACTTCCGTTTCATCAAGAGTGAGGGAATATTGTTTCATATTTCTTTTTGAAAAAAATGCATGTTATTTGTTAATTAAAAATGCTTAATATTTTCTCAAATGATGAAAACCATGGATGTTCATTTCAAAAAAGTTTGATTGGCAACTATTGTGTTTTTTTAATGTATGTGTTTATAATGCCTTCATGTGTTAATTCTTTCACATTTGTATAAGTTTGTTCTTGTTGTGCAAGCATGTGTTTTTATTAAGTTTATTTCTTGCATTCATGCTTGAGTTAATTGTATGTGTGTTATTTACATATATGTTTGTTGTAGTAGTTGGTCAAATGTTATAACAAACATTTTCATTTTGGATTGAGTAGTGACATGTTCTTGTCGCTATGTTAGGTACATGCGTGTGTGGCATCAGAAGTTCCATTATGGTGTGTTACATAATCGTGATGCTATAGAAGAAACTTGAAAAGTTTGCTCTTACATTTCATATATTATTCATCATCCATTGCATTACATATGTTGTAATTATTTTTGCTTGTTATTTATCAATTTCGCATCATTACATATATAAGGGGATATGTGATTATTGTTCTTCTATGCAAAAACTTCTCTGAGTGATATATTAGTATTTGTATTGGAACATGATACTTATCATGATTTTATATCTTTCTTTTTTATGTTATCAAATGGGGAGAAGCATATGCGAGATGAAGTTGGGAAACACAAAGTCAGAGGGAGCCTTCAATAACTATATGAAATGTATCGCCGCATGTTTTGCCATCATAAAAAAGGGGAGTATGTGAGTACAACTTCACCATTAGATGTTTTGCATGATGTTAAAACTAGGAAAACTTAGCATTTCTGTATATAGGACAATATTTCTAAGTCTTCTGGCACTCCTTTGCATTAGGGGTCTTAGGAACCATTAAAAACCATTTTGAAATTGATAAAAGTCTTGAAAAATAAGTTTATGCAAAAAAAAATTCTTGCATGTGCCGACACATATGTGTTTAAGGCCGACACATGCAACTCAGTTTTGAAGCCCGTAGCCTCTCGAGGTCTTAGGCAGACACATGCATCCATACAGGCCAACACATACTGAAACTTTACGAACTTTTAGTTTTTCTTATTTGATGTGCTGACACAAAATATTTTAAGACCGACACATGCACTGCAGTTTTAGAGAAAAACTTTATTGTCATGCTTAGGACAACACACACTACTATGAAAAACCCATTTAACAATAGTTGGGAAAAGGTATCATTACGCGGGTCATACCGTTGTTGAGTATGGTGTGGTTGTAAGTTTGTTGTTTCTATCACGATCTGGAAACCATTATTGAAGGGCAGGACACACGGCATTATCACAATGGTTATACTTATCCACCATTTTGATACTTACACATAGGTTATGGGTTCGAAACCCATCAACACAAATTATATAAATCATAAATCACATTTGATCATGGTTATAGTATATAACTGTTGTGAAAAGTGACCAAAGTTTATTATATAATATGTAGATTGTTTGTTTTCCCATACACCTCACTAAAGAAATACAAGCTTTCAAATTGATGAAGAAATCTATAATCTGAAAATTAAGCTACTCTTGAAAACCAACTTAAACAAACCATTGTTTTTCTGATTGCATGCGTCTCATCTTGCATTTCATGCTCTTTTACATATATATTATTGTTATTTATTGATCTAACTCCTTCAGTACATCATTATCTTCGATTATAGTTAAAGTTCCATAACAGCAAGACATTGAATAATCTGTTTCATCATCATCACTTATCATTGTAATTTTTATAATCGTAAATCTTATGGTAATTGGTTCTTTGGTTTTGGTGTCGAACCTTTGAACCTTGATTATATTAGTGTAGTGCATTACATGACATTGCATATCATTTTCATTTGTTGTATCATGGTGTATACATCCAGGTTGTCCAGGACCTTATTCCCAGTTATCTCTTTCTTCCAGTTGTTCGTCTACCGTCAAGCTGATTCCTTAACACAAGTACGGAACTAGAGCTAACATAAAAAGAAGAATGGTATACCAGAGTTTATGATTTGATTAAAGCATTTTGTCCTTCAGATACACAGGTCATATTGTCAACAACAATGTGTAATACAGTGGGAGAACTGACTTTTAGGTTTTGCGTTTTATCGCAAATGTTGCGGATAGCAAGAGCCGCCACCGAATTTTCTTTTATCCAATAAAGGAAAGGGTGAAAAGAAAAGGAAAGACCTTCGACAATTTTCTGAGTTCGGGGGGTAGGTTATGAAAAGGGAAGGTGTTAGCACCCTTTTCATCCGTAGTTATCTACGGGCTCTTAATCGCTAGCTTACTGTTGAAAATTCTTTGCGAATGTGTAAGTTTGAAAATATTTTGAAAAGGCCTAAGTATGGAAAACTTTGTAATGATTATCGTATCTTTGAGAATTCATACAAAGTGTTTGTATTGAAAATATTTTAGAAAAGAATTTTTTTGTGTGAAAAATGTTTTTGTTCGCGAGCAAGTGATTAAGAACTATCTACCTACTCAAAAGTCTTTGTTCTTTTCCTCCTCCTTTAGATAGTTCTATACTACCATTAGTTAGTAGGAAGTTGTTGTACCCCAAAATTTTCCCTCTCATTATATCAACTTTTCTCATCACAAGGCTCTTTGGACTCAAGATCAAGCTAGCGTTTGCTCTGCTCAAGACATCTCCTTGCACTGATGACCTAAATTAGGGTTTGAGTTTGCACAAGGATTTTTGGACCTTCAATGCTCAAATTTACTTTCATACTTCATATTGGACTCATAAGTTTGTCCATACCAAGTTACAAGCCTTGAATCAAATTTTTGCCCAGTCAATTGGACAGTTGACCTAGAAATCAACTGTATTGGGGAAAAAGTCAACTGTGGCCAATTTAAAGTCAAACCTCATGAATTTTGACCCACATCAACATTATGAACTCATATGAACCATTTGATAAAGTTTGGACCACAACTCCACCAGAAATTTGGTCAGATCACCAAAAGGGCAAAATGGTCATTTTTAGGGTTTTAACTGTACAAAGGCAATTTCTGATATTTGACCTAGCCAATGGTAAATTAGATTCAAACATGGACTCAAGGACTCAATGGCATCATCTTGACCTATTCAACAAGTTCAAAAGACCTCAATTGCATTGGATTGACAGATGAATTTTTCAGTCAACTGATTAAAATTTGACTATACACTGAAAAGTCAAACTTTGACTTTTTGGTCAAAATCAAGAGCCAAGGGTCATTTTTCATCAATATGCACCAAAATATGAAACTTGTTCATCAAGAAACCCAAAATTGCAAATTAGGGTTTGAAATTGAAAATTTTCAAAACGTAGAATTTTTCTAAGTTATGAAATTTTCTTATTTTTTCCTAACTTTGCCCAACATTTTCACCATGATGTAAATGGATTCAAACAAAACCTCCAACATTAAAGTTGTATTCCACCACAAAGTCTACGACTTTGATTCACAAAGTTTTCTCAAAAGAAGCTTGGATCTCAAGTTATGAGTTTTGGAACAAGGGTACCTAAAACTTTTCACTTAGTGAAATTTTACCCTAGTTTGGGCAGGATTTTGACCTATCTTCTTGGCCATTTTTCACATAGTTCCACTTGGAATCTCAAGTTTGATTTGAAATATGGATTATATATCATGTTGCAAGCTTTCAAATTTGTCAAAAAACTCCTCAAACACATTTGTGGTTAGGGAGAATCGAAGGCTTGAAGTTGGCAAAAACTCATTTTTCATCCATGGCATTTTCATGTTCATACAAGTTGCAATTTCAAGTCAGCATGCCTTACACTAGTTTACATGCCTCTAAACCACTTCACACTCCATAATTAAATGCAAATACACCAGTTTAAGCTTTTGCTTTGATCATTTGGACATTGTACAAAAAATTAAGCCCTAAGTAGAAAAAGGCAAATTTCCATTTTTGCTTAAATCATGCTTTATGTCAAAACTGATTTCTTGAGCATTGATCCAAATCTTTTGCAGCTAATCAAATCCACAAGTTGGAGGGGACAAGGGCAAGAGATGCAAGCATAAGGATAACCTGTACAGGTCTGTTCCAATCACTTCCACATTCTTACTTCAAAAACAAGAAACTTGTCCAAAACCTTAGAATTTGAAAACCAGCCAATACCAACTTATGCAAACAGTTTAAATATCTTTCTCACACCCCTTTGAGCTAGAAATACGATTGCTTGAGCCACTAAACACCCCATAGCCAGAAATCACATTCCTTTGGCAAAACAGGGCAGGTTCTGCAACTTGAGTTCCATAGCTCATTTGGCTCGTGCGTTTTGCCCCAAGTTGCTTCAAACACCTTCCATTCAACTCACTCAAGCTATCCCAAACCTCAAATACCAATTGTAACTCCATTTACAGTGTTTGCCATTTTCACTTTGAGCTTGTGCAGGTTGAGTTCTACTGGGTGATTCAAGAACATTCAAGGCAAGCTAGCTATTGGAAAAGGTCAAGTAAAGTTCAAGCAAGCTACCAGACATCTCAAGCCTTGTTGAAAAGCACTACATTGCCCTACACGAAGTCAGCTGAAACGGGTTTTTCTCCACTTCCTATCTCTCTATTTAGGAACATTTAGCCTTAGGTTTGTGAATAGAAAATGTAGTGTTCATTGCCATGAAGTTGTACATATGCTCAGTTTTCATTTATATTAAGTGTGCTAAGAGAATTTCATCCATGAACATGCTGAAAAAACTAGGTCAAATTTTAGGGCCATAAAAATTATCTCTGTTCTTTGAGAATTAAGACAAGTTGTTTATAATGTTGGAATCGTCTTGAAATGCTCTACAAGTTTGATGTTGTGTGTTTTTGCAATAGACCTCGTATACATGATCTGGTAGTTTGTACAGGGACGCGCGCGTTTTTCCAGAAGCTGGAGGTTGAAGATGAAGTTTTGGGCTGGGCTTGGCCTGGCTACTTTTGACACCCCCTCTTTTCCTTTTTGCACCCCCTGGCCCAATTTCATGTATTTTTATATTTTTGCATTTTTGTTTTCATTTCTGATTTTGTTTATTTATTTCCAAATATAAAAAATGCTCAAAAATATTTTCATAATTTTTTCACATTTATTTGGCATTTTATTTTAATTTTTCTAACATAAAAAGCATTTAAATAGTTTTATATTATTTATTAAGACTTGAAAAATATATATAATTTATACTTTTATTTTTGTTCTTTATTCTTATTCACATTAAAAATATTTTTTTTAAATATACTTTATTTTTGTACCTATTTTTATTTTATATTGTACATATTTAATATATATATATATATATATATATATATATATATATATATATATATATATATATATATATATATATATATATATATATATATATATATATATATATATATATATATATATATATATATATATATATATATATATATATATATATATATATATATATATATATATATATATATATATATATATATATATATACACTTTTATTTTATTAGATATTTTAGCATAAAAATACAAAATATTACATTTTTACTTTTATTATTATTTATACTAAAAAAAAATACTTTTTCTAAGTATATTTTATTATGTATATATTAATATATTTTATTGTATATAAATAATATAATGTATTTATTTTCTTAAAGAAATTAGGGTTTTACCCTTAAACAAATAAAATTAATCTTTTTATTTATTTCTTTATTTTTTACATTAAAAACTTTTACATACATAAACAAACAAAAACCTTTTTTTTGCATAATTCATATTATTTGATATATTTATTTATTTTGTTTATTTAAATATTGTCTATTTAATTATTTATGCATTGTGAATTCAATTTGGATGTAATAGTAAATTAGGGTTTATATTTCTTGTCAAATACTCCCATTCAAAGATTGTACCCCCATCCCCATAATCATGTTGTAATAGCTTAGACTTTTAAATTCTCGCACTTTACGCTTTCAATTATGCCATGATTAGAGAATTATGGTTTGTATGCAAAAATCAAAATCAACAAATAGCTTGACCTAATCAAAGACAAAAATGCATGAAAATCAAACACAATATACACTTGCACCCCTAGGGTTACAATCCACTTGTTGCCTTCAAAAATGGGCCATGTTATGCATGTTGGGCTTTGGCAAAGCAAAAACAAAACAAAAGATCATAGTCCCACGATGACCCGCGCCAATCCCGTTCAACATCCTAACACAAGGTTGTTCACTAAATGCAATGGTGAAACAACATTGTCAAAAGGGTTAAAAACATTAGGAAAGATCTTTGAGTAAAATAGGATAGACAACTCTTAGTTACTTGATCAAAAGCTTGTAAAATATCCTTGCTATTTTTCAAACACACTTCACAATACAATTTCAAAACCTTTCCCAAATCAAAATTTCAAACATTAGAATCTTTTTAAAAGACAAAAACACCTTTGTATACATTCAAACAAGAATCATTACAAAGCACCATTTTAAAACATCTTTCAAAACCACATATAAAGCACCATTTCAAACAATTGAAAAGCAAAAGCAAATGATCTAAACAAGTAACTAAGAGCCCATGGATAACCATGGATGAAAAGGGTGCTTGCACCTTCCCTTTTCATAATCTACTCCCCAAACCCAAGAAAACATCTCAAAGGTCTTTCCTGTGCTTTTTGACCTTTCCTTAGGATAAAATAAAAAGTTGGTGGCGACTCTTGCTAAACCGAAACATTTGTGAACACAAACGCAAAACCTCAAGTCAGTTCTCCCACCGTATCACAGAACTGGCGACTCTGCTGGGGAGAGCTTTAAAAGTGGAGTAACCTTAGGGTTTAGATCACCTTTGCATGCTTATCTTGATTTCTTTGATTGCTTTACATTTGGTTCTCTTGTTTGGGTTTTTGAATCCTCCACCCAGATTTTTGTTAAACATTCATAGGTAAATAGAAATACATTGTGGAAACTGTGCGGGGTATATCGACTTGGTTGAAGCAATAGCTATATTAGTGCGACATATTTGTGAGTACCGATAGCCTTTGAGTAAATCAAAGAGAATACGGGGCCACTGAGTGATGTCATGAAGCACTAATGAACTCTTAGAACCTTACTTGACCATCTTAGCCTTTTTTAGAGGTAGTGAGATGACCGGCTTTGGTACAGTCCGAAGTTGGTAGATACTCGATACTACACTCATTGAGGGTTGTTTTCTTATAATATTTCGGTCGCCAGTTAAGTGGCTAAACTAAAACAATGAACACAAAATAATCCAGTGATATTGAGCTCCTTAGAACCCGGTTACTATTTATAGGACAGGTTAAGCCAACTAACTTCAAGAGGGTACTTACCTATGAAACCTCATGCAAGCCTGAAACTAGGATCTTGTGTGACTTGTTTGTACATATGCCTGTGCATACATCATGAAAATCGTAAAGCATCATATGCATCCACTAACCATTTCAAGGGTTTGTATCTTCATCTTTGTTCTTGTTTTGTAGGTCATGGAATCCCTTCGCAGGAAAACAATTCAAGTCAACCTTGTGAGAATCCCTCCTCAACTCAAGGAGCTTACTTCCAAGATTCCAGAGAATTCTCTCTTCAGTGAAAGACATGGTAGACTTCTCAACTTGGTCAAATCCAACATTGAAGAAGACATAGTGAAAGTTCTCTTCCAGTTCTTTGACCCCCTACACCATTGTTTCACATTCCCTGATTACCAACTAGTACCTACTTTGGAGGAATTTTCTCAACTCTTGAGGATTCCTATTCTCCATCAACTACCCTACAACGGTACGGAAAGAGAACCAAAGCCTGAAGATGTTGCTCAAGCCTTACACTTGCAACCATCTGATATCAAAGGTCATTGGGAAACCAAAAGTGGTGTCAAGGGTTTCTTGGCAAAGTTTCTGTTTGAGAAGGCACAAGACTGCTGGAATTCTCTAGATGTACAAGCTTTTGAGTAGATTGTAGCACTTCTCATCTATGGGTTGGTCTTGTTCCCAAACCCTGATCAACTTATAGATGTGAATGCTGTCAAGATTTGCATATCTCGGAATCTTGTGCCTACATTGCTTGGGGACATCCTACACTCATTTCACACACGAACAATGAGGAAAAGAGGTGTTCTCATATGTTGTACTCCTAACAAGGTAGTTTATTTCTCACCTTCCCCAATCATTTTTGAAGAATGAGCAGGGTTTAAGGTGGTCACAACGGTTGATGACCCTCACACATTCTGATGTTCATTGGTGTTCTTGGTCCAGAGAAAATGTCATCATCATTGATTGTTGTGGGGAGTTCCCTAGTTTCCCACTACTTGGCATTAGGGGAGGCATTACCTACAACCCCTGTTTAGCTCTAAGGTAATTTGGGTATGCCCGGAGGGATGGCCCTCAGGATATGCTGATTCCTGACTTAGTTTTTGACTTCGACATCGATGCGCAAGGACTTCGACAAAGGTTTATCCGAGCTTGGAGGATGCCTAATAAGGTGGATAGTAAGACACTGGGGCACAAGAATTCCATCCCCCTTGAGCCTTACCTCAAGTGGGTACGAACCCGCGCCCAGAGTCTTATGATGCCATACCCTCACATTCTCCCCGTGATCAAAGAGCCTGTTATGGAAGGAGAGGTTCCATACACCCTCCTACATCCTGACATGCCAACATCATTGGAAGAATTACAAAAGAGTTGGATACAACTCAAAGAAGAACAGAATACTTTTGAAGCCAGCTTCTATGCCAGTGAGAAGAAGGTTTTGGAACTTACCCGTCGACTGCACGAAGAGGAAACTCTCAACACTTACATCGCACCAAAGAGGATGCACAATGTCTTTTTACATTAAGAATTTTGTAATATTTTGCCCATGGGGCATTTATGTACTAACAAATTTCTTCTTAATATGACGTGTGTTCTTTTTGTTTGCAACAAATTTGAATTTCTGAATCCTTGAATGCATTACATGAATAACACATCATTCATCATATGCATAAACAGGTATTCACACCAGGTTTCCTTATCTTTCTGTTGTTTATTTCAACAAGATGGATTTAGAGCAGACGATTAAAGATCTGTAAGCACATAATTCGCAATTTCAACAACTCCTCATGACCTTAGCAAAGGGTCAAGAGGATCTTAAAGCACTGTTAGAGAAATAGAAGGAACCAGAAAGGCAGAAAAAGAAAAGAGTTGGGGTAGCCACTATGGGAAGGATATTTGAGCATCAGACTAGGAGAGTTCTGGAATTTCCATCAACGTCTGCCGAAGGGGTTGGTAAGGGAAAAGGAGTTGCAATGCCCTCCGAATCTGAAGCTGAAGAAGAAGAAGAGGAAGAGGATAAAGATTACTCCAAACAGCAATACCCTCCGGTGGATGATAAGTATAAAAATCTTGAGGATCGGTTGGCAGCCATGGAGTTGCAAAGGGTACCTTGGCTAGATTTCGAAGAACTAGGGTTGGTCGCTGGGATCGTCATTCCTCCCAAGTTCAAAGTACCTATATTTGCTAAGTATGACGATTTGTCCTGTCCAAAGATGCATCTGAGATCCTATGTCAGAAAGATTCAACCCCACTCTTCTGATAAGGATCTATGGGTCCACTTTTTTCAAGATAGCTTGTCGGGTACACAATTGGACTGGTTCTATCAACTTGAGAGATCTGATGTTCATAACTGTTGTACCCCAAATTTTGACCTAAGATACCATCTCCCATCTGCATCATTACATTGCAAGCGTTCACAAGCGATTTGACCTATTTTATCAATTTTTAAAGCAGATTTTAAAAATTCATAACTTTTTCAAATTTTGACAGTTTTTAAGTTGTTATTTTACCTATGATTCTCCATGACAACTACAACTTTTCTTTAGAAATCAAGAGCTGATTATTTTTTAAAACAATGTTTATTTAATTATTTATTATTCTGAGTTTAAATAGTTGGAATTTATTTTCAGTTATTATAATTTAAAGAATTATAAATAATAAAGTAAATAATTGAAAAGAAGTTTATTAATTGATCAATGCTAAAACAATGTTTATTTAATTATTTATTATTCTGAGTTTAAATAGTTGGAATTTATTTTCAATTATTATAATTTAAAGAATTATAAATAATAAAGTGAATAATTGAAAAGAAGAAAAGAATTAACTGGTAAAATAATAGAGTTTTATTCATCTTTATTCTAATTATTACAATTGTTGTTTAAATACCGTATTTATTTACAAAGTATTTACAATGATAATTGTACAAATGTTTAAAGTGAAATAAAAAACTATCCTAATTTTTCTAAGTTCTAAATCTTCATCTTCTATCCAATACTTCTTTGATGCACCTTTGATTTTACCTGCAAAGAATAATTAAAGAAAAAATCAAAAATATATATATAATTAAAAGCAGACAATTAATTTAAAATTCATCATTAAAAGCAAACGGCCGGAATCAGTTTTACCCTTTTTGCAAATCACGGGATTTCTCCCGGTTCACAAAAAAAAGATGAATATTGCTTGATAAATATGAATGCACAATTATTTGAAATGCACAAATTCATTTTTGCCAAAATCAACTGCATAGTTCAAAATCAACTGCATAGTTCAAAACCAACAGCATGTGTGAGTTTCAAATTGTCAAAACAAGTCCAACGTAAACTGTCCAAAATATGGAAGTTTGTCAAATACAAAGGCTCCTCTATACTGTAACAGATGCAGGAAAGCTAAAGAAGGAAATATGCAGATTAAAACCATATATGCAAGCCAAATATTTCCAGTTTCATCATTTCCCAGCCACTGCTTTTTCAGAATTAAAGTACATAACATTATTTTAATGTTCAAGTTGTACTAAGGAGAGAGAAGAGAGAAAAGAATTGGGTTTACAGGTTTTGGCTTTAGGCAGAAAAGATATAGAAAACAAAACTGCAGTAACACAGTAAAAAAGGGCATAGAAAAAGATACAAAACAAACTGAATGAAACAGTAGAAGGGCAGAAGTATCAAAGAAAAATTGACAAATATACAAA
Organism: Vicia faba; assembly: GCA_948472305.1. Taxonomy (NCBI): domain Eukaryota; kingdom Viridiplantae; phylum Streptophyta; class Magnoliopsida; order Fabales; family Fabaceae; genus Vicia; species Vicia faba. The sequence goes on along the minus strand of OX451737.1, from coordinate 1,695,822,410 downwards.
AACCCGAACCATCAAAGGTAGGCCAACCAACGGATAACAACAACAAAATTTTTCAAACAAAGGCCTGAGTTCAAAAACCTGTTTGAAGCCTTAAACGATAACCTGTAAAAACAAATACCACAAGCATATTCTCAAAGTACAAAAACCTCAAGAACCTGCATTCAAAACACACACAACCTGCTGTCCAAACCCCTGGAGCTATGCCAAAAACTCAAGCATCAAGCCAAGTCAATCATGCCAAGTTAAAAAACCAGTAAACACTAAGCTGCCCAGCCAAAGCCTTAAGCCTTTCAAACCATAACCTATTGAAACCTGTAAAAGCCATTAACCATCAAAAAACAGTATAAGCTGCTACCTCAAGCACATCAAACCAGTTCCCAAAACCAGTATAACCTGTAACATCCAGCCTAACCAGTAAACCCTGTCAAACTAAAGCCTACAGCATAAACGAGTAATCCATTGAACCATCAAACAACCTCATAAGCCTAAAACCTGTGAAACCAGTAAGGCCATAACCTGCATAAACCTCCATCACAAAACCTGTGATGTGAAAAACACACTAACCAACAAAGTCTCAGCATATCAATATTCAGAAGCATGCTCGGAAACACAGGGTCAAACATCACCAAAACCCTCAGAATTTCTTCATCATTGGGCTAGCATTCACAACTCAAAGGCAACTCAAAGGCAACTCAAAGGCAACTCAAGGCAACAAAGACAAAGAGGAAAAATCAAGCATACAAAGGCAACCATAGGCAAGAAGCAAACAGAAGCACACAAGGCAAGGCATCAAGGAAACGAAGAAGAAAAGTGATATCAACAAAAGGTTCTCAGGTCAAATCATCATCAAACCTAAGGGCCAAAGAAACACAAACCAGGAATCCAAGCAAGCCCAGCATCACGCGTTTCACCCCTCCGCCGGCAAGCCTCCGGAACGCCTCCTTCCTCCTCCTTCGTAAAGGTAGCCTTTCTTTTTTCTCTTTCCTTCCACCATCTCAACAAAAAACAACAATATTAAAGCTAAAGTCAGAATCAAATGAATGAGAAATCACAACATGCAAATCATAAAAACCCTAAAGAGACTAAAAATGAAAGTTAACCTTGATTGAACCATCGCGTAATTAATCGTGGGAAGGAGGACGCAGAGATGGCGTTGGTGGCTCGGGCGAAGGGCAATCTCAGAAGCTGGCGTTGAGGAAGACGAAGAGGAACGCGTGAAGTGAAGAGAATAGCAACGGCGCTGTAAACCCTGAAGCCTTTCCCAAATGAAACAAAAATTCATAACCCTAAAACTTTGTTTCAAATAGATTGGGCCTGACCCGTTTCCTAAGCCTAAAACCCAAACGAATTTCATTAAACCCCCCATCCTGCTTCTGAGTACTCTTGCCTTGGGCCTTATTCCATTCAGCAGGCCCATTTAAGACTTATTGATACCTTTCTTTTTTTTGCTGTTTTAATATTACCCCTTTACTCTTTTATTTGATTTAGTTTTAATCTACTAACTTTAAAATTTTATTTTAGATTTAACCTAGTAACTTTAAAAATATATAGTTGTTAGATTTAATATTAGGTTGATTAGTTTAATCATATATAAATTACAAAAAGTTTCCTTTTTTTAATTAGAACCAATTAGTTTAAATTTAGAATTATTGTAATAATAACTAATTTTTATTTAGTTAGTAAACTTTAGAATTTTAAGTTAGTAATTTTATAATTTTAATTTAGTTTTAGTTATTAACTTTAAAATCTTGTTTAGTTTAGTTAGAAACTTTAGAATTTAAGTTTAGTTTACTTAGTAACCTTAGAATTTCAAAATTAGTTTAGATAACTCTCTAATTACATTTTCCTTTTTATCCATGACTCTTCTTTGTACGTTTATTTAGTTTCTTATAGTTTATCTTGTCATTATTTTCCTTGTTTGTTTCTTTTGGATTTTTAATTACTTATATATGATTCTTGCTCGATTACTAGACCTACTTGCTTATGATCAAATCCAAGAGAAAAATGATTAAATTTGTTGACTTCGTGTCATCAAATATATCTCAAATCCAATCATGCGAATACCTTCATTTCATTAAAACTTAAGATAATTTTCCCAAATATTCAATTTTTTCAAAACTCATACCTTTTAAGTCAAAACTTCGACATTAGGTCGTCGTATCTTCAAAAACCCGTCCGTACCCTTTTTTGGCCAAAACAATTTATTTTTAATCAAACAAACAAATTTTAAACAGATATTTCAAAAGGTTCCTATAGGATACTATAGATGCATTGGGTGCTAATATCTTCCCATTGTATAACCAACCCCCGAACTCTAGACCTCTTTTCAAAACGCCTTGTATTTTCGTTACTTTTAAAAGTAATTTTACATTGCATACTTTAGGGTTTTATTTCGCTCTTTTCCCTTTTCCCTTAGAATAATAAAGCGCGGTGGCGACTCTTGCTTTTGTGAGACGAATTAATTGATAATTCGATCTCCGATTTACCCCGCTACATTTTTTATCGCTACAATAACTGGGAAGATTTGGCTGCTGCTTTCTACCGACAATACCAATACAACGCAGATTTAGCGCCTACTCGTACTCAACTACAGAGTATGGGTATGGCCTCTAATGAGGGATTTAAGGAGTATGCCCAGAAGTGGCGGGATTTGGCTGGAAGGGTGCAGCCACCTTTGTCGGATAGAGAGCTGGTTGACATGTTTTTAGGGACTCTGTCAGGTCCATTCTTCAATCATTTAATCGAGAGTTCATCTGCTGGATTCACCGAATTAATTCTGACCGGTGAAAGGGTCGAAGCCGGCATTAAAAGTGGTAAAATTCAAAAGGGTGCCTCCGCTTCCACTGCTATTAAGAAGACCTTCCCAGCTAAGAAGGAAGTTTCTGCTGTTCACACCCAGAGAAACCAAGGGAGAACAGAGCACCGACCAACGGTGGGGGCTGTGATGATCCAAAATTCCTCAACCGATCAACCTCGCAGCAATCAACCAAGAGCTAATCAGCAAAGGGTATAAAGGCCACAACGACAATTCACCCGAATCAATATGACACTGGCTCAAGTCCTCCCTCATCTGTTAAAGCTGAACCTTACCAACTTGAAAGAAGCACCGAAAAACCATAATACCTCTTCTCCTTATTATCATTCCAATGCAAAATGTGCATACCACTCGGACAGTGTAGGGCATGATACCAACAACTATTGGGCTCTTAAAAACAAGATCCAAGACCTAATAGACGCCAAGTAAGTAGAGTTTGATGCTCCCGAAAAACCCAACGTGATAGCATCTCCTATGCCAAAACATGGTCATAATGTCCATGCCGTTGTGGAAGATCTTCATGTTACCACTGTTGATGACCTTTTGACTCTGTTGCCAGTGATTAAAGTGAGTTTGATGAAAGCCGGGATATTACCAGGCTGTGGAAAAGACTGTTACTTTTGTTTAAACTTGCAAACTGACTGCCCACTGTTGAAATCAGGCATCCAACGCCTGATGGATACCCAAGAGATCCTCTTTCAAAAGACTCATGTTGATACTATCACTCATGTTATTCCTGTTACCTTTGTTACTCCAATAAATGACATTGCTATAATAACCATCTCCGACAATATTTCCAAGACCTGCAAAAGGCCAGTTAAGATTACGCCTGATCCTAAGTTTGTACCGTTGAAAATTACCATGTCAGGGCCTATCCCGTATTAATCTAACAAGATGATACCTTGGAATTACGGAGGAGAGATCTTCTACCATGGTATCAAGCAGATCGAATCAGCATAAGGGAATTCCGATGAAGAAACCCCTGATATAGGGAATATTGCAGGAACGAGCAAGATAACTCGTAGCAGAAGGATCTTCTCTCCGGAGATTGCTCCTCCACGGGTAGTCTTTGGACCCTCAAGAGTTTCCGTGCCTGTCAAGCCATCTGTGTAAAGTCCGGTAATTGAAGAAATCGATGCTCCCGAAGCTAGACCCTCTGTTGTTACTACCGTTAAAGGTAAGGGGATCCCAGAAGCGCCTGTCAGGACGAAGGCTCAGATTGTGGTTATCCCTGAGACCACCCAAAAAGAGATGGAAGAAATCTTAAAGATAATCAAGAAGACAGACTATGATGTTGTAGAGCAGCTAGGGCAAACCCCTTCCAAAATCTCTATGCTGGCTCTCTTACTCTGCTCTGAGGCTCATGCCAAAGCCTTGATCAAATTTTTAAAGACGACACATGTGCCTCAAGAAACTTCTGCATATCAGTTTCAAGAGTGCGTGGCTAGCCTTACAGCCGACAATGGTCTTGGCTTTTCTGATGCTGATTTGACGTCTAGAGGAAGAAAGCATAATGATGCGTTGCATGTCTCGGTAGAATGCAGGGGGACCACACTTGCCCATGTTCTGGTTGACACCGGTTCATCTTTGAATGTTCTACCAAAGAAGGTGCTGAACAGATTGGACTGTGAAGGTTTGACCCTAAAGCCCAGTAACATCATTGTTAGAGCCTTCAGCGGTTCTAAGAGGATGGTTCACGGAGAAGTGGACATTCCAATCAAAGTGGGTACAAAAATTTTCAACTCTACTTTCTATGTGATAGACATCCGTCCTTCATATTCATGCTTGTTGGGAAGGCCATGGATCCACAATGCTGAGGCAATCACTTCTTCTCTACACCAAATGCTAAAGTATCTGGTCTAGGGTAAGATCATAATGGTTCACGGTGAGGAGGAGTATATGATAAGTCACCTTAACTCTTTCCGTTATGTGGAGTTAGATGGCGAATTCATAGAAACCCCTTTCCAACACTTTGAAGAGGTTTCTCCTAAAGTCGCAGTAGCAAAGACAATGACTGATGTTCCTATCATTTCCAAGCCCATTTCTCGGATGGCATCCCTTAAAGATGAGGAGGCTGTAATCAAAGAAGGAAGAAGTACAGTGTGGGGGAAACTGTCAGATTTTTCTCACAAGACGGACGAGTTCGGATTGGGTTTCACTGTCGCTGGCCAAAAAGCTGTGCTTCACTCCCGGGATGGAGGACCACCCTTAAAAATCACTCACCGTGGAATTCATGCCTTAGAAGATGATGATGAAGAAGACAACTTTGAAGATTGGATCTTTCCAACCATTGAAGGAGGATTAAGCAACTGGCAGGCGAAAGACTTCGTTCCCATCACTTTAATCAATCAATAATTTATCTTTGAATAATTTCCTGTTTGGTCTGTAATAATTAAACAATTCGTACACTCTTTTCACCTTATGCCTTACCCGGGGCATATAGGTCCATTTGTAAGGGTTTTGATTCTTCATTTTCATATGCCATTTTTAATGAATCATGGACGTTTTCATCTATAAACTGTCGTGTTCACTTTCTTTCCTTTTACATTTTATTTTGTTTAAGGATGGCTATCCCTTACACACACCCACACTCACGAAATGCAGGTACCCATCCACTCCGGATTCCATGGGTAACTATTCTGCTTTGGCCTTCGGTGACTCTGAAGATTTGGTCAATCATGTCGAGTACGAAGGTGATGAAGACTGTGAGGTGCCTGGAGAGTTAGCTAGACTTTTGCAACAAGAAGAGAGGGCTATTCTGCCCCATGAAGAGTTGTTGGAGACTATCAACTTGGGAACAGAGGAAGACAAGAAAGAGGTTAAAGTGGGTTCCAACCTGGAGCCAAATGTCAAAGAGCGCTTAGTACAGTTGTTGAATGAATATGTTGAAATCTTCTCCTGGTCCTACGAAGACATGCCGGGACTGGATACAGATATTGTGGTTCACTGTCTCCCTACAAGAGAAGACTGTCCACCAATCAAACAGAAAGTCCGCCGAATGAGGCCCTACATGTCCGAAAAGATCAAGGCTGGAGTGATGAAGCAGTTCAATGCTGGATTTTTAGCTATTACTTCCTATCCAAAATGGGTTTCTAACATTGTGCCCGTGCCTAAAAAGGACGGCAAAGTTAGAATGTGTGTGGACTACAGAGACCTAAACAGGGCTAGCCCTAAATATGATTTTCCACTACCACACATTGACATCTTGGTTGACAACACAGCTCAACACAAGGTATTTTTCTTCATGGATGGATTCTCGGGATACAACCAGATCAAAATGGCCCCCGAAGACATGGAGAAGACTACTTTTGTTACGCAGTGCGGTACCTTCTCCTATAAAGTGATGCCATTCGGACTGAATAATGCTGGGGCAACCTATCAGCGAGCCATGGTAGCTTTATTTCATGACATGATACATCATGAGATCGAAGTCTACGTAGGCGACATGATAGCCCGTTCACAGACAGAAGAAGAACACCTCGACCATATGCAAAAGATGTTTGTCAGATTGAAGGAATATAAGTTCAGACTGAACCCTAGCAAGTGCACATTTGGGGTCAGGTCCGGTAAACTTTTGGGATTTATCATCAGTAACAAAGGCATCAAAGTTGATCCTGCCAAGGTCAAAGCCATACAAGAAATGCCTACCCCCCGCACTGAAAAGGAGGTTAGAGGTTTCTTGGGACGCTTAAACTATATTGCAAGGTTCATCTCTCACCTAACATCTACCTGTGAGCCAATCTTCAAGCTGTTGAAGAAAGATCAGGTGGTTGAATGGAACGATGATTGTCAAGTTGCTTTTGATAAGATCAAGGAGTATTTGTTAGAACCTCCTATATTGATGCCACCTGTGGAAGGAAGACCTTTAATCATGTATCTGACTGTTTTGGAAAACTCAATGGGGTGCGTACTGGGCCAACATGATGAGTCTGGCCGAAAAGAGCATGATATTTATTACCTTAGCAAAAAGTTTACCGACTGTGAGACTCGCTACTCACTGCTCGAGAAAACTTGTTGCGCTTTGGTATGGGCTGCTCGCCGGCTAAGGCAGTATATGTTGACACATACCAATTTGCTGATTTCCAAAATGGATCCGATCAAGTACATCTTCGAGAAGCCTTCTTTATCCGGAAGAATTACTAGATGGCAGATGATCCTGACTGAATATGATATCCAGTACACAACTCAAAAAGCTATAAAGGGGAGTGTACTAGCTGACCATCTAGCTCATCAAGCCGTCGAAGATTACCAATCTATGAGGTTCGACTTCCCTGACGAGGACATTATGACTTTGGACAACATTGAAGGTAACATACCATATGACAGACCTGAACAAGGATCCCGATGGACCCTGTAATTTGATGGTGCTTCAAAAGCACTTGGCAACGGTATCGACGCGGTACTTATCTCTCCAGAAGGTTGCCATACACCTTTCACTGCTAGACTCTTCTTCAGCTGCACCAACAACATGGCCGAGTATGAAGCTTGTATCTTTGGTATCAAGGCTGCTATTGACTTGGGAATCAAATCTCTGATTGTATTTGGGGACTCAAATTTGGTTATCAGTCAAATCAAAGGCGAGTGGGACACCAAACATCCTAATCTTATCCCATACAAAGAACATGTCTTGACATTGTTGCCTCATTTCGAGCAGATTACCTTTGAGCACTTCCAGCGAGAAGAAAATCAGCTAGCAGATGCTCTGGCTACAATGTCTTCCATGTTTAAACTCAACTGGGATAATGAGGCTCCCAAAATCACCATCGAGCGAATGGACGAACCTGCGCACTGTCATGAGATTAATACCGAAGAAGTAGTGGAACAACCCTGGTTTCATGAAATCAAAAGGTATCTCCAGACTCGAGAATACCCTGAAGGAGCTTCCGTCAATGAAAAAAAGTTCTTAAGGAGATTTGCTTCCAAGTTCTTCCTGAGCAATGGTATCTTATATAAGTGCAGCCATGATTGTGTTCTACTTCGTTGTGTGGACAAGGTTGAAGCTGAGTTGATCATGACTGAAATACATAGCGGCACACTTAGAACCCACTTGAGCGGACATACGATGGCTAAGAATATTCTAAGGGCAGGCTACTACTGGTCTACCATGGAAGCTGACTGCCATCAACATTCCCGTACTTGTCACAAATGCCAAGTCTATGCTGACAAGGTACATATTCCTCCAGTTCCTCTCAACATTCTAACAGCTCCTTGGCCATTCGTGATGTGGGGAATCGAAATGATTGGAGAGATCAAGCCTACAGAATCCAATGGACATCGCTTCATCTTAGTGGCTATTGATTATTTTACCAACTGGGTTGAAGCGTCTTCCTTCGCCTCCGTTACAAAGAATGTGGTTTCCCGTTTCATTAAGCAGAACCTCATATGCCGGTATGGTATCCCCGACAGGATCATCACGGACAACGGTACAAATTTGAACAACACTTTGATCATCGCTCTATGCGAGCAGTTCAAGATTCAACATCACAATTCATCTCCCTATCGGCCAAAGATGAACAGTGTTGTTGAAGCCGCGAACAAAAATATCAAGAAGATTATTCAAAAGATGACAATCACCTACAAGGACTGGCATGAGATGTTACCGTTTGCTCTGCACGGATATCGTACCACGGCGCATACTTCAACTAGGGCAACCCCCTTTTCTTTGGTATATGGCATGGAGGCTGTTTTACCTATGGAAGTTCAGATTCCTTCCTTAAGGATTATGAAGGATGTTGGTTTAAATGAAGACGATTGGATTCAGACCCGGCTTGATCAACTTAACTTGATCGACGAGAAGCAACTTACTCCTATTTGTCATGGTCAGACGTATCAAAAACAGATGATCAAGGCTTTCAACAAGAAAGTCAGGCGTCAGGTATATCAAGTCGGAGATCTTGTAATCAAGCGGATCATCTTGCCGCAAAGTGATCCCAGGGGCAAGTGGACTCCTACTTACGAAGGACCATTTGTGATCAAGAACATCTTTTCTATTGGGGCTATGATTCTGACCACCATGGACGGTGACGACCTACCGCACCCTGCGAACGCAGACATAGTCAAAAGATACTACGCATAAATGACCCGACAAGTTGAAAACCCGAAAGGGCGACTTGGGCAAAAATGGGCATCCCGGTGAATCGAAAACCCGAAAGGGCGGTTCAGGAAAAAATTAGGGATAAATAAAAAAAATTTGTACACCCGGAAAGTTAAAAACCCGAAAGGGCGACTTGGGCAAAAAAGGGTTTCCCGGTGGATCGAAAACCCGAAAGGGCGGTCCAGGCAAAAGTTAGGGAATTAAAGCGCATGACTATGTCTCGTCGGATCACTTTAAGGACAATCTCTATACGACCAATACTCCAAGCTTCTGATCAATCCAATCATCCGAGGACGAAGCAACGAATGGACAAGATACTCAGAGTTGTGAAGGCTATAGCAGAATAGGAACCCCATGGAATTGTTGCACATAGCCATCTTTCTTTGTATAAAATTTTTCTCAATTTTTCGACAACATTCTCTTACTAGGATATCTGTCTCCTTTGTACAAAGATACTTATAAAAAGTTAATACAAAGATACTTCAAAGTGTAGAAATTTGCTTGCCTTTCCTTTCTTTTTTACACTTATGTTTTATTTGAAAACGTCCAATGGTTTGTTAAATAGGCATATGCATTTGAATATAATCACTGCTTACAAATGAAACAAAATAAGAAAGGATAATTACTGATAGGTCGAAAGTATAGGAAAACGTCTTTAGGCTATTCCAGAAGAAATCCCCTACAGTATGTCATTCAGATCCTCAACAGAGCTAAAACCTTGAATTGCATATCCCCAGCGGAGTTAAGGTTCAAAATTCCCATCAGAGTTAAAAACTCCTGATCCCCAGCGGAGCTAGAATACTCTAAACTTTCTTCCCCAGCGGAGTCCAAAACTTCAAATCTTAAACCCCGGTGGAATACTATCCAACTTCCCCCGATTCCCAGTGGAGTTTTCCACAAAACAGGATTCCCCGGTAGATTGGCATACAACCCAAGCTCTTGATTCCCCCGTCAGAATAAGCATTCTCCCTATAGAGTTATTTCCCAATAGGACGGGGATTCTTGTTTCCATTTCTCCAGTTGGAGCCTCCCAGGTTTTAATTCCCCAGTAGAGGTCGTCATATTTTTCCTTATTTCCCCAAGAAAGTCATGAAGGATTCTCAGTTCCCCGCAAGTTACCAAGGATTTTCTGTCCCCAACAATAGTCAGCAAGGATTTCTCATCTTCAGCAATCAAAGATTTTTTGGAATCTCCAACGGTGGTCAAGGATTTACTTTCCCCGTCAGCAGTCAAAGATTTCATTATCTCCAGCTATCAAGGATTTGTTTTCCTCAACAAGACAGCTAACCAGCTTACATGCACATCCATTACATTCATATATCATGAACGTTTATAGAACAGATTTTATTGCATCATACATGACATGCAACATAACTTTGTGTTCTAGCTAACATTTTACCCTTTCAGGATAAGATTAAAAAGCTATCTTTAACAAATATTCAAAGAGTCAAGATACAATATGGATACACCCCAAACATGGCGGTCATTCTATTACTCATTCAGACTTCAGCAATCAGATACAGACTAGATACGCTCCAGACACGGAAGCCATTATATTTCTCATTCAAATTCAACTATTAACTTCAAGTTTAGATGCACTCCAGACACGGGAGTCATTCGGTCACTTGTCCGGATCCCAGTTACAGTACAGATACACTCCAGACACGGAACTCATTCTGCTACTCATACAGATCTCAACTTCAGATACAGTCCAGATACGCTCCAGACACAGTTGCCATTCTGTCACTCATTCAGAATTTATCCCCATCACATAGATGCTCCATACACAGATGTTTCTCTGTCACTCATTCAAAATACATATACACTCCATACACGGCAGTCATTCTGATATTCATTCAAGAATCAAATACAGTTACAGCTCTGACACGCTCTAGACACAGACGCCATTCCTTTGCTCATACGAATCTAATCCCCAGATACAAATCAGATACGTTCCAAATACAGATACCATTCTGATGTTCATTCTCTTAGTTTTCAACAAACAGTTTTGGATGGCATCTATAAGCCCATCTCCATCAAGATTCTACCATTTCCAAATGGCATCTTTAAGCCCATTCCCTCACCTACATTTTGATGAGTGCAAAATTATGGGCACTCTAGTGTCCAATCCTCTTTTACCTTCGAGTCACGAAAGGCAAACTTGCCAATCTAACTCTTCAGGTTCAAGAAGATTGAACAAGGGCAACTGTTGTACCCCAAAATTTTCCCTCTCATTCTATCAACTTTTCTCATCACAAGGCTCTTTGGACTCAAGATCAAGTTAGGGTATGCTCTACTCAGGACATCTCCTTGCACTGATGAGCTAAATTAGGGTTTAAGTTTGCACAATGATTTTTGGACCTTCAATGCTCAAATTGACTTTCATACTTCATGTTGGACTCATAAGTTTGTCCATACCAAGTTTCAAGCCTTGAATCAAATTTTTGCCCAGTCAATTGGACAGTTGACCTAGAAATCAACTGTATTGGGGAAAAGTAAACTGTGGCCAATTTATAGTCAAACCTCATGAATTTTGAACCACATCAACATTATGAACTCATATGAACCATTTGATCAAGTTTGGACCACAACTCCACCAGAAATTTTGTCAGATCACCAAAAGGCAAAATGGTCATTTTTAGGGTTTTGACTGTACAAAGGCAATTTCTGATTTTTGACCTAGCCAATGGTAAATTAGGTTCAACCATGGACTCAAGGACTCAATGGCATCATATTGACCTATTCAACAAGTTCAAAAGACCTCAATTGCATTGGATTGACAGATGAATTTTTTAGTCAGCTGATCAAAATTTGACTATACACTGAAAAGTCAAACTTTTACTTTTTGGTCAAAATCAAGAGCCAAGGGTCATTTTTCATCAATATGTGGAAAAATATGAAACTTGTTCATCAATAAACCCAAAATTGCAAATTAGGGTTTGAAATTGAAATTTTTTTATAACTTAGAATTTTTCTGTTATGAAATTTTCTTATTTCTTTCCTAACTTTGCCCAACATTTTCACCATGATGCAAATGGATTCAAACAAAACCTCCAACATGAAAGTTGTATTCCTCCACAAATTCTATGACTTTGATTCACAAAGTTTTCTCAAAAGAAGCTTGGATCTCAATTTATGATTTTTGGAACAAGGGTCCCTAAAACTTTTAACTTAGTGAAATTTTGCCCTAGTTTGGGCAGGATTTTGACCTATCTTCTTGGCTATTTTTCACATAGTTCCACTTGGAATCTCAAGTTTCATTTCAAATATGGATTATAGAGAATTTTTCAACCTTTCCAAATTGTCCAAGAACTCCTCAAACACATTTGTGGTTAGGGAGAATCGAAGGCTTGAAGTTGGCAAAAACTCACTTTTCATCCATGGCATTTTCATGTTCATACAAGTTGCAATTTCAAGTCAGCATGCCTTACACTAGTTTACAGGCCTCTAAACCATTTCACACTACATAATTAAATGCAAATCCATCAGTCTAAGCTTTTGTTTTGGTCATTTGGACATTGTACACAAAATTAAGCCCTAAGTAGAAAAAGGCAAATTTCCATTTTTGCTAAAATCTTGCTTTTATGTCAAAACTGATTTCTTGAGCATTGATCCAAATCTTTTGCAGCTAATCAAATCCACAAGTTGGAGGGGCCAAGGGCAAGATATGCAAGCATAAAGATAGCATGTACAGGCCTGTTCCAATCACTTCCACATTCTTACTTCAAAAACAAGAAACTTGTCCAAAACCTTAGAATTTGAAAACCAGCCAATACCAACTTATGCAAACAGTTTGAACATCTTTCTCACACCCCTTTGAGCTAGAAACACAATTGCTTGAGCCTCTAAACACCCCATAGCCAGAAATCACATTCCTTTGGCAAAACAGGGCAGGTTCTGCAACTTGAGTTCCATAGCTCATTTGGCTCGTGCGTTTTGCCCCAAGTTGCTTCAAACACCTTCCATTCAACTCACTCAAGCTATCCCAAACCTCAAATACCAACTGTAACTCCATTTACAGTGTTTTCCATATTCACTTTGAGCTTGTGCAGGTTGAGTTCTACAGGGTGATTCAAGAACATTCAAGGCAAGCTAGCTATTGGAAAAGGTCAAGTGAAGTTCACGCAAGCTACCAGACATCTCAAGCCTTGTTGAAAAGCACTACATGGCCCTACACGAAGTCAGCTGAAACAGGTTTTTCTCCACTTCATATCTCTCTATTTAGGAATATTTAGCCTTAGGTTTGTGAATAGAAAATGTAGTGTTCATTGCCATGAAGCTGTACATATGCTCAATTTTCATTTATATTAAGTGTGCTAAGAGAATTTCATCCATGAACATGCTTAAAAAACTAGGTCAGATTTTAGGGCCAGAGAAATTCTCTCTGGTCTTTGAGAGTTAAGACAAGTTGTTTATATGGTTGGAATCGTCTTGAAATGCTCTACAAGTTTGATGTTGTGTGTTTTTGCAATAGACCTCGTATATAGGATCTGGTAGTTTGTACAGGGACGCGCGCGTTTTTTCATAAGCTGGAGGTTGAAGATGAAGTTTTGGGCTGGGCTTGGCCAGGCTACTTTTGACACCCCCTCTTTTCCTTTTTGCACCCCCTGGCCCAATTTCTTGTATTTTTATATTTTTGCATTTTTGTTTTCATTTCTGATTTTGTTTATTTATTTCCAAATATAAAAAATGCTCAAAATTATTTTCATAATTTTTTCACATTTATTTGTCATTTTATTTTAATTTTTCTAACATAAAAAGCATTTAAATACTTTTATATTATTTATTAAGACTTGAAAAATATATATAATTTATACTTTTATTTTTGTTCTTTATTCTTATTCACATTAAAAATATTTTTTTTAAATATACTTTATTTTTGTAACTATTTTTATTTTATATTGTAGATATTTAATATAATTAATATACATATATATATATATATATATATATATATATATATATATATATATATATATATATATATATATATATATATATATATATATATATATATATATATATATATATATATATATATATATATATATATATATATATATATATATATATATATATATATATATATATATATATATATATATATATATATATATATATATATATATATATATATATATATATATATATATATATACATACTTTTATTTTATTAGATATTTTAGCATAAAAATACAAAATTTACATTTTTACTTTTATTATTATTTATACTAAAATAAATACTTTTTCTAAGTATATTTTATTTTGTATATATTAATATATTTTATTGTATATAAATAATATAATGTATTTATTTTCTTAAAGAAATTAGGGTTTTACCCTTAAACAAATAAAATTAATCTTTTTATTTATTTCTTTATTTTTTACATTAAAAACTTTTAAATACATAAACAAACAAAAACCTTTTTTTGCATAATTCATATTATTTGATATATTTATTTATTTTGTTTATTTAAATATTTTTCATTTAATTATTTATGCATTGTGAATTCAATTTGGATGTAATAGTAAATTAGGGTTTATATTTCTTGTCAAATACCCCCATTCAAAGATTGTACCCCCATCCCCACAATCATGTTGTAATAGCTTAGACTTTTAAATTCTCGCACTTTACGCTTTCAATTATGCCATGATTAGAGAATTAGGGTTTGTATGCAAAAATCAAAATCAACAAATAGCTTGACCTAATCAAAGACAAAAATGCATGAAAATCAAACACAATATACACTTGCACCCCTAGGGTTACAATCCACTTGTTGCATTCAAAAATGGGCCATGTTATGCATGTTGGGTACTTTGGCAAAGCAAAAACAAAACAAAAGATCATAGTCCCTCGATGATGCTATCTTGGTTGCCTAAACAAAAATGATCAAGTCCCTCAAAAATTTGCTAAAAATACTTAACACCATTCCTATCATGGTCTATACGATGACATGCGCCTATCCGGTTCAACATCCTAACACAAGGTTGTTCACCAAATGCAATGGTGAAACAACACTGTCAAAAGGGTTAAAAAGATTAGGAAAGAACTTTGAGTAAAATAGGGTAGACAACTCTTAGTTACTTGATCAAAAGCTTGTAAAATATCCTTGCTATTTTTCAAACACACTTCACAACACAATTTCAAAAACTTTCCCAAATCAAACTTTCAAACATTGGAATCTTTTTAAAAGACAAAAAACACCATTTATACATTCAAACAAGAATCATTACAAAGGTTGCCACAATGATGTCCTCTTTTCAAAACATCTTTCAAAACCACACACAAAGCACCATTTCAAACAATTGAAAAGAAAAAGCAAGTGATCTAAACAAGTAACTAAGAGCCCATGGATAACCATGGATGAAAAGGGTGCTTGCACCTTCCCTTTTCATAATATACTCCCCGAACCCAAGAAAACATCTCAAAGGTCTTTCCTGTGCTTTTTGACTTTTCCTTAGGATAAAATAAAAATTCGGTGGCGACTCTTGCTAAACCGAAACATTTGCAAACACAAACGCAAAACCTCAAGTCAGTTCTCCCACCTTATCATAGAAGCCCTATCGTTGGATGTTTGAGGGACATGCGCGGGTCATAGTACATTCATAAAGGAAATATATAGGGATACCTTTAGTAATTAGAAGGGACTATCAGCATGTATTCATAGACAACATCGAGGGACGATATCATTTACCAAAGACAGCATCGATGGTTCATCGAAGGACTATGATATTTATGATTATTTTTAATCGAGGGTCTTTGCTAATGGTATCTCTACGTTCGAGGGACATGACTATTTTTATCCGAAGGCAACAAGGGAGGTTACCCTAGAGGTGTATGTATGCATAGTGTTTTCAGTTCAGTTATATTATCTTGATTAGTTAGGAGTTATCTACTGATTGATTTTAAATGTTGCCATACGAGCCTATTTACTAACCGTCATATATACATGAATATAATTATAAGTGCAGAAAAATAAAGGTGCGTAAAGTAAAGCGCGAGAAAGTAAAGGCCTACAACTATTACAGGGCTTTGGTACAGTTACATAATTAGGAAAAAGTGCGAGAATGTAAATCTAAGTTATTACATTTAAACTATGCAACTTATACAATTTCTCTAGGAATTTTAAATAGCAAGAAAATAAATAAGAGAAAATGTTAGAAAAGAAATGTTTTTTTTTTTGTATTATTATGGAAAATAGTTTGATGTTAATTAAATAATTAAAACCTACTTCTTTCTAATTTTATTTTAATAAATATAAATGTTAATTAAATTTAATTAAAAAGATGTCAAAATTGATTATTGATAAAAAGATTCAAACAACAAAATCAAACCACTCAGATCCACTAATTTGGACCATGCTAATCTGGTGGTGAGGTTAGTTTGGTCTAAAAGTGGCCACATCTATGGATCCGAAGCTTCATCAAAATGTTTCCCTAACAATGGTGAATTGTTGTTCCTACATCAAATCTCAAAAACACAATGGTTTCAAACGGTTCCAGACATCATTAGAAACACGCATATATGTGCTTAGAATTAATTTATATAGCATGGATGAAAAGCTTGAGATTTAAGAGCATTACCAAGCCAGAGCCACTTGGTCGGCACGTCCTGGGATCGCTTGAGCGTAAGAATTGGAACAAGCTCCTGGGACCTCCAGGAGTGTGATGGAATGCTTGGAACCGCTTGAGAGTGGCCGAAAATATGGGTTTGTGTTTGCCCTAGTTTTGACAAAATTTGAGAAATTTGGAGTGTGTTCTTGAGAGGAAAATTTTGTGCCCTATTGTAGTTTGAGGGCTTGAGTATTTATAGAGGAGGAGATTTAAGTCACCAAAGAAGGAAAGAATCAAGTGATCATGGTGTTACCAAAAATAAATGAAACATGTTTTCTAACTTTCCATTTTTGAAGATCCTTGTCTCCAACATTCCTTTCACGGCTTTGGAAATTTCTTATGAGGTCTTGAGCCTTCTAGAAGATATCCAAATGAAGCCCACACGACCTTTGGTCCATCAACTCATATTTTATTTGATTTATTTTGAGTTAATTTGAATAAAATCAAAATAAATAAAATAAAAAATCAAAGTAATGTATAAATGGACTTAGAGGTCATCTAACATGTTATAAACATGTTTAAACCTCAAAAGTTAGGCCCATTAGTCCAAAAGTTCAAGATTGCTCAAATGAAGTTTCATGCATTTTCTCAAAAATTGCCTAACTTGCACTGGCCATAACTCTCTCAATTTTCATCTTTTAAAGGTGATCTTTGACTTTTTGGAAATATCAAGATGTCCTATTCAATTTATATTTTTATCATTTTTTCATTTGGAGACTTTATTTTGATGTAAGTTGCCTTGACAAAAAGTGTCTTTTTATTGACTTTTGAAATAACCTGTAATGTATTGGCTTATATCTCTTAAATGAAGCACTTTTTGGACTTGAGTATAAATAAAAAGTTGTAGAGAATTTAATTTTCTTAAAAATGGGATTTGTTTTAGGAAAAGTTGATAAAGCATGTGAAAGTTATGCTTGGTCAAAGTTCAGATGACTTCTCCCAAGGAAACCCTAATTTGGCAATTCTGGACTTTTGATGATTTGAGGGCTTCTCTTGAGGAATCATGACCAAAACTTGATCAAATGATGAATATTACTTCAAAATGTTGATTTTGACAAAAAATCTTGAAGTTTGACTGTCTGTTGACCATAATTGACTTTTTACCCAATACAATTAATTTTCAATCATCTGAGTTATTGGCTGAGCAAACTTGTGATGCAAGACTTCCAACTTGACATGAACATTGTTGAAGACCTTTGGAGAACCATGGAAATCACTTGATACCCTTTAAACCAAATCTTCCTTGAGAAATTCAAAACCCTAGTTATAGACCCATTGTTTAGGAGGAACATTTGTCTGACCAACTCTTGAACATTCTTGAGCATTTGAGAACCCTAGAAGAATGTCTTGAAGAAAATATGACGGAAAATTTTTGGGTACAACAGTTTCCCCTGTTCAATCTTCTTAAACCAGAAGAGTTAGATTGGCATGTCCACCACTCGTGACTTGAAGGTATAAGATGATTTAAAACTTAAGTGCCCCGAAACTTGCACTCGCTTGTGCACGAAGTAACACTATTGGGTGATTATACCAGGAATGGGCTTAAAGATGCAATTTGGATAGGTGACGGAGAGTCTTCGGAGATTGGCTCATAGATGCCATCCAGGATAACCGTTGATAAGAAAATTAGACTAAGTTTACGCCCGACATTGTCTTAGGAGATGTATTTGGAATGAGTCTACGCCCGATTTTGTCCAAAAGAATAATCAGGATAAATCTACACTTGAGGAAGATGCTTGTCGGAATTCAGTAACCGAGGAAGATGCATGTCAAAATTCAGTCTCTGAAGAAATTCTTGTCGGAATTTAGTATCCGAGGAAATGCTTGTCGAAATTTATTCTCTGAGGAAATGCTTGTCGGAATTCAGTCTCCGAGGAAATGCTTGTCAGATTTAATTCTCCGAGGAAATTCTTGTCATAATTCAGTCTCCGAGGAAATGCTTATCGGAAATTAGTCTCCGAGGAAATGCTTGTCAGAATTCAGTCTCCGAGGAAATGTTTGTCAGAATTCAGTCTCCGAGGGTATGCTTGTCGGAATTCAGTCTCCGTGGAAATCCTTGTCGGAATTCAGTCTCTGAGGAAATGCTTGTCGGAATTCAGTCTTCGAGGAAACGCTTGTCATAATTCAGTCTCCGAGGAAATGCTTGTCAGAATTTAGTCTCCGAGGAAATTCTTGTTGGAATTCAATCTCCGAGGAAATGTTTTTTAGGAGATGTTTTTCAGAGTAAATCTTTGAAGGAAGTCATTTGGTCATGCAGATGGTCGTCTCGTCTTGTTTCGGGAATTGATCTACAATTCTCTTTCATTGGTAAACCCATCATGTTTTGGGAATTCATACCACCTAGTCTTTGATAGTTGCCCTGGCTTATTTCAGGAATTAATCTTTGACCTAGTCATGCAGATAAGTTGCCTCGGCTTGCTTCGGGAATTAATCTTTGACCTGTTTGAAAATTGCTGATGATATTTGTCTGTTTGAAGACTTTATCTGAAAAGACAAAGTTAGTCTTTATGCAATGTCATGACGTATGTAATGCATTACTTAATGATGCTATCAAAGTGAACAAGGGTGTCATATGCATGTCATATGCATATGCTATGATACTTGTAAATGATGCATGAATGTGAGATGTCGTTGAAGTGTATTAGTAACTCTACAACATCTTTGACTGGGAAAATAAATCCCTGACTGTTGTTGAGGATGAAGAATATGAGTCTTTAATCTTGTTTAGAGTGTCTATGTTATGGATTCCTGCTTTCTGTTTTGAGGATACTCCGCTAGGAATGTGTGACTTCTGCTTGGGGATTGAAGAGTGCTGGAAAATTGGTCGTTCCGTGCTTTACTGGGGAATTTAAATCTTATATACCATGACTGGGGATAAAAGAGATGGATAACCTTTCGAGGTGCTATCCGGTCGGGTTTCCGATATGGATACTGACTTGTCTGGAGAGAATAAGGTTAAACAATACCTTGTCCAGTTTCTGATTCAGTAGCGACTCTTTGGGGATAGCAACCTAGACTGTCCTTTGCCGGTAATTTGTGGTAGTTAGAGAAATAGACTCAAACCAGGGAGACTATAATCTATTGGGAAATAAACCCTGTTTGGGAAATAAACCCTAAACCTGATGGAGAAACACTTTGCTGAGGAAATGAGCGCTGCTGGAGGAAAGAAATATGTAGGGGGTTTTATAGTTTTGGAGGAATAAGCTCAGCTGGGGAAGAGAATTTCCATAAATTGTACTGATGATGTAATCTCTGATGGAGATTAGGACTCCGTAGGTTGGCGATATTTCTGGGGAAAAGATCATATTCCTTTATCAGCTAGGGTGATCTACTGGTGAGTATGATCATGTTATCAGTTGGAAGATGCCCCATATTCATTCTTGAAGGCATATTAGACTTGCAGGGAATGTATCTCTGTTGAAGATGAGCTTGTGCATATAGCTCTGTAGAGATAACTCTGTGGAAACTACTCTGTGGGGATTTATGGATGACATGAACGTTATCTCAACTTCTAAAGCCCTTGGTAAATGCTGATCAGAGTGATAAGTCTTCCACTGATAGACAAGTGATGAGATGACGGGACATAGTCGAACACTTTAATCCCTAACTTTTTCCTGGACTATCTTTTAAGATTTTCATCCCACCGGGATACCCTTTTTTGCCCAAGCCACCTTTTCAGGTTTTTGACTTGCCGGGTGTATAATATATATATATATATATATATATATATATATATATATATATATATATATATATATATATATATATATATATATATATATATATATATATATATATATATATATATATATATATATATATATATATATATATATATATATATATATATATATATATATATAATTTTTCTCGAACTCTTTGGTTCGTCAGAATGCCCATATTTTTGCCTAGGCCAATCAACCTAGCGAGTCTTTTTTATGCGTAATATTTTTCAACTATGTCAGTGTTCACAAGGTGCAGAGAATTGTCATTGTATATGATAGTAATTGTTGTAGTATTTCCAGAGAATGTTTGCTTGATTGTATGTGACCCTTTACTGGAATTCATATTCAATGCCTCAAGTGATTCACATGGAGATCTTCCCCTGGCTATTAAGCACGTTTGAGAGATTCTTTGAATCTTGACTTGACTTCCCCAGATTAGTTAGACACCATGTCATGCCCCTTGATTATGAAAGGCCTGTTACTGGAAGTGTATTTCCATTTGAAGTGATTATGTTCATTGAGAGGATTTCCGTTCATTGATTATTCGCCGTGTGAATTTCTCTATTATCGAACAATTAGTTATATGCAAACAATGGTATTAAAAATTCAAAGCTTATGTATGTCTTGAAGTTTTGAAAATGAATTTTTAGTAAACAAACAGAATTTTGTAAGAATATGAATTCAATCCAGGATTTATAGTAAGCCTTACAGGAGTTAGGATACCTTTTGTAACAGTATGCTTTCGAACTAACCTATGCTTCAGTTAGGACTTTCAAGGGTTGTAAAGTGGCCTGGTTCACGGTTTAAGAAACAAAGGATAAAGGCTCGAAATTTATTTGTACCCACCCATTTTCCATGATGGTCTTCAGTCCTATACTCAGTTAATTGTGTGTTTAGATTCCAATTGAGTCTGGAATTTTAGCCATGATATTCCGGTTATGGTTCGGATACTGAAAGTTTATTTGAGAATGAAGTCATAATTTCTTTTGTAATATTTTTTATTGAGGATTTGTAGCGACCTCTTTTTTTACTTTATTATCCCTAGTTTTTGCTTGAACGGTTTTGAGATTACAGTCAGTGGGATGCCCTAGTTTTTCCTAAGTCTCCTTCATTGGTTTTGACTTTGCGGGTTTTTCTTTTGTAAGATAATGACTTCCTGTTTTAATGATTACGGGTAACCATCACCGTCTTTTGATTTAGAAGATCACCTTCGACACTATGCGTCGTGTATGAAGGTAAAGCTTGCAACTGAATGCACATTTTGAATTAACAGAGTAACTACCCTGTCCCAGGTTATGATTACGGGTTTTAATTTATGTGAAAAAGAAAACTCCAACTCTTTAGGCTCAAAGGGGTTGACTAGGGATTAACTTCCTTATAACTGCACTGTTTAGGATTTGAAACAAAGCATGTACATCGTCAGCAAGGTCTGTTCAAAAGCATATTGTAGAGATTATGGTATTGTTTTTGTCATCCTCCCTCTAAAGGGTTATAGCTTTTAATCGAGAGTTGAATACCACAAAAAGGAAGTAAAAGCATAGTTTAAATATAGTCGAAATGAATGGATTACTTCAAGCCAAACATATGCAATGCATTAATGAAACAACAAAGTTTGATATAAAATAAATGTTCAAACAATCAAAAGAAATTACAATTTGAAAATTCAAATGAAATAGATGCACTCAATCTTGGCCATGATTTGGCATGTGAGTAATGATCACATTGGGGGTCTCGGGAAGGTCGAACTCAATCTCCTTAGCATCAATCAAATCTTGGATTTTAATTTTAAATGCCCGGCAGTTATTTGTGTCATGTCCAGGACTATTGGAATGATAGGTGCATCTCACATTAGGATTGTACCGAGGAGAGGAGGTGTTGGGATTCTGAGGAGGACCTTTCAATGTTATCAGCTTTGCGTTCAACATGTGTTTCAGTGCTTTGGACAATGGCATGTTGATCTTAGTAAATTGTATCCTAGGTGCATCTGACCTACGCTTATTGCCTTGCTGTTGATGTTGCGTTGGTGCGAGATTGGAGATTAGCAAACTCCCATGGATTAGTTGCGGTTACTGCTAACACGGCCCTTCTGGCCATAAATGGAATTGGTTTCCTTCTTATCACTGAATGTATTATTCACAGCACTTGAATATGCAACCATTGGAGTCTTTCCACTCTTGATACCACCTTCGACATGTTCCCTAGTTAGAATCAACTCGGTAAAACCAGAT
Organism: Vicia faba; assembly: GCA_948472305.1. Taxonomy (NCBI): domain Eukaryota; kingdom Viridiplantae; phylum Streptophyta; class Magnoliopsida; order Fabales; family Fabaceae; genus Vicia; species Vicia faba. The sequence continues at coordinate 1,695,799,934 of OX451737.1, read as the reverse complement.
GAGGAGCTTCCAATCAGATGGTTAAAGAATGGACCTATCAGAGTGCCCATGAAATTATCAACCAGCTCCCTATCGGATAAAGGAGGTTGAACTGTTCCAGCTAAATCCCTCCACTTTTAGGCATACTCTTTAGAACCCTCGTTCGAGTCTATAGTCAAATTTTGTAATTGCACACAAGTCGATGCAAGGTCAGCATCATACTGATACTGCTTATAAAAAGCAACATCCAGATATTCCCAAGTGTGAATATTGGTTCCTTCCAGCTGATAGAACCATTCAAGTTGAGTGTTAGACAAGCTTTCTTGAAATAAATGGACCCATAACTTCCTGTCAACAGTATGGGGTTGGATTTTTCAAACATACGACCTTAGATGAAGTTTAGGGCAAGAGACACCGTCATATTTAGCAAAGACGGGGACCTTGAACTTGTGAAGGATGACCACCCCAGGGATCAGACCTAGTTCTCCAAAATCTAATCCAGGCACTTTCTGGATTTCCATTGCTTTGAGACGGTCTTCCAATTGCTTGTACTTGTCATTCGCAGGAGGATACTATTCATCAGAGTAGTCTTCATCTTCAGAACCCTGATTATTTCTACCTTCAGGCTTGATTCTTCCACATCCTCTTCTTGGTTGTCGTCTTCTTCAAAGGAAATATCATCCACTTGAACTGGTTGAACAGGACCTTTGAATCTTCTCCCTATATTGAGGATAAAATTCGTCTTCTTAGTGTTCTTCTTCTTGGCGACGAGCGCCATCAGATCTTTCTTCCTCTGTGCTAGATTCAGAAGAGTCTCTTGAAATTGTGCATGCGAGCTTAGAGGTCCTTAATAGTTTGTTCGAGGGCCATTTGTATGCTGAAATAAATAGTGAGAAAATGAGAAACCTGTCTTGAGAACTACATGTTTATGTAATGACATGCATGATATGTAAATGCAATGTTTTCAAGGATATCGCGAGGTAAACAAAGAAAATGTTAGAATCCGACTGCATCTTTGATTGAAGAACTTTGTATCGTTGAATGTCCTTCTATGAGAATCAAGTTCACCATGCCGAGTGGGTCCTAGCCTTTGACTCAAGATAACGTGCTTCGTTCTTTGATGCATCTGGTTAGAGGAAAATAAATCCCCCTACCCCTTGCTAAACGTTGGTTCATGATACTTTGATGGCATTTAGTTGGAGGAAAATAAATCCTCCTGCCCCTTGCTAGACGTCTGGTTCATGATACTTTGATGGGATTTAGTTGGAGGAAAATAAATCCTCATGCCCCTTGCTAGACGTCTGGTTCATGATAACTTGCACCACAGGCCCTTGAGATCCTTGAAATGGTTAGTGAAAATGATATGGTATGATGTCATGATGTTATGATGTCATGTTCGAACAATTAATCATACACAAAAAAAACACACAAGGCCTTAGATTTAAGCTTGCATGGAGTTTGTAGGTAAGTACTCTCTTGAAGTTTTAGTTGACTCAACCTGTCCTAAAAGAAGTAACCGGGTTCTAGGAGCCTCAATATGACTGATCTTTCTCCCCAGGCATTATTTCATCACAAGCATCTGATTTGCGACCGAAATATCCCGATAGTCCGATCTCAATGAGTGTAGCATCGAGTATCAACAAAGTTCAGTCTACACCAAAGCCGACTAACTCACTACTTTCTAATAGGTAAGTTGTGTCAACTAAGGTTCTATGGTCAGTTAGTGCTTTATGACACCACACGGCAACCCAGCATTCTCCTTGACTTAACTCAAGGGACACCGACACCAACCAATGTGTTACACTAATGTAGCCACCGCTTCAACTGTATCGGTATACACCATAAAGTTTTCACGATCTATTGCTACTTACCTAAAATTCCCCTATATCCGGGTATAGGATCTATACAAGAAATAAACCCAAGCATATCCCGAAATATAAAGCATACAAGGCAAACAAGTAAAACAATAAAGGTGATCTAGTTCTTAAGGTAACCCCACTTTTAGAATTCTCCAGCAGAGTCGCCAGTTCTATAATACGGTGAGAGAACTGACTTTTTAGTTTTGCGTTTTATCGTAAATGTTGTAGATAGCAAGAGTCGCCATCGACTTTTCTTTTATCCAATAAAGGAAAGGGTGAAAAGAACAGGAAAGACCTTCGATAATTTTCTAAGTTTGGGGGGTAGGTTATGAAAAGGGAAGGTGTTAGTATCCTTTTCACCCGTAGTTATCTACGAGCTCTTAATCGCTAACTCACTTTTGAAAATGCTTTATGAATGTGTAAGTTTGAAAATATTTTGAAAAGACCTAAGTACGATAAACTTTGTAATGATTCTCGTATCGCTGAGAATGCATACAAAGTGTTTGTTTTGAAAATATTTTAGAAAAGAAGTGTTTTGTGTGAAAAATGTTTTTGTTCGCGAGTAAGCGATTAAGAACTATCTACCTACTCAAAAGTCTTTGTTCTTTTCCTCCTCCTTTAGATAGTGTTATCCTACCATTAGTTAGTAGGAAGCCCTATCGTTGGATATTTGAGGGACATGTGCGGGTCATCGTACAGTCATAAAGGCAACATATAGGGATACCTTTATAAATTCAAAGGGACCATCATCATGTATTCGTAGGCAACATCGAGGGACAATATCATTTATCAAAGGAAACATCGATGGGTCATTGACGGACTATAATATTTATGATGATTTTTAACAGAGGGTCTTTGCTAATGGTATCCTTACATTCGAGGGACATGATTGTTTTTTATCCAAAGGCAACAAGGGAGGTTACTCTAGAGGTGTACGTGTGCATAGTCTGTTCAGTTCAGCTATATTATCTTGATTAGTTAGAAGTTATCTACTGATTGATTTTAGATCTTGCCATACAAGCCTATTTACTAACAGTTATATATACAAGCATATAATTATAAGTGCAGAAAAATAAAGGTGTGAAAGTAAAGCGTGAGAAAGTAAAGGTCTACAACTATTATAGGGATTTGGTACACTTACATAATTAGGAAAAAGTGAGAGAATGTAAATCTAAGTTATTACATTTAAACTGCGCGATCTATACAATTTCTCTAGGAATTTTAAATAGAAAAACAAAATAAGAGAAAATGTTAGAAAATAAATTTCTTTTTTGTATTTTTATGGAAAATAGTTTGATGTTAATTAAATAATTAAAACCTACTTGTTTCTAATTATTTTTAATAAAGATAAATGTTTATTAAATTTAATTAAAAAGATGTCAAAATTGATTATTGATAAAAAGATTCATACAACAAAATCAAACCACTCATATCCACTAATTTGGACCTTGCAAATCTGGTTGTGAGGTTAGTTTGGTCTAAAAGTGAGCAAAGTTATGAATCTGATGCTTTATCGAAATGTTTCCCTAACAATGGTGGATTGTTATACCTGCATCAAATCTTTAAAAAAAATGATGGTTCCAAACGGTTCCAGACATCATTAGAAACAAGTATATATGCTTAGAATTAATTTATATAGCATGGATGAAAAGTTTGAGATTGAAGAATATTACCATGCCGAAGCCACTTGGTTGGCACGTCTTGGGATTTCTTAAGCGTGAGTTAGGATTGGAACAGGCTCCTAGGACCTTCAGGAGTATGATGGAATGCTTGGAACCGCTTGAGAGTGGCCGAAAATAGAGGTTTGTGTTTGCTATAGTTTTGACAAAATTTGAGAAATTTGGAGTGTGTTTTTGAGAGGAAAATTTTGTGCCCTATTGAAGTGTGGGGGATTTAATATTTATAGAGGAGGAGATTTAATTCACCAAAGAAGGAAAGAATCAAGTCATCATTGTGTTACTAAAAATCAATGAAACATGTTTACTAAATTTCCATTTATTAATGAAACATGTTTTCTAACTTACCGTTTTTAAAGATCCTTGTCTCCAACATGTCTCTCACAATTTTGGAAATCTTTTATAATGTCTTGGGCCTTCTAGAAGATATCCAAATGAAGCCCACACGCCCTTTGGTCCATCAACTCATATTTTATTTGATTTATTTTGAATTAATTTAAAAAAATCAAAATAAATAAAATAAAAAATAAAATTAATGTATAAATGGACTTATAGGTCCTCTAATATGTTATAAACATGTATAAACCTCAAAATTTAGGCCCATTAGTCCAAAACTTCAAGATTGCTCAAATGAAGTTTCATGCATTTTCTCAAAAACTTCCTAACTTGCACTGGTCATAACTCTCTCAATTTTCATCTTTTGAAGGTTATCTTAGACGTTTTGGAAAGCTCAATATGTCCACTTCAATTTATCATTTTATCATTTTTGCATTTAGAGACTTTATCTTGATGTAAGTTGCCTTGACAAAAAGTGTCTTTTTGTTGACTTTTGAAATGACTTGTAATGTATTGGCTTATATCTCTTAAATGAATCAGTTTTTGGACTTGATAGTTAATACAAACCTGTAGATAATTGAATTTCCTTCAAAATGGTCTTTGTTTGGGGAAAAGTTGATGAAGCATGTGAAAGTTATGCTTGGTCAAAGTTCAGCTGACTTCTCCTAAGGAAACCCTAATTTGGAAATTCTGGACTTTTGTTGATTTGAAGGCTTCTCTTGAGGAATCATGATCAAACCTTGATCAAATGATGAATATTACTCCAAAATGTTGACGTTGGCCAAAAATCTTGAAGTTTGACTGTATGTTGACCATAATTGACTTTTTACCCAATATAGTTGATTTTCAATCATCTGAGCTATTGGCTGAGCAGACTTGTGATGCAAGACTTTAAAATTGACATGAGAGTTGTTGAAGACCTATAGAGAACCATGGAAACCACTAGAGACCCTTGAAACCAAATCTTTCTTGAGAAACCCAAAACCCTAGTTGTAGACCCATTGTTTAGGAGGAACATTTGTCTGACCAACTCTTGAACGTTCTTGAGCATTTGAGAACCCTTGAAGAATGTCTTGAAGAAAATGGGAGGGAAAATTTTGAGGTACAACACACTGTCAGAGCATGATAAGTGAAGCTTCAGTGAGAGCCAGATTATCCTCTTAAAGACAGTGTTTCAGACAGGGCAACTCATCTTTGTTGTTGATTAGTCACTAAGCCATGTTTCTTTTTGTTTGCATATTCCCTTGTTTAAGTTGAATTGTTGCTTTCAAAATTAATTTGTACTTTCATGTTAATTTTAATGAAATGAGCACTGCATTTTTTTTATTCAAATCTTTTACATTTACTGCTTTAAAAAAATATATCATGTTTACTTTCTTTAACAAATCGTTGTTTATGCAAAGATTGGAGGGAGGATGATGAAAACAAAATACACATAATTGTTGTTGGTATTCTTTTGAATAAAACTTTATTGAGGATGTACAAGCATTGTTTCAATTCCCAAACACTGGAGAAATAAGGAAGTTAATCTCTTGTCAACCCCTTTGAGCCTAAGAGGTTGGAGTTTCTTTATATACGAAAAACTCGCAATCTTAACCCGGGGATGGGTAGTTCTCAGCTAATTTGGTTGTGAATTCAATTACAAGAGAATCATTCAAGACACATCTCAATAAAGGTTGCAATATCAAGCTTTCCTTCGCCTACATCAAAGAAGTATCAAAGATGTCCTTCAAATCAAAAGTGACAAATGATGGTTCTTCGCAATCATTAGGCCAGACAGACACTATCTTTCCAAAAATAAAAAGAACAAAAAAATAATTAAAAAAACCTGCTAAGTCAAAACCTATGAAGGAGACTTAGGAAAAAACCGGGGTATCCCACTAAGTGTAATCTTATATAAAACAGTTTAGGCAAAAGTTAAGGATAACAAATTCAAACAAGAGTTGAAAACAATCCTCAACAAAAACAAAAAAAAATTATTGTAAGGAGAAGTGATTGTCATCTCAAGAATCTCTTGGCTTCTAAGCCTTCATCTTCAGTATCATCAGTGTAATTTCAAAATTTCTTGGAACCTGAATGCATAGTCTGATTTAACTGAACGTAGGATTGAAGAACATCACAAACATTGGGTTGGGTAAAAATAAACTTTGAGTCTTTATCCTTTGTTTATTAAACCATGAACCAGACCATGTCACAACCCTTAAAAGACCTAATTGAGGCCAAGTTTATTTTGAAAGCATACTACAACAAGGTTGCGTAAACTGACTCCTAAGATATTTTGCAAATCATTTGTATTGATATCATACCTTTGCTTTCTCTTTCACTTTAAATGTCGAAACTGTTGTGTTTTGACCAATGCCTCATTTTCTATACACTAATATTATCATTCCAAAAATGATTTTCGATTTCAAAACTTTTGCATCGAACTTTGCATTTAAAATTACCATGTTTGAATGAACAATTTTTTCTTGCAAACAAGATTTCATCATCAAGGAATTTCTAAACAGTCGAGAAACTTGGTCAATGATCCAATCAAGAGGAACTATCTTCCAGATCATGTTCTGAATCAGTTTAAGATTTTTTGCTCAGTACGAGTTTTCTTAGAATTGGTTAGCCAGAAGAGCATTTTCAAGACTTATACTGGGGCAATCCATTCCCTTAATTATTTCAATAACTGAAGCTATGATTAGTTTATTTCCAACAATTATCTCAAGAACTGAATCCATGGTCCATTTATCTCCAACAGTCATTTCATAGCTAAAGCCATGATTAGTTTATCACCAGCAATAATCGATTGAAGCCATGATCAGTTTATCTTCAACAATCAGCTAATCTGGGGAAATCCCCAAGAAACTCTTTTGTCCTTTCTCAAAGGATCATCAGTTCAATACAATTTACAAGCGTGACAGGGATGTATTCAAGAAATCTTCTTTCTAAGAAGAGTTAACAGTGTTCCCTGTTGTAATACGGTGGGAGAACTGACTTGGTTGTTTTTCATTTGATCACAATTGTTGCGGATAGCAAGAGTCGCCGCCGACTTTTCTTTTATCCAATAAATAAAAGGGTGAAAAGAACAGGAAAGACCTTTGAGATTATTTTCTTGAGTTCGGGGGGGGGGGGGGGGGGGTAGATTATAAAGAGGGAAGGTATTAACACCCTTTTTATCCATAGTTATCTATGGGATCTTAGTTGCTTTTTAGATCACTTTCTTTGTTTGAAATGTGCTTTGTGGTGTGAGTTTGAAAATATTTTGAAAATGCCTTTAGTTGCGGAAAACTTTGTAATGGTTCTCGTTTCTATAAGAATGCATACAAAGTGTTGGATTTTTTAAAATATTTCATGTTTTGAAAGTGTTTGGTGTGTTTGAAAAAGTGTTTGTTTTTGAAGATGAATTGTGAGAAAGCAACTACGAACATTCTACCTACTCAAAAGTCTTTTGTTTATTTCTTCCTTCCTTTGATATTGCTATCTTATCATTGATTGGTAAGAAACCTTATCTTTAGATGTAAAAGGGACAGGCGTGGGTCATCGTATAGTCATGAATAGCAATGTTGTGAGATATATTAACATTTCTCTTGAGGGATTAAGATCATTTTTAAGGCAACATTCAAAGCATCATCGAGGGACTATGATCTTTTGATTATTTTTGTTAAGACATCTCACATGCATATTATGACCATTTTCTCAAGACAACAAGTGGAGATTACCCTAGAGGTGCATGTGTGCATGTGTGTTTAATTTGCATGCATTTTTTGTCTTTGATTAGGGTGGTCTATTTGTTGGTTTTATCTTGTCATACACCCTAATTACTAACATTTATAAAAGTAATAAAAATGCAAAAAATAAGGTCCTATGCTATTACAACCATATTAAAAAGCAAGAAAATATAAAAACAAGAACAAAAATAAAAAAGGGAAGTGAGTCCTTCGATCCAGGAAGTAGGCTCTTTCGATTCACCCCTCTTTTGCTTTCCTTCGATTGAGCTTGGGAGTTGGTGTGTGCAACCCTAGATTGCACTCTTTTCTGCTCCTTTCGATCGAGGATGGGCACCAGTATGAGCAACCTTTGATTGATCCGTATGGCTACTTATTTCTCTTGGGCCTGGAAGTTAACATGAGTGTGTACCCTTAGATTCACACTCCTTGTCTTTTCGTTTGGTTTTCAATTTGGAAGCCGTAAGAGGTGAAGCTTAAGGCTTCGATTCACACGATTCTCATTGCTTCTACCTCAGCATCTGGATTCTCATTGCTTCTACCTTAGCCTGCAGTTGTCCCCGGGCTAGGCCTTGGATAAGAACCATCTGCCCCAGAATCTGGATTCTCATTGCTTCTACCTCAGCCTGCAGTTTCTCCAACTGTTCATCCTTGTTGTTGTTAGGATGTTTCCTGGTCAGATTCCCGGCAAGGAGTGCTTTCAACTCTTCTTGTCCCTTGGATAGATTTAGGAAAATTTCCTTGAATTGAGCATCTTGAGTTTGGAGATCCCTGTTATCTTGTTTGAGATCCATTTTCCTTGTGAATAAATAGTGAGAAAATGAGAGACCTGTATTGGAAGACCTATTATGATATGACATGCATGTAATGTTTTCATGGATCTCACGGAGTAAACAAGAAAATGTTAGGAGTTGAATGCAGCTTTGATTGAAGAACTTCCGTATCGTTGACTGTCCTTCTACGAGAATCAAGCTCACCATATCGAGTGGAAGACCTATTATTGCTTTGGTCTTTTGACAGGATTTGCTAGAGGAAAATAAATCCTCTTGCCCCTTGCTAGACATATGGTTCAACGTAACCTGCATCACAGACCCCTGAGATCCTTGAAATTATTAAGGAAATGCTTTGAAATGATGTTATGATGTGTATGCTATGCATCAAGCAAAACATGCAGGGCGGTGAAGATAAATGTTGTACCCCAAAATTTACCCTCTCATTTTATCAATATTTCTCATCACAAGGCTCTTGGAACTCAAGATCAAGCTAGGGTTTGCTCGGCTCAAGACATCTCCTTGCACTGGTGACCTAAACTACGGTTTGAGTTTGCTTAGGGATTTTTGGACCTTCAATGCTCAAATTTACTTTCATGCTTCATGTTGGACTCATAAGTTTGCCCATACCAAGTTTCAAGCCTTGAATCAAATTTTTGCCCAGTCAATTGGACAGTTGACCTAGAAATCAGCTTTATTGGGGAAAAGTCAACTGTGGCCAATTTACAGTCAAACCTCATGAATTTTGACCCACATAAACATTATGAACTCATATGAACCATTTGATCAAGTTTGGACCACAAATCCACAAGAAATTTGATCAGATCACCAAAAGGGCAAAATGGTCATTTTTAGGGTTTTGAATGTACAAAGGCAATTTCTGACTTTTTGACCTAGCCAATGGTAAATTAGGTTCAACCATGGACTCAAGGACTCAATGGAATCATCTTGACCTATTCAACAAGTTCAAAAGATCTCAAATACATGGGATTGACAGATGAATTTTTCAGTCAACTGATCAAATTTTGATTATACACTGAAAAGTCAAACTTTGACTTTTTGGTCCAAATCAAGTGCCAAGGGTCATTTTTCATCAAGATATGTCAAATTATGAAACTTGTTCATCGAGAAACACAAATTGCAAATTAGGGTTTGAAATTAAAAAATTTCATAACTTAGAATTTTTCTAAGTTATGAAATTTTCTTAATTTTCCCTAACTTTGCCCCACATTTTCACCATGATGCAAATGGATTCAAACAAAACCTCCAACATGAAAGTTGTAGTCCTCCACAAAGTTTACAACTTTGATTCACAAAGTTTTCTCAAAATAAGCTTGGATCTCAAGTTATGAATTTTGGAACAAGGGTCCCTAAAACTTTTAACTTAGTGAAATTTTGCCCTAGTTTAGGCAGGATTTTGACCCACCTTCTTGGCCATTTTTCACATTGTTCCACTTTGAATATCAAGTTACATTTCAAAGATGGATTATAGAGCATGTTTCAAGATTTCTAAATTGTCCAAGAACTCCTCAAACACATTTGTGGTTAGGGAGAATCGAAAGCTTGAAGTTGGTAAAAACTCACTTTTCATCCATGGCAAATTCATGTTCATACAAGTTGCATTTTCAAGTAAGCATGCCTTACACTAGTTTTCACGCCTCTAGACCAGTTCACACTCCATAATTTAATGCAAATCCATTAGGCTAAGACATTGTTTTGGTCATTAGGGCATTGTACACAAGATTAGTCTCTAAATGGTAAAAGGCACATTTCCATTTTTGCAAAAGTGTGCTTTATGTCAAACCACTATCCCTTGAGCATTGGTCCATATATCAGAGGGAAAATAAAATCCACAAATCAGAGGGGCCAAGAGAAGTGTATGCAAGCATATTTTATAGCCTGTACAGGCCTATAATCATAACTTCCACTTTCTAGCTTCAAAAATAAGAAACTTGTACAAATCCTGAGAACTTGAAAACCAGCCAAGATCAACTTACACAAACAGTTTGAACATCTCTCTCACACCCCTTTGAGCTAGAAACACGAGTGCTTGAGCCTCAAAACACCCCATAGCCAGAAATCACATTCCTTTGGAAAAACAGGGCAGGTTATGCAACTTGAGTGCTATAGCTCATTTGGCTCGTGCGTTTTTCCCTAAGTTGCTTCAAACACCTTCCATTCAACTCACTCAAGTTATCCCAAAGCTCAAACACCAATTGTAACTCCATTTACAGTGTTCACCATTTTCATTTTGAGCTTGTGCAGGTTGAGTTCTATAGGTTGATTAAAGGATATTCAAGGCAAGCTAGCTATTGGAGAAGGTCAAGTGAAGTTCAGGCAAGCTACCGGACATCTCAAGCCTTGCTGAAAGACACTACATTGTCCTACACGAATCCAACCGAAACAGGTTTTTCTCCACTTTCTATCTCTCTATTTAGGAACATTTAGCCTTAGGTTTGTGAATAAAAAATGTAGTGTTCATTTCCATGAAGCTATACATATGCTCAGTTTTCATTTATATTAAGTGTGCTAGGAGAATTTCATCCATGAACATGCTAAAAAAACAAGGTCAGATTTTGGGGCCAAAGAAATTCTCTCTGGTCTTTGAGAGTTAGGATTAGTTTTTTATATGGTTAGAATCGTCTTGAGATTCTCTACAAGTTTGATGTTGTGTGTTTTTGCAAAAGATCACGTATACAGGATGTCCCAAGTTTGTACAGGCGCACGCATTTTTTCAAAATGGTGGAGGTTGAAGATGAAGATTTGGGCTGGGCTTGGCCTGGCTTGCTTTTGATACCTCCCATTTTTTATTTTTCAACCCCTGGCCCAATTTCTTGTATTTTCATATTTTTGCATTTTTGTTTTCATTTTTGATTTTGTTTATTTATTTCCAAACATAAAAAATGCCTTAAAAAATATTTTCATAATTGTTTACATTTATTTGGCATTTTATTTTAATTTTTCTAACATTAAAAGCATTTAAATACTTTTTTATTAATAAGACTTGAAAAATTTTATAATTTATACTTTTATTTTTGTTCTTTATTTTTATTCACACTGAAAATATTTTTATAAATATAATTTATTTTTGTACATATTTTATTTTATATTGTATATATTTAATTTGATTAATATACATATATAAATATATACTTTTTAGTTTATTAAATACTCTAGAATAAAAAATATAAAAATATTACATTTTTACTTTTATTATTATTCATACTAAAAAATACCTTTTTAAGTATATTTTATTTTTGTACATATTAATATATTTTATTGTATATAAATAATATAATATGTTTATTTTCTTAAAGAAATTAGGGTTTCACCCTTAAACAAATAAAATTAATCTTTTTTATTATTTATTTCTTTATACTTTTTTACATTAAAAATAATTTTACATACATAAACAAACAAAAACCTTTTTTTGCATAATTCATATTATTTGATATAACTATTTATTTTGTTTATTTAAATATTGTCCATTTAATATTTATGCATTGGGAATTCAATTTGGATGTAATAGTAAATTAGGGTTTATATTTCTTGTCAAATACCCCCCATTCAAAGATTGTACCCCCATCCCCATAATCATGTTGTAATAGCTTAGAATTTTAATTCTCGCACTTTACGCTTTCAATTATACCATGATTAGAGAATTAGGGTTTATATGCAAAAATCCTAATCAACAAATAGCTTGACCTAATCAAAGACCAAATGAATGAAAATCAAACACAATGCACACTTGCACCCCTAAGGTTACAATCCACTTGTTGCCTTCAAAAAGGGGCCATGGTATGCATGTTGGGTACTTTGGCAAAACAAAAACAAAACAAAAGATCATAGTCCCTCGATGACGCTATCTTGGTTGCCTAAACAAAAATGATCAAGTCCCTCAAAAAATTGCCAAAAATAATTGACACAATTGCTATCATGGTCTATACGATGACCCGCGCCAGTCCCGTTTAACATCCTAACACAAGGTTGTTCACCAAATGCAATGGTGAAACAATACTGTCAAAAGGGTTAAAAACATAAGGAGAAATCTTTGAGTAAAATAGGGTAGATAACTCTTAGTTACTTGATCAAAAGCTTGCAAAAACATCCTTGCTATTTTCAAACACACTTCACAACACAATTTCAAAACATTATCCAAATAAAACTTTCAAACATTGAAATCTTTTCAAAAGACAAAAACACCTTTGTATACATTCAAACAAGAATCATTACAAAGGTTACCACAACGATGGCCTCTTTTCAAAATATCTTTCAAAACCACACACAAAGCACCATTTCAAACAATTGAAAAGCAAAAGCAAGTGATCTAAACAAGTAACTAAGAGCCCATGGATAACCATGGATGAAAAGGGTGCTTGCACCTTCCCTTTTCATAATCTACTCCCCGAACTCAAGAAAACATCTCAAAGGTCTTTTCTGTGCTTTTTGACCTTTCGTTAGGATAAAACAAAAAGTCGGTGGTGACTCTTGCTAAACCAAAACATCTGCAAACACAAACGCAAAACCTCAAGTCAGTTCTCCCACCGTATCACAGAACTGGCGACTCTACTGGGGAAATACTTTAAAAGTGGAGTAACCTTAGGGTTTAGATCACCTTTGCATGCTTAACTTGTTTGCTTTGATTTCTTTACATTTGGTTCTAGTGTTTGGGTTTAAATCCTCCACCCGGATTTTTGGGACACATTCATAGGTAAATAGAAATACGTTGTGGAAACTGTGTGGGGTATACCGACATGGTTGAAGAAATAGCTATATTAGTGCGACATATTTGTGAGTACCGGTAGCCTTTGAGTCAATCAAAGAGAATACGGGGCCGCTGAGTGATGTCATGAAGCACTAATGAACTCTTAGAACCTTACTTGACCATCTTGGCCTTATTAGGGGTAGTGAGATGATCGGCTTTGGTGCACTCCGAAGTTGGTAGATACTCGATACTACACTCATTGAGGGTTGTTTTCTTGGAATATTTTGGTCGCCAGTTAAGTGGCTAAATCAAAACAATGAACATAGAAAATAATCCAGTGATATTGAGCTCCTTAGAACCCGGTTACTATTTATAGGACATGTTGAGCCAACTAACTTCAAGAGGGTACTTACCTATGAAACCTCATGCAAGCCTAAAACTAGGATCTTGTGTGACTTGTTTGTACATATGCTTGTGCATACATCATGAACATCATAAAGGATCATATGCATCCACTAACCATTTCAAGGGTTTAGATCTTCATCTTTGTTCTTGTTTTGTAGGTCATGGAATCTCTTCGCAGGAAAACAATTCAAGTCAACCTTGTGAGAATCCCTCCTCAACTCAAGGAGCTTACTTCCAAGATTCCATAGAATTCTCTCTTCAGTGAAAGACATGGTAGACTTCTCAACTTGGTCAACTCCAACATTGAAGAAGACATGGTGAAAGTTCTCTTCCAGTTCTTTGACCCCCTACACCACTGTTTCACATTTCCTAATTACCAACTAGTACCTACTTTGGAGGAATTTTCTCAACTCCTGAGGATTCCTATTCTCCATCAAATACCCTACAACGGTACGGAAAGAGAACCAAATCCTGAAGATGTTGCTCAAGCCCTACACTTGCAACCATCTGATATCAAAGGTCATTGGGAAACCAGAAGTGGTGTCAAGGGTTTCTTGGAAAAGTTTCTGTTTGAGAAGGCACAAGACTGCTGGAATTATTTAGATCTACAAGCTTTTGAAGAGATTGTGGAACTCCTCATCTATGGGTTGGTCTTGTTCCCAAACCCTGATCAGCTTATAGAAGTGAACACTGTTAAGATTTTCATATCTCAGAATCCTGTGCCTACATTTCTTGAGGACATCCTACACTCATTTCACACACAAACAATGAGGAAAATAAGTGTTCTCATGTGTTGTACTCCTCTTATAGCAATGTGGTTTATTTCTCACCTTCCCCAAACAGTTTTGAAGAATGAGCAAGGTTTAAGGTGGTCGCAACGATTGATGACTCTTACACATTCCGATGTACATTGGTGTTCTAGGTCCAGAGAAAATGTCATCATCATTGATCATTGTGGGGAGTTCCCTAATGTCCCATTACTTGGCATTAGGGGAGGCATTACCTACAACCATGTTTGGCTTTGAGACAATTTGGGTATGCCCGGAGGGATGGCCCTCATGATATGCTGATTCCTGACCTAGTTTTTGACTTCGAAAACGATGCGCAAGGACTTCGACAAAGGTTCATCTGAGCTTGGAGGATGCCCAACAAAGTGGTTAGTAAGACACTGGGGAACAATAATTCCATCCCCCTTGAGCCCTACCTCAAGTGGGTACGAACCCGCGCCCAGAGTCTTATGATGCCTTACCCTCACATTCTCCCCGTGATCAAAGAGCCTGTTATGGAAGGAGAGGTTCCATACACCCTCCTACATCCTGACATGCCAACATCATTGGAAGAATTACAAAAGAGTTGGATATAACTCAAAGAAGAATGAAATACTTTTGAAGCCAGCTTCTATGCCAGTGAGAAGAAGGTTTTAGAGCTTACCCGCCGACTTCATGAAGAGGAGACTCTTAACACTTACATAGCACCAAAGAGGATGCGCAATGTCTTTTTAGATTAAGAATTTTGTAATATTTTGCCCATGGGGCATTTATGTACTAACAAATTTCTTCTTATTAATATGACGTGTGTTCTTTTTGTTTGCAACAAATTTGAATTTCTGAATCCTTGAATGCATTACATGAATAACATATCATTCATCATATGCATAAACAGGTCATCACACCAGGTTTCCTTATCTTTCTGATGTTTATTTCAGCAAGATGGATTTGGAGCAGACGGTCAAAGATCTGCAATCACAGAATTCACAATTCCAACAACTCCTCATGACCATAGCAAAGGGTCAAGAAGACCTTAAAGCACTGTTGGAAAAAGAGAAAGGTAAAGAGAAGAAGAAGAAGAAAAGGACTAGTATGGCCACTATGGGAAGAAGGTTTGAAAACCAAGCTAGAAGGATCCTCGAGTTCCCCTCAACGTCTGATGAAGGGGCTGGTAAAGGTAAAGGAGTTGCAATGCCTTCTAAATCTGAAGCTAAAGAAGAAGAAGAGGAAGAGGATGAAGATTACTCCGAACAGCAATATCCCCCGGCGGATGATAAGTATAAAAATCTTGAGGATCGGTTGGCAGCCATGGAGTTGCAAAGGGTACCTAGTTTAGATTTCGAAGAAATAGGGTTGGTTGTTGGGATCGTCATTCCTCCCAAGTTCAAAGTAACTATATTTGCTAAGTATGACGGTTTGTTCTGTCCAAAGATGCATTTGAGGTCCTACGTCAGAAAGATCCAACCTCACTCCTCTGATAAGGATCTTTGGGTCCACTTTTTTCAAGATAGTTTGTCAGGCACGCAATTGGACTGGTTCTATCAACTTGAGAGATCTGATGTTCATAACTGGGAAGATTTGGCTGCTGCTTTCTACCGACAATACCAATACAACGCAGATTTAGCGCCTACTCGTACTCAACTACAGAGTATGGGTATGGCTTCTAATGAAGGATTTAAGGAATATGCCCAAAAGTGGCGGGATTTGGATGGAAGGGTGCAGCCACCATTGTTGGATAGAGAGCTGGTTGACATGTTTTTAGGGACTCTGTCAGGATCGTTCTTCAATCACTTGATTGGGAGCTCATCTGCAGGGTTTACCGAATTAATTCTGACCAGTGAAAGGGTCGAAGCTGGCATTAAAAGTGTTAAAATTCAGAAGGATGCCTCCTCTTCCACTGCTATTAAGAAGACCTTCCCAGCCAAGAAGGAAGTTTCTGCTATTCATACTCAGAGAAATCAGGGAAGAACAGAGCACCGACCAACGGTGGGAGCTGTTATGATCCAAAACTCCTCAGCCGACCAACCTCGCAGCAATCAACCAAGAGCTAATCAGCAAAGGGTAGAAAGGCCACAACGGCAATTCACTCGAATCAATATGACACCGGCTCAAGTCCTCCCTCATCTGTTAAAGCTGAACCTTACCAATTTGAAAGAAGCGTCGAAAAACCCTAATACTTCTTCTCCTTATTATCATTCCAATGCAAAATGTGCATACCACTCTGACAGTGTAGGGCATGATACCAACAACAGTTGGGCTCTTAAAAACAAGATCCAAGACTTGATAGACGCCAAGGAGGTAGAATTTGATGCGCCCAAAAAGCCGAATGTGATTTCTGCCCCAATGCCCAAGCACGGTCATAATGTCCATGCCGTTATGGAAGATCCTCATGTCACCGCCGTAAATGAAGTATTGACTCCGCTACCAGTGATTAAAGTGAATTTGATGAAATCCGAGATATTCCCAGGCTGTGGAAAAGACTGTTACTTGTGTTCAAACTTGCAAACTGACTGCCCACTGTTGAAATCAGGCATCCAATGCCTGATGGATACCCAAGAGATCCTATTTCAAAAGACTCCTGTTGATACTATCACTCATGTTACTCCTATTACTTTTGATACTCCAACCAACGACATTGCTATAATAACCATTTCCGACGATCTTTCCAAGACCTACAAAAGGCCTGTTAAGATTACGCCCGATCTTAAGTTTGTACCGTTGAAAATTACCATGTCGGGGCCTGTCCCGTATAAATCTAACAAAGACAATACCATGGAATTACGAAGGAGAAATCATCTACCATGGTATCAAGCAGATCAAATCGGCCGAAGAGAATTCCGTTGATGAAACCCCTGATATAGGGAATATTGCAGGAACGAGCAAGATAACTCGCAGCGGAAGGATCTTCTCTTCGGAGATTGCTCCTCCACGGGCAGTCTTCGGACCCTCGAGAGTTTCTGTACCTGTCAAGCCATCTGTGCAAAGTGCGGTAATTGAAGAAGTTGATGCACCCGAAGTTAGAACCTCTGATGTTACTTCCAATAAAGGTAAGGGGATACAATAAGCGCCTGTCAGTACGAAGGCTCAGACTGTGGTTATCCCCGAGACCACCCAAAAAGAGATGGAAGAAATCTTAAAGATAATCAAAAAGAGCGACTACGATGTCGTGGAGCAGCTAGGGCAGATCCCTTCAAAAATATCCATGCTAGCTCTCTTACTCTGCTCTGAGGCTCATGCTAAAGCCTTGATCAAATTTCTAAAGACGGCACACGTGCCTCAAGAAACTTCTGCAGATCAGTTTCAGGAGTGCGTGGCTAGCCTTACTGCCGATAATGGTCTTGGTTTTTCTGATGTTGATTTGACCCCTAAGGGAAGAAAACATAACAATGCACTGCATGTCTCTGTAGAGTGCAGGGGTGCCATGCTTGCTCATGTTCTGGTAGATACTGGTTCATCTCTAAATGTTCTACCGAAAAAGGCGTTGGACAGATTGGACTGTGAAATTTGACCCTAAAGCCTAGTAACATCATTGTTAGAGCCTTCGACGATTCTAAGAGGATGGTTCATGGAGAAGTGGACATTCCAATCAAAGTGGGTACAGAAATTTTCAAATCTACATTTTATGTGATGGACATCCGTCCTTCATATTCATGCTTGTTGGGAAGGCCATGGATCCACAACGCTGGGGCAGTCACTTCTTCCCTACACCAAATGCTAAAGTATCCAGTTCAGGGTAAGATCATAACAGTTCATGGGGAGGAAGAGTATATGATAAGTCACCTTAACTCCTTCCGCTATGTGGAGTTAGATGGAGAATTCATAGAAACACCTTTCCAACACTTTGAAGAGGTTTCTCTTGAAGTCACAGTTGCAAAGACAATGACTGATATGCCTATCATTTCCAAGCCTGTGTCTAGGATGGCATCCCTCAAAGACGCGGAGGCTGTAATCAAAGAAGGAAGGAGTACAGTGTGGGGGAAACTGCCAGATTTTCCTCACAAGACGGACAAGTTTGGATTGGGTTTCACTGCCGCTGGCTAGAAAGCTGTGCGTCGCTCCCGGGCTGGAGGACCACCCTTAAAAATCACTCACCATGGAATTAATGCCTTAGAAGATGATGATGAAGAAGACAACTTTGAAGATTGGATCTTTCCAACCGTTGAAGGGGGATTAAGCAATTGGGAGGCAAAAGACTTCGTTCCCATCACTTTCATCAATCAGTAACTTATCCTTGAACAATTTTTCTATTTTGGTCTGTAATAATTAAACAATTCGTACACTCTTTTCACCTTATGCCTTACCCGGGGCATATAGGTCCATTTGTAAGGGCTTGATTTCTTCATTATCATATGCCATTTTTAATGAATCATTGGACATTTTCATCTATAAACTGTTGTGTTCATTTTCTTTCCTTTTTACATTTTGTTTTGTTTAAGGATGGTTATCCCTTACACACACCCACACTCACAAAATGCAGGTACCCATCCACTCCGGATTCCATGGGTGACTATTCTGCTTTGGCTTTCAGTGACTCTGAAGATTTGGTCAATCATTTCGAGTACGAAGGTGATGAAGACTGTGAAGTGCTTGGAGAGTTAGCTAGACTTTTGCAACAAGTGGAAAGGTCTATTCTTCCCCATGAAGAGTTTCTAGAGACTATTAATTTGGGAACAGAGGAAGACAAGAAAGAGGTAAAAGTGGGTGCCAACCTGGAGCCAAGTGTCAAAGAGCGCTTAGTGCAGTTGTTGAATGAATATGTCAAGATCTTCGCCTGGTCCTATGAAGACATGTCGGGATTGGATACAGATATTGTGGTTCACCGTCTCCCTACAAGAGAAGATTGTCCACCAATCAAACAAAAGGTCCGCCGAATAAGGCCCGACATGTCTGAAAAGATCAAAGCTGAGGTGATGAAGCAATTCAATGCTGGCTTTCTGGCTGTTACTTCCTATCCACAATGGGTTGCTAACATTGTGCCCGTGCCTAAGAAGGACGACAAAGTCAGAATGTGTGTGGACTATCGGGACTTAAACAGGGATAGCCCTAAAGATGATTTTCCACTACCACACATTGACATCTTGGTTGACAACACAGCTCAACACAAGGTATTTTCCTTCATGGATGGATTCTCGGGATACAATCAGATCAAAATGGCCCCCGAAGACATGGAGAAGACTACTTTTGTTACGCAGTGGGGTACCTTCTGCTATAAAGTGATGCCATTCAGACTGAAGAATGCCGGGGCAACCTATTAGCGAGCCATGGTAGCTTTGTTTCATGACATGATACATCATGAAATCGAAGTCTACGTAGACGACATGATAGCCCGTTCACATACTGAAGAAGAACACCTCGACCATCTGCAAAAGCTGTTTGTCAGATTAAAGGAATATAAGCTCAGACTAAATCCTAGCAAGTGCACTTTTAGAGTCAGGTCTGGTAAACTTTTGGGATTTATCGTCAGTAACAAAGGCATTGAGGTTGATCCTGCTAAAGTCAAAGCTATACAAGAGATGCCTGCCCCCCGCACTGAAAAGGAGGTTAGAGGTTTCTTGGGTCGCTTAAACTATATTGCAAGATTCATCTCTCACCTAACATCTACCTGTGAACCAATCTTCAAGTTGTTGAAGAAAGATCAGGTGGTTGAATGGAATAATGACTGTCAAGTCGCTTTTGATAAGATCAAGGAGTATTTGCTGGAACCTCCTATCTTGATGCCACCCGTCGAAGGAAGGCCTTTAATCATGTATCTGACTGTTTTGGATAACTCAATGGGGTGCGTACTCGGCCAACATGACGAGTTTGGCTGAAAAGAGCATGTCATTTATTATCTTAGCAAAAAGTTTACCGACTGTGAGACTCACTACTCACTGCTCGAGAAAACTTGTTGCGCTTTGGTATGGGCTGCTCGCCGGCTAAGGCAGTATATGTTGACACATACCACTTTGCTGATTTCCAAGATGGATCCGATCAAGTACATCTTCGAGAAGCCTGTTTTATCCGAAAGAATTGCTAGATGGCAAATGATCCTGACAGAGTATGATATCCAGTACAGAACCCAAAAAGCTATAAAGGGGAGTGTACTAGCTGACCATCTAGCTCATCAAGCCATCGAAGATTACCAATCTATGAGATTCATCATCCCTGACGAGGACATCATGACATTGGACAACATTGAAGGTAACAGACCGTATGACGGACCTGAACAAGGATCCCGATGGACCTTGTACTTTGATGGTGCTTCAAATGCACTTGGCAACGGTATCAGTGCGGTACTTATTTCTCCAGAAGGTTTCCATACACCTTTCACTGCTAGACTCTGCTTCAGCTGCACCAACAACATGGCCGAATATGAAGCTTGTATCTTTGGTCTCAAGGCTGCTATTGACTTGGGAATCAAATCTTTGGTCGTATTTGGGGACTCATCTTTGGTTATCAGTCAAATCAAAGGAGAGTGGGACACTAGACATCCTAATCTTATCCCATACAAAGAACATGTCCTGACATTGTTGCCTCATTTCGAGCAGATTACCTTTGAGCACTTCCCGCGAGAAGAAAATCAGCTAGCAGATGCTCTGGCTACAATGTCTTCCATGTTTAAACTCAACTGGGATAATGAGGCTCCCTAAATCACCATCGAGCGAATGGACAAACCTGCGCACTGTCATGAGATTAATACCGAAGAAGTAGTGGAACAACCCTGGTTTCATGAAATCAAAAGGTATCTCCAGACTCGAGAATACCCTGAAGGAGCTTCCGTCAATGACAAAAAGTTCTTAAGAAGATTTGCTGCCAAGTTCTTCCTGAGCAATGGTATCTTATATAAGCGCAACCATGATTGTGTTCTAATTCGTTGTGTGGACAAGGTTGAAGCAGAGTTGATCATGACCTAAATACATAGTTGCACATTTGGCACCCACTTGAGCGGACATACGATGGCTAAGAAGATTCTAAGGGCAGGCTACTACCGGTCTACCATGGAAGCTGACTGTCATCAACATTCCCGTACTTGTACCAAATTCCAAGTCTATGCTGACAAGGTACATATTCCTCATGTTCCTCTCAATGTTCTAACGGCTCCTTGGCCATTCGCGATGTGGGGATTTGACATGATTGGAGAGATCAAGCCTACAACATCCAATGGACATCGCTTCATCTTGGTCGCTATTGATTATTTTACCAAGTGGGTCGAAGCATCTTCCTTCGCCTCCGTTACAAAGAATGTGGTTGCCCGCTTCATCAAGCAGAATCTCATATGCCGGTATGGTATCCCCGACAGGATCATCACGGACAACAGTACAAATTTGAACAACACTGTGATTACCGCTCTGTGCGAGCAGTTCAAGATTCAACATCACAATTCATCTCCCTATCGGCCAAAGATGAACGGTGCTATTGAAGCCGCGAACAAAAATATCAAGAAAATCATTCAAAAGATGATAGTCACCTACAAGGACTGGCATGAGATGTTACCGTTTGCTCTGCACAGATATCGTACCACGGCGCGTACTTCAATTGGGGCAACCCCCTTTTCTTTGGTATATGGCATGGAGGTTGTTTTACCTATGGAAGTCCAGATTCCTTCCTTAAGGGTTATGAAGGATGTTGGTTTAAGTGAAGACGATTGGATTCAGACCCGGCTTGATCAACTTAATTTGATCGACGAGAAGCGACTTACTGCTGTTTGTCATGGTCAGAATTATCAAAAATGAATGATCAAGGCTTTCAACAAGAAAGTCATGCGTTAGGTATACCAAGTCGGAGATCTTGTAATCAAGCGGATCATCTTGCCGCAAAGTGATCCCAGGGGCAAGTGGACTCCTACTTACAAAGGACCATTTGTGATCAAGAACATCTTTTCTGGTGGGGCAATGATTCTGACCACCATGGACGGCAATGACTTGCCGCACCCTGTGAAAGCAGACATAGTCAAAAGATACTACGCATAAAACGACCCGACAAGTCGAAAACCCGAAAGGGCGACTTGGGCAAAAAATGGGCATCCCGGTGAATTGAAAACCCGAAAGGGAGGTTCAGGCAAAAATTAAGGATAAATATAAAAAAATCTGTACACCCGGCAAGTTGAAAACCCGAAAGGGTGACTTGGGCAAAAAAGGGTTTCCCGGTGGATCGAAAACCCGAAAGGGCGGTCCACGCAGAAGTTAGGGAATTAAAGCGTATGACTATGTCTCGTCGGATCACTTTAAGGACAATCTCTTCACGACCAAACTCCAAGATTCTGATCAATCCAGTCATCCGCGGACGAAGCAACGAATGAACAAGATACTCAGAGTTGTGAAGGCTACAGCAGAATGGGAACCCCATGGAATTGTTACACGTAGCCATCTTTCTTTTGGTATAAAATTTTTCTCAAATTTTACGACAACATTCTCTTACTAGGATGTCTGTCTCCTTTGAACAAAAATACTTACAAAGTTAATACAAAGATACTTCAAAGTGCAGAAATTTGCTTGCCTTTCCTTTCTTTTTACACTTATATTTTATTTGAAAACATCCAATGATTTGTTAAATGAGCATATGCATTTGAATATAATCACTGCTTACAAATAAAACAAAATAAGAAAGGATAATTACTGATAGGTCGAAAGTATAGGAAAACGTCTTTAGGCTATTCCAGAAAGAAATCCCCTGCAGTATGTCATTCAGATCTTCAACGGAGCTAAAACCTTGAAGTACATACCCCCAGCGGAGTTAAATTTCAAATTTCCCATTAGAGTGAAGTTTCTAAAAAAACTCCTGATCCCTAGCAGAGCCAGAATACTCTAAACTTTCATCACTAGCGGAGTCCAAAACTACAAATATTAAACCCCGATGGAATACTATCCAACTTCCTCCAATTCACCATCATAGTTCCCCATAAAACAAGGAATCCCTAGTAGATTGGCAT
The DNA here is from genome assembly GCA_948472305.1 of Vicia faba. NCBI lineage: Eukaryota > Viridiplantae > Streptophyta > Magnoliopsida > Fabales > Fabaceae > Vicia > Vicia faba. Next base: position 1,695,776,816 of record OX451737.1, on the reverse strand, counting down.
ACAAACCAAGCTCCCGATTTCCCTGACAGAATAAGCACTCTCCCCAGAGTTATTTCTCGACAGAACAAAGATTCTAGTTCCCGTTTCTCCATTTGAAGCCTCCCAGGTTTTAATTCCCCAGTACAGGTCATCAGATTTTTCCTTATTTCCCCAGGAAAGTCATGAAGGATTCTCACATTCCCACGGAAGTTGTTAAAGTTTTGTTAATCCCCACAGGTTGCAAAGGATTTTCTATCCCCAACAGTAATCAGCAAGGTTTTCTCATCCTTAACAATCAAAGATTTTTGGAATCCCTAGCATCGGTCAAGGATTTATTTTCCCTGGCAGCAATCAAAGATTTCATTATCTCCAGCTATCAAGGATTTATTTTCCTCAGCAAGACAACTAATCAGCTTACATGCACATCCATTACATTCATATATCATTGATGGAACACCTTTTATTGCATCATACATATCATACAACATAACTTTGTGCTTTATCTAACATTCTACCCTTTTCAGGATAAGATTAAAAAGCTATCATTAACAACTATTCAGAGATTTCAGATACAGTATGGATACACCCCCAAACACGACGGTCATTCTATTACTCATTCAGAATTTCAAGTCAAGATACAGTATGGATACAACCCAGACACGGCGGTCATTCTATTACTCATTCAGACTTCAGCAATCAGATACAGACTAGATACGCTCCAGACATGGAAGCCATTCTATTTCTCATTCGGATGCAACTATCAACTTCAAGTTCAGATACACTCCAGACACGGAAGTTGTTCTGTCACTTGTCCGGATCCCAATTACAGTACGAATATACTCCAGACACGGAAGTCATTCTGCTACTCATACATATCTCAACTTCAGATACAGTCCAGATACGCTCCAGACACGGTTGCCATTTTGTCACTCATTCGGAATTTATCCCCAGCACATAGATACTCCATACACAGATGTTTCTCTGTCACCCATTCAGAATACAGATACACTCCAGACACGGCAGTCATTCTGATATTCATTCAAGAATTAAATACAGTTACAGCTCGGATACGCTCTAGACACATACGCAATTCCCTTGCTCATACGAACCCAGTCTCCAGATACAACTCAGATACGTTCCAAATACGGATACCATTCTGATGTTCATTCTATTGATTTTCAACAAACAAGTTTTGGATGGCATCTCTAAGCCCATCTCCAGCAAGATTCTACTATTTTCAAATGGCATCTTTAAGCCCATTCCCTCAGCTACATTTTGACGAGTGCAAATTTACGGGCACTCTAGTGTCCAATCCTCTTTTACCTTCGAGTCACGAAAGGAAAACTTGCAAATCTAACTCTCCAGGTTCAAGAAGATTGAACAGGGGCAACTGTTGTACCCCAAAATTTTCCCTCTTATTTTATCAATATTTCTCATCACAAGGCTCTTGGAACTCAAGATCAAGCTAGGGTTTGCTCGGCTCAAGACACCTCCTTGCACTGGTGACCTAAACTAGGGTTTGAGTTTGCTTAGCGATTTTTGGACCTTCAATGCTCAAATTTACTTTCATGCTTCATGTTGGACTCATAAGTTTTCCCATACCAAGTTTCAAGCCTTGAATCAAATTTTTGCCCAGTCAATTGGACAGTTGACCTAGAAATCAGCTGTATTGGGGAAAAAGTCAATTGTGGCCAATTTACAGTCAAACCTCATGAATTTTGACCCACATAAACATTATGAACTCATATGAACCATTTGATCAAGTTTGGACCACAAATCCACAAGAAATTTGATCAGATCACCAAAAGGGCAAAATGGTCATTTTTAGGGTTTTGACTGTACAAAGGCAATTTCTGACTTTTTGACCTAGCCAATGGTAAATTAGGTTCAACCATGGACTCAAGGACTCAATGGCATCATCTTGACCTATTCAACAAGTTCAAAAGATCTCAAATGCATGGGATTGACAGATGAATTTTTCAGTCAACTGATCAAATTTTGATTATACACTGAAAAGTCAAACTTTGACTTTTTGGTCCAAATCAAGTGCCAAGGGTCATTTTTCATCAAGATATGTCAAATTATGAAAGTTTTTCATCAAGAAACACAAATTGCAAATTAGGGTTTGAAATTGAAAATTTTCATAACTTAGAATTTTTCTAAGTTATGAAATTTTCTTAATTTTACCTAACTTTGCCCCACATTTTCACCATGATGCAAATGGATTCAAACAAAACCTCCAACATGAAAGTTGTAGTCCTCCACAAAGTCTATAACTTTGATTCAAAAAGTTTTCTCAAAAGAAGCTTGGGTCTCAAGTTATGATTTTTGGAACAAGGGTCCCTAAAACTTTTAACTTAGTGAAATTTTGCCCTAGTTTAGGCAGGATTTTGACCCATCTTCTTGGCCATTTTTCACATTGTTCCACTTGGAATCTCAAGTTTCATTTCAAAAATGGATTATATATAATGTTACAATCTTTCCAAATTGTCCAAGAACTCCTCAAACACATTTGTAGTTAGGGAGAATCGAAAGCTTGAAGTTGGCAAAAACTCACTTTTCATCCATGGCAAATTCATGTTCATACAAGTCGCATTTTCAAGTCAGCATGCCTTACACTAGTTTGCAGGCCTCTAAACCACTTAAAACTCCATAATTTAATGCAAATCCATTGGGCTAATACATTGTTTTGGTCATTAGGGAATTGTACACAAGATTAGTCCCTAAATGGTAAAAGGCACATTTCCATTTTTGCAAAAGTGTGCTTTATGTCAAACCACTATCCCTTGAGCATTGGTCCATATCTCAGAGGGAAAATCAAATCCACAAATCAGAGGGGCCAAGAGAAGTGTATGCAAGCATATTTGATAGCCTGTACAAGCCTGTAATCACAACTTCCACTTTCTTGCTTCAAAAACAAGAAACTTGTAAAAATCCTGAGAACTTGAAAACCAGCCAAGATCAACTTACACAAACAGTTTGAACATCTCTCTCACACCCCTTTGAGCTAGAAACACGAGTGTTTGAGCCTCAAAACACCCCATAGCCAGAAATCACATTCCTTTGGCAAAACAGGGCATGTTCTGCAACTTGAGTTCCATAGCTCATTTGGCTCGTGCGTTTTTCCCTAAGTTGCTTCAAACACCTTCCATTCAACCCACTCAATCTATCCCAAAGCTCAAACACGAACTGAAACTCCATTTACAGTGTTCACCATTTTCATTTTGAGCTTGTGCAGGTTGAGTTCTATAGGCTGATTCAAGGACATTCAAGGCAAGCTAGCTATTGGAGAAGGTCAAGTGAAGTTCAGGCAAGCTACCATACATCTCAAGCTTTGCTGAAACACACTACATTGTCCTACACGAATCCAACTGAAACAGGTTTTTCTCCACTTTCTATCTCTCTATTTAGGAACATTTAGCCTTAGGTTTGTGAATAAAAAATGTAGTGTTCATTGCCATGAAGCTATACATATGCTCAGTTTTCATTTATATTAAGTGTGCTAGGAGAATTTCATCCATGAACATGCTGAAAAAACTAGGTCAGATTTTGGGGCCAGAGAAATTCTCTCTGGTCTTTGAGAGTTAGGATTAATTTTTTATATGGTTAGAATCGTCTTGAGATTCTCTACAAGTTTGATGTTGTGTGTTTTTGCAAAAGATCACGTATACAAGATGTCCCAAGTTTGTACAGGAGCGCGCGTTTTTTCAAAATGCTGGAGGTTGAAGATGAAGATTTGGGCTGGACTTGGCCTGGCTTGCTTTTGATTCCTCCCATTTTCATTTTTGCACCCCCTGGCCCAATTTCTTGTATTTTCATATTTTTGCATTTTTGTTTTCATTTTTGATTTTGTTTATTTATTTCCAAACATAAAAAATGCTTAAAAAAATATTTTTATAATTGTTCACATTTATTTGGCATTTTATTTTAATTTTTCTATCATTAAAAGCATTTAAATACTTTTTTATTATTAAGACTTGAAAAATATTTATAATTTATACTTTTATTTTTGTTCTTTATTTTTATTCACACTGAAAATATTATTATAAATATAATTTATTTTTGTACATTTTTTATTTTATATTGTATATATTTAATTTGATTAATATACATATATAAATATATACTTTTTATTTTATTAAATACTCTAGAATAAAAAATATAAAAATATTACATTTTCACTTTTATTATTATTCATACTAAAAAATACCTTTTTAAGTATATTTTATTTTTGTACATATTAATATATTTTATTGTATATAAATAATATAATATGTTTATTTTCTTAAAGAAATTAGGGTTTCACCCTTAAACAAATAAAATTAATCTTTTTTATTATTTATTTCTTTATACTTTTTTACATTAAAAATAATTTTACATACATAAACAAACAAAAACCTTTTTTTGCATAATTCATATTATTTGATATATCTATTTATTTTGTTTATTTAAATATTGTCCATTTAATATTTATGCATTGGGAATTCAATTTGGATGTAATAGTAAATTAGGGTTTATATTTCTTGTAAAATACCCCCATTCAAAGATTGTACCCCCATCCCCATAATCATGTTGTAATAGCTTAGAATTTTAATTCTCGCACTTTACGCTTTCAATTATGCCATGATTAGGGAATTAGGGTTTGTATGCAAAAATCCAAATCAACAAATAGCTTGACCTAATCAAAGACAAAATGCATCAAAATCAAACACAACGCACACTTGCACCCCTAGGGTTACAATCCACTTGTTGCCTTCAAAAATGGGCCATGGTATGCATGTTGGGTACTTTGGCAAAACAAAAACAAAACAAAAGATCATAGTCCATCGATGACGCTATCTTGGTTGCCTAACCAAAAATGATCAAGTCCCTCAAAAAATTGCAAAAGATACTCGACACAATTGCTATCATGGTCTATACGATGACCCGCGTCTGTCCCGTTTAACATCCTAACACAAGGTTGTTCACCAAATGTAATGGTGAAACAATACTGTCAAAAGGGTTAAAAACATAAGGAGAAATCTTTGAGTAAAATACGGTAGATAACTCTTAGTTACTTGATCAAAATCTTGCAAAAACATCCTTGCTATTTTCAAACACACTTCACAACACAATTTCAAAACATTATCCAAATCAAACTTTCAAACATTGAAATCTTTTCAAAAGACAAAAACAACTTTGTATACATTCAAACAAGAATCATTACAAAGGTTGCCACAATAATGACCTCTTTTTAAAACATCTTTCAAAACCACACACAAAGCACCATTTCAAACAATTGAAAAGCAAAAGCAAGTGATCTAAACAAGTAACTAAGAGCCCATGGATAACCATGGATGAAAAGGGTGCTTGCACCTTCCCTTTTCATTATCTACTCCCCGAACCCAAGAAAACATCTCAAAGGTCATTTCTGTGCTTTTTGACCTTTCCTTAGGATAAAATAAAAAGTCGGTGGCGACTCTTGCTAAACCGAAACATTTGCGAACACAAACGCAAAACCTCAAGTCAGTTCTCCCACCGTATCACTATAAGTATGTCTTGCAAGAAAACCAGTTTATTGTATAACGGCTGTGAACAAATCCTGCAAAGAGTTTAATTCGTTAGATAGTGAAAGCAAGCGAGTCACACAAATATCGTTAGGTTCAGGCTTGCATGAGTTCCATATGTAAGTACCCTCTTAAAGTTTGATTGGTTCAACCTTTCCTATAAATAGTAACCAGGTTCTAAGGGATCTCAATATTACTGATCTTTCCCACAAGTTTCGTTCCGATAGACAACTGAATTGCCACCAAACAAAACTCGGGAGTCAGATCTCAATGAGTGTAGTATAGAGTATCAACCGACTTAAGACTACACCAAAGATAGCTATCTCACTAATTCTTAATGGACGAGTTGTTCAATTAAAGGTTCTAAGGTCAGTTGATGTTTCATGACACCACGCAGTGGCCCCGTATTCTCCTTTATTAACTCAAAGGCTACCAGTACCCACCAAAGTGTCACGTCAATGTAGCTATCGCTTCAACAGTGTCGGTATACCCCACACAGTTTCCACAATCTATTTCTACTTATCTAAAAGGTTACCCCATATCCGGGTGTAGGATAATAACCAAAACAATACCTTTAAAAAGTAAAGCAATCAAAACAGACAAGGAAAAACATATTAGAAATGTACTAGACCCTAAGGTAAACCCCACTTTTCTTATTTCTCCAGCAGAGTCGCCAGTTCTGTGATACGGTGGCAGAACCGACTGTTTAATACTGGTTTTGCATTTTGTATTTGCAATGTTGCTGTAAGCAAGAGTCACCACCGACTTTTCTTTTATCCAACTTAAGGAAAGGGTGAAAAGAACAGAAAAAAGACCTTTCGAGATGTTTTCTGAGTAAGGGGGTAGATTATGGAAAGTGAAGGTGTTAACACCCTTTCCATTCGTGGTTTTCCACGGGCTCTTAGATGCTAGCTCATTTTTATATACCTTGTGCTTTGTGTGTTTTTGAAAATGTTTTGAAAATTCCTTAATGCGGCGATTTGCTTCATGATAACTATTGTATCAGTCCTCAAGAGTGGTGATAAAGCAAATGTTTTTTTGAATGTATGTTTTTGAAATGTGTGAGTGTGAAAAAACTTGTTTTGAGCATAGCATCTAGGAACTATCTACTCTTCTCGAAAATGTTTGTTCTTTTCCTCCTATCCTTTAGACAGTGCTATCCTACTATTAATGAGTAGGTAGCCCTATCGTTGGATGTTTGAGGGACAATCGAAGGGACGTTTGTATAGTCATAGAAGACACCTTATGAGACGTTTTAGCAATTTTGTTAGGGACTAGATCGTTTACCTAAGGCAACATTGAGGGTCATCGAGGGACTAAGATCTTTTATCTAGGGTCATTTCTAAAACGCCCATATTCGAGGGACATGACTATTTTCAGAGGCAACAAGTGGAGATTACCCTAGACGTGCATGTGTGCAAGTGTGTTGATTTTCATGCATTTTTGTCTTAAATTTGAAGGTTATCTATTGTTGATTTTATCTTACCATAAATCTGAATTACTAACAAATGTAAAAAAAATGCAGAAAATAAAATCCTACACTATTACAACCATATGAAAATATAAAGGCAAAATAAAATAAAGGAAAGAAAAAGGGGTCTTTCGATTCAGGCAGAAGAACTCTTCGATTCTGCTTCTCTGGCTCTTTTTGATTTGTCCTGGAAGTTGTAAAGGCATGACTTTCGATTGGGGCCTGGAAATTGTGAATGCATGGCTTTCGATTGGGGCCTGGAAATGGGGAAGGCATGGCTTTCGATTGGGGCATGGATTCCAGTGTAGTGGGACTTTCGACTGGGTCTTGGAAGTCAGCATGGTGCGCCTTCGACTGGGGCCTGGGGTCAATGAGGAAGCCTAAGGCTTTGTTTCATACTCTTGTCTCCTGTTTCTTTCGTTTGAGATTTTGAATAGTAACATGGCCTAAGGCCATACTAACATCACCTTATGGCCAGGTTAGTTCTTAAAGCATGTTTAATAAAACAAAGAGCAAAACTAAAAGAGTTAACCATAACAACAAATTAAAAGGGCTGAAACTAAAAGAACAAAAATGTTATGTACATACTTTGAAATGAAAGGGAAGATTATTCACATATTATGCTTGAAACGAAGGATTCAAGGGTGAGAGTGACTTACCTTGCTTCAAGCTGGAACGTGTGCTGGACCTCAAGTGGTTTCCCTGAATGCTTCTAGATTCGAAGGGAAGAAACGAAGGTGACTTTTCTAATGTTGGATTCGAAGGAGAAGGACAAATATGATGTTCTTTCTACTGGATTCGAAAGGTAGCAAGGTGTGGGTATATTTGAGATTCTGGGTTTGTGTTTGATGAGTATTTAATTGTTTGCGAGTTTGATGATTTGAGAGTGATTGAGAATTTTGAAGATTTGTTCCTCTAGCCGAAATATGCCAGCATTTTCTCTCGTTTCCTCTCTTCTTCTCCCCTTTTTGATGTGCAAATGAACTCTCTATTTATAGAGAATTTTTTTTGAATGAGCATCTTTTGTAAGGGAATAAAATATAATTTCTTTGAAGGTCAAACATCCACTTGTGTCAACTTTTTATAATCATGAGATAAAAGTATTAAAATCAATGGTTGATATGGGTGGCATCTAGTTTATAGGGGGAAAATGTGCAGAAGAGGCAGGCGCAAGGCTCAAAAACTTTCTAAAAAAGGTAGTGATGTCATCAATAGCAAGTTGGCTTGGAGAACAAGTAAATATGGATTGAGGCGCAAGTTGGAGGCCTATGTAGCATGACCTATGAACAACTTGACTCTTTTAATCAGATCCTTCATCTTTCCATAACCTTCGACCAGGCTCAATAAAACAACATTCGTTTCCACCAGTTATGTATCCTTCGACTAGACCAACAATGTGTTCTTTGAATGGCCCTTTTCAGCTGAGTATGCTACTTTGAGCCTTCTTGTTTTTTATCACTTAGGCCCAAACCTTCGACCAAACTCAAAATTACGCAAAACCAATCATGGCAAGTCTTTCGAATGGGCCACCCAAATTGTGTGTCATAATGTAGCGGTATGCGTGTCGAAGGATTTAAGGGCAGAAAAGAAGCTTGCCACAGAGGGGGCCACATTCCCAAACGAAAGAAGCATGTTATGCTTGCAGAGATGCCCAAACACAAGAGGCGTGCACAAAGCAAATTCTGCAATCGAAGGATGCCAAAAGGAGGCTTTTTGCTTTGGAATCGAAGGAGGATACAAGAGGCTTTTTTCCTTGTGCATGCTAGCATGGTGGGCGCCTCTTGCATGAAAGAAGGAAGTTATGGCTCAATCGAAGGCTACATATAGCCAGCCATCACTTTGTGAGTCAAAGTAAGCATGAAGGGGAATATTTTTCCAGTCAACACGGGTATGAAAGCATCAAACATCCAATCAAAGCAGGCACATAGGCAGCCATTGTATTGTGAACCATGTGAGACCAAAGATGCAATCGAAGGTTGCATGCAGGAAGCTCCTGTCTTTTGAATCAAAGCCAACGTGCCAGAGGCTAACGCCCAATCGAAGGATGCAAATGAAGCTTGCGTCGAAGAAGGCCGAAAGTCCAATTGAAAGATGTAAACCAAGCTTGCATCGAAGAAGGCCAAAGGTCCAATCGAAGGATGCAAACCAAGCTTGCATCGAAGAAGGCCAAAAGTCTAATCGGAGAATGTGAATCGAAGAAGACTTACTTTTTCTCCATATTTGTCAAAAGATTATTTTTATCTGTTTTCAATTTTTTAACAGTTTCCTCTTTAACTTGATGCTGGAAAATCCAATTGTACCTGTGTAAGCTTGAATCTTGAGAATCCTTGTGAGAAATGCCTTGAGACATGAGAGGGAAAATTCTGGGGTACAACATCTGCCCCTGTTCAATCTTCTTTAACCTGAAAAGCGAGTATGGCATGTTATCGTTCGTAGCTTGAAGGTAGAAGATGATTGAACAATAGAGTGCCCATAAATTTTCACTTGATGATGTGATGGTCGATTGTGTAGGGAATGGGCTTAATGATGCCATTTGGAGAGATGATGGAGAGTTGTCGGAGATGGGCTTAGAGATGCCATCTAGGGACACATGCTGATTTCATGAGAGATTCCTTTGTGGAGATTCCTGTTCCTGTCGTTGAGGAGGACTCTGCGGAGGAATATTTAGGGAAATAAAGTTTAGGAATCTCGGTTGTCCATTACTATACCGGGGAGTTATATCTTGACTGGAGAGGTGAAAGTTAACTACTATTTGGTCAGGATCCATGCTTTATAGGGACTTGCTGAGGGAAATAAGGTTGACTGCTATCTGGTCGTATTCCAGGCTTCACAATGACCTATTGGGGAATATTAAATTAACTTCTATCTGGTTGGTTCTAGGCTTCTCAGTAATTGTAGACATTGAACTGTTATCTGGTCGTATCCAGGCTTCAGTGATTTGAAGAAATTAAGTTGTTATCTGGTCGGGTCCAGGCTTCACAGTACTTAATGAAATAAACTGCTATTTGGTCGGACTTCAGGCTTTACAATATCTTTAACTGGATAAGAATCAGAAAATATTAGGGTCAATTTACCTGAACCAGAGAAAGCATCTATCTAAAAGAATCAGAATAAATCATGTGTTGATTTAAACTGAACCAACAGAGGTCTTGAGTTATCTTTAACTGGATAAGAATCAGAATAAATCATTGGCCGATTTAAGCTGAACCAGAGAAAGTATCTACTGGAAAAGAAATTAGAATAAATCATTGGTCGATTTAAACTGAACCAGCAGAGGTCTTGAGTTATCTTTAACTGGATAAGAATCAGAATAAATCATTGGTTGATTTAAACTGAACCAGAGAAAGTATCTACTAGAAAAGAAATCAGAATCAATCATTGGTCGATTTAAACTGAACCAGCAGAGGTTTTGAGTCACCTTTAACTGGAATAGAATCAGAAAAATCATAGGGTCGATTTAACTGAACAAGAGAAAGTATCTACTGGAAAAGAAATCAGAATAAACCATTGGTCGATTTAAACTGAACCAGCAAGTGTCTCGAATTATCTTCAACTGGAATAGAATCAGAGAAATCTTGGGGTTGATTTAACTGAACCAGGGAAAGCATCTATCAGAAATGAATCAGAATAAATCATTGGTCGATTTAAATTGAACCAGCTGAGGTCTTGAGTTATCTTTAACTGGAATAGAATCAGAAAAATATTAGGGTCGTTTTAAACTGAACCAGAGAGGTCTTGTGAATATGATCTTCTGAGGAAGATGCTGGAATTTCTCTTCGGCAGAGGTAACCTTTGAAAAGACTGTCAGGTCATATAAGAAGTTAGTGGTGTCTGTTGATTGATCTTTCCTGAAAAGGTAAAGAGTTAGTCGTATGCAATGTCATGATGTATGAAATGCATTGTGTAATGATATTATCCAAATAAATGAGATTGTGTTGTATGCAATATGTATGCCCCTGCCATGATGTATGGACATGGAATGCTATTGCGACGATTCCTAGTATGGGAAAATAAATCCCTGACTGCTGCATGAGAGTATTGGGAATCTGAATCACGGGCTTCCTTTTGGTAGATGAGGAAAATGATTCGCTCATTTTCGCTGGGGGTGATGATTAGAGAAGATTTTCCGGGGATTTCCTTTTACCATTTGAGGATACTCTGCCGGGGACCTTTGACTTCTGCTTGAAAATGCTCCGCTGGGGAGAAGATGCTCTGTTGGAAGATTTTACCAATATAGAGAAATAAATTCCTTTGGAGGATGAATTTCCGCAGTTAGAGAAATAAACTCTACCAGGGATGAACATTTATAAATTGTCTGAGATTTGTAAAACTCAGCTAGGGCAAAGATTTGAACTCTCTGAGGGAATTTTGCTGTAGATGATAATTCCTGCCTGGGGAAGAAGAGGTCGAAACTTTGGTTTCCGTTGTACGGGGACATAAACATCGATAGGACGTATGTTGAGGATGTAACAGTGACTTTGCAGTAGGACGTCTCTGCCTTTGTATCTGTTGGAGAAAATAACTGCGGGGACTTTGTGGATGGTATGAGTGTCATCCCAACTCCTGGGGTTTTGAGTAGATGTTGATCAAGGCAATAAGTCTTACACTGATACACAAGTGACGAGATGACGGGACATAGTCGTACTCTTTAATCCCTAATTTTCCTTGATCTCCCTTTCGGGTTTTCAGTCCACCGGGATACCCTTTTTTACCCAAGCCGCCTTCTCAGGTTTTCGAATTGTCGGGTGTACAATATTTTTGTATATATCCCTAATTTTTCCCAAACCTTTTTGGTTCGCTGGGATGCCCTTATTTTTCCTAGGCGAGTCGACCTAGCGGGTCTTTGTTCATGCGTAGTATTCTCCGAATATTTCTGCATTCACTGGATGCAGAGAATTGTCAATGTCCATAGTAGTAAGTGTCGCCACACTGCCAAAAGATGTTTGCTTGATCGCCCGTGATTTGTTGCCGGAATTCATGTCCAATGCCCCAAGTGATGGAGAAGTGCCTCTGGCTAATTGGCATTTTTGAAAGATTCCTTGAATTTTGACTTGACTGCCCCAGATCAACTGTATATCATGCCATGCCCCATGATTATGAAGGGCCTGTTTCAGTATGAAGTGATTTTTTCCATTTAGAGAATCTTTGTTCACTGAATGTTCGTTGTGCGAATTTTTCTATTGTTCGAACAATTAGCCAAATGCAAACAATGTCATTTAAAGAATGCAAGGCTTATGTCTGTCTTGGAGTTTGAAAATTCATTTTTTAGCAAAACAAACAAATTTTGTAAGAGTGTGATGTCAACTCAGGATATGTAGCAAGCCTTACAGGAGTCAGGATACCTTTTTGTAACGGTATGCTTTCGAACTAACCTATGCTTCAGTTAGGACTTTTAAGGGTTGTAACATGGCCTGGTTCACGGTTTAAGAAACAAAAGATAAAGGCTCAAAATTTATTTGTACCCAACCCATTCTTCGTGATGTTCTTCAGTCCTATGCTCAATTAATTGTGCATTTTGAATCCTAATTGAGTCTCGCATCTGATATTTCGGTGATGGTTCGGAATTTGAACGTTTGTTTGAGAAGGCAGTCATTTTTGTAACCTTTCTTTATTTTTGTTGAGGATTTGTAGGACATCTTTTTTTTATTATCCTTGTGTTTTGCCTGAACTGTTTCTTTTGTGATTACAGTCAGCGGGATGCCCCCCAGTTTTTTTCTTAAGTCTTCTTCATAGGTTTTGACTTAGCGAGCTTTTCTTTTGAGAGATAATGACTGCCTGCCTTGGAGATTATGGGGAACCATCACCATCTTTGGAGAGCATCTTCTACACTATTTGTCGTATATGGAGATAGAGCTTGTGACTGAATACACATCTGAATTAACTGAGAAAACTACCCTGCCCCAGGTTATGATTAAGGGTTTTAATTTGTGTGAAAAGAAAGACTCTTACTTCTTAGGCTCAAAGGGGTTGACTAGGGATTATCTTCCTTATTACTCCACTATTTAGGATTTGAAAGAACGCATGTACATCGTCAGCAAGGTATGTTCAAAAGCATACTGTAGAGATTATGGTATCATTTTCGTCATCCTCCCTTTAAAGGCTTGTAGCTTGTAACCGAGAGTCGAATATCACAAAAAGGAAATAAGAAAGCAGTTTGAATACCATGACAATGAAGTAATTCAAGACAAACATATGCAATGTATTTATGAAATGACAAAGTTTGACATAAAGGTAAGTGTTCAAACAAATCAAAATAAAATTATAAATTGAAAATTCTGATGAACTAAAAGCCTCCTTGTTAAAACTTGTCACTTCAGGTGGTTTTCCTTTAGAGGATAGTAGAGGAATTCCAGTTGACCATCTTGTGCAAATTCCAACACTCCATCATCGATCAGGTCTTGAATTTTGTATTTCAATGTCCAACAGTTATTAGTATCATGCCCTGGATTGTTGGAGTTATATGCACACCTTGCATTTGGATTGAACATTGGAGAGGCGATATTGGGATTTGTAGGAGGATCCCTCAATGTAACAAAATTCAACTTCAACATGTGTTGCAGGACTTGTGACATGGGTATGTTGAGTCTGGTATATTTCCTAGTGAGCGAATCCCGCCTACGCCGATTACCATGTTGTTGTTGGCGAGGTTGTGGTTGGGCTCACAATGTAGCAGTAACTTGGAAAGGTCCACTCTCCACCAAACCAACTTCTTGTATTATCATAGGTTGATTGATGACTTGATCCCCAGCCTTGCCTGCTTGCTTCATACGGTTGCATCCATATTGATAAAGCTTATTGACAATAGCCATCATATCTTCTTGTCCCTGGGATAGGCCTTGGATAAGAACCATCTGCCCCAGAATCTGGATTCTCATCGCTTCTACCTCAGCCTGCAGTTGCTCCAACTGTTCATCCTTGTTGTTGTCAGGATGTTTCCTAGTCAGATTCCCGGCAAGGAGTGCTTTCAACTCTTCTTATCCCTTGGATAGATTTAGGAACATTTCCTTGAACTGAGCATCTTGAGTTTGGAGATCTTTGTTATCTTGTTTGAGATTTATTTTCCTTGTTAAATAAACAGCGAGAAAATGAGAGACCTATACTGGAAGACCTGTTATGATATGACATGCATGTAATGTTTTCAAGGATCTCGCGGGGTAAACAAGAAAATGTTATGAGTTGAATGCATCTTTGATTGAAGAACTCCCGTATCGTTGACCATCCTTCTATGAGAATCAAGCTCACCATATCGAGTGAGTCGTAGCCCCTGACTCAAGTTATTGCTTTCGTCTTTTGACAGCATTGTCTAGAGGAACATAAATCCTCTTGCCCCTTGCTAGACATATGGTTCAACGTAACCTGCATCACAGACCCCTGAGATCCTTGAAATGGTTAAGGAAATTCTATGGTACGATATTATGATGTATATGTTGTGCGTCAAGAAAAACATGTAGGGTGATGAAGACAAGTATGTCTTACAAGAAAACTAGTTTGTTGTATAACGAATGTGAACAAATCATGCAAAGAGTTTAAGTCGTTAGATAGTGAAAGCAAGCGAGCCACACAAATAGACTTAGGTTCATGCTTGCATAAGTTCCATAAGTAAGTACTCTCTTGAAGTTTGATTGGTTCTACCTGTCCAATAAATAGTAATCGGGTTCTAAGGGATCTCAATATCACTGATCTTTCCCACAAGTTTTATTCTGATAGACAACTGACTTGCCACCAAATAAAACTCAGGAGTCATATCTCAATGAGTGTAGTATCGAGTATCAACCGACTTAGGACTACACCAAAGACGACTATCTTACTACATTCTAATGACCAAGTTGTTCAATTAAAGGTTCTAAGGTCAGTTGATGTTTCATGACACCATGCAGCGACCCCGTATTCTCCTTGATTAACTCAAGGGCTACCGGTACCCACCAAAGTGTCACATCAACGTAGCTATCGCTATAACCGTGTCGGTATACCCCACACAGTTTCCACGATATATTGCTACTTACCTAAAAGGTTTCCCCCAATCCAGGTGTAGGATAATAAACCATACAATAACTTTAAAAAGTAAAGCAATCAAAATAGACAAGGAAAAACAGATTAGAAATGTACAAGACCCTAAGGTAAACCCCACTTTTCTTATTTCCCCACCAGAGTCACCAGTTCTATGATACTGTGGCAGAACTGACTGTTTAATACTGGTTTTGCATTTTGTATTCGCAATGTTGCGGTAAGCAAGAGTCACCACTGACTTTTCTTTTATCCAAATTAAAGAAAGGGTGAAAAGAACAGAAAAAAGACCTTTCGAGATCTTTTCTGAGTAAGGGAGTAGATTATGGAAAGGGAAGGTGTTAGCACCCTTTCCATCTGTAGTTATCTATGGGCTCTTAGATGCTAGCTCATTTTTACATACATTGTGCTTTGTGTGTTTTTGAAAATGTTTTAAAAATTCCTTAGTGTGGCGATTTACTTCATGATAACTCTTGTATCAGTCCTCAAGAGTGTTGGTAAAGCAAATGTTTTTTTGAAAGTTTGTTTTTGAAATGTGTGAGTGTGAAAAACTTGTTTTGAGCATAGCATCTAGGAACTATCTACTCTACTCAAAAAGGTTTGTTCTTTTCCTCATATCTTTTAGACAGTGCTATCCTACTATTAGTGAGTAGGTATCTGTGATCCGGTGGGAGAACTGACTTGAGTTTTGCATTTGTATTCGCACTTGTTCGGTTTAGCAAGAGTCGCCACCGACTTTTTATTTTATCCTAAAGGAAAGGTTAAAAAGCACAGGAAAAACCTTTTGAGATGTTTCGTGGGTTCGGGGGGTAGATTATGAAAAGGGAAGGTATTAGCACCCTTTTCATCCATGGTTATCCATGGGCTCTTAGTTACTTGTTTTAGATCACTTGCCTTGATTTTCAATTTCTTGAAATGGTGGTGTGTGTGTGTTTTTGAAAATGCTTTGAAAAAGATGCCTTGTCTAGGTAACCGTTGTAACAATTCTTTACTCGAATGTTTTACAAAGGTGTGTGTCTTTTCGAAAAGATATTTCAGTGTTTTTGGAAGTTGTTTTGAAAGTGTGTTGTGGAGTGGGTTTTGAAAAGTAGGCAAGTGTGTTTTGCAAGTTTGATCAAGTAACTAAGAATTTGTCTAACCTATTGTACTCAAAGATTTTTTTCTATGTTTTAACCCTTTTAACAGTTTTGTTCCACCATTGTATTTGGTGGACAATCTTGTGTTAGGATGTTAACGGGACAGGCGCGGGTCATCGTATGGACCATGAATGCAATGGTGCCAAGTGTCTTTCGCAATTTTCTTGAAGGGACTTGATCATTTTTAGGCAACTTTCGAAAGCGGCATCGAGGGACTATGATCATTTGATTTGTTTTTGTTTTGCCAAAGAAACTCAACATGCAAGCATGGCCCATTTTGGAAGGCAACAAGCGGGATTACCCTAGGGGTGCAAGTGTGAATTGTGTATTGATTGTCATGCATTTATCTTTGTGTTTAGGTCATCTAGCGGTTGATTTTATTTACATACAAACCCTAGGTCTAAACATGGTATAATTTAAAGCGATAAATTGCGGGAATTTAAAGTCTACGCTATTACAAATAAGCATCCGGGAATGGGGGTACAAATATTTACAAATGGGGATGAGACTTATTAGGAGAGTAGTGTCCAAATATATTTACAACCAAATTGAATCGCAATCGCAATGTAAATGTAGCAATGTATAAGAATAAAAGATAAGAAAATGTATAAAAAGTATATGTGTAAGTGTATATGATTATTTACAGGTGATGAAAAATAATGTTAACCTAGTATAAAATTAAGTATTTATCATTTTTATGTGTTTTTGTTAATATGTATAAGCAAAGGTTTTAATAAAAGCAAAGAAAAATGCTTTAAGAAATTCTATTTTTATGTATTAATGTTAATGTATTTATATACAACAAAAAGTTATTTAATTCCAAATTCAATTCTTATGTATTTTTAACTAACTAAAATAAAGAAGTAATTAAGAAAGTTTTATATAAAAAGGAGTTAATGTATTATTTAATTTATAAACAAAAATAAAATATGTTAGTTTAAATTGTAAAAAGAAAAATAAAATGATAAGTAAAAAAGGATATTAGTTTATGCTGAAAAATAAAATAAAGAAAGAAAAGATAAAAAGATTGAATGGGCTTAGTGCATGTTGTTTGGCCCAAACAAAACCTGAGAAAGGGGGTATAGTGCCAGAAAAACGAACGGGCTTAAGCATTTTTGTATGGGGCAAGGCCCAACCGGTTGTTACAATTTTCTAAGGGTTTTCACTTTGTTGTTTCATAACTGGAATTAGGGTTACAGAGCGGCGCCGTTCCTCACTTTGCTTCCTTCGTCTTCATCCTTTGAGCCAAGCTTCTGAGTGAAATCTCCGTCCCCGTTGCCAGGCACCATCATCCCTCTCTCCTTCCTCCACGGTCAAGCAAGGAGGTAGTTATACAAAGGTACGATTTCTGTTTTTAATGTGTTAGGGTTTCAAGTTTCCGTTTTGCATGTTTTTAACTTTGTGTTATTGATTATTTGTGTTGTTGTTCATGTGAGATGTGAAAAGAAGGAGTAGAAATATTACCTTTGGAGGGTTTGTTGCTTGGAGAGGAGGAGAGAGCTGGAGGCGCCTAGGGTGGCCGGAAGTGAGGGTACACGATGACGAGGCTAGCTCTAGAAATCTGGTATCTTTACCTTTGCCTTTTAATGGTTTTGTGATGATGGTCTCTGAAAACCCCTAGTATAATCACTTCTTTTCCTCTTCTGTCCACTTGAGTACTTGCCCCTGAAACACTTACTTCTGAAACACTTGCTTCTGTATGTTTATTGCTGAGTTGCCTTTGGTATTTTTATGACCCTATGATGAGCCTAACTCTGAGGGCTTTGTTGGTTCGAATGTTTTGTGTATTTTGTTTCGAGTATAGGCTTGCTGGGTTTTACAGGCTACACAGGGCATTGAGTTTGAATGCTTGAGGCTTTGTTTGTATTTTGTTTGGATAAAAGGCTTATGCAGGTTGAAGGCTTGGTGTTAGTGGCTTGCGCAGGTTTGTTTTGATGGCTTCTGTTTAAGGCTTGATACAGGTTTGTCTGGTTTAGGCTTGACAGGTTGAGAGCTTCTTGGCTTTGGTTGGAATTTGCTGCAAAGCTTAAGGCTTCAGTTTGTATGGCCTTGAAAGGTTTGATGTGGTTTAAGGCTTAGCAGGTAGTTTGATTTTGTTTGGAGTTTACAGGCCTGAGTTTTGAAAGGCTTGTGGGCTTGAAGTTTCAGGTTTTGGCTATGTGTTTTTGTTGAAGGCAGTTCTGAGGTGTTTTTTGATGTTTTACACTGTTTTTGTTGCTTTGGTATTTTCTGCCTTCTTTTTGAAACTGTTCTGATATGTTTGTTTATATCTTAAGCCTAAGCCTGCTGTAAGCCTATAATTCTTCTCTCTTTCTCTCTCTCTACAGATTAAAGCATTTTTTATTGCTTATTTATACTATTTCTGAAAAAGCAACTGGCTGGAAAATGATGTATCTTTGAATACCTTGCTTGCAATATTTCTTTCCTCTGCATATTTCCTGCTTTTATGCAATTCTTGCTTTTGCTAGCTTGTAGGCAGTTTTGACAGTTACAGCTTTGACATCTCTTTTGGACAGTTCTACACTTGGTTGGCATCTTTGGCTTAGTTTGGTTCAGTTTGCCCTTGTACATCAGTTTGCCTTTTGGACTTTGTACTTGGTTTGGAATTTTTGAAATGGGCAATTTGTTCTTTTGGCATATTCTTTGGTTGACAATTTATGCAGTATGGTAGCTTTTGTGCATTTCACATTTTATTTGCAAACACTATTTCTATCCCTCTTTGTGAACCGAGAGTAATCTTGTGATTTGCAGAGAGGGAAAACAAACTGATTCCGGCCAGTTACTTTTAATGATGAGTCTTAACATCAACAGTCTGCCTTTGATTTATTTCATCTGCCTTTGACTTCCTTTTTCTTCTTTTTGCAGGTGAAGAATAATTGAGCAACGGGGAGCAGCAAATGGAAGATGAAGGCTTAGGAAATTTTTAGGATAGAGTTTTATTTTACTTTTAATCAATGTAATAATTATTATTATAAATACTTGTAAATAATTACTGTATTTAAATAATACTTGTACGAATAATTAAAAATAAATAAAAGTCCTTTATCAATTAATCTCTTTTAACTCTACTGTCTATTTAATTATTTAAGCTTCCTTGAACTAAAATAACTGGAAGTAGATCCAATTATTCTAACTTAGATAACGTAAATAATTAACAAACATTATAGTCTTGCAATCAATTAATAACCTGGCGTCCCAAATAGCCACAAGCATTGCACAGTCAAATCAAACAAACATCCACATTCCTTTGCCTTTACTGATTAATCCAACCACTGCAAGTTCTCAATTCAAATGCCTCAGCTCACATCCCAGAATAAATTGAAAATAACTGTAGAATTAATTCTTTCTGAGAAATGTGCGCACAAAACCCTAGTTCTTGATTAAATGTCAAGGAAGCGCCTGCCTGATCAAACCCTGAGCCAAACTCAAACAAAACCCTAGCAATCTGCTTGAACTGTTCATAAGCCATGAAAACCCTAATTTGGATAGACTGATAAGAAAAAGTCTGTTTGACTGATTCCTACGCCAATCTGAAAAGTCAGGGAAAACCCGAAGCTGTGATTTCTTGTGGAAAAATAGAAGGGCAAATTTTGGGGTACAACAGTTGCCCCTGTTCAATCTTCTTGAACCTGAAGAGTTAGATTGGCAAGTTTGCCTTTTGCGACTCGAGGGTAAAAGGAGATTGGACACTAGAGTGCCCGAAAAATTTGCACTCGGTGATGTGATGGTAGAGGGAATGGGCTCAAAGATGCCATTTGGTGATGGGCTTAAAGATGCCATCTGGAAGGGTGACAGAATTTTGTCGGGGGATGGGCTTAGAGATGCCATCTGGAAATTTTTGGTAGGAGGATGGGCTTAGAGACGCCATCTGAAGGTGATTGTTGAATTGTATGTCATTGGTGAGTGGACGAGTATCAGAAAGGTATCCATGTTTTGGAACATTTCTGAACTGTAGGTCTGAACAAGCAATAAATTGACATCCATGTTTAGAGAATCTGTAAACTGTTTTCAAAAGTCTGGGAGTTGAATAAGCAATAGAGCAGCATCCGTTGTTGGGAGGCGTCCGTGAACTGTTTTCAAAAGTTGAGTCTGAACAAGCAATAGATTAACATCCGTTGTTGGGAAGCATCCGTAAACTATTTTCAGAGGTTGAAGAATCTGAACAAGCGATAGGTTAACATCCGTTACTGGAGAACCTGTGAACTGTTTTCAGAAGTCTAAAAGTTGAATAAGCAATAGAGCAGCATCCGTTGTTGGGAAGCGTCCGTAAACTGTTTTCAAAAGTTGAGTCTGAACGAGCGATAGATTAACATCCGTTGTTGAGAAGAATCCGTAAACTGTTTTCAGAGGTCGAAGAATCTGAACAAGCGATAGGTTAACATCCGTTACTGGAGAACCCGCAAACTGTTTTCAGAAGTCTTGAAGTTGAATAAGCAATAGAGAAGCATCTGTTGTTGGGAAGCATCCGTAAACTGTTTTCAAAAGTCTTGAGTCTGAACAAGCGATAGATTAACATCCATTATTGGGAAGAATCCGTAAACTGTTTTCAGAGGTCGAAGAAGGAACCGGTGTAGGGTTTCCTGATGATGGGTCCGTGTAAAACTGCATCTGAATGATTCTGGAATAAGTATCAGAATGTCGCCATGTCTGGGTCACATCTGAACTATCTCTGGGAAGAATCTGGAATAAGTATCAGAATGTCGCCATGTCTGGGTCACATCTGAACTATTTCTGGGAAGAATCTGGAATAAGTATCAGAATGTCGCCATGTCTGGGTCACATCTGAACTATTTCTAGAAAGAATCTTGGAGGATGATAATCTTTGTCTGTCGACTGATCTTTCCTGAAAAGGTAAAGAGTTAGTTGTATGCAATGTCATGATGCATGATGCAATGCATGTTATATCAATGTTTATGATATGAATGTGATGAATGCGCATGTAAGATGATGAGCTGTCTTGCTGAGGATAGATGAATCCTGGATGGCAGGAGATAAAAGAATCTTGACTGCCACCGGGGAAAGTAATTCCTTGACTGCTGCAGGGGATTGCAAGAATCTCTTGATTGTTGAAAATGAGAAGTCCTGGGACCACTGTTGGGGAATCAGGAGACTGGGTTGTATGCCAATCTACTGGGGATTCTTGTCTTGAGAAGATCTTCACTGGGGAATATTCGAATATTCTGTGAGGAACTGAGATCGAGAGTCTCCATTCTGCTTGGGGATTGATAGTTGGAAGTTTTAGCTCCGCTGGGGATTGCAAGAATCTTTTGGTTGCTGCAGGTATTGATCTGGGATAAGTATCAGAATGTCGCCATCTCTGGGTCACATCTGAACTATCTCTAGAAGGGAATCTTGAATAAGTTACGGAATGTCGCCAAATCTGGGTCACATCTGAACTATCTCTAGAAGGGAAATCTTGAATAAGTTGTAGAATGTCGCCAAATCAGGGTCACATCTGAAACTATCTCTAGAATGAAATCTGGAATAAGTATCGGAATGTCGCCAAATCAGGGTCACATCTGAAACTATCTCTAGAAGCAAATCTTGAATAAGTTACGGAATGTCGCCAAATTAGGGTCACATCTGAAACTATCTCTAGAATGAAATCTGGAATAAGTATCGGAATGTCGCCAAATCAGGGTCACATCTGAAACTATCTCTAGAATGAAATATGGAATAAGTATCGGAATGTCGCCAAATCGGGGTCACATCTGGACTATCTCTAGAAGGAAATCTTGAATAAGTTACGGAATGTCGCCAAATCAGGGTCACATCTGAAACTATCTCTAGAATGAAATCTGGAATAAGTATCGGAATATCTCCAAATCAGGGTCACATCTGAACTATCTCTAGAAGGGAATCTTGAATAAGTATCGGAATATCGCCATCTCTGGGTCACATCTGAACTATCTCTAGAAGGAAATCTTGAAATAAGTTTCGGAATGTCGCCAAATCTGGGTCACATCTGAAATTATCTCTAGAATGAAATCTGGAATAAGTATCGGAATGTCGCCAAATCAGGGTCACATCTGAAACTATCTCTAGAATGAAATCTAGAATAAGTATCAGAATGTCGCCAAATCGGGGTCACATCTGAACTATCTCTAGAAGGAAATCTTTAATCAGTTACGGAATGTCGCCAAATCAGGGTCACATCTGAAACTATCTCTAGAATGAAATCTGGAATAAGTATCGGAATGTCACCAAATCAGGGTCACATCTGAACTATCTCTAGAAGGGAATCTTGAATAAGTATCGGAATATCACCATCTCTGGGTCATATCTGAACTATCTCTAGAAGGAAATCTTGAAATAAGTTTCGGAATGTCGCCAAATCTGGGTCACATCTGAAACTATCTCTAGATCTTGATTTTGTTAAGGGTCAGAAATTGGGAGTATACCAATCTTCTGAGGTGATGAGAATCTTCATGCTGTTAACGGTCAGAAACTGGGAGTATACCAATCTTCTGAGGTTTTAAGGATGAGAGTCTTCACTCTTGAGAGAAATAGATTTTCAGTTGTCTGTTATCTCGTTGGTGGTTGCAACTTCCAGCAGGTGATGAAGGAATTCTTGGAAACTTTTGACATTCGAATGCCCCAAGTGATGATGAAGGAGTCTTGAATCAGGTTACTCTGCAAATTGAGAGATTTCTTGAAATCTTGACTGGACTGCCCCAGGTTAACTGAACTTTGAAAGATTTGTTGAAACCTTGACCGGACTGCCCCAGGTGTGCTGGATAGTGACATGTCATGCCCCTTTGTTGATAGGCGATTTTTGCGACGGAAGTGTCATCCTTTTTGAAGTGATTTTGTTCACTGAGAGAGTTTTCGTTCCTCCGAACATTCGCTGTATGAATTTCTTCACTGTCAAACAAATAATCATATGCAAACAGTGGTATTCAAGTAATGCAAAGTTTATGCTTGTCTCGAAGTTTTGAAAAATGCGTTTTTTAGCAGAAAACTTTTTATAAGACAAAATCAACACTAGACTTAGAGCAAAGCCTTACAGGTGTCAGGATACCTTTTATAACAGTATGCTTTCGAACTAACCCATGCTTCATTTAGGACTTTTGAAGGATTGTAATGTGGCTTGGTTCACGGTTTAAGAAACAAAGGATAAAGGCTCAAAGTATATTTGTACCCACCCGCTCTTCGTGATGTTCTTCAACCCTAAGCTCAGTTAATTGTGCGTCGCACTCTATTCGAGTTTGGAACGACTTTTGGGTGATGGTTCACCAGTTGAATTTTGGGAGACAGTCATCATATCCTTTTTCTTTTGTAACATTTTTCATGTTGTTGAGGATTTGTAATGACCTCTTTCTTTTGATTTGTTATCCCTAACTTTTGCCTGACTGTTCCTGTTTTCGAGATTACAGTCAGCGGGATGCCCCAGCTTTCTTAAGCCTCTTTTACAGGTTTTGGCTTGCTGGGCTTTTCTCTTTAGAGAAATTGACTGCCTATGTGATAGGGAACCATCACTGTCTTTTGATTCCAGAGGAATGCTTTTTTTTGTTGATGTCGTTCGTTGTATTACGAACTGAGAGTTGGCGACTTCAGTGCGCACCTTTTTGAATTAACTGAGCGACTACCCTGCCCCAGGTTTATATCAAAGGTTTTGATTTGTTTAGAACAGAAAACTCCTACTTCTTTGGCTCGAAGGGGTTGACTAGGGATTATCTTCCTTATAACTCCAGTGTTTGGGAATTGAAAGAAATGCCTGCACATCATCAGCAAGGTGTTTATTCAAAAGAATATTGTATGAGACCGTGGTATTGTTTCGTCATCCTCCCTCTAAAGGCTTGCGGCTTTTTATCAAGAGTTAAATATCATAAAGAAAGCATAAGAGTAGTGAAAACGAATGGATGAATTCAAGACAAACATATGCAATGCATTAATGAAACAGAGTTTGACATTAAAAGATAATTGTTCGAACAACAAAAGAAATTACAACTTTGAAAATTCACATGAAGCAAAAACATTCTCAATGATTTGGCAAAGGAGCATTGATTATGCTGGAGTCTCCGGCGGGTCGAACTCGATCTCTTTGGCATCGATCATGTCTTGGATTTTGTTCTTCAGAGGCCAACCGTTGTTTGTGTCATGCCCCAGACTGTCAGAGTGGTATGCACACCTTTCACTGGGATGATAGGTAGGAGCAGAAGTATTTGGGTTCCGGAGGGGAGCCCTCAATGTAATCAGATCCCGCTTCAACAAGTGTTGTAGTGCCTGACCTAGTGACATGTTGATCTTGGTGAATTGTCTCTTAGGCGCGACCTCCTTATGCTGATGCCCCTGTCTTTATTGAGCAGGCGTAGGATTAGAGATCAAGATTGCTCCTACGTGTTGGTCATGACGACCCTTTTGACTGTTCGCAGCATTGGACTCTTTCTTTCCATTGTAGGGAATTATTTGAGTATCCGAGGATGTAGTTCCTTGGATCTTTCCACTTTTGATGCCAACTTCGACCCTCTCGCCGGTCAGTATTAGCTCGGTGAACCCGGCTGAGGAGCTTCCAATTAAGTGATTGAAGAAAGGCCCTGTCAAAGTCCCCATGAAGATGTCAATCAGCTCTCTGTCAATTAAAGGAGGTTGCACCCTACCAGCCAGATCTCTCCACTTTTGGGCATATCCTTTGAAGCTCTCGTCAGTACCCATAGTCATGTTCTGCAATTGGACACGAGTAGGTGCAAGATCAACATTGTACTTATACTGCTCATAGAAAGCAACAGCTAAGTCCTTCCAGGTGTGGATGCGAGAACTCTCCAATTGATAGAACCACTCGAGTTGAGCCCCTACCAGACTTTCTTGGAAGAAATGGATCCAAAGCTTTGGATCAGTTGTGTACGGTTGAATCTTGCGGATATAAGACTTTAGATGCATCTTAGGGCAAGAGACTCCATCATACAGAGCTAAGGTAGGGACTTTGAACTTTGGAGGGATGACCAATCCAGGAACCAAACCCAAGTCTCCTAAATCCAAGCCGGGTATTTGTTGAATCTCCATAGCATTGAGGCGATCCTCCAACTGTTTGTACTTGTCATCAGCGAGAGGGTATTGTTCCTCGGAGTAGTCAGCTTCCCCTTCAACAATCTCCACATTGTGGTCTTCTTCAAGACTATCTCCCAGGTTAGATGGAGTTGCAAGGTCCAGAGTGTTAGGTCTTCTTCTCAAGTTCAGGATGCTTGCTGCCTTCTTGGGCTTCTTCTTCTTGTCTTTGAGAAGGAGAGCTGTCAGATCCTCTTGCCCTTTCCCCATAGCCAGAATCATTTGTTGGAATTGAGCATTTTGAGCTTGGAGATCTTTCACCGTTTGTTCCATATCCATCCTACTGAAATAAACAGTAGGAAGATAAGGAGACCTGTATGGGAGAAACCTGTTATGCAATGATATGTATGATATATATGCAATGTTTTCAAGGATCTCTTGGGGTAAACACAAGAGAATGTTAGAGGTTGAACTTTGATCTTTAATTGGAGAACTTTGCACCGGTGGATGTCTTTCCACGAGAATCAAGCTCACCATGTCAAGTGGGTCATAGCCCCTGATTCAAGATGTTGCACTTGATCTTTGATGGTATTGGTTAGAGGAGAAACCTCTTGCCCCTTGGTAGACGTCTGGTTCAACGTAACCCTGCATCAAAAGAACCCCCGAGATCCTTGAAATGGTTATTAAAAAAATGCTATGGTATGATGTCATGATGTTATGTACATGTATGCAAAAGAAAGTGAGTGTATATACAGGTAATCATATTCACACAAAGCAAACAAGTCCTTAGTTTTAGGCTTGCATGGGGTTTGTAGGTAGGTACCCTCTTGAAGTTAGTTGGCTCATCCTGTCCTAGAAATAGAAACCGGGTTCTAAGGAACTCAATATCACCAGATTGTTTTCTATGTTCATTGTTTTGGTTTAGCCACTTAACTGGAGACCAAAATATTCCAAGAAAACAACCCTCAATGAGTGTAGTATCGAGTATCTACCAACTTTGGACTGCACCAAAGTCGGTCATCTCACTACCCCTAAAAAGGCTAAGATGGTCAAGTAAGGTTCTAAGAGTTCGTTAGTGCTTCATGACATCACTCAGCGGCCCCGTACTCTCCTTGATTGAACTCAAGGGTTACCTGTACTCACAAATATGTCACACTACCATAGCTTACTGCTTCAACCATGTCGGTATACCCCGCACAGTTCCCTCACAGTTTTATTGCTATTTACCTAAAAAGGTGCCCCCAAATCTGGGTGTAAGATTTACAACAAACCCAAACAAGGACCCAAAAAGTAAAGCAATCAAGGCAATCAAAGCAAGTATGTAAAGGTGATCTAAACCCTAAGGTAACCCCACTTTTGAATGATCCCCAGCAGAGTCGCCATTTCTGTGATCCGGTGGGAGAACTAACTTGAGTTTTGCGTTTGTATTCGCACTTGTTCGGTTTAGCAAGAGTCGCCACCGACTTTTTATTTTATCCTAAAGGAAAGGTTAAAAAGCACAGGAAAAACCTTTTGAGATGTTTCGTGGGTTAGGGGGGTAGATTATGAAAAGGGAAGGTATTATCACCCTTTTCATCCATGGTTACCCATGGGCTCTTAGTTACTTGTTTTAGATCACTTGCCTTGATTTTCAATTGCTTGAAATGGTGGTGTGTGTGTGTTTTTGAAAATGCTTTGAAAAAGATGCCTTGTCTAGGAAACCGTTGTAACAATTCTTTACTCGAATGTTTTACAAAGGTGTGTGTCTTTTCGAAAAGATATTTCAATGTTTTTGGAAGTTGTTTTGAAAGTGTGTTGTGGAGTGGGTTTTGAAAAGTAGGCAAGTGTGTTTTGCAAGTTTGATCAAGTAACTAAGAATTTGTCTACCCTATTGTACTCAAAGATTTTTTTCTATGTTTTAACCCTTTTAACAGTTTTGTTCCACCATTGTATTTGGTGGACAATCTTGTGTTAGGATGTTAACGGGACAGGCGCGGGTCATCGTATGGACCATGAATGCAATGGTGCCAAGTGTCTTTGGCAATTTGCTTGAAGGGACTTGATCATTTTTAGGCAACTTTCGAAAGCGGCATCGAGGGACTATGATCATTTGATTTGTTTTTGTTTTGCCAAAGAAACTCAACGTGCAAGCATGGCCCATTTTGGAAGGCAACAAGCGGGATTACCCTAGGGGTGCAAGTGTGAATTGTGTATTGATTGTCATGCATTTATCTTTGTGTTTAGGTCATCTAGCGGTTGATTTTATTTACATACAAACCCTAGATCTAAACATGGTATAATTGAAAGCGATAAATTGCTGGAATTTAAACTCTACGCTATTACAAATAAGCATCCGGGAATGGGGGTACACATATTTACAAATGGGGATGAGACTTATTAGGAGAGTAGTGTCCAAATATATTTACAACCAAATTGAATCGCAATCGCAATGTAAATGTAGCAATGTATAAGAATAAAAGATAAGCAAATGTATCAAAAGTATATGTGTAAGTGTATATGATTATTTACAGGTGATGAAAAATAATGTTAACCTAGTATAAAATTAAGTATTTATCATTTTTATGTGTTTTTGTTAATATGTATAAGCAAAGGTTTTAATAAAAGCAAAGAAAAATGCTTTAAGAAATTCTATTTTTATGTATTAATGTTAATGTATTTATATACAACAAAAAGTTATTTAATTCCAAATTCAATTCTTATGTATTTTTAACTAACTAAAATAAAGAAGTAATTAAGAAAGTTTTATATAAAAAGGAGTTAATGTATTATTTAATTTATAAACAAAAATAAAATATGTTAGTTTAAATTGTAAAAAGAAAAATAAAATGATAAGTAAAAAAGGATATTAGTTTATGCTGAAAAATAAAATAAAGAAAGAAAGATAAAAAGATTGAATGGGCTTAGTGCATGTTGTTTGGCCCAAACAAAACCTGAGAAAGGGGGTATAGTGCCAGAAAAACGAACGGGCTTAAGCGTTTTTGTATGGGGCAAGGCCCAACCGATTGTTACAATTTTCTAAGGGTTTGCACTTTGTTGTTTCATAACTGGAATTAGGGTTACAGAGCGGCGCCGTTCCTCACTTTGCTTCCTTCCTCTTCATCCTTTGAGCCAAGCTTCTGAGTGAAATCTCCGTCCCCGTTGCCAGGCGCCATCATCCCTCTCTCCTTCCTCCACGGTCAAGCAAGGCGGTAGTTATACAAAGGTACGATTTCTGTTTTTAATGTGTTAGGGTTTCAAGTTTCCGTTTTGCATGTTTTTAACTTTGTGTTATTGATTATTTGTGTTGTTGTTCATGTGAGATGTGAAAAGAAGGAGTAGAAATACTACCTTTGGAGGGTTTGTTGCTTGGAGAGGAGGAGAGAGCTGGAGGCGCCTAGGGTGGCCGGAAGCGAGGGTACACGATGACGAGGCTAGCTCTGGAAATCTGGTATCTTTACCTTTGCCTTTTAATGGTTTTGTGATGATGGTCTCTGAAAACCCCTAGTATAATCACTTCTTTTCCTCTTCTGTCCACTTGAGTACTTGCCCCTGAAACACTTGCTTCTGAAACACTTGCTTCTGTATGTTTATTGCTGAGTTGCCTTTGGTATTTTTATGACCCTATGATGAGCCTAACTCTGAGGGCTTTGTTGGTTCGAATGTTTTGTGTATTTTGTTTCGGGTATAGGCTTGTTGGGTTTTACAGGCTACACAGGGCATTGAGTTTGAATGCTTGAGGCTTTGTTTGTATTTTGTTTGGATAAAAGGCTTATGCAGGTTGAAGGCTTGGTGTTAGTGGCTTGCACGGGTTTGTTTTGATGGCTTCTGTTTAAGGCTTGATACATGTTTGTCTGGCTTAGGCTTGACAGGTTGAGAGCTTCTTGGCTTTGGTTGGAATTTGCTACAAAGCTTAAGGCTTCAGTTTGTATGGCCTTGAAAGGTTTGATGTGGTTTAAGGCTTAGCAGGTAGTTTGATTTTGTTTGGAGTTTACAGGCCTGAGTTTTGAAAGGCTTGTGGGCTTGAAGTTTCAGGTTTTGGCTATGTGTTTTTGTTGAAGGCAGTTCTGAGGTGTTTTTTGATGTTTTACACAGTTTTTGTTGCTTTGGTATTTTCTGCCTTCTTTTTGAAACTGTTCTGATATGTTTGTTTATATCTTAAACCTAAGCCTGCTGTAAGCCTATACTTCTTCTCTCTTTCTCTCTCTCTACAGATTAAAGCATTTTTTATTGCTTATTTGTACTATTTCTGAAAAAGCAACTGGCTGGAAAATGATGTATCTTTGAATACCTTGCTTGCAATATTTCTTTCCTCTGCATATTTCCTGCTTTTCTGCATATCTTGCTTTTGCTAGCTTGTAGGCAGTTTTGACAGTTACAGCTTTGACATCTCTTTTGGACAGTTCTGCACTTGGTTGGCATCTTTGGCTTAGTTTGGTTCAGTTTCCCCTTGTACATCAGTTTTCCTTTTGGACTTTGTACTTGGTTTGGAATTTTTGAAATGGGCAATTTGTTCTTTTGGCATATTCTTTGGTTGACAATTTATGCAGTATGGTAGCTTTTGTGCATTTCACATTTTATTTGCAAACACTATTTCTATCCCTCTTTGTGAACCGAGAGTAATCTCGTGATTTGAAGAGAGGGCAAACAAACTGATTCCGGCCAGTTACTTTTAATGATGAGTCTTAACATCAACAGTCTGCCTTTGATTTATTTCATCTGCCTTTGACTTCCTTTTTCTTCTTTTTGCAGGTGAAGAATAATTGAGCAACGGGGAGCAGCAAATGGAAGATGAAGGCTTAGGAAATTTTTAGGATAGAGTTTTATTTTACTTTTAATCAATGTAATAATTATTATTATAAATACTTGTAAATAATTACTGTATTTAAATAATACTTGTACGAATAATTAAAAATAAATAAAAGTCCTTTATCAATTAATCTCTTTTAACTCTACTGTCTATTTAATTATTTAAGCTTCCTTGAACTAAAATAACTGGAAGTAGATCCAATTATTCTAACTTAGATAACGTAAATAATTAACAAACATTATAGTCTTGCAATCAATTAATAACCTGGCGTCCCAAATAGCCACAAGCATTGCACAGTCAAATCAAACAAACATCCACATTCCTTTGCCTTTACTGATTAATCCAACCACTGCAAGTTCTCAATTCAAATGCCTCAGCTCACATCCCAGAATAAATTGAAAAGAACTGTAGAATTAATTCTTTCTGAGAAATGTGCGCACAAAACCCTAGTTCTTGATTAAATGTCAAGGAAGCGCCTGCCTGATCAAACCCTGAGCCAAACTCAAACAAAACCCTAGCAATCTGCTTGAACTGTTCCAGAGCCATGAAAACCCTAATTTGGATAGACTGATAAGAAAAAGTCTGTTTGACTGATTCCTACGCCAATCTGAAAAGTCAGGGAATACCCGAAGCTGTGATTTCTTGTGGAAAAATAGGAGGGAAAATTTTGGGGTACAACAGTATCCCTATCGTTGGATGTTTGAGGGACAGTCGAAGGGACGTTTGTATAGTCATAGAAGGCAAATTATGAGACATTTTATAAATTTTTTTAGGGACTAGATCGTTTACCGAAGGCAACATTGAGGGTCATCGAGGGACTACGATCTTTTATCGAGGGTCTTTGATAAACCACCCATATTCGAGGGACCTGACTATTTTCCAAGGCAACAAGTGGAGATTACCCTAGAGGTGCATGTGTGCGAGTGTGTTCATTTTCATGCATGTTTGTCTTGAATTTGAAGGTTATCTATTGTTTATTTTATCTGGCCATATATACTAATTACTAACAAAGGTAAAAAAAATGCAGAAAATAAAATCCTACGCTATTACAACCATATGAAAATATAAAGGCAAAATAAAATAAAGGATAGAAAAAAGGGTCTTTCGATTCAGGCAGAAGAACTCTTCAATTCTGCTTTTCTGGCTCTTTTCGATTTGGCCTGGAAGTGGTAAAGGCATGACTTTCAATTGGGGCCTGGAAATGGTGAAGGCATGGCTTTTGATTGGGGCCTGGAAATGGTGAAGGCATGGCTTTCGATTGGGGCGTAGATGCCAGTGTAGTGTGCCTTTCGACTGGGGTCTAGAAGTAAGCATGGTGCGCCCTTCGACGGGGGCCTGGGGTCAGTGAGGAATGATAACACATAAACATATTGCATATTTTGCTTGATTTAACTAAATTAATTTCCATTTTTATTCTAAATTAAATCACTTTGTAGTTGGTATTATGCCGATATTTTTCTATTTTGCAGGTATCAAATTAATTATAAGAGAAAGAAGAAAAAAGAAGAAAAAGAAGAAAAAGGAAGAAAAAGAAGGCTCTATAAAACAAGCCCAAGCCCAAAGCGCGCAAGTCAACAAGCATGACGAACGGCATGGATACCTTGACGAACGACATGCATTGACCAAGTAAGTGACGAACGTCACTTATCCTTTTGACGTACGTCACATCCCCTATATTTTCTCCACGTCCCTAAAAGCTTGCAACAAATGTGTGTTAACTGCTTCCACCAAGTCAGACGCGCGAATATTCAGCAGCCCTATAATCTCTCCAACAAATCCTCACGAACAATTACTTGAGATGAATATAAATAGCCGACCTAATGCACTGAAGGAGACACGCGACTACTGCCCTTTTGTTCTTCGTATATTTCAGAGCTACTACTTTCCAGAATTATTTGTTCCCAACTATTATTTTCCTTAGAAGATTTATTTTTTCACCCTGTTTTAAGCAATAGATTTCTACACCGGAGATCTATTGCCCAATAGTTTATTTCAAGACCTCCTGAATTTTTATTTAAGTTTATTGTTTTATTTTCGCAATTGTTCTTGTTCCGTATCGAAGCAAAACCTACCAACCTGTGCAGGAGTGCTTCCTTTAGAGCCGGACGAATTTTTATTAGTCTCCAGTCAATTTATTTCCCGGTTTTTATTTTAATAAATTATTATTTGCTCTTTAATCCGATAACCATGTTTACTTCATTGTCTGATTTTTACTATTCAGTAATTGAGTTTTATAATATGTTAAGCTAGATTTCTATACCGGTATGTAAGATCATAAAACTGAGGTGATTTGGTAATACTATTGGGCATTTATTTGTTGAACTATTTTTGGACTAGATTACTTTGCTTTTAGTGATGAATCGTTTTGTTACGAGAGTAAAAAACGAATAGAAGTTAGGTTTAATAAAGCAAGAGCTTGAGGTTCTTTAACTGGACCTAGTAACTAGGCATTGGATTTAAAAACAGCGAGAGCACTTTAAGGCAAATTAGAGTTTATTTGTTTTCAAAAGAATGTTTCTAACTCCAGTGGGATAGCGAGAGCATACGTTAGGACTTAAATTGTTTAACCTAAATCAACAACCACGACAGTGTGAGACGAGGGTTTTTAAACTGATAAATTTCTACTGAGAATTGTTAGAAACTCCAAGTTACCAAATAAGGTACTATTCCCTGAAGCCCAATCATTACATACCGGTTTTTTACCCTCTCTGATTATTTAACTAGATTCAAACTTACTTTTAGTTCCCCTAATCTAAACCAAATATTTTTAGCCTTAGATTTACACCGCAACGCTAGATAACGATACGTTTGACTTTTGGTCCTTTGGGTTCGATAATCTTTAAAACTATGCGATAAGACTGTGCACTTGCAGTCCATATAATCTAGACCACCATATCCAGTAGCGATCAAGTTTTAGGCGCCGTTGCCGGGGACCAATTTAGTTAATATTGTAATTCCGTTGTTGCACCGTATAGACTAGGGCAACATTGTTCCTTTCTTGGAACGGTTGTATGCCAAATACTTGTTTACAAGGAGGGGAATTAGTACAACGAATCAAAAAAATAGAACGTTTTGTTAACATAAGACGTCGAATCCTCGATCTTCCTGAAGTAGCTGCAATAGCAATTCCCATTTTTGAAAAACCAACCCCGGAACTAGACATGGTTGAACTAGGTAATCGACCTCTTAAGAAGTATGTTGCTCCTTTTCGAGCTGAACCGCACTCGAGTATATCTCGTCCTGCCATCGAGGCGAATAACTTCGAGCTTAAACCCTCATTGTTGCAAGCCGTGCAACAAAATCAATTTTCTGGAGGCCCTACGGATGATCCAAATCTCTATTTATCCGTGTTTGTACAATATGCCGACACAGTAAAAGCTAATGGTGTTAATCCTGAAGAAATTCGATTACGTCTTTTTCCCTTTTCTTTAAGAGATAGAGCCATAGCATGGCTCCAGTCCTTACCTTCAAACTCCATAACTACATGGGACAAATTGAAGAAAGTCTTCTTAGCAAGATATTTTCCACCAAGCAAAACTGCAATGCTGAGAGGCCAAATCAACGGATTTACGCAAAAAAACACCGAATCACTTTTCGAAGCTTGGGAGAGATACAAGACCATTCTGAGACTTTGCCCACATCATGGACTTAAACCATGGATAATCATCCACACCTTCTATGGTGGTCTCCTGTATAACACCAAACTGTCTCTAGACGCTGCCGCTGGTGGTGCACTAATGGACAAACCCTATAATGAAGCTTATCAACTAATTGAAAACATGGCACAAAACCATTATCAATGGGGAGGAGAACGAGCCCCCACTCTAGGATTGCACGAAGTCAGTGGCATAGACTACGTCAATGCTAAAGTTTACGCCCTAACTCAAAATATTGAGAGTTTAGCAATAACCCCAACCCCCGCGGCCACCGTGGCTGCTGTAGCTCGAAACTGTGACCTGTGTGGAATACATGGACATATCGTTTCCGAGTTCCAATTTCTAGTTGGGATACCCCCTGACCAGATGAACTACGCGCAAGGAAACCCGTATTCTAACACCTATAACCCAGGTTGGAAGAATCATCCTAACTTTTCTTACAAGAATAACAATGCGGTATAAACCCCTCAAGCACCTCCTGGTTTCCAAAAGGCACCTCAAGTTGCACCTCAAGCTGCACCTCAAGCACCCCGTAAGTCCAACCTTGAGATTATGATGGAAAACTTTGTTGCTGCTCAAACACAACAAAATAAGGAATTTATAAACCAAAACGTACACACCTCAGAATTAGTAAAACAATTAGCAACTAAATTAGATGCCTTGGCTACACATAACAAAATGATAGAAACCCATATTTCTCAAGTAGCCCAACAAAAAGCAACAAATGTCACTCAAGCTGGGGTGTTTCCTGGTCAACCACAACCTAACCCGAAAGGTCATGCTAATGCCATTACATTAAGAAGTGGGACTGAATTAGACGGACTGGTAGATCCGAGAATCTCAACTAAGTCAATATCTCAACAAAATTAAAATGAAAACAAAAAGAAAAAAAAGCAAGGACGAGCTAAATAAAAATATCGAGTCAAAAATCATAGCCAGAGACGAAGCTGAGAAGGCAAAACCATACGTACCCCTAACACCATATAAGCCACCTATCCCATTTCCTCAGAGATTAGCCAAATCTAAAACCGAAGGACAATTTAAGAAATTTGTGGAACTTCTGAAACAATTAAACATAACAATACCATTTATAGAAGCCATAACACAAATGCCATCTTATGCCAAATTTCTTAAAGAAATATTGTCTAATAAAAAGAAACTCGAGGATAATGAGACAGTGATGCTTACTGCGGAATGTAGCACTATTATCCAGAACAATATTCCACCTAAGCTGAAAGAACCTGGTAGTTTCTCCATACCCTGTGTGATAGGGAAATTCGTAATAGAAAAAGCACTCTGCGATCTAGGAGCTAGTGTGAGCTTGATGCCCCTTTCAATCTGTGAAAAGCTGCAACTAGGAGAACTACGACCAACTAGGATGTCCCTACAACTAGCTGATCGATCTGTGAAATACCCAGTGGGTATGCTAGAAAACATCCCCGTTAGAATAGGTCAATTCTATATTCCCATAAATTTCATTATAATGGACATTCAAGAAGACTCAAACATTCCCATCATATTAGGAAGACTGTTCTTAGCCACTGCTGGCGCCATCATTGATGTGAAACGAGGGAAATTGACTTTTGAAGTCAGAGAAGAGAAAATTGAATTCATTCTTTCTCAATTCCTTAAATCCCCTAAAATAAGCGACACATGATGTTGTCTTGACATCATCGATGAATGTATGAAGGAAATACAGTCAGAATTAACAAAGGATACTGAAATTCTAAGAATTCCAGTACCGCCTATTTTTGAAGACGACAATTGGCATGAGGAACGCCAGGACGACCACCTAAGTGAATGCCTAGCACTGACTCCCGATCCTATGCCTGACCCCAAGAAACCTGTTGTAGAACTTAAAACATTACCATATGATCTAAGGTACGAATTCCTGGAGGAAGAATGTAAACGACCCGTCATAGTCAATGCTGACTTAGGATGAACCGAAACCGAAAAATTACTTAATGTCCTGAGAAAATATCCAACCGCTCTAGGCTATAACATCTCGGACCTAAAAGGAATAAGTCCTTCTATCTGTACACATCGCATTATGCTCGAGGAAGATTGCAAAACCTCTAGAGAGCATCAAAGACGAATCAATCCCATTCTAAGAGATGTAGTTAAGAAGGAAATTTGTAAGTTGTTGGAAGCCGGAATCATATATCCTATATCCGATAGTAAATTGGTCTGTCCTGTACATGTCATACCCAAGAAAGGAGGAGTCACCGTAGTCACCAATGAGAAAGTCGAATCTGTAGCCCAATGCACTCAAACTGGATGGAGAATGTGCATCGACTATATGAAGCTAAATAAAGCCACTCGCAAGGATCATTTTCCCCTACCTTTCATAGATCAAATGCTCGAGCGTTTGGCCAGACATTCCCATTTCTGTTACTTAGATGGTTATTCTGGATTTTTCCAAATCCCTATCCACCCCGATGACCAAGAAAAAACCATGTTCACATGCCCTTATGGTACATTTGCTTATAGACGAATGCCTTTCAGACTATGCAATGCACCTGCAACCTTCCAGAGATGCATGATGGAGATCTTTGCCAATTTCCTGGATGGAATGATGGAAGTCTTTATGGAAGACTTCTCCGTGTGTGGAGAAAATTTCAAAGGATGCTTAGCAAACCTTGAAATGGTACTCAAACGATGCGTGAGCGTCAATCTTGTTCTCAACTGGGAAAAATGCTATTTCATGGTCCGACAAGGGATTGTACTTGGACACATCGTTTCCTACAAAGGAATCGAGGTAGATAAGGCAAAAATAGAAGTGATAAAAAACCTTCAACCTCCTAAAACTGTTCGAGAAATAAGAAGTTTTCTAGGACACGCCAGTTTTTACCGACGTTTCATCAAAGGTTTCTCTAAAATAACCAAGCCACTAACTGAGTTGATAATGAAATACGTTGAATTCATCTTTGATGACAAATGTTCTGAATCATTTCAAACGCTTAAACAAACACTAATCTCTACGCCAATTATGCAATCTTTAGATTGGAGCGAACCTTTTGAGATAATGTGCGATTCAAGTGATTATGCTGTAGGTGCCGTTCTAGGACAACAAAAAGGAAAAAAAAACTCCATGTAATATACTATGCGAGTAGAACCCTTGGCAAAGCCCAAATGAATTATGCTATGACGGAAAAGGAACTTTTAGCAGTTGTGTTTGCATTAGATAAATTCCGTTCATACTTGGTGGGAGCCAAAATTATCATCTACACCGATCACGCTGCTATTACATACCTCCTAACTAAGAAAGATGCCAACCATAGACTATTGAGATGGATCCTATTACTACAGGAATTTGATATGGAAATCAAAGACAAAAAGGGAACTGAAAACGTCGTAGCAAATCATCTTTCTAGGCTTGAAAATCTGAAGACCGAACAAATACCAATTAACGACGATTCCCCATACGAGAGACTTATAGCTCAGTTGGAAAATAATGAGGTTGAACATTATCGAGCCAACTATCCTTTAGAAATAGAGGCCTCAAGTCTTGAAACCAACAATTTGGTAAAAGTGGCATTAGCTCACTCTGTTGCACCATGGTATGCCGATTTCGTAAATTACCTAGCCGCTGGTGTCCTTCCACCTGAGCTAACGTACCAACAAAAGAAGAAGTTATTCCACGACCTTAAACAATACTACTGGGATGACCCCCTCCTCTTTAAAAGAGGTTCCGATGGGATCTTTCTTCGTTGCGTGCCTAAGGAAGAAATCGAAAGTATTATAGACCACTGTCACGCTGCACCTTATGGAGGGCATTCAAGTACATCAAAAACACGTGCGAAAATCCTACAATCTGGTTTATTTTGGCCTAATCTATGGAAAGATGTGCACATCGCTGTTTTAAACTGTGACCGTTGCCAACATACTGGCAACATCTCCAGACGCGATGAAATGGCTCAGAAAGGTATTCTAGAAGTCGAACTCTTCGATGTATGGGGAATTGACTTCATGGGACCCTTCCCATATTCTTTTGGTAACAAATACATACTCGTAGCTGTTGATTACGTATCCAAATGGATCTAGGATATAACCTCTCCAACAAATGACATACGAGTGGTAATCAAGCTTTTCAAGCACATAATCTTTCCAAGGTTCGGTGTGCCAAGACTTATCATCAGTCACGGAGGCTCCCACTTCATCTCTAGGATCTTCGAAAAACTCTTAGTGAAATATGGAGTTAAACACCGTGTAGCAACACCATACCACCCACAAACGAGTGGCCAAGTAGAGGTCTCAAACAGAGAAATTAAGAAAATACTTGAGAAAACTGTTGCCACATCCAGAAAATATTGGTCCTCAAAGTTACACGAAGCATTATGGACATATAGGAAAACTTTTAAAACACCCATAGGGACCACACCTTTTAAGTTAGTCTATGGAAAATCATGTCATCTTCCGATGGAACTCGAGCATAAAACTTATTGGGCTATTAAAACCCTAAATTTAAATTACTATGTCGCCGTAGGAAACATAATCCTAGATATTAACGAACTAGAAGAGCTTCGACTAGACGCTTACGAAAATGACAAGATCTACAAAGAAAGAGCAAAAAAATGGCACGATAAGCACATTTCTAGGAGAGAATTCAATGAGATGTAGTACTCCTATTTAACTCCCGAATTAAACTTTTTCTCAGAAAACTATGCTCTAGGTGGTCTGGCCCTTTCGAAGTCACCAAGGTTTACCCAAGTGGCACCGTAGAAATTAAGAGTAATTCTAGTGACCCATTTAATGTAAACGGGCAACGTTTGTAGCATTACCATCATATCGAAAACAAAGATTACCCAGCTACCCTAAAGCTTCTACAACCACCGGCTGAACCGAACGACTAATTCATAATTAAAAATGTGTCGAGCTTGCGACATAAAACAAAGCGCTTTGTGGGAGACAACCCACAATTTTATCTTTATATTTTTCTCTAACTTTTCAATTTTTTTAAATGTTTTATTTATTCTCATATTTCTTTCCTTATTATCATTTTCTTATTTTTTTACTCTAAAAGGCATTTGGCCGATGCTAACTAGATGTTTCTATAATCTACTTACTTTTCAGGCTAATTTACTTTTTAGCTAGTGACTAACTCTCGAAATGACAAGAGTAGATTATATGAGTATTACTTTCAGGGGAAAAGATCAAATGAGGAGGTTTGCGGACTTGGTCGATAGAGAGATGACCCCCATCATATATGCTGATGACCGTGGCATGACCGCCCTAGGCATTAGAGGAAGTGTCTTATACCTTCTGAACCAGATAGGTTGGGATACATCCCCTATTCGGAGGAGATTCAGTTCATATCGTAGGCTTACCCTAGAGTTCCTGAGTTCTTTGAATTATGTTCCTAACCATGGATTAGGGTTTAACCGTGGCCTGATCCGGTTTAGACTATTTAGCATTGATTTCCATTATAACAATAGTGAGTTTGCTAACCTTTTAGGTTTCCCTAGTGGCCCTGATGTCTTTACTGTCGCCCAAGAGGATATCCTCTCCAACCATGAGCTTAATTACTTTTGGGGTAGCATAACTGGTAACAACCATCCTGAGCCTGATGATATGCATTCTGACAGCATGCATAACCCTGCTATAAGATATTTCCACAAAATCCTGGCTCACACCCTGTTTGGAAAAGAGAAAAACATTTTCTTGGTGTCCCGTGATGAGCTTTTCATTTTGTTTTGTGCTTCACAAAACCGTCCTGTCAATCCGACTACCTTTATGTTGGCCAATTTTGTTCGCATTATAGAGACTGCTCATACACCTATCCTTATAGGAGGCCTAGTTATAATGATTGCAAATGCTATCGGAATGAGACAACCACTCCTAGGATTAAACCCCTATAGAGGAATTCGACCCATGAACATCTGTTTCTATTTCAACACTCATCTTATAGGAAACCTTGGACCACTTCAGTTTGACTTGCTCATTAACCATAATATTGTCCACCAATTTATTTTACCTAATCCCATAACGAGTGTTCATAACAGAGATAACTGGCTTTTTGACTTGGATCCCCCGTCTGCCCCTACATCCCCCGAAACACCTCAACCGTATGAGATCTCCGATGATTTTGACCCTGAGACTCCTCCTCATTATTATGATCTTCATTCTCATGTTCGTCAGGAAGTTACACCATATGTCTCTCCCGTGTCTACTGTTGTTACTATTCTGACTAATGTTGGGCCTCCGCCTCCTAATTTTACTACCGCTATTGCTAATTTGGAGACACAGATTGAAAGTTTACGCGGAGAATTCACCACTTGGCGTTCGAACTTTCATGGTTTCATGGACATCATAACAGAACATTTTGATCGTCTGTATCAACACTTCTATTCTGTTACTACACCTCCTGGAGGTCCACGTCATGGCTAGATATACCCTGCTACTTTTATTCTGTTCCTTTTTCTTAAGGCAGTGAGGACACTGTCTGTTTCTATTTGGGGGCAGGAAACATTATTGTTTGCCATTACTGTTTTGTTTTCTCGTTTTCGGATATTTTGTTATTTCATTTTTTCATTTGTACCAGTCCTTACCCAATAACATTGTTTCTTATTATTCGTATTTTTAATGTTCTTGGTTATTCAGTGTTATTGAGTTTTTATTTCATTATACCTACTGTTATTTTATTATCATATGTATGCCTTTATAGTATAAATTAATATTATATGTATAAGTATCAGTAACGGTCCAATGAAATCGCATGCATTCATTGTCGGTCGTCTAGCCAGATGTGACGTTCGTCACATTTTTCCCAGCAAACTGCCGACCGTCAAGCTAGACGTGACGACTGTCAATCCTGCCATGCATGTGACGATTGACCAGCCTTATCTGACCTTCATCAGCCTTGCCTCCCACGCCCTGATATGCATGTGACAACCATCAACCTTGCCTCTCACGCTCTTAGATCTCGTGACCACGTAAGTTTGACTACAAGACCACACCGTTTAATTTTTTTTTTATTTCTAAAAATTCCATCTTCCATTATTTAAACCCCATAATTCCAATTATCTACCACCATTCCCACTCATTCATTCCTTATAATTCCTACAACCCCCAACTTTCAAAACCGTAAAACAAAAAAAAAATAAAACCATTCATTACACACTCATAATCTCCATCTATTTAAACCACTTCTTCTACTATCCTAATATCACCACCATTCACTACCTTCTTTGCACTACACAAACACCTTCCCTTCTCGTCTTTGTCCAATATATCATGGCCGCCCATAGAAATCAAATCAATCGAGGAGAAACTGACATGAATCATCTTGTGTTCCGACAAGGCGAAGCTGGTGAAATCCAACAGGAAAGATACCAGAAGTTTTATTAGCGAGGATTGACACCCACAAGATATCTCGACAAAGACTGTTTACGCAATTTAGGGTTGTATGACAGTATGCAAGGTTTTCTAAACAAAGCAGGCCTGGGATTTGTAAGCACGTTAGGCTTACCCACCTACGAGGCTCTAACATTGGAGTTCTTAAGCTCCTACTTCTACATCACTCCCACTGACGCCGATGCAAATCTTTTTGGAGCAGCCACATTTCGTATGTTCAACCAGGAATACACGGTGAACCAGGATATTTTTAGCGACATGTTTCGTTTCCCTCGTGGAGACAATGTGCAATACTGAATTCCCCTTGAATTGGATTGGAACAGAACGTCATATGAATTATGGGAGAGAATATCCAGTGAGCATAATGTCGCTCCCGAAGCGCGTTACTCCTCTCACATCCATAATTCGAACATTCACTACCTTCATCGCACCCTGGCCAGCACTATTTTTGGAAGAACCAACAACAACAAGGTCAACACCAAGGAGTTATATGCTCTCCATTGCGCCTTCGCGCTAAACCTTCGCCTGAATCCAAGCACCTTTCTGATGGCTCACATTCAAAATCTTGTAACAAGAGACGGGATTATGCCTTTCTGTATTGGAGGTATCGTCACTGCAATAGTAGATCACCTGAACCTGAGAGGGAGAGTCCTAAATATACCCTCTCTGCCAGCAGTGTTCTTGGACATTAACAATTGTCGAGCCGGTCTCCTTATTAAGGTAAGAGAAGCAGGAGGGTATTATCTTATGGTGAGGAATAATGAAGTTCGTAGTGTCATTTTTCCAAATCCAAATACTACGAACTTAAGCATTGCAAACAACTAGTTATACAACCTCAACGCCCCCGAGCCTAGTCTCAATGCACAAGGAAACCAAGGAGAAGCCAATAATGATGATGTCGATGAAATAGAATAAGAATTAGAGCATAAAGCACCTCAACCTGACATTCAACCTCCCGAAGCCCAAGAGCCATAAAATGCTAATCCATCTGCCACACTTGATGCCATCTACGCTGCAATACTGCAGCAGAATCAATCATCTAGACCACCATGTCCAGAAGCAATCAAGGAATCCTAAGGATTCATTTCATACTCCTGTCTCTTGTTTCTTTCGTTTGAGATTTTGAATAGTAACATGGCCTAAGGCCATGCTAACATCACCTTATGGCCAGGTTAGTTCATAAATCATGTTTAATAAAACAAAGAGCAAAACTAAAATAGTTAACCATAACAACAAATTAAAAGGGCTGAAACGAAAAAAACAAAAATGTTATGTACATACTTGGAAATGAAAGGGAAGATTATTCACATATTATGCCAGAAACAAAGGATTCAACGATAAGAGTGACTTACCTTGCTTCAATCTGGAACGTGTGCTGGACCTCAAGTGGTTGCCCTGAATGCTTCTAGATTCGAAGGGAAGAAATGAAGGTTACGTTTCTAATGCTGGATTCGAAGGAGAAGAACAAATATGATGTTCTTTCTACTGGATTCGAAAGGTAACAAGTTGTAGGGATGTTTCAGATTTTGGGTTTCTGTTTGATGAGTATTTAAGTGTTTGAGAGTTTGATGATTCGAGAGTGTTTGAGAATTTTGAAGATTTGTTCCTCTAGCCAAAATCTGCCAGGGTTTTCTCTCGTTTCCTCTCTTCTTCTCCCCTTTTTGATGTGCAAATGAACTCTCTATTTATAGAGAAATTTTTTGAATGAGCAGCTTTTTTGAAGGAATAAAATATAATTTATTTGAAGGGCAAACATCCACTTGTGTCACCTTTTTATAATCCCAAGATAAAAGTATTAAAATCAATGGTTGAGATGGGTGTCTCCTAGTTTATAGGGAGTAAATGTGTAGAAGAGGCAGGCACAAGGCTCAAGAACTTTCTAAAAAAGGTAGTGATGTCATCAATAGCAAGTTGGCTTGGAGAACAAGTAAATATGGATTGAGGCGCAAGTTAGAGGCCTATGTAGCCTGACCTATGAACAACTTGACTCTTTGAATCGGATCCTTCATCTTTCCATAACCTTTGACCAGGCTCAATAAAACAACATTTGTTCCACCAGTTGTGTATCCTTCGACTGGACCAACAGTGTGTTCTTTGAATGGCTCTCTTCAGCTGAGTATGCTACTTTGAGCCTTCTTGTTTTTGATCACTTAGGCCCAAACCTTCGACCAAACTCAAAAGTAAGCAAAACAAATCATGGCAAGTCTTTCGAATGGGCCACCCAAATTGTGTGTCATAATGTAGCGCTATGTTTGTCAAAGGATTTAAGGGAAGAAATGAAGCTTTCCACATAGGGGGGCACATGCCCAAACGAAAGAAGCATGTTATGCTTGCAGATATGCCCAGACGAAAGAGGCATGCAGGAAGCAAATTATGCAATCGAAGGATTCCAAAATGAGGCTTTTTGCCTTGGAATCAAAGGAGGCTACAATAGGATTTTTTCCTTGTGCATGCTAGCATGGTGGGCGCCTCTTGCATGCATGAAGGAAGTTGTGGCTCAATCGAAGGCTACCTATAGCCAGCCATCACTTTGTGAGTCAAAGTAAGCATGAAGGGGAATATTTTTCCAGTCAACACAGGTATGCAAGCATCAAACATCCAATCGAAGCAGGAACATAGGCAGCCCTTGTATTATGAATTATGTGAGGCCAAAGATGCAATCTAAGGTTGCATGTAGGAAGCTCCTGCCTTTTGAATCAAAGCCAACGTGCTAGAGGCCAACGCCAAATCGAAGGATGCAAAACAAGCTTGCATCGATGAAGGCCAAAAGTCCAATCGAAAGATGTAAACCAAGCTTGCATTGAAGAAGGCCAAAGGTCCAATTGAAGGATGCAAACCAAGCTTGCATTGAAGAAGGCTAAAAGTCCAATCAAAGAATGTGAATCTAAGAAGACTCGCTTTTTCTCCAAATTTGTCAAAATATTATTTTTATCTGTTTTCCCTTTTTTAAAATTTTCCTCTTTAACTTGATGTTGGAAAATCCAATTGTACCTGTTTAAGCTTGAATCTTGAGAATCCTTGTGAGAAACGCCTTGAGACATGAGAGGGAAAATTTTGGGGTACAACATCTGCCCCTGTTCAATCTTCTTAAACCTGAAAAGCGAGTATGGCACGTTGGCGTTCATAGCTTGAAGGTAGAAGATGATTGAATACTAGAGTGCCCAAAAATTTTCACTTGATGATGTGATGGTCGATTGTGTAGCGAGTGGGCTTAAAGATGCCATTTGGAGAGATGATGGAGAGTTTTAGGAGATGCGCTTAGAGATGCCATCTAGGGAACATGCTGATTTCATGAGAGATTCCTTTGTGGAGATTCTTGTTCCTGTCGTTGAGGAGGACTCTACGGAGGAATGTTTAGGGAAATATAGTTTAGGAATATCGGTTGTCCATTAATCTACTGGGGAGTTATCTCTTGACTGGAGAGGTGAAAGTTAAATGCTATCTGGTCAGGATCCATGCTTCACAGGGACTTGCTAAGGGCAATAAGGCTGACTTCTATCTGGTCGTATTCCAGGCTTCACAACGACCTATTGGGGAATATGAAATTAACTTCTATATGATCGGTTCTAGGCTTCGCAGTAATTGTAGATATTGAACTATTATCTAGTCGTATCCAGGCTTTAGTGATTTGAAGAAATTAAGTTGTTATTTGGTCGGGTCCAAGCTTCACAGTAATTAACG
Organism: Vicia faba; assembly: GCA_948472305.1. Lineage (NCBI taxonomy): Eukaryota > Viridiplantae > Streptophyta > Magnoliopsida > Fabales > Fabaceae > Vicia > Vicia faba. The sequence continues at coordinate 1,695,732,219 of OX451737.1, read as the reverse complement.
AAATAAACTGCTATCTGGTCGGACTCTAGGCTTTACAGTATCTTTAACTGGATAAGAATCAGAAAATATTAGGGTCGATTTACCTGAACCAGAGAAAGCATCTATAGAAAAGAATCAGAATAAATCATCTCTTGATTTAAAGTGAACTAGCAGAGGTCTTGAGTTATCTTTAACTGGATAAGAATCCGAATAAATCATTGGTCGATTTAAGCTGAACCAGAGAAAGTATCTACTGGAAAAGAAATCAGAATAAATTATTGGTCGATTTAAACTGAACCAACAGAGGTCTTGAGTTATCTTTAACTGGATAAGAATCAGAATAAATAATTGGTCGATTTAAGCTGAACCAGAGAAAGTATCTACTGGAAAAGAAATCAGAATAATTCATTGGTCGATTTAAACTGAACCAGCAGAGGTCTTGAGTCATCTTTAACTGGAATAGAATCAGAAAAATCTTATGGTCGATTTAATTGAACCATAGAAAGTATCTACTGTAAAAGAAATCAGAATAAAGCATTGGTCGATTTAAACTGAACCAGCAAGGGTCTCGAATTATCTTCAACTGGAATAGAATCAGAGAAATCTTTGGGGTTGATTTAACTGAACCATAGAAAGCATCTACCGGAAAGGAATCAGAATAAATCATTGGTCAATTTATATTAAACCAACAGAGGTCATGAGTTATCTTTAACTGGAATAGAATCAGAAAAATCATAGGGTCGATTTATACTGAACCAGAGAAAGCAACTACCAGAAAAGAATCAGAATAAATCATTGGTCGATTTACACTGAACCATCAGAGGTCTTGTGAATATGATATTCTGAGGAAGATGCTGGAATTTCTCTTCGGCAGAGGTAACCTTTGAAAAGACTATCAGGTCATATAAGCAGTTAGTGGTGTCTGTTGATTGATCTTTCCTGAAAACGTAAAGAGTTAGTCGTATGCAATGTCAAGATGTATAAAATGCACTGTGTAATGATATTATCCAAATAAATGAGATTGTGTTGTATGCAATATGTATGCGCCTTCCATGATGTATGGACATGGAATGCTGTTGCGATGATTCCTAGTCTGGGAAAATAAATCCCTGACTGTTGATGGAGATTACTGGGAAGATGGATCCCGGGTTGCCTTTTGGTAGATGAGGATAATTATTCTCTCATTTCCGTTGGGGGTGATAAATAGAGAAGATTTTTTGGGGATTTCCTCTTTCCGTTTGAGGATACTCTGCCGGAGACCTTTGACTTCTGCTTGAAAATGCTCCGTTGGGGAGAAGATGCTCTATTGGAGGATTTTACCAATATAGAGAAATAAATTCCATTGGAGGATGAATTTCTACAGTTAGAGAAATAAACTCTACCAGGGATGAGGATTTATAAACTGTATGAGATTTGTAAAACTCAGTTGGGGCAAAGATTTGAACTCTCTGAGGGAATTTTGCTAGATATGATAATTCCTGATTGGGGAAGAAGAGGTCAAAACTTTGGTTTCCAGTCTACGGGGACATAGACATCGGTAGGACGTATGTTGAGGATGTAACAATGACTTTGCAGTAGGACGCCTCTGCCTTTGTACCTGCTGGAGAAAATAATTGCGGGGACTTTGTGGATGGTATTAGTGTCATCCTAACTCCTGGGGTTTTTAGTAGATGTTGATCGGGGCAATAAGTCTTCAACTGATAGACAAGTGACGAGATGACGGGACATAGTCGTATGCTTTAATCCCTAACTTTTGTCTGGACCTCCTTTTCAGGTTTTCAGTCCACCGGGATATCCTTTTTTACCCAAGCCGCCTTCTCAGGTTTTCGACTTGCCGGGTGTACAATTTTTTTGTATATATCCCTAATTTTTGCGTGAACCTTTTTGGTTCGCTGGGATGCCCTTATTTTGCCTAGGCCATTCGACCTAGCGGGTCTTTGTTCATGCGTAGTATTCTCCGACTATTTCTGCGTTCATCGGATGCGGAGAATTGTCACTGTCCATAGTAGTAAGTGTCGCCACACTGCCCGGAGATGTTTTCTTGATTGCCCGTGATTCATTGCTGGAATTCATGTCCAATGCCCCAAGTGATGCAGATGTGCCTCTGGCTATTTGCCATTTTTGAAAGATTCCTTGAATCTTGACTTGACTGCCTCAGATCAGCTGTATATCATGCCATGCCCCGTGATTATGAAGGGCCTGTTTCAGGATGAAGTGATTTTGTCCATTGAGAGGATCTTTGTTCACTGAATGTTCATTGTGCGAATTTCTTTGCTGTTCGAAAAATTAGCCAAATGCAAACAATGTCATTTAAAGAATGCAAAGCTTATGTCTGTCTTGGAGTTTGAAAATTCATTTTTCATTAAAACAAATAAATTTTGTAAGAGTGTGATGTCAACTCAGGATTTGTAGCAATCCTTACAGGAGTCAGGATACCTTTTTGTAACGATATGCTTTCGAACTAAACTATGCTTCAGTTAGGACTTTTAAGGGTTGTAACATGGCCTAGTTCACGGTTTAAGAAACAAAAGATAAAGGCTCAAAATTTATTTTTACCCAACCCATTCTTCGTGATGTTCTTCAGTCCTATGCTCAGGTAATTGTGCATTTTAAATCCTAATTGAGTTTGGCATCTGATATTTCGGTGATGGTTCGGAATTTGAACGTTTGTTTGAGAAGGCAGTCATATTTGTAACCTGTCTTTTTTTTGTTGAAGATTTGTAGTACCTCTTTTTTTTTTATTATCCCAGTCTTTTGCATGAACTGTTTCTTTTGTGATTACAGACAGCGGGATGCCCCCCAGTTGTTTTCTTAAGTCTCCTTCATAGGTTTTGACTTAGCGGTCTTTTCTTTTGAAAGATAATGACTGCCTGCCTTGGAGATTATGGGGAACCATCACCATCTTTGGAGAGCATATTCTACACTATTTGTCGTGTATGGAGATAGAACTTGTGACCGAATACACATCTGAATTAACTGAGAAAACTACTCTACCGCAGGTTATGATTAAGGGTTTTAATTTGTGTGAAAAGAAAGACTCCTACTTCTTAGGCTCAAAGGGGTTAACTAGGGATTATCTTCCTTATTACTCCACTGTTTAGGATTTGAAAGAACGCTTGTACATCATCAGCAAGGTCTATTCAAAAGCATATTGTAGAGATTATGGTATCATTTTCTTCATCCCCCCTTTAAAGGCTTGTAGCTTGTAACCGAGAGTCGAATATCACAAAAAGGAAGTAAGAAAGCAGTTTGAATACCATGACTATGAAGTAATTTAAGACAAACATATGCAATGTATTGATGAAATGAAAAAGTTTGACATAAAGGTAAGTGTTCAAACAAATCAAAAGAAAATTACAAATTTAAAATTCTAAAGAACTAAAAGCCTCCTTGTTAAAACTATTCACTTCAGGTGGTTTGCCTTTAGGGGATAGCAGAAGAATTCCAGTTGACCATCTTGTGCGAATTCCAACACTCCTTCATCGATCAGGTCTTGAATTTTGTATTTTAATGTCCAATAGTTATTAGTATCATGCCCTGGACTGTTGGAGTGATATGCACACCTTGCATTTGGATTAAACATTGGAGAAGAAGTATTGGGATTTGTAGGAGGATCCCTCAACATAACCAAATTCAACTTCAACATGTGTTGCAGGACTTGCGACATGGGTATGTGAGTATGGTATATTTCCTAGTGAGCGAATCCCACCTACGCCGATTACCCTGTTGTTGTTGGCGAAGTTGTGGTTGGGCTCGTAATGTAGCAGTAACTTGGAAAGGTCCACTCTCCACCAAACCAACTTTTTGTCTTATCGGAGGCTGATTGATGACTTGGTCCTCAGCCTTGCCTGCTTGCTTCATACGATTGCGTCTGTCTTGATGAAGCTTGTTGACAATAGCCCTCAGCTCTTCTTGTCCCCCGGCTAGGCCTTGGATAAGAACCATCTACCCCAGAATCTGGATTCTCATTGCTTCTACCTCAGCCTGCAGTTGCTTCAACTATTCATCCTTGTTGTTGTCAGGATGTTTCCTGGTCATATTCTCGACAAGGAGTGCTTTCAACTCTTCTTGTCCCTTGGATAAATTTAGGAACATTTCCTTGAATTGAGCATCTTGAGTTTGGAGATCTTTGTTATATTGTTTGAGAGATATTTTCCTTGTTAAATAAACAGCGAGAAAATGAGAGACTTGTATTGGAAGACCTGTTATGATATGACATGCATGTAATGTTTTCAAGGATCTCGCGGGGTAAACAAGAAAATGTTAAGAGTTGAATGCATATTTTAATGAAGAACTCCCGTATCATTGACCGTCCTTCTACGAGAATCAATCTCACCATATCGAGTGGGTCATAGCCCCTGACTCAAGTTATTGCTTTCGTCTTTTGACAACATTGGCTAGAGGAAAATAAATCCTCTTGCCCCTTGCTAGACATATGGTTCAACGTAACCTGCATTACAGACCGCTGAGATCCTTGAAATGGTTAAGGAAATTCTATGGTATGATGTTATGATGTGTATGCTCTGTGTCAAGCAAGACATGCAGGGTGATGAAGACAAGTATGTCTTGCAAGAAAACTATTATGTTCTATAATGGCTATGAACAAATTCGGCAAAGAGTTTAAGTCGTTAGATTGTGAAAGGAAGCGAGTAACACAAATAGTCTTAGGTTCAGGCTTGCATGAGTTCCATAGGTATGTATCCTCTTGAAGTTTGATTGGTTCAACCGGTCCAATAAATAGTAACTGGGTTCTAAGGGATCTCAATATCACTGATCTTTCCTACAAGTTTCATTCCGTTAGAAAACTGACTTGCCACCAAACAAAACTCAGGAGTCGGATCTCAACGAGTGTAGTATCGAGTATGAACTGAATTAGTACTACACCAAAGACAACTATCTCACTACTTCCTAATGACCATGTTGTTCAATTAATTCTAAGTTCAGTTGATGTTTCATGACACCATGCAGTGACCCCGTATTCTCCTTGATTAACTCAAGGTCTACCGGTACCCACCAAAGTGTCACATCAACGTAGCTATGGCTTCAACCGTGTCGGTATACCCCGCACATTTTCCATGATCTATTTCTACTTACCTAAAAGGTTTCCCCAGATCTAGGTGTAGGGTAATAACCTAAACAATACCTTTAAAAAGTAAAGCAATCAAAACAGACAAGGAAAAACAAATTAGAAATGTACAAGATCCTAAGGTAAACCCCACTTTTCTTATTTCCCCAGCAGAGTCGCCAATTGTGATACGGTGGCAGAATCGACTGTTTAATACTGGCTTTGCGTTTTGTATTTGCAATGTTGCTATAAGCAAGAGTCGCCATTGAATTTTCTTTTATCCAAATTAAGGAAAGGGTGAAAAGAACAGAAAGAAGACCTTTCGAGATGTTTTCTGAGTAAGGGGTAGATTATGGAAAGGGAAGGTGTTAGCACCCTTTCCATCCGTAGTTATCTACGGGCTCTTATATGCTAGCTAATTTTTACATATCTTGTGCTTTGTGTGTTTTGAAAATGCCTTATGTAAGTACGAAGTGCACCTAAGAGGGGGGGGTGAATTAGGTACTTTAAAAAATTCTGGTTTTAGTCATGATGGATATTATTTTTCTAGATTATGGTGAGTTTATGAAAGAGTAAAGTGCATAAAAATAAAGAGAAACAAGCGATATATCCTGGTTCCCCTCACATTCTGAGAGTACCCCAGTCCCCTTTCAACATGAAAGAGATTTCCTTATTGTGGCAAACTTAAACAAGAACTACCAAAAAGCCAAGAACAATCCTATTGGACCAAGAACAATCCTCTCAAAGTGACTACACTTGTATCCAACAATCCTGGAAAGACAAGATTTAAAAAACCACTTAAACTTATTTCCAACAATCTTGGAAAAATAAGTAAGTATTTATCAATATTTGATTTTGAGTGAGTTGAGTAATAATGATCACTTAGAGTGATTTAATCAATGAATGATCTTCTCTTTCAATGATAATATTGTACAATGACTCAAGATATATAAATGCTCAAATTTTCTGGTTTAACAATATGTGAAAGTGGGCAGAAAACTTATGTATGAAAGTGAAGAAAAGCTTGAGTTTTGTATTTTGAAAATTCAGAAAATATATTTGGAAGAGGTGTTGAAAATTATTTTGAAAATGAGTATTTATATGTTCATAGCACCTTTTTGAAACATCATAAGGTTCTGTAAATGAATCATGAACAATTGCCAAGATTGAGTGAAAGGTTTCCATGAAAAGATATTATGAACAGGCATGTGCAAAGCCGCTATTTTTCAAAATCGTGCAGCATGCAATCGATTGCACCCTTTGTGTAAATCGATTGCACGGGGTTTCAACAACTATATTTTCAAAAGTTTTAAGTGTGTAATAGATTGAACAAGAGTGTAAATCGATTGCATGTGAAGTCAGTAGCAAAATTTGATTGAGTGCAATCGATTGCACAAGCAATGTAAATCGATTGCACTGAGGAACAGTAGCAAATGTTTTGAAAATTTTAAGCATGAAATCAAATGCACTAATATGCAAATCGATTGCACTGAGAAACAGTAGCAAAAGATCTGAAAAATTGAAGCATGCAACCGATTGCACTAATATGCAAATCGATTGCACTCAAGTGAAAAATGAATTTTAGCTTAGAAAAACTTGAGTAAGGATTTATAAAATATTTCTTTTCACCATTGAGAATCTATGTCATAAGATCAAAGTATTATCATTATACCTTGAAGTTTGCTAAGAGCTTGAACTGAAGATCTTATCCATAAATGCTTTGAGCTTGATCAAAAAATCTTTGCCTTCTTTGCCAATCATGGTTTGTCTTCATCAAAACAAAAGTTCATTTGAGAAGCTTGATTTTACATTCTCCCCCTTTTTGATGATGGAAAACAATCTTGCTTGATGCGTTGTAATTTCTGGAAAGAGCTTCTCCCCCTAAGATGCATAACTCCCCCTATGTTTGAGAAGGTTGGAATTCTTTGAATTTGTTCATCTTGGTTGGAGAGTACCTTAAAAAATTAAGACAAGGAAATATACAAGCATAAAGTATCACATCCTTCTCCCCATTTGACATTATCAACAAGAAGGGAAAGATGCAAAAAACAAACAGTAATAAAACAATATTTCGAGGAAAACTTTAATTAAACATGCAACACAAATTGTCTAACGATTACAAAGAAATTAAACAAACAAAACATAGAATAACTGGAGAAGGACATAACAAAAAATAGTAGATATAATAAAGTTGGATAGAACTTTATGGTTGATGCAAGTCCCGGTTGTTATAGGACCAAGATCCTTGATTCAGAAATTGTTGTTGTAGAGGAGGTTTTGTGTAATGTCGTGGAGGTGCAACGGGATTATTTAGATCATATGGTGGAATGTGAAGATGAGAGTAAAGGTAAGAAAATTGTTGATTCACATCTGTGCGGAAGTCATTAATCCGGGTTGTTGTAGAGTCATTGATCGCATTCCACTGGTTGTTGATGTTGGTGTTCATGGAAGCAAATTGTTGAGACATGAAATCCATAAGATCTTGATTGCTTGGACCAGAGGGAGCAGTAGGTGGAGGAGGTGCAGCTTCACCACCTTCGACTTATTGATCGTTCCCTTCATCACCAACCACATCTTCACCAATGTAAGTGATAGTTTTTGTTTTCGGATTGTAATGCACGCCCATTCTTGAGTCAACATTCTTGATGGAAATCTTATGCAGATTTGGATCCATATTGACTTTCTCAAACCCAGCAAAATCCACTCCAAATTCCTCCATAATTAATGTAGCAAAATAAGCATATGGTAGAAATTTCTATTTTGCATCAACTCTCAGCATATGAACCATTATAAGTCTTGCCCAATTAACCGTTATTCCTTTCTTTGTTGCATAAATCAGCTGCATTTCCAGGTCGGTCACAGTGCAGTGGTTTCCAGCTCTTGGAAACATAATATAGACCATAAAGTAATGAAATAGTCGATCGTCTATATAAAATTTACCTGCACTCCATGAGTCTCTGGATGGAATTACTCCGCCTAGACCATGAATCCTTTTGGCAGGGAATTCAGCTTCACTTAATCTCCCAATGCTGTAATAGAAATCCTTTTTCTGGTAGTCATCCCATGCCTCGTTTTCAGGGTCATACAGGGAACTTCCAGTGTAGGGAATATGAAGAATCTCACCAACAACCTCAGGAGTTAGAGAGATTCGAGTACCCAGCACATATGACACCATTTTGCCTTTATGGGGAGTTAAATTGCTAAAAAACACTCTTACTAGATCTGGATAATATGGACCAAATGATGAAATTAATGGTTCTAGTCCATAAGCAGTTAAATCATTTTGAAAAGAGAAACATTCTTGGGGAAAGGATGATAGCATACCATATTTAGGTTTGGACACTATTTTTCTTTGAAAGTCCTTTGTGAATCTGGCTTCTTGTTCTTCGGTGAGAGATGAAAGCAATGGATTAGAGGATGAATCAACCTTTTTCTTCCCTTTTTCTGAAGCTGACACCTTCCTTTTTTGTCTTGAAGCCATGGGTAAGGTATTTTAGTGTTTTGAGGATTTTAGGTTTTTTGAGAGAGAAGGGTGTTTGATGAGCTGAAATTTGGATATGATTTGAGTAGATAGAAATGAGTGGGTTGTATTTAAGTTTATTTGTCTTGGGAATATGAGAGAGAGGAATTATGACCAACAAATATTTCTGTCATAAAAGCATGTTACAGTAGGTGCAATTGATTTGCATACAGATGCAATCGATTTGCACATAAAACAGAACAAAAATAAAACTGAAACACACAGAGTGCAATCGATTTGAACTTATGGTGCAATCGATTTGCACTTGAAACAGAAAGGTTAGAATTAAAAACACTCTTATGCAATCGATTTACACTATTGTGCAATCGATTTGCATCAATCAAAAATGACCAAAAACATATTTTTCTTGAATTTAAACACCACTTAACATATATATTCACATATAGAATGGTTAAAAACATATATATAAAATTATAACAAGGATAGAAGGCACCTTATATGTCGTGTTCGTCAAGTATGGAAAGCTCTCGACGAATCTTGTAAAATGGTTCTCTTGCCAAAGGTTTAGTGAAGATATCGATAAGTTGATTATGAGTATCTACAAAGGTTACCTCGACATCTCCTTGAAGTACATGATCACGAAGGAAATGATGTCGTATGTCTATGTGTTTAGTTCTTGAATGCATGATTGGATTCTTCGTAATGTTTATTGCACTTGTATTGTCGCACCGTAGAGGAATGCATCCTAGATCGAGTCCGTAGTCACGAAGTTGTTGTTTGAGCCACAAAATTTGAGCGCAACTACTACCCGCTGCAATATATTCTGCTTCGACCGTGCTAAGAGCAACGCATGCTTGTTTCTTGCAGGCCCATGATACTAATTCATTTCCAAGGATGTGACAAGTACCACTTGTGCTTTTTCTATCAGTTTTACAACCTGCATAATTCGCGTCAGAATAACCAACTAAGTTGCAATTACTACCTTTAGGATACCGTAATCCAACATTTGTTGTTCCTTTGAGATAATTCATGATCCTCTTCACCACCGTGAGATGAGATTCCTTTGGATTTTCTTGAAAGCAAGAATAGAGACAAACACTAAACATTATGTCAGGACGGCTAGCCGTCAAATATAATAAGGATCCAATCATACCTCGATACTTTGTAATGTCGATGGAAACACATAATTCATCTTGATCAACATATGTACCGGAACCCATTGGTGTAGACATTGCCTTACAGTTATCCATGTCAAATCTTTTCAAGAGTTCCTTGCAATACTTGGATTGGTTGATGAAGATGCCATCTTTTAATTATTTGATTTGAAGTCCAAGAAAATAATTCATTTTACCCATCATGGACATTTCAAATTCTCCTTGCATCATTGCTAAAAATTCTTCACACATTTCTTGGTTTGAAGATCCGAAAATTATATTGTCAACATAGACTTGAGCTAGCAAAGTGTCATCTTTTATTTTCTTGATAAATAGAGTCTTGTCAACTTTTCCCTTTTCAAAACCTTTTTCGCATAAGAAGTTGCTTAAACGATCATACCATTCCCTTGGTGCTTGTTTCAATCCATATAGAGCTTTTCTTAATTTAAATAAATGAGATGGATTCTTGAAATCTTCGAACCCCGAGGGTTGCTTAACGTAGACTTCTTCAGTGATATATCCATTCAAGAATGCGCTTTTGACATCCATTTGGAAAAGATGAAAATTTAATGAGCAAGCATAGGAAAGTAAGAGACGGATAACTTCTAACCTTGCAACCGGAGCGAAAGTTTCTTCAAAATCTATTCCTTCTTCTTGATTGTAGCCTTGTGCTACCAACCTTGCTTTTTTTTTAACAATTATTCCATTCACGTCAAGTTTGTTTTTAAACACCCATCTTGTTCAAATAATGTGTTTGTTTCTTGGCCTAGGGAAAAGTTACCAAACTTGATTCCTTTCAAATTGATTTAATTCTTCTTGCATAGCGATAATCCATTGGTCGTCGCCTAAGGCTTCATCAACTTTGGAAGGTTCAATTTGAGAAACAAACGCCATGTTTAGGCAAGCATCTTTGAGATTTAATCTTGTTGACACACCTTGACTTATATCACCAATTACTTTATCGATAGGATGATATCTATGAGTTCTCCATTATTTTGGTAGATCATTGAGATTTGATTCTTGTTGGGGTGATTCTTCGTGTTGAATTGGTTGATCTTTGGAAGTATTTTCTTGAGGACCTTCTAGTATTTCATCATCATCATTATCACACACAATATTATCCTCGTTGTAGGGGTTAGATTCATCAAAAGATACATGCATTGATTCTTCAATTGTTAAATTTATTTTGTTGTAGATTCTATATGTCTTACTAGAAAGAGAGTAGCCAAGAAAAATACCTTCATCAGATTTTTCATCAAACTTACCAAGGTTATCTTTGTCGTTGTTTAAGACAAAGCATTTGCATCTGAAAATGTGAAAGAAAGCAATTTTTGGTTTCCTCCCTTTGAAGAGTTCATATGGAGTTTTCTTCAAGATCGGTCTTATGTTAACTCTATTGCTAACAAAACATGTCGTGCTCACCGCATCCGCCCAAAAATATTTTGGAAGCTTTGAGTCGCTAAGCATTGTTCTAGCAAGCTCCACAAGAGACCTATTCTTTCTTTCGACTACTCCATTTTGTTAAGGAGTCCTTGGTGCAGAGAAGTTGTGAGATATTCCATGTTCTCCACAAAATTCTTCAAATAGGGCATTTTGAAATTCTCTGCCATGATCACTTCTTATGGAGACAATTGTTAGAGACTTCTCATTTTGAATTTGTTTAGCATATTTCTTGAACTCCTTGAATGCATCACTTTTCTGCACTAAAAAGAATGTCCAAGTATATCTAGAGAAATCATCAAAAATAACCAAAGCATATACATTACCCCCGAAACTTCTTGTTCTTGTTGGACCAAATAAGTCCATCTGTAACAATTGTAGTGGCCTTTTAGTAGACTCCACATTCTTATATTTAAAAGTTGATTTTGTTTGTTTCCCTTTTTGACAAGCATCGCAGAGTCTATCTTTGACGAAATTTCTCTTAGGCAACCCAATGACAAGATCATGCTTGATTAGTTTATTCAAGTGTTCCATGTGAATATGAGCAATTCTTTTGTGCCACAGCCATGAATCATTGTTGTTCGCCATGAGACATTTTACCTTAAAATATGGATCATCAAGGGAAATCATGAATATATTATTGATTCTTTTACCTTTAAGTATAACCTCATGTGTGACTTCGTCTTCTATCAAGAATTCATCCTTGGCGAAATTGATCTTGAAGCCTTTGTCACAAAGTTGGCTAATACTAAGAAGATTGTGCTTTAGTCCTTCAACATAAAGAACATCTTCAATGGATGTGAAAGGTGGAGCACCAACTTTGCCTTTGCCAAGGATTCTTCCCTTATTATTGTCTCCATAAGTGACAAAACCCTTGGCCTTTAGCACTAGATTTGAAAATTGGTTTATGTCTCCCGTCATATGATTTGAACAACCACTATCAAGATACCAAAGATTGCATGTGGTCTTCAAGCATACATGAAAAACAAATTAGGCTTTGTTAGGTACCTAAGTTGCTTTGGGTCCTTCGTAATTAGTGCCTTTCTTTACCCACGCATAATGCCCACTTGCCACACTAAAGGTTCTAACATAGAAATTTTGATGCGGTGGGAGAACTGACTTGAGGTTTTGCGTTTGTGTTCGCAAATGTTTCGGTATAGCAAGAGTCGCCAGCGACTTTTTATTTTATCCAAAGGAAAGGTCAAAAAGAACAGGAAAGACCTTTGAGATTGTTTTTGGGTTCGGGGGGTAGATTATGAAAAGAGAAGGTGCTAGCACCCTTTTCATGCATGGTTTTCCATGGGCTCTTAGTTACTTGTTTTAGATCACTTGCTTTGGCTTTTCAATTGTTTGAAATTGTGATTTTGTGTGTGGTTTTGAAAATATTTTGAAAAGAGGCCTTTTTCTAGGCAACCTTTGTAATGATTCTTGTTTGAATGTATACAAAGGTGTTTGTCTTTTGAAAAATGTTTCAATGTTTGAAAGTTTGTTTTGGGAAATGTTTTGAAATTGTGTTGTGTGCTTTGAAATTAGCAAGGATGTTTGCAAGTTTGATCAAGTAACTAGGAGTTGTCTACCCTACTCAAAGATCTTTCCTACACATTTTTAACCCTTTGACATTGTTGTTTTACCATTGTATTTGGTAAACAACCTTGTGTTTGGATGTTAAACGGGACAGGCGTGGGTCATCGTATGACCATGATAATAATGTTGCCAAGTATCTTAGCAAGTTTTTTTAGGGTCTAGATCATTTTTGTATAGGAAACCAAGATAGCTTCATCGAGGGACTATGATATTTTGTTTTGTTTTTGTTTTTCCAAGATACCTAGCATGCATACCATGGCCATTTTTAAGGCAACAAGTGGATGAAACCCTATGGGTGCTTGTGTGTATTGTGTTGTTATTTTCATGCATTTTTTCCTTGTGTTTAGTCAAGCTATTTGTTTGATTTTGGTTCTTTGCATACAAACCCTAATCTTACTATCATGGCATATTTGAAAGCGATAAAATGCGTAAAAGTAAATCTAAGACTATTACAACATAATTTTGGGGAGGGGGATACAAGTTTCAATAGGGGGTATATTGCTCAAAAATAAAACGCTAATTCAACTATTAAAACCATATTGAATTTAATTGTACAAATAAATAAATAAGACATTTATTTAAATAAGCAATTAAATATAAATATGCAAAAATGATTTATTGTATTTATTTTATGTATGTAAAATAAATTATTTAATGTATCAAAAATAAGAAAAATACTATTGATTATTTTTGAAAGGGTAGAAACCCTAGTTTTTGTTTTAAGAAAATATATATATTATAATTATTTATCTATGTACAAGAAAATAAATAAAATATATACAAAAGTGTTAAAAAATTAAAATGTGTGAGAAAATATTATTTTAAGTGTATAATATAATAAAATAAAAATATATGATATTTTTGTATTATTTATAAATTTATTTTAAGCAAATAAAAGTATATATTATTTAATAAACTATTTCTATGTTCAAAAAATAATAAAAATAATAAAATAAAATGTGAAAAATTAAGAGAATATTTTAGTGATTTTTAATATTTGGAGAAAATAAATGAAAGTCAGAAAATAAAAAGAAATGAAAAAATATGGAAAAATAATGAAATGGGCCAAGGGGGTGCAAAAAGCAGGATGGAGGGTGTAAAAAGCAAGAAGAATCCAAGCCCAGCCCAAGTTGCCTTCGTCCCTGTCCTTGAGACAGAAGCAAAACACGCGCCATGTTCAAATCTGGAACTCCTGCATACGTGCTCAAAAACAAAAATTTGCAACATGAAAGTTATAGCTCTTGATCACACGATTCTAACCATGTAAAAAACTTAATCTAACTCTCAAAGACCAGAGAGAATTTCATTGGCCCTAAATCTTGACCTAGTTTTTTTTCAGTAAGTTCAACTATCAAATACTCCTAGCTCAGTTAACATAAATGAATTCTAAGCATATGTACAGCTCAAGGGCAATGAGGATTACATTTTTTCTTCACAAACCTAAGACTAATGATTCCTAAATAGAGAGATAGAAGTTTGAAATTTACCTGTTTCAGTCAAGCTCGAGTATGGCAATGAAACAAATTTCAGTGAGGCCTGAGGTTCTTTTGAGCTTGCTTGATGTTCCCTTGATCTTTCTCAATGCTTGGCTTGCTTTGAAATGGGCTAAATATGCTTGTAGAACTCAACCTGCAAAGCTTCAATGCAAAAATGGTGAAGTGTGAAAATGGAGTTACAGTGGCTTGAGAATGGTTGGGATAGTTTAGGTATGTTGTATGGAGTGTGTTGGAACTGGTTTCAAGCAAAACGCACGAGTGGATTTGGTTTTGACTTATGATTTGTAGAACTTGCCCTGTTTTGGGCAGAAATGAAGTTTTGGTGTATTTGGGTGTTTGAGAACTTGCTAGCTCGTGTTTATGACCTTAGGCAATGTGTAAAACTTGTTTGAAATGTGCACAAAGTTTGTTCTTATCAGATTCAAAAGATGTGGAGTTTTTGCAAGTTGACTTGTTTTTGAAGAAAAGGTGGGAAGTAACAAAGGCCAGGGTTGTACTTGCTATCTCAAGGCCTGCACATAGTTGGTACCAATTTCCTGATATTAGTGAACTTTGTTTGCTGCAAAAGATTGGGTCCTTGGCTCAAGATAAGCAATTTTACATAAAGCATGCTTTATGTAAATGCTATTGCCACCTTTATGCCATTTTTGGAATAAATCAATGTGCAATGCTCCATATATCAGAATAATGCCATAATCCAATGTGTTTGCATTTAATTTCTGAGTGTAGAGAGGTTTAAGGCCTGTAAAACAAGTACAATCAAGGTTTGGACAAAATTGCAAGTTGTATCAATGTGCAAAATGCCTTGGCCAAAAGTAATAATTTGCCATTTTCACACTTTCGATTCTCCCTAACCATGAATGATCTTGGAGAGTTCTTGGACATTTTGTAAATCTTGTAACATGATCTAAAATCCATCTTTGAAATGCATTTTGAGATTCCACTTGGAACTATGTGAAAAATTGCCATGAAGATAGGTCAAAATCCTGCCTAAACTAGGGCAAAATTTCACTAAGTTAAAAGTTTCATGGACCCTTGTTCACAAAATCATAACTTGAGATCCAAGCATCTTTTGGGAAAACTTTGTGAAACAAAGTTGTAGATTTTGTGGAGTACTACAACTTCCATGTTGGAAGTTTTCTTTGAATCCAATTGCATCATGGAGAAAAAGTTGGGAAAAGTTGGGAAAATATAAGAAATTTTCATAACTTAGAAAATTTCTAAGTTATGAAAATTTTCCATTTTAAACCCTAATTTTCAAAATTAGGTTTCTTGGTGAACAAGTTTCATGTTTTGACACATCTTGATGAAAAATGACCCTTGGCACTTGATTTTGACCAAAAAGTCAAAGTTTGACTTTTCAGTGTACAATTGATTTTTGATCAGGTGACTGGAAAATTCATCTGTCAATCCAATGCAATTGAGATCTTTTGAACCTTGTGATTAGGTCAAGATGATGCCATTTAGTCCTTGAATCCATGCTTGAACCCAATTTTCCATTGGCTAGGTGAAAAATCAGAAATTGCCCTTATGCAGTCAAAACCCTAAAAATGACCATTTTGCCCTTTTGATGATCTGATCAAATTTCTTAAGGAGTTGTGGTCCAAACTTGATCAAATGATTCATATGAACCTAAAATGTTGATGTGGATCAAAAATTATGAGGTATGACTGTAAATTGGCCACAGTTGACTTTTTCCCCAATACAACTGATTTTTAGGTCAAATGTCCAATTGACTGGGAAAAAATTTGATTCAAGGCTTGTAACTTGGTATGGGGAATCTTATAAGTCCAACATGAAGAATGAAAGTCACATGGGGAATTGAAATTCCAAAAATCCCTGTTCAAACTCAAACCCTAATTTTAGGTCAACAGTGCAAGGAGATGTCTTGAGCAGAGCAAACCCTAATTCTGTCTGGAGTCCAAAGTGTCTTGTGAGGGGAAATCTTGATAAAATGAGAGGGAAAATTTTGGGGTACGACAGCTGCCCCTATTCAATCTACTTGAACCTGAAGAGTTAGATTGGCGAGTTTGTCGTTCGTGACTCGAAGGTAAAAGATGATTGGACACTAGAGTGCCCGTAAATTTGCACTCGTCAAAATGTAGTTGAGAAAATGGGCTTAAAGATGCCATTTGGAGATGGTAGAATCTTGTTGGAGATGAGCTTAAAGATGCCATCCAAGACTGTTTGTTGAATTGCAGGAGAATGAACATCAGAATGGTATCCGTATATGGAACGTATCTGAGTTGTTTCTGGAGATTGAATATGTATGAGCAATGGAATGGCGTCCGTTTTTGGAGCGTATCCGAGCTGTAACTATATTTGATTCTGAATGAATAGCAGAATGACTTCCGTGTCTAGAGCGTATCTGTATTGTATCTGGATCTGAAATCTGAATAAGCGACAGAATGATATCCGTGTCTAGAGCATCTCTGGGCTGGGGAAAAGGTCTGAATGAGTGACAGAATGGCTTCCGTGTCTGGAGCACCTCTGAGTTGTATCTGAACTTTGAATCTGAATAAGCAATAGAATAGCATCCGTGTTTGGAGCATCTCTAAGCTGTTTTCCGAGCTTTGAATCTGAATAAGCAATAGAATAGCATCCGTGTCTGGAGCATCTCTAAGTTGTTTTCTGAGATTTGAATCTGAATAAGCAATAGAATAGCCTTCGTGTCTGGAGCATCTCTAAGTTGTTTTCTGAGCTATGAATCTGAATAAGCAATAGAATAGCATTCGTGTCTGGAGAATCTCTAAGATGTTTTCGGAGCTTTGAATCTGAATAAGCAATAGAATAGCATACGTGTCTGGAGCATCTCTAAGCTGTTTTCGGAGCTTTGAATCTGAATAAGCAATAGAATAGCATTCGTGTCTAGAGCATCTCTAAGCTGTTTTCAGAGCTTTGAATCTGAATAAGCAATAGAATAGCATCCGTGTCTGGAGCATCTCTAAGCTGTTTTCGGAACTTTGAATCTGAATAAGAAATAGAATAGCATCCGTGTCTGGAGCATCTCTAAGCTATTTTCTGAGCATTGAATCTGAATAAGAAATAGAATATCATCCGTGTCTGGAGCATCTCTAAGCTTTTTTCTGATTGTATATTGGTAGCTTGTTATTCTTATCCTAAAAAGGGTAAGATGTTAGCTGAAACACAAAGTTATGTTGCATGAAATGTATGATGCAATATATGTGTTTTATCAATGTTTATGATATATGAATGTAATGTATGTGCATGTAAGATGATTCACTGTATTGCTGAGGAAAATAAATCCTTGGTAGCTGGGGATAATAAAATCTTCGACTGCTGTCGGGGAAAATAAATCCTTGACCGCTCGCGGGGATTATCAAAAACTTTGACAACTTCTGTGGGGATGTGAGAATCCTTCACGACATTCCTGGAGATACAGGGATCCTTCAAGTCTTCTTGATAAACTTGCATGGGGAATCCAGAGATCTTTGATGACTATGGCTGGGGATTACACCATGGGAATCCTTACTCGGCTGGAGAATAAGGAAAATCTGACGAATCTCTACTGGGGATTAGATGAGAGAAAAACCTTGATCTGCTTGGAGAATAAGGAACACTCTGATGGCTTCTGCGGAGAATTAAAAATGAGAAACTTCGCTCTGCAGGGGATTAAAAATTATGACAAATTCATGCTGGGAGTAATAAAAACTCGGGTAACTTCACTGGGGAATTAAGAATGAGAATCTTCAATCTGCTTAGGGAAATTTGAATCCTTGGGGACTTCAAACTGGGGAGTTAAGAACGAGAATCTTCATTCTGTTGGGGAGTAAAAACTCTGTGGGGAAGAAGGCTTTTACTGCTGGAGAGTAAGTTCAGGACTTTGGGGGAAAAAGCTTATTCCTGTTTGGAAAAAATTTTAGGAGTTCGGGTGTATGCCAATCTTCTGGGGAGGAAAGAATGAGAATCCTCATTCAAGCGTTTGGTTCAGGAGTTTGGGTGTATGCCAATCTTCTGGGAGTCAAGAATGAGAATCTTCATTCAGACGGGGATATCAGGAGCTTGGGTGTATGCCAATCTTCCGAGAGTCAAGAATGAGAATCTTCATTCTGACGAGGATATCAGAAGCTTGGGTGTATGACAATCTTTAGGGAGTCAAGAATGAGAATCTTCATTCTGACGGGGATATCAGGAGCTTGGGTGTATGCCAATATTTTGGGAGTCAAGAATGAGAATCTTCATTCTGACGGGGATATCAGGAGCTTGGGTGTATGCCAATCTTCTGGGAGTCAAGAAGGAGAATCTTCATTCTGACGGGGATATCAGGAGCTTGGGTGTATGCCAATATTCCGGGAGTCAAGAATGAGAATCTTCATTCTAACGGGGATATCAAGAGCTTGGGTGTATGCCAATCTTCTGGGAGTCAAGAATGAGAATATTCATTCTAACTGGGATATCAGGAGCTTGGGTGTATGCCAATCTTCCGGGAGTCAAGAATGAGAATCTTCATTATGACGGGGATATCAGGAGCTTGGGTGTATGTCAATCTTCCGGGAGTCAAGAATGAGAATCTTCATTCTGACGGGGATATCAGGAGCTTGGGTGTATGCTAATCTTATGGGAGTTAAGAATGAGAATCTTCATTCTTACGGGGATATCAGGAGCTTGGGTGTATGCCAATCTTTTGGGAGTAAAGAATGAGAATCTTCATTCTGACGGGGATATCAGGAGCTTGGGTGTATGCCAATCTTCTGGGAGTCAAGAATGAGAATCTTCATTTTGACGGGGATATCAGGAGCTTGGGTGTATGCCAATATTCCAGGAGTCAAGAATGAGAATCTTCATTCTGACGGGGATATCAGGAGCTTGGGTGTATGCCAATATTCCAAGAGTCAAGAATGAGAATCTTCATTCTGACGGGGATATCAGGAGCTTGGGTGTATGCTAATCTTCTGGGAGTCAGGAATGAGAATCTTCATTCTGACGGGGATATTAGGAGCTTGGGTGTATGCCAATCTTTTGGGAGTCAAGAATGAGAATCTTCATTCTAACGGGGATATCAAGAGCTTGGGTGTATGCCAATCTTTTGGGAGTCAAGAATGAGAATCTTCATTCTGACAGGGATATCAGGAGCTTGGGTGTATGCCAATCTTCTGGGAGTCAAGAATGAGAATCTTCATTTTGACGGGGATATCAGGAGCTTGATTGTATGACAATATTCCGGGAGTCAAGAATGAGAATCTTCATTTTGACGGGGATATCAGGAGCTTGGGTGTATGCCAATCTTCCGGGAGTCAAGAATGAGAATCTTCATTCTGACGGGGATATCAGGAGCTTGGGTGTATGCCAATCTTCCGGGAGTCAAGAATGAGAATCTTCATTTTGACGGGGATATCAGGAGCTTGGGTGTATGCCAATCTTTTAGGAGTCAAGAATGAGAATCTTCATTCTGACGGGGATATCAGGAGCTTGGGTGTATGCCAATCTTTTGGGAGTCAAGAATGAGAATCTTCATTCTGACGGGGATATCAAAAGCTTGGGTGTATGCCAATCTTCTGGGAGTCAAGAATGAGAATCTTCATTTTGAAGAGGATATCAGGAGCTTGGGTGTATGACAATATTCCGGGAGTCAAGAATGAGAATCTTCATTCTGACGGGGATATCAGGAGCTTGGGTATATGCCAATCTTCTGGGAGTGAAGAATGAGAATCTTCATTCTGACGGGGATATCAGGAGCTTGGGTGTATGCAAATCTTCCGGGAGTCAAGAATGAGAATCTTCATTTTGACGGGGATATCAGGAGCTTGGGTGTATGCCAATCTTCCGGGAGTCAAGAATGAGAATCTTCATTCTAACGGGGATATCAGGAGCTTGGGTGTATGCCAATCTTTTGGGAGTCAAGAATGAGAATCTTCATTCTGACGGGGATATCAGGAGCTTGGGTGTATTCCAATCTTCTGGGAGTCAAGAATGAGAATCTTCATTCTGACGTGGATATCAGGAGCTTGGGTGTATTCCAATCTTCTGGGAGTCAAGAATGAGAATCTTCATTCTGACGGGGATATCAGGAGCTTGGGTGTATGCCAATCTTCTGAGGAATTATCCTAGGTTGGGGATAAAAGTTAACTGTTATCTGGTTGATTTCAAAGTTTTAAGATAACTTGCTGGGAAATTTTGGGGAAGACTGAATGGTTCCCGCTGGGGATTGTTGGTTGAAAATTTGACTTGACTGGGGAAGAAGGTTTCATCTATGCTGAGGGTCTGTATTTCAATGTTTTGGCTCCGTTGAGGATATGTATTTCAAGGTTTTAGTTCTGCAGGAGACCTAGATGATGTGTTGATTCGATTTGGTATGGGAATGGGCTTAAAGATGCCATTTGGAGAAACAGAGGAGTATTGTTGGGAGATTTATCTGAAACAGCGAAATCTGGAAGTGAATCAGAATAAACCGTTGAGAGATTTATCCGAAACAACAAAAATCTGGAATATCTTCAACTGGAGTAAGAATCAGGGAGATCTTAGTGTCGATCTGACTGAACCAGAGAAGGTCTTGATTTAACTTTGACCGGATAAGAATCGGAAAAATATTAGAATTGATTTAACTAAGCCCGACGAAAGTCTTGGAATATCTTTAACTGAATGTCGGGGAAAATAAATCCTGGACTGCTGTTGAAGAGTATGTGTGTCTTTAAACTTTGTTTAGAATGTTTCTACCGGGTATTCCTATTTCATAGTTTGAGGAGGATTCCGCTGGGAAATGTTGATCTTTTCCTTGAGAGAAAATAGAATTTTAGGATCTTCAGTCATCCGTTATTATACTGGGGTACCATCTCTGTTGAATTTTGGGAACTTCGGTCGTCCTTTATTCTATTGAGGAATCATCTCTGTTGAATTTTTGGAACTTCGATCATCCATTATTCTACTGAGGAATCCTCTCTGTTGAAGAGGAAAGTTGGATGAACTACCATCTGGTTGTGGTCCAGGCTTCATAGCTTGAATTTCGTGAGAATTTGATTGCATCTTTCCTGAAAGGTAAAGGTTAGTTCTATGACATATATCAAACAATGATGTTCTCAAAAATAAATGAGATTGTGTTGTATGATGTCTTGATGTACGGATATGAAATGTTTTCAAGATGATCTCTCGCTGGGGAAAATAAATCCGGGGTTGGTGCTGGAGAAAAGAGTTGAATTCTTCGTTTCCGATAGTGAAAATTCTGGCGACTTCAATGGGAAAAATTCTTAGGAATTTTTGAGGTCGACTTAGCTTGGAAGAGGTTATTGAAACTATGGTTGGGAGTCCTCTTATGAGAAGGAGTTTGGAGAGATTTGTCACTGCCCCAAGTAGCGGGTGTATATGGCTTTGCATTGAAATAATTGATTGTATGCAAACCTTTGTTGGGATTCACATTCAATTCCCCAAGTGACAGGGACGGAGACTTGCCCCTGGTTATTCTGCACTTGAGAGATTTCTTGAAATCTTGACTGGACTTCCCCAGGTTACTCTGTGCTTGAGAGATTTCTTGAAATCTTTACTGGATTGCCCCAGTTTTGCCGGACAATGACATGTTATGTCCTCTTGTTGATAGGAGATTTTTGCAGCGGAAGTGTCATCCCACTTGAAGTGATTTTGTTCATTGAGAGAGATTTCGTCCATCGGATATTCACTGTGTGAATTTCTTTGCTGTCAAATAAATAGCCTTATGCAAACAACGACTTTCAAATAATGCAAAGTTTATGCTTGTCTCAAAATTTTGAAAATGTGTTTTTTAGCAGAAAACTTTTGCAAGCAAAATTCAACTCAGGATTTAAAGCAAAGCCTTACAGGAGTCAGGATACCTTTTGTAACAGTATGCTTTCGAACTAACCCATGCTTCAATTAGGACTTTTGAAAGGTTGTAACGTGGCTTGGTTCACGGTTTTAAGAAATAAAAGATAAAGGCTCAAATTATATTTGTACCCACCCGCTCTTCGTGATGTTCTTCAGTCCTAAACTCAGTTAATTGTGCGTTTGAACTCCAAATGAGTCTGGAATGACATTTTGGTGATGGTTCAAACAAGTTGAGTTTGTTGGAAGGCAGTCATTTTTGCAACATTTTTCATGTTGTTGAGGATTTGTAGTGACCTCTTTCTTTCGATTTATTATCCCTAATTTTTTCCTGACTGTTCCTATTTTTGAGATTACAGTCAGCGGGATGCCCCAGTTTTCTTAAGCCTCCTTCGTAGGTTTCGACTTAGTGGGCTTTTCTTTTTGAGAGATAATGACTACCTATGTGATAAAGAACCATCACCGCCTTTTGATTCCAAAAGAATGTTTTTTATGTCATTCATTGTATTACAAGATGAGAGTTTGTGACTTTAACACGCATTTGAATTAACTGAGAGACTACCCTTCCCTAGGTTTTGATTAAAGGTTTCAATTTGTGCTAAAACAGAAAACTTCTACTTCTTTGGCTCAAAGGTGGTTGACTAGGGATTATCTTCCTTATAACTCCAGTGTTTAGGATTTGAAAGAAACATTTGTACATCGTCAGCAAGGTCTATCCAAAAGCATACTGTATGAGATTATGGCATTGTTTTTATCATCCTCCCTCTAAAGGTTTGTGTCATAAGAAGAATAAAAGCATAGTTTTAAAAATAGTGAAAACGAAAAGATGAATTCAAGACAAACATATGCAATGCATTAATGAAACAGAGTTTGACATCAATAGATAATTGTCTGAATAACAAAAGAAATTACAAATGGAAATTCAAAATGAACAAAAGCCTCTTTGTTCGAACTTGACATTTTAGGTGGAGAGCCCTCAGCTGAAGATTTTCATTTGACCATCTTGTGTGAACTCTAGCATTGTTTCTTTAATCAGATCTTTAATTTTGTTTCTCAATGCCCAACAGCTATCGGTGTCATGTCCAGGACTGTTGGAATGATACGCACATCTTGCATTTGGATTATACCCTTGAGAGGTTGTGTTGGGATGCCGAGGGGGGTCCCTTAATACAATCAGCTTGACTTCCAACAAGCGTTGCAGCACTTGGGATAATGGCATGTTAATCTCAGTGGAACTCTTTTCAGATGTATTTTGCTTAGGCCGATTACACTGTTGACATTGGTGAGGTTGTTGTTGGGCTTGTGACCCTGAAGCAAACTGGGGAGGTTTTCTCTCAGCTTCTTGTCTCAAGGGAGGCTGAATGATGACTTGATCCTCAACTCTAGTTGTTTGCCCCATTTGGTTACATCCATCCCAATGCAGTTTGTTGATGAGGGCCCTTAGTTTTTCTTGTCCTTGTGCCAGGTTTTGGATGAGATCCATCTGGCCCACCAATTGTCCCATCATCTGGATTTTCATTATGGCTATCTCAGTTCATAGCAGCTCCAACTGATCATCTTTGTTGCCCTCAGGATTTCCCATGATCATGCCCCTAGTGAGGAGAGATTTCACTTCTTCCTGCCCCTTGGATAGGTTCAAGAACATCTCTTGAAGTTGAGCTTTTTGAGCCTGGATGTCTTTGATAGTCTTCTCTAGAGCCATCTCTACTGAAATAAACAGTAGGAAGATAAAGAGACCTGAAGAGGAGAAACCTGTCATGATATGATGCGTGATATGTGGATGCATGTTTTCAAGGATCTCGCGGGGTAAACACAAGAAAATGTTAGAAATTGAATATCTTTGATTGGAGAACTTCACATCGGTGGATGTCTTTCCACGAGAATCAAGTTCACCATGTCGAGTGGGTCATAGCCTTTGACTCAAGTTGTTGTACTTGATTTTTGACGGCGTTTGTTTAGAGGAAAATGAATCCTCTTACCCTTTGGTAGACGTTTGGTTCAACGTGACTTTGCATCAAAGACCCTCGAGATCCTTGAAATGGTTATTGAAAATGCTATGGTATGATGTTATGATGTTATGTACAGATATGCGAGGTAAGAAAGTTTATATACAAATAATCATATTCACACAAAGCAGACAAGTCCTTAGGTTTAGGCTTGCATGGGGTTTGCAGGCAAGTACCCTCTTGAAGTCTAGTTGGCTCAACCTGTCCTAGAAATAGTAACCGGGTTCTAAGGAGCTCAATATCACTGGATTGTTTCCTTGTTCATTGTTTTTGTTTAGCCTCTTACCGGCGACTGAAATATTCCAAGGAAACAACCCTCAATGAGTGTAGTATCGAGTATCTACCAACTTCGGACTACACCAAAGCCGGTCATCTCACTACATCCTAAAAGGCCAAGTTGGTCAAGTAAGGTTCTAAGGTCAGTTGATGTTTCACGACACCACGCGGCGGCCCCGTACTCTTCTTGATTCAACTCAAGGGTTACCGGTACCAACCAAAGTTCAACATTAATGTAGCTACTGCTTCAACCATGTCGGTATACCCCGCACAGTTCCCTCACAATTTATTGCTACTTTCCTAAACGGTGTCCCCAAATACGGGTGTAGGATTTAAAACAAACCCAAACAAGGAACCAAAAATGTAAAGCATACAAATCAAACAAGATAAGCATGTAAAGGTGATCTAAAACCCTAAGGTAACCCCACTTTCATTAAAGTCCCCAACAGAGTCGCCAGTTCTGTGATGCGGTGGGAGAACTGACTCGAGGTTTTGCATTTGTGTTCGCAAATGTTTCGGTTTAGCAAGAGTCGCCACCGACTTTTTATTTTATCCAAAGGAAAGGTCAAAAAGCACAGGAAAGACCTTTGAGATTGTTTTTGGGTTCTGGGGGTAGATTATGAAAAGGGAAGGTGCTAGCACCCTTTTCATCCATGGTTTTCCATGGGCTCTTAGTTACTTGTTTTAGATCACTTGCTTTTGCTTTTCAATTGTTTGAAATGGTGCTTTTGTGTGTGGTTTTGAAAATATTTTGAAAAGATGCCTTTGTCTAGGCAACCTTTGAAATGATTCTTGTTTGAATTTATACAAAGGTGTTTGTCTCTTGAAAAATGTTTCAATGTTTGAATGTTTGTTTTGGGGAATATTTTGAAATTGTGTTGTGTGTTTTGAAATTAGCAAGGATGTTTGCAAGTTTGATCAAGTAACTAGGAGTTGTCTACCCTACTCAAAGATCTTTCCTACACATTTTTAACCCTTTGACATTGTTGTTTTACCATTGTATTTGGTAAACAACCTTGTGTTTTGATGTTAAACGGGACTGGCGTGGGTCATCGTATGACCATGATAACAATGTTGCCAAGTATCTTAGAAAGTTTTTTGAGGGTCTAGATCATTTTTGTATAGGAAACCAAGATAGCGTCATCGAGGGACTATGATATTTTGTTTTGTTTTTGTTTTGCCAAGATACCTAGCATGCATACCATGGCCATTTTTAAGGCAACAAGTGGATGAAACCCTAGGGGTGCTTGTGTGCATTGTGTTGTCATTTTCATGCATTTTTGCCTTGTGTATAATAAATCTAAGACTATTACAACATAATTATGGGGAGGGGAATACAAGTTTGAATAAGGGGTATATTTCTCAAAAATAAAACCCTAATTCAACTATTACAACCATATTGAATTTAATTGTACAAATAAATAAATAAGACAATTATTTAAATAAGCAATTAAATATAAATATGCAAAAATGATTTTTTGTATTTATTTTATGTATGTAAAATAAATTATTTAATGTATCAAAAATAAGAAAAATACTATTGATTATTTTTGAAAGGGTAGAAACCCTAGTTTTTGTTTTAAGAAAATATATATATTATAATTATTTATCTATGTACAAGAAAATAAATAAAATATATACAAAAGTGTTAAAAAATTAAAATGTGTGAGAAAATATTATTTTAAGGGTATAATATAATAAAATAAAAATATATGATATTTTTGTATTATTTATAAATTTATTTTAAGCAAATAAAAGTATATATTATTTAATAAACTATTTCTATGTTCAAAAAATAATAAAAATAATAAAATAAAATGTGAAAAATTAAGAGAATATTTTTAGTGATTTTTAATATTTGGAGAAAATAAATGAAAGTCAGAAAATAAAAAGAAATGAAAAAATATGGAAAAATAATGAAATGGGCCAAGGGGGTGCAAAAAGCAGGATGGAGGGTGTCAAAAGCAAGAAGAATCCAAGCCCAGCCCAAGTTGCCTTCGTCCCTGTCCTTGAGACAGAAGCAAAACACGCGCCATGTTCAAATATGGAACTCCTGCATACGTGCTCAAAAACAAAAACTTGCAACATGAAAGTTATAGCTCTTGATCACACGATTCTAACCATGTAAAAAACTTAATCTAACTCTCAAAGACCAGAGAGAATTTCATTGGCCCTAAATCTTGACCTAGTTTTTTTCAGTAAGTTCAACTATCAAATACTCCTAGCTCAGTTAACATAAATGAATTCTAAGCATATGTACAACTCAAGGGCAATGAGGACTACATTTTTGCTACACAAACCTAAGCCTAATGATTCCTAAATAGGGAGATAGAAGTTTGAAATCTACCTGTTTCAGTCAAGCTCGAGTATGGCAATGCAGCAACTTTCAGTGAGGCCTGAGGTTCTTTTGAGCTTGCTTGATGTTCCCTTGATCTTTCCCAATGCTTGGCTTGCTTTGAAATGACCTGAATATGCTTGTAGAACTCAACCTGCAAAGCTTCAAAGCAAAAATGGTGAAGTGTGAAAATGGAGTTACAGTGGCTTGAGAATGGTTGGGATAGTTTAGGTATGTTGTATGGAGTGTGTTGGAACTGGTTTCAAGCAAAACGCACAAGTGGATTTGGTTTCTACTTATGATTTGCAAAACTTGCCATGTTTTGGGCAGAAATGAAGTTTTGGTGTATTAGGGTGTTTTAGAACTTACTAGCTCGTGTTCATGACCTTAGGCAATGTGTAAAAGTTGTTTGAAATGTGCACAAAGTTTGTTCTTATCAGATTCAAAAGATGTGGAGTTTTTGCAAGTTGACTTGTTTTTGAAGAAAAGGTGGGAAGTGACAAAGGCCAGTGTTGTACTTGCTATCTCAAGGCCTGCACATAGTTGGTATCAATTGCCTGATATTAGTGAACTTTGTTTGCTGCAAAAGATTGGTTCATTGGCTCAAGATAAGCAATTTGACATAAAGCATGCTTTATGAAAATGGTATTGCCACCTTTATGCCATTTTTGGAATAAATCAATGTGTAATGCTCCATAGATCATAATAATGCCATAATCCAATGTGTTTGCTTTTAATTTATGAGTGTAGAGAGGTTTAAGGAATGTAAAACAAGTACAAGCAAGGTTTGGACAGAATTGCAAGTTGTATCAATGTGCAAAATGCCTTGGCCAAAAGTGATAATTTGCCATTTTCACACTTTCGATTCTCCCTAACCATGAATGATCTTGGAGAGTTCTTGGACATTTAGGAAAGCTTGTAACATGCTCTAAAATCCACCTTTGAAATGCATTTTGAGATTTCACTTGGAACTATGTGAAAAATTGCCATGAAGATAGGTCAAAATCCTGCCTAAACTAGGGCAAAATTTCACTAAGTTAAAAGTTTCATGGACCCTTGTTCACAAAATCATAACTTGAGATCCAAGCATCTTTGGGGAAAAATTTATGAATCAAAGTTGTAGAATTTGTGGAGGACTACAACTTCCATGTTGTAATTTTTCATTGAATCCAATTGCATCATGGTGAAAAAGTTGGGAAAAGTTTGGAAAAAATAAGAAATTTTCATAACTTAGAAAATTTCTAAGTTATGAAAATTTTCCATTTTAAACCCTAATTTTCAAAATTAGGTTTCTTGGTGAACAAGTTTCATGTTTTGACACATCTTGATGAAAAATAACCCTTGGCACTTGATTTTGACCGAAAAGTTAAAGTTTGACTTTTTAGTGTATAGTTGATTTTTGATCAATTGACTGGAAAATTCATTTGTCAATCCAATGCAATTGAGATCTTTTGAACCTTATGATTAGGTCAAGATGATTCCATTGAGTCCTTGAATCCATGCTTGATCCCAATTTGCCATTGGCTAGGTGAAAAATCATAAATTGCCCTTCTGTAGTCAAAACCCTAAAAATGACCATTTTGCCCTTTTGATGATCTGATCAAATTTCTTGAGGAGTTGTGGTACAAACTTGATCAAATGATTCATATGAACCTAAAATGTTGATGTGGATAAAAAATTATGAGGTTTGACTATAAATTGGCCACAGTTGACTTTTTCCCCAATACAACTGATTTTTAGGTCAACTGTCCAATTGACTGGGCAAAAATTTGATTCAAGGCTTGAAACTTGGTATGGGAAATCTTATAAGTCCAACAAGAAGTATGAAAGTCACATAGGGCATTGAAAGTCCAAAAATCCCTGTGTAAACTCAAACCCTAATTTTAGGTCAATAGTGCAAGGAGATGTCTTGAGCAGAGCAAACCCTAATTCTGTCTGGAGTCCAAAGAGTCTTGTGAGGGGAAATCTTGATAAAATGAGAGGGAAAATTTTGGGGTACAAGAGAAAGCATTAGGTGTATGGCCTTTAATACCACAATAAAAATAAGTAGGTTCAAAGTTACTTCTATATCTAGAAGGACAAGATTTCTTCTTAGGAAATGTTTTCTTTTTAGGATAGTTGTGATACGGTGGGAGAACTGACTTGAGGTTTTGCGTTTGTATTCGCACTTGTTCGGTTTAGCAAGAGTCGCCACCGACTTTTTATTTTATCCTAAAGGAAAGGTTAAAAAAGCACAGGAAAAACCTTTTGAGATGTTTCGTGGGTTCGGGGGGTAGATTATGAAAAGGGAAGGTATTAACACCCTTTTCATCCATGGTTATCCATGGGCTCTTAGTTACTTGGTTTTAGATCACTTGCCTTGATTTTTGATTGCTTGAAATGGTGTGTGTATTTGTGTTTTGAAAATGTTTTGAAATAGACGCCTTTGTTTCGGCAACCGTTGTAATGACTCGTGTTTGAGTATATACAAAGGTGTGTATCTTTTCGAAAAGATGTTTCAAATTTTTTTGAAGGTTTTTTTGAAAGTGTTTGTGGAGTGGTTTGAAAAGTAGGCAAGTGTTTTTTGCAAGTTGATCAAGTAACTAAGAGTTGTCTACCCCTATTGTACTCAAAGGTTTTCTCTATGTTTTAACCCTTTTAACAATTTTGTTCCACCATTGTATTTGGTGGACAATCTTGCGTTTAGGATGTTTTAACGGGACAGACGCGGGTCATCGTATGGACCATGAATGCAATGGTGCCAAGTGTCTTTGGCAATTTGCTTGAAGGGACTATGATCATTTTGATAGGCAACTTTTGAAAGCGTCATCGAGGGACTTATGATCATTTGAATTGTTTTGCCAAAGATACTCAACGTGCAAGCATGGCCCATTTTGGAAGGCAACATGTGGGATTACCCTAGGGGTGCAAGTGTGATTGTGTATTGATTTCATGTATTTGTCTTGTATTAGGTTATCTAGCGTTTGATTTTATGTACATGCAAACCCTAGGTCTAACCATGGTATATTTGAAAGCGGTAAATTGCGGGAATTTAAAGTCTACGCTATTACAAAATAGTATCCGGGAGTGGGGGTACAAGTATACAAATGAGGGATGAGATTTATAGGAGAGTAATATCCAAATAATTACAACCAAATCGAATTGCGCAAATGTAAAATATAATGTATAGCAATGTATAAGAATAGAAAATGTATCAATGTATAAAAAGATAAAATGTGTATTGTAAATGCATTTGTGTAAGTGTATGATTATTTACAAGTTGAGATGTGAACTTTAATGTAATATAAAGTATTGTTAACTTAATGAAAAATTAAATATCTGGTTTATTTTGTATTCTCGTATTTTGTTAATATGTACAAAGAAAGTATTTTAAGAAAAGAAAAGAATGTTTTAAGTTCTATTTTTTTATGTATTAAAAAATTAATGTATTTTAATTAATTATGTACAAAATGTTTTAGTTAAAAAAATATTCAACCTAAAAAATCTATTTCTTTATGTATTTTTTTTATAGATGTTTTAAACGAGATTTTCATTTAAATAAAAGAGTTTTAATATAAGAAAAGAAAAATGTTTTTAAATTTGAGAAAATTATTATGTTCATTTTTTTTTAGTTAATATTCTATACAAGATTATAACTATGTTATGAAAAGAAAGTGTTGTTAATAAGATTTGTTGTGAAAATAAAGTTAGTATATTAAGTTATTTTAACAAAGTAAGTTATAAAAAAGATTTAATGTAATCCACAAAAAATATTAAACAAAACAGAAAACAGATTTGGAATGGGCTAAAGGGGTTTTGTTTTGGCCCAAGTGAAAATTGTTCAGAAGCATTAAAAGAAAAGGGGGGTATGCGTGGTATGGGCTTAAGCGCTGAAAGTGGGACAAGGCACAAGCACGTCTCACACATTTTCAAGGGTTTGAAACGTTTGTGTTCATTTGGAATGGATTAGGGTTTGTAACAGAGGCGCGTCGTTCTCTTCATTTCGTTCGTTCCTCTTCATCTTCCTCAACGTAAGGGCCATTGAATCGAGACCTTCCGCCTAGGGCCACCAACGCCATCGTCCGTCTCCCTTCCTCCATGGATGAGCGTAGTAGCACCAAGAAACGGTAAAAACAAATCCTTTTTTATGCCTTAGCTCCTTTTGATTTCATGTTTTGATTAAGTGTTATTATTGTCTCTGATTGGGAAATAATGTTGTTTGTTTATTCTGATTGAGGAGAAAAGAAAAGATACTACCTTCTTTGGAGGAGGATGGTGGACGCGGAGGCGCTCGGGCGGCCAAGGCGGAGGCTCGATGATGATGGAAGCTAGCTTGGAACCCTGGTATCTTCGCTTTGCTTCTTCAGGTTTCGTGATGAACAAAACTGAAAACCTAGTTTGATCACTTTTTCCTCTTCTTCTATTTTCCCTACTTCTGTATGATGTTTGCTCTGTATATTGCTTGTTGGTATGTTGCCTTCGTTTGTATGCTTGATGATGATTATCTGAGAGTTTATTGCCTTGAAATGCTGAGTCTGAGATGCTTCTAGATGCTTCTTTATCTTCTTCTTCTTGTTGCCTCGTATGCTAGTTTGATGCCTTGATGCCTTTGATATGCTTGGATATTTGGTATGCTTGCTGATGTTGGTTATACTGAGTATGCTTGTTGATGTTTTTTAGTATGGTTACCCCCTATGATGAAGGTTTTCTGAGGGTGTGGTTGCCTTGAAATGCCTAGAAAATAGGTTATGGGCGTGAGGGCCTTGAGGCTTGATGCAGGTCTGGATTTTGGTTTGATATTATGTGAGTTTGTTTGGGTGTTTGGAAATACTTTAGCAGGTGAAGGCTTTGAAGCTTGTATGGTTTGTATTTACTGAGTTCAAAACAGGTCTTAGGCTTGACAAGTTGATGGCTCTATGTGGCTTGATGTTATGTGTTGGTTTTGGACAAGTGAAGGTGTTTTGAATGGTAAGGCTTGGGCTTTGAGGCTTAACCTGCTGTTTGTATATTTGTTTGTAGTTATGCAGATTGGTTCAAGGTTTGACAGGTTAGGCTTTTTGAATGATTTTGGCTTTCAAGCTTTGGGTTTCAGCAGGGTGGAGGCAGTTTTTTGTTGAACCATTACAAGCTTGTGGTTTTTTTCATGTTTGCAGCTCTGAGTTGTTTTTGGATACAGGTTTGGAGGCTTGGGAACTATTACAGTTTTGTGAGGTTCTGATTTTGTTTCTATTGTATCTACCTCCTACTGTTCTGATAAGTTTTTGTTTTATATTATGTTTCCAGCCTAAGCCTGTAAGCCCTTTTCTTCTTTCTCTCTTGTCTCTCCAGTACAAATTAAAGCATTTAATATTGCTTAGGTGTACTATGTTCTGAAAAGGCAACTGCTGGAAAATGATGAAATTTTACATTGCTTGCACTTGTTGCTTTGCCTCTGCATACTTTATCTCTTCTTCCAGATTTTATGCTTCTTTGTGACAACATTTTGATAGCCTTTTGTACTTTGATATCTTGATATCTTTTTGGACAGCTTTTTGGATATCTGGGATAGTTTGAATTTGTGAATTTCAGTTAGGCAATTCAGTTCAGTTTGTATTTGGACTTTGTTTGGCATTTTATGAACTATGCAGCTTTTTGACCATTTTTGAAATTGTGCAATATTAAAATTTGTGCATTTCATACTTTTTCTTTTGCAAGCATTTTTCATCCCTCTTTGTGAACCGGGAGAAATCTCGTGATTTGCAGAGAGGGCGAACTGATTCCGGCCAGCTTCCTTTAATGATGAACCCAATTTCTTATCTGTCTGCTTTTAATTCTTTTATCTGCTTTGACTTTTCTTTCTTTTCTTTGTTTTGCAGATCAAATGGAGCAAAAGAGGAGGCATTGGATAGAAGATTTGAAGACTTAGGGATTTTTAGGATAGTTTTTATTTCAATTTTAATCATTGTAAACTATTATTATTATGAATACTTTGTAAATAAATACTGTATTCAAATAACAATTGTAACAAATAATTAAAGATGAATAAAAATCCAATCTTGATCAGTTAATTCTTTTTCTTCTGTTGTCTATGTTAATTACTTATAAATTCTTAAATTATAATAAATGGAAATAAATTCCAATTATCCTAATTTAGAATAAATAAACCATTAATAAACACTGTGGTTTTAGCACCGATCAATTAATAAACCTGGTGTTTCAAATAGCCACAGCAATGCATAGTCAAATCAAACAACGTCCAAATACCTTTACTGATTAAGCAAAACACTGAAAGTTCTTGATTTAAGCACCTCAGCTTCTTATCTCATCTCAAATCAAACGCCTTAGCCTTTACTGATTAACAAAACACTGCAAGTTCTTGATTCAAATGCCTCAATCCACATCTCAGAGTAAACTGAAAAGAACTGTAAAATTAATTCTTTCTGCGCGCATAAACCCTAGTTCTTGATTAAATGTCAGAGAAGCGCCTTCCTGATCAAAGCTTGAGGCAATTCAACCAAACCTTGGCAATCTGCCTGAACTGCTTTAAAATCAAAGAAAACCCTAATTTTATCTGCCTGACGAGAAAAAGTCTGTTTGACCGATTCTTGAGCCAGTCTGAAAAATCAGGAAGAGTCCAAAGCTGTGATTTCTTGTGGAAAAATGCGATGGCAAATTTTGGGGTACAACAGTTGCCCCTGTTCAATCTTCTTGGACCTGAAGAGTTAGATTGGCAAGTTTGCCTTTCGCGACTCGAGGGTAAAAGGAGATTGGACACTAGAGTGCCCTAAAATTTGCACTTGGTGATGTGATGGTGGAGGGAATGGGCTTAAAGATGCCATTTGGTGATGGGCTTAAAGATGCCATCTGGAAGTGTTTGTTGAGGAGGATGGTCTTATAGATGCCATCTGGAAATGTTGAACTGCATGTCCTTGGTGAGTGGACGAGTATCAGAAAGGTATCCATGTTTTGGAACGTCTCTGAACTGGGGGTCTGAACAAGCAATAGATTGACATCCATATTTGGAGAATCCGTAAACTGTTTTCAGGAGTTGCATCTGAATGAGTGATAGATTAACATCCGTTGTTGGAAAGAATCCGTAAACTGTTTTAAGGAGTCTTGAAGTGGAGAAGGAACCGGTGTAGGGTTTCCTGATGATGAGTCCGTGTAAAACTGCATCTGGATGAATCTGGAATAAGTATCAGAATGTCTTCGTGTTTGGGTCACATCTGAACTATTTCTGGATGAATCTCGGAAGATGGTGATTTTTGTCTGTTGACTGATCTTTTCCTGAAAAGGTAAAGAGTTAGTTGTACGCAATGTCATGATGCATGATGCAATGTATGTTACATTAATATTGATGATATGAATGTGATGAATGCGCAGGTAAGCTAATGAGCTGTCTTGCTGAGGATAGATGAATCATGGATGGCTGGAGATAAGAATCTTGACTGCTGCCGGGGAAAATAATTCCTTGACTGCTGCTGGGAAGGGCAAGAATCTTTGATCATAAGAAATCCTGGGACCACTGTCGGGCAACCCGGAGCTTGGGTTGTATGCCAATCTACTGGGGAATTCCTGTCTTGAGGAGATCTTCACTGGAAAATATTCGAATATTCTGTGAGGAACTGAAAATGAGAGTCTTCACTCTGCCTGGGGATTGATAGTTGGAAGTTTTAGCTCCGCTGGGGATATTGAAACTTGATTCTAAGGGGAATTAGATTTTGGAAGGTTCTCTGGTTGGGGATTACAGGAATCTTTTGAGTTTGAGAAGGAACTAGTGTAGGGTTTCTTGATGATGAGTCCGTTGTAAAACTAACATCTTCCAACAGGTGATGAAGGAATTGTTGAACACTTTTGACATTCGAATGCCCCAAGTGGTGATGTAGATAATTTCCTGGCTTGTTACAGGTGTTAATCCACAATAAGTCGTCCACAGATATTTTCCTGGCTTGTTACAGGTGTTGATCTGGAACTTAAGAAAGGTGACAGAATAGCAACCGTGTCTGGAGCAAATCTGGATCGTATCTTCCAACAGGTGATGAAGGAATTGTTGAACACTTTTGACATTCGAATGCCCCAAGTGGTGATGTAGATAATTTCCTGGCTTGTTACAGGTGTTAATCCACAATCAGTCATCCACAGATATTTTCCTGGCTTGTTACAGGTGTTGATCTGGAACTTAAGAAAGGTGACAGAATGGCAACCGTGTCTGGAGCAAATCTGGATCGTATCTTCCAACAGGTGATGAAGGAATCGTTGAACACTTTTGACATTCGAATTCCCCAAGTGGTGATGTAGATAATTCCCTGGCTTGTTACAGGTGTTAATCCACAATCAGTCGTCCACAGATATTTTCCTGGCTTGTTACAGGTGTTGATCTGGAACTTAAGAAAGGTGACAGAATGGCAACCGTGTCTGGAGCAAATCTGGACCGTATCTTCCAACAGGTGATGAAGGAATCGTTGAACACTTTTGACATTCGAATGCCCCAAGTGGTGATGTAGATAATTCCCTGGCTTGTTACAGGTGTTAATCCACAATCAGTCGTCCACAGATATTTTCCTGGCTTGTTACATGTGTTGATCTGGAACTTAAGAAAGGTGACAGAATGGCAACCGTGTTTGGAGCAAATCTAGACCGTATCTTCCAACAGGTGATGAAGGAATCGTTGAACACTTTTGACATTCGAATGCCCCAAGTGGTGATGTAGATAATTCCCTGGCTTGTTACAGGTGTTAATCCATAATCAGTCGTCCACAGATATTTTCCTGGCTTGTTACAGGTGTTGATCTGGAACTTAAGAAAGGTGACAAAATGGCAACCGTGTCTGCAGCAAATCTGGACCGTATCTTCCAACAGGTGATGAAGGAATCGTTGAACACTTTTGAAATTCGAATGCCCCAAGTGGTGATGTAGATAATTCCCTGGCTTGTTACAGGTGTTAATCCACAATCAGTCGTCCACAGATATCTTCCTGGCTTGTTACAGGTGTTGATCTGGAACTTAAGAAAGGTTGGTCAAGGAGATATTGTCCTGGCTTGTTACAGGTGTTGATCTATGACCTGAGAAGGAAAGATGGTTCCTTGGCCTGTTACAGGGGTTGATCTTCAAACTCTTCATGCAGATATGCCCTGGCTAGATACAGGAATCGAATCTACAATCAACCACTCACAGATGTGCCCTGGCTAGATACAGGAATCGAATCTGGAATTGTGATAGTTGATCTGTTGGTGGTTGTAATTTCCAGTAGGTGGTGAAGGAATCCTTGGACACTTTTGACATTCCAATGCCCCAAGTGATGATGAAGGAGTCCTGAATCAGATTACTCTGCAAATTGAGAGATTTCTTGAAATCTTGACTGGACTGCCCCGGGTTAACCGAACTTTGAAAGATCTGTTGAAACCTTGACTGGACTGCCCCAGGTTAACTAGATATTGACATGTCATGCCCCTTGTTGATAGGAGATTTTTCGTTGGAAGTTTCATCCTTTTGAAGTGATTTTACTCACTGAGAGTTTTCGTTCCTCCGAACATTCGCTGTATGAATTTCTTCGCTGTCAAACAAATAGCCAAATGCAAACAGTGATATTCAAGCAATGCAAAGTTTATGTTTGTCTCGAAGTTTTGAAAAATGCGTTTTTTAGCAAAAAACTTTTTATAAGACAAGTTTAACACAAGATTTAGAGCAAAGCCTTACAGGAGTCAGGATACCTTTGTAACAGTATGCTTTCGAACTAACCCATGCTTCAATTAGGACTTTGAAGGGTTGTAACGTGGCCTGGTTCACGGTTTAAGAAACAAAGGATAAAGGCTCAAAGTATATTTGTACCCACCCGCTCTTCGTGATGTTCTTCAATCCTAAACTCAGTTAATCGTGCGTCGCACTCTATTTGAATTTGGAACGACTTTTGGGTTATGGTTCACCAGTTGAATTTAGGAGGCAGTCATTATCTCCTTTTTCTTTGCAACATTTTTCATGTTGTTGAGGATTTGTGATGACCTCTCTATTTTGATTTTGATTTGTTATCCCTAACTTTTGCCTGACTGTCTCTGTTTTCGAGATCACAGTCAGCGGGATGCCCCGGCTTTCTTAAGCCTCCTTTACAGGTTTTGGCTTGGTGGGCTTTTCTCTTTTGAGAGGTTGACTGCCTATGTGATAGGGAACCATCACTGTCTTTTGATTCCAAGGGAATGCTTTTTTTTTGACGTCGTTCGTTGTGTTACGAACTGAGAGTTTGCGACTTCAATGCGCATTTTCTTTTGAATTAACTGAGATACTACCCTGCCCCAGGTTTATATCAAAGGTTTCGATTTGTTTAGAACAGAAACTCCTACTTCTTTGGCTCGAAGGGGTTGACTAGGGATTATCTTCCTTATAACTCCAGTGTTTGGGAATTGAAAGAAATGCCTGTACATCATCAGCGAGGTCTGTTCAAAAGCATACTGTATGAGATTATGGTATTGTTTCGTCATCCTCCCTCTAAAAGCTTGCAGCTTTTTATCAAGAGTTAAATATCATAAAGAAAACATAAGAGTAGTGAAAACGAATGGATGAATTCAAGACAAACATATGCAATGCATTAATGAAACAAAGTTTAACATCAACAGATAATTGTTTGAGAATAAAAGAAATTACAACTTTGAAATTTCAAATGAAGCAAAAGTCTTTCAGTTTGAGCTTTGTCAAATCAGGTGGAGAAACCCTCAACGGAAGATTTTTCATCTCGCCGTCTGGCATGAACCTCAGCACTCCAATGTCGATCAGATCTTGAATTTTGTTCTTCAAGGCCCAACAATCGTCAGTGTCGTGTCCCGGGCTGTAGGAGTGGTAAACACAAAATGCGCCGGGATGATAGTTAGGAGCGGAGGTATTGGGCTTCCGAATAGGATCCCTCAAAGAAGTCAGATTGACTTCCAACAAGCACTCTAGTATCAGAGATGACGGTATGTCAGTCTCCATGAACTGTCTTCCCGATGTATTTTGATTACGCCGATTACCCCGTTGACGCTGGCGAGATTGTTGTTGGACTTGTGACCCTGAAGCAAGCAGAGGAGCCTTCCCTTTGTCTTCTTGAGTGGATGGAGGTTGAGTGGTGACTTGCTCTTCAACCTCAGATGTTTGCCCCAGTTGGTTGTTCCGAAGTAGTTGGCTGACGAGAACTCTGAGTTCCTCTTGTCTTTGAGACAGGTCCTGGATCAGAGCCATCTGGCCCACTAGTTGCCCCATCACTTGGATCCTCAATGTTGCCAAATCAAACTGCAGCTCCCCCAGCTGGTCACTCCTGGCACTGTTTGAAGTCTCCTGGACCAAGCCCTTTGTGAGGAGAGCTTTCACTTCTTCTTGCCCCAAGGATAGGCTCAAGAACATTTCCTGCAGCTGAGCAGTTTGGTCTTGGATGTCCTTGACAGTCCTCTCTAGAGCCATCTCTTACTGAAATAAACAGTATGAGAGTAAGGAAACCTGAAAAAGGAAAAGTTGTCAAGATGCAATGCATGATATGTGGATGCATGCTTTCAAGGATCACTCGGGGTAAACACAAGAGAATGTTAGAGGTTGAACTTCGATCTTTGACTGGAGAACTTTGCACCGGTGGAGGTCTTTCCACAAGAATCAAGCTCACCATGTCAAGTGGGTCATAGCCCCTGATTCAAGTTGTTGCACTTGATCTTTGATGGCATTTGTTTATAGGAGAAACCTCTTGCCCTTTGGTAGACGTCTGATTCAATGTAACCCTGCATCAAAAGAACCCTCAAGATCCTTGAAATGGTTTATTGAAAATGCTATGGTATGATGTTATGATGTTATGCAGAAGCAAGTGAGTGTATATACAGGTAATCATATTCACACAGAGCAAACAAGTCCTTAGGTTTAGGCTTGCATGGGGTTTATAGGTAAGTACCCTCTTGAAGTTGGTGGGCTCATCCTGTCCTAAAATAGAAACCGGGTTCTAAGGAGCTCAATATCATTGGATTGTTTTCTGTGTTCATTGTTTTGATTTAGCCACTTAACTGGCGACCAAAGTATTCCAAGAAAACAACCCTCAATGAGTGTAGTATCGAGTATCTACCAACTTCGGACTGCACCAAAGTCGGTCATCTCACTACCCCTAAAAAGGCTAGGATGGTCAATTAAGGTTCTAAGAGTTCGTTAGTGCTTCACGACATCACTCAGCGGCCCCGTACTCTCCTTGATTGAACTCAAGGGTTACCGGTACTCACAAATATGTCACACCAACATAGCTTACTGCTTCAACCGCGTCGGTATACCCCGCACAATTCCCTCACAGTTTTTTTTGCTATTTACCTAAAAAGGTGCCCCAAATCCGGGTGTAGGATTTTCAACAAACCCAAACAAGGAACCAAAAAGTAAAGCAATCAAGGCAATAAAAGCAAGAATGTATCAATTGCCTGATATTAGTGAACTTTGTTTGCTGTAATAGATTGGGTCCTTGGCTCAAGATAAGCAATTTGACATAAAGCATGCTTTATGAAAATGGTATTGCCACCTTTATGCCATTTTTAGAATAAATCAATGTGTAATGCTCCATAGATCAGAATAATGCCATAATCCAATGTGTTTGCTTTTAATTTATGAGTGTAGAGAGGTTTAAGGCATGTAAAACAAGTACAAGCAAGGTTTGGACAGAATTGCAAGTTGTATCAATGTGCAAAATGCCTTGGCCAAAAGTGATAATTTGCCATTTTCACACTTTCGATTCTCCCTAACCATGAATAATCTTGGAAAGTTCTTGGACATTTTGGAAAGCTTGTAACATGCTCTAAAATCCACCTTTGAAATTCATTTTGAGATTTCACTTGGAACTATGTGAAAAATTGCCATGAAGATAGGTCAAAATCCTGCCTAAACTAGGGCAAAATTTCACTAAGTTAAAAGTTTCATGGACCCTTGTTCACAATATCATAACTTGAGATCCAAGCATCTTTTGGGAAAACTTTATGAATCAAAGTTGTAGAATTTGTGGAGGACTACAAGTTCCATGTTGTAATTTTTCTTTGAATCCAATTGCATCATGGTGAAAAAGTTGGGAAAATTTGGGAAAAAATAAGAAATTTTCATAACTTAGAAAATTTCCAAGTTATGAAAATTTTCCATTTTAAACCCTAATTTTCAAAATTAGGTTTCTTGGTGAACAAGTTTCATGTTTTGACACATCTTGATGAAAAATGACCCTTGGCACTTGATTTTGACCAAAAAGTCAAAGTTTGACTTTTCAGTGTATAGTTGATTTTTGATCAATTGACTGGAAAATTCATCTGTCAATCCAGTGCAATTGAGATCTTTTGAACCTTGTGATTAGGTCAAGATGATTCCATTGAGTCCTTAAATCCATGCTTGATCCCAATTTGCCATTGGCTAGGTGAAAAATCAGAAATTGCCCTTCTGCAGTCAAAACCCTAAAAATGACCATTTTGCCCTTTTGATGATCTAATCAAATTTCTTGAGGAGTTGTGGTACAAACTTGATCAAATGATTCATATGAACCTAAAATGTTGATGTGGATCAAAAATTATGAGGTTTGACTGTAAATTGGCCACCGTTGACTTTTTCTCCAATACAATTGATTTTTAGGTCAACTGTCCAATTGACTGGGCAAAAATTTGATTCAAGGCTTGAAACTTGGTATGGGAAATCTTATAAGTCCAACAAGAAGCATGAAAGTCACATAGGGCATTGAAAGTCCAAAAATCCCTGTGCAAACTCAAACCCTATTTTTAGGTCAATAGTGCAAGGAGATGTCTTGAGCAGAGCAAACCCTAATTCTGTCTGGAGTCCAAAGAGTCTTGTGAGGGGAAATCTTGATAAAATGAGAGGGAAAATTTTGGGGTACAAGAGAAAGCATTAGTTGTATGGCCTTTAATACCACAATAAAAATAAGTAGCTTCAAAGTTACTTCTATATCTAGAAGGATAAGATTTCTTCTTAGGAAATGTTTTCTTTTTAGGATAGTTGTGATACGGTGGGAGAACTGACTTGAGGTTTTGCGTTTGTATTCGCACTTGTTCGGTTTATAAAGAGTCGCGCACCGAATTTTTATTTTATCCTAAAGGAAAGGTTAAAAAAGCACAGGAAAAACCTTTTGAGATGTTTCGTGGGTTCGGGGGGTAGATTATGAAAAGGGAAGGTATTAGCACCCTTTTCATCCATGGTTATCCATGGGCTCTTAGTTACTGTGTTTTAGATCACTTGCCTTGATTTTTGATTGCTTGAAATGGTGTGTGT
Source organism: Vicia faba (assembly GCA_948472305.1). Lineage (NCBI taxonomy): Eukaryota > Viridiplantae > Streptophyta > Magnoliopsida > Fabales > Fabaceae > Vicia > Vicia faba. The sequence continues at coordinate 1,695,691,416 of OX451737.1, read as the reverse complement.
ATTTGTGTTTTGAAAATGTTTTGAAATAGACGCCTTTGTTTCGGCAACCGTTGTAATGACTCGTGTTTGAGTATATACAAAGGTGTGTATATTTTCGAAAAGATGTTACAAATGTTTTTTAAAGTTTGTTTTGAAAGTGTTTGTGGAGTGGTTTGAAAAGTAGGCAAGTGTTTTTTGCAAGTTGATCAAGTAACTAAGAGTTGTCTACCCCTATTGTACTCAAAGGTTTTCTCTATGTTTTAACCCTTTTAACAATTTTGTTCCACCATTGTATTTGGTGGACAATCTTGCATTTAGGATGTTTTAACGGGACAGGCGCGGGTCATCGTATGGACCATGAATGCAATGGTGCCAAGTGTCTTTGGAAATTGGCTTGAAGGGACTATGATCATTTTGATAGGCAACTTTTGAAAGCGTCATCGAGGGACTTATGATCATTTGAATTGTTTTGCCAAAGATACTCAACGTGCAAGCATGGCCCATTTTGGAAGGCAACATGTAGGATTACCCTAGGGGTGCAAGTGTGATTGTGTATTGATTTCATGTATTTGTCTTGTATTAGGTTATCTAGCATTTGATTTTATGTACATGCAAACCCTAGGTCTAACCATGGTATATTTGAAAGCGGTAAATTGCGGGAATTTAAAGTCTACGCTATTACAAAATAGTATCCGGGAGTGGGGGTACAAGTATAAAAATGAGGGATGAGACTTATAGGAGAGTAATATCCAAATAATTACAACCAAATCGAATTGCGCAAATGTAAAATATAATGTATAGCAGTGTATAAGAATAGCAAATGTATCAATGTATAAAAAGATAAAATGTGTATTGTAAATGCATTTGTGTAAGTGTATGATTATTTACAAGTTGAGATGTGAACTTTAATGTAATATAAAGTATTGATAACTTAATGAAAAATTAAATATCTGGTTTATTTTGTATTCTCGTATTTTGTTAATATGTACAAAGAAAGTATTTTAAGAAAAGAAAATAATGTTTTAAGTTCTATTTTTTTATGTATTAAAAAATTAATGTATTTTAATTAATTATGTACAAAATGTTTTAGTTAAAAAAATATTCAACCTAAAAAATCTATTTCTTTATGTATTTTTTTTTTATAGATGTTTTAAACGAGATTTTCATTTAAATAAAAGAGTTTTAATATAAGAAAAGAAAAATGTTTTTAAATTTGAGAAAATTATTATGTTCATTTTTTTTTAGTTAATATTCTATACAAGATTATAACTATGTTATGAAAAGAAAGTGTTGTTAATAAGATTTGTTGTGAAAATAAAGTTAGTATATTAAGTTATTTTAACAAAGTAAGTTATAAAAAAGATTTAATGTAATCCACAAAAAATATTAAACAAAATAGAAAACAGATTTGGAATGGGCTAAAGGGGTTTTGTTTTGGCCCAAGTGAAAATTGTTCAGAAGCATTAAAATAAAAGGGGGGTATGTGTGGTATGGGCTTAAGCGCTGAAAGTGGGACAAGGCCCAAGCACGTCTCACACATTTGCAAGGGTTTGAAACGTTTGTGTTCATTTGGAATGGATTAGGGTTTGTAACAGAGGCGCGCCGTTCTCTTCATTTCGTTCGTTCTTCTTCATCTTCCTCAACGTAAGGGCCATTGAATCGAGACCTTCCGCCTAGGGCCACCAACGCCATCGTCTGTCTCCCTTCCTCTATGGATGAGCGTAGTAGCGCCAAGAAACGGTAAAAACAAATTCTTTTTTATGCCTTAGCTCCTTTTGATTTCATGTTTTGATTAAGTGCTATTATTGTCTCTGATTGGGAAATAATGTTGTTTGTTTATTCTGATTGAGGAGAGAAGAAAAGATACTACCTTCTTTGGAGGAGGATGGTGGACGCGGAGGCGCTCAGGAGGCCAAGGCGGAGGCTCGGTGATGATGGAAGCTAGCTTGGAACCCTGGTATCTTCGCTTTGCTTCTTCAGGTTTCGTGATGAACAAAACTGAAAACCTAGTTTGATCACTTTTTCCTCTTCTTCTATTTGCCCTACTTCTGTATGATGTTTGCTCTGTATATTGCTTGTTGGTATGTTGCCTTCGTTTGTATGCTTGATGATGATTATCTGAGAGTTTATTGCCTTGAAATGCTGAGTCTGAGATGCTTCTAGATGCTTCTTTATCTTCTTCTTCTTGTTGCCTCGTATGCTAGTTTGATGCCTTGATGCCTTTGATATGCTTGGATATTTGGTATGCTTGCTGATGTTAGTTATACTGAGTATGCTTGTTGATGTTTTTGAGTATGGTTACCCCCTATGATGAAGGTTTTCTGAGGGTGTGGTTGCCTTGAAATGCCTAGAAAACAGGTTATGGGCGTGAGGGCCTTGAGGCTTGATGCAGGTCTGGATTTTGGTTTGATATTATGTGAGTTTGTTTGGGTGTTTGTAAATACTTTAGCAGGTGAAGGCTTTGAAGCTTGTATGGTTTGTATTTACTGAGTTCAAAACAGGTCTTAGGCTTGACAGGTTGATGGCTCTATGTGGCTTGATGTTATGTGTTGGTTTTGGACAAGTGAAGGTGTTTTGAATGGTAAGGCTTGGGCTTTGAGGCTTAACCTGCTGTTTGTATATTTGTTTGTAGTTATGCAGATTGGTTCAAGGTTTGACAGGTTAGGCTTTTTGAATGATTTTGGCTTTCAAGCTTTGGGTTTCAGCAGGGTGGAGGCATTTTTTTGTTGAACCATTACAAGCTTGTGGTTTTGTTCATGTTTGCAGCTCTGAGTTGTTTTTGGATACAGGTTTGGAGGCTTGGGAACTATTACAGTTTTGTGAGGTTCTGATTTTTGTTTCTGTTGTATCTGCCTCCTACTGTTCTGATAAGTTTTTGTTTTATATTCTGTTTCCAGCCTAAGCCTGTAAGCCCTTTTCTTCTTTCTCTCTTCTCTCTCCATTACAAATTAAAGCATTTAATATTGCTTAGGTGTACTATGTTCTGAAAAGGCAACTGCTGGAAAATGATGAAATTTTACATTGCTTGCACTTGTTGCTTTGCCTCTGCATACTTTATCTCTTCTTCCAGATTTTATGCTTCTTTGTGACAACATTTTGATAGCCTTTTGTACTTTGATATCTTGATATCTTTTTGGACAGCTTTTTGGATATCTTGGATAGTTTGAATTTGTGAATTTCAGTTAGGCAATTCAGTTCAGTTTGTATTTGGACTTTGTTTGGCATTTTATGAACTATGCAGCTTTTTGACCATTTTTGAAATTGTGCAATATTAAAATTTGTGCATTTCATACTTTTTCTTTTGCAAGCATTTTTCATCCCTCTTTGTGAACCGGGAGAAATCTCGTGATTTGCAGAGAGGGCGAGCTGATTCCGGCCAGCTGCCTTTAATGATGAACCCAATTTCTTATCTGTCCGCTTTTAATTCTTTTATCTGCTTTGACTTTTCTTTCTTTTCTTTGTTTTGCAGATCAAATGGAGCAAAAGAGGAGGCATTGGATAGAAGATTTGAAGACTTAGGGATTTTTAGGATAGTTTTTATTTCAATTTTAATCGTTGTAAACTATTATTATTATGAATACTTTGTAAATAAACACTGTATTCAAATAACAATTGTAACAAATAATTAAAGATGAATAAAAATCCAATCTTGATCAGTTAATTCTTTTTCTTCTGCTGTCTATTTTAATTACTTATAAATTCTTAAATTATAATAAACCAAACCTTGGCAATCTGCCTGAACTGCTTTAAAATAAAAGGAAACTCTAATTTTATCTGCCTGACGAGAAAAAGTCTGTTTGACCGATTCTTGAGCTAGTCTGAAAAATCAGGAAGAGTCTGAAGCTGTGATTTCTTGTGGAAAATGCGAGGGAAAATTTTGGGGTACAACAATAGTGATGCACTATTTTAGGTTTGTTCACTTTTTCTTTGGATGATTGATCACTAGCCTTAACAAAGACAGTTTTATTAGAACTTGGTTTTGAATACTTTGAATATCCAAGACCACTTTTGTCATTGGAGTATCTTTGTTGGCTAAGAACACCTTCCAATCCAATTTGGCCCTTTTCATATCTTTCAATGACTCTTTTTAATTGGACAATTTGGAAAGAGAGTGATGCATAATTTTTGCATACAAAATTTTGTTTTTGTTCATCACTTAATTTTTTTTCTTTAAAATCTTTTTCCATAAATTCGCATTTTTCTTCTAAGGATGAAATTTGTTTCTTTTGTGATGAAATAGTTTTATACATAATTTTTCATTCATTCAATAGTTCATCTATAGCACCTTGTGCATCACTGTCAAAAAGAGAAAATTCATTACTAACCTCATTATCTTCATCATCAGAATGGTGTGAGGCCATCAATGCTAGATTTTCACTTTCATCACTATCGGAATCAGATGAGGAACTTATCTCATTATCCTCCCATGCAACATAGGACTTTTTGTTGTTGAATCCCTTTTTGCTTTTGTAGCCACCTTTCTTGGAGAGTTTCGGACAATCCGGCTTGATATGACCTTGCTTACCACATTCATAACATGTGACTTCTTGTGTTGATGTGGAAGCTTCCTTTTTCTTGAATTTTTTCTTTCCTTTTGAATGATAAAAGTATTTGTCATTTCTACCAAAGAACTTACCAAGCCTTTTAACAAGAAGCATGAAATTTTCATCTTCTTCTGGATTGTCTTCCTTTTCAACTTCCTTAGAATCTATCCTCAAAGCAATATTCTTAGATTTCTTCTCTTGATTTTCATGTTTTTCAAGTGTTCCGAGTTCCGTTTCATATTCTTGAAGTTTCCCAAACAATGTTGCGGACGTCATGGAGGAGATACTTTTCTTTTCTGAAATTATCGTTACCTTTGGTTTCCATTCCCTAGTTAAGGACCTAAGTACTTTTATATTTAGTTCATCATTAGTCAAAGTCTTACCAAGAGCACTTAGATGATTTGACAAGTGCACAAATCTCTTTTGTAGGTCAAGAATGGTTTCTCCGGGCTGCATTCGAAATAATTCGTATTCTTGACTCAGGGTATTTAGTCTTGATCTTTTAACTTTAACATTTCATTCATGAGTTTGTACCAAGGTATCCCATATTTCTTTTGCTGTTTTGCATGCCGAGACACGGAAGAATTCATCCATGCTAAGTGCACCTTTAAGAAGGTTTATTTCCTTTTTATCATAGAGAACCTTCTTCTTATCATCTTCATCCCATTCACTTTTAGGCTTTGATGAGCCAGCACCATTGATTACCGTTATAGGGATAAATGAACCATTCTCGACGGCATCCCATATTTCTTCTCCTTGTGCTTCTAGATGTTCCTTCATGCGTATTTTCCAGAAGTCAAAATATTTACCACAAAATAGAGGAGGTTTGTTGTTACTACCACCATCTCTGAAAATGGGATTTTGATTTGCGGAAGCCATTCTGGATCTTTTAGGAACATGTTACCTATAACCTGCTTTGATGCCAATTGTAAGTACGAAGTACGCCTAAGAGGGGGGGGGGGTGAATTAAGTACTTTAAAAAATTCTGGTTTTAGTGATGATGGATATTATTTTTCTGGATTATGGTGAGTTTATGAAAGAGTAAAGTGCATAAAAATAAAGAGACACAAGCGATATATCCTGGTTCCACTCACAGTCCGAGAGTACTCCAGTCCCCTTTCAACATGAAAGAGATTTCCTTATTGTGACAAACTTAAACAAGAACTACCAAAAATCCAAGAACAATCCTCTAGGACCAAGAACAATCCTCTTGGATTTTCACTATGTCACCAATGAGAACAATCCTCTTAAAGTGACTACACTTGTATCCAACAATCTTGGAAAGACAAGATTTAAAAAACCACTTAAACTTATTTCTAACAATCCTGAAAAAAATAAGTAAGTATTTATCAATATTTGATTTTGAGTGAGTTGAGTAGTAATGATCAGTTAGAGTGAATTAATCAATGAATGATCTTCTCTTCCAATGATAATATTGTCCAATGACTCAAGATATATAAATGCTCAAAGTTTTCTAGTTTAACAATATGTGAAAGTGGGCAGAAATCTTATGTATGAAAGTGAAGAAAAGCTTGAGTTTTGTATTTTGAAAATTCAGAAAATATATTTGGAAGAGGTGATGAAAATTATTTTGAAAATGAGTATTTATATGTTAATAGCACCTTTTTGAAACATCATAAAGTTATGTAAATGAATCATGAACAATTGCCAAGATTGACTGAAAGGTTTCCATGAAAAGGTATTATGAACAGGCATGTGCAAATCTGCTATTTTTCAAAATCGTGCAGCATGCAACCTGTAGCGGTAGAAATGTTCAAGACTAAGCCATTGGATTGACTACACTTTATACAAATCAAAATAAATATCGCCACCACGCTTTATTGTTTCCAAAGGAATGGGAAAAGAGCAAATAACCCAAAAAGGGGGAAAGATTCAAGGTAAGGGGGTTAGTTATGCAAAGGGAAGGTATTAGCACCCTAAACATCTACGGTACTCCGCAGGAGCCTCTTTGAAAAATTTGTATATTTTGGCTATATAAAATGTGTTGTATATAAAATGGATGGTGGAGGTGAAAAAGGAAATATTTTTTATGATTTTTGCACCCGCCGCGGTTGCAAACCTTTAGTGCCTACGTACCACCTTTCGTGCAATAAGGGATCAGGGTACACGTAGTTCCTCTTTAAAAATATTGAAACACAAGTGTGTTGGTTAATTTTAAGAGATAAGACATCATTGTCATTGTCCGTGTGGAAAACATACTTACTACCCACAATCATGAGAAAGGAGAATTTGCATCATCTCAAAGTGGAGGATATGGCCTTGGATTTTAAAATCAACAATGCCTCACTCAACACCCAAGTGGAAAATATCTCTCTTCACTACATATTGTAGAAGTATAGTTGTTTACATCACTACAAGGATTGACAAGAGTCTAACCTTTTGAGAAAAAGTTTTAAAGATAAAAACCAAAGTGGCAAATTGGTTTGAAATGAGATTGATTGACTTTTAGTCTTCTCACAAAAAAGTGTCAAAGTATTATTAAATTGATTAAAGTTTATTGATGAAAATGTTTTTTTTGAAAATGCATGGACCTAAGTCCAAGTTTATTATGAAAGTGTTTCAAGTTTAGAAACAAGAAGAGTTTAAAAAAGAAGGGAGAAGATTTTTGAAATTAAAGAAGATGGGAGGAGTAGAAGAGGCTATCCTAAAGCATAAGGTAAAAGATAAGGATAAGGATCATCTAACCAACAAGAAGACAAAGCTTGACATTAAGAGCCAAGATAAAATTCCCATTCTTTGGATTGAAACCAAGAAAGATACTAGACCTCTTCAAGTGTATTAAGTCTTCACAAAAATTGGGCAGAGTAACGAATGTATACGAGTGAATTCCAGATTACAAACAGAGGATGTAATCACAAAAACCTGCACACAAAAAACAAACAAGAAACCCAATGTCTTGAGGTAAACCTCAAGAGCTCCAGACAAAATAATCAGATAAGATCACAAGGTATCCAAGATAAGCCAAGGTTTCTAATCTTGAGTCCAAGAAAAGTCCACTGCTCCACCATGCCATGGATAGTAACCAAATAGTCCAAGTACCATTAAGATTTTTTTAGGGTTTGAGTTGGTTATTAATTATTTTGAGAAAGAAAAAGAAAAGCTCAGGTGAGCAAAGTAAAAATGACAAGAAAATAAATGCTCAAATGAGCAAAGATAAAAATGGCATGAAATAAAAAATGCTAAAAGTAAATAGTAGATAAAGCATAAAAAAGAATGAAAGCATGAGGTAAAACAATTCAATAATTAGTGGTTAGTTGGATGATCATCTTGAAACTTGAATTTGGAACTCATTAGAGGATTGGTAGAACCAAAGCCTCCACACAACAAGTTGCATTTTCTTTTTGTCAAGTATATCATCCATTTGGAATTCTCATAAGTACCATTTAATGATCAACGATGTTTAAGTGATCCGAGTTGACCAAAAGTGTTGTAGATCCATTAGAGGATTGGTAGAACCAAAGCCTCCACAAAATGAATCTCAAAGTTATTGGATCAAAGAGATCAAATTAACATACTTGGGCTTGCAATCATAAGTTTGGGCCACGAATGATAATTTATTTGAATCGGGACAAAATTTAGCGTTATGTTAAGCAATCGTAAGTGGACTTATATAAAAGTCGCACCTATTTTGAGGACGGTCAATAGCAATCTATGCACCATTTGTTTTGAGACATGATATAACAATCATACTCTAATAACATTTAGTGCAATTAGAAAGGGAAGAGATGAAGAGGAATTAGGGTAAATAGAAAAACCATATTTGGATTAATATTTAATCAAACTATTATTAAAATCATTCATCCATTTTTTGTGGAGTTAAACTCAACACCATGGATCCAATGATGTTAATAAAGATATGATCAAAAAATCAACCCAAGACAGCCAGAAAATAATCACATTTAATATATATATTAAAAGGTTTAAAAAATGTTATAAAAAAAGGAAATAATGAGAGAAATACCAATTATATTCAAATTAATCAAGAAATGAAAAATAAGACCGTAGAAAAATAAGAAAAGGGGCCAAGTAATTTTACAAAAATTTTGGGAATTTTTAAAAGTCAGAAACTATTTTTAAAAATAAAAATAAATGGGTGAAATAAACAAAAATGGTAAAAAATAGTAAAGTCAGAAACAAAAATAAAATAAGGTCACCAATATTTGTCACGATATCATTGGATCATTACATAATTTTTTCTGAATTTAAAAATGTGTAAAAGTATTTTTAAACATTTTTAACAAATCCAATAAGTGTAAAATTTATAAAAAATACCAAAACACAAAAATAAATTGTGAAAAAATAAAAGTCAAAGAGAATAATCAAAAATATTTTTCGTAATTTTTTCATATTTTTTGGACTAAAAATGAATTTTCTATGATTTTTTGAAATTTAAAACATTTAAAATATAAAAATCAGAAAAAGAAAATAAAAGAAAAAGATGTGGACCATTGGATGAGAGTCAAAACGCGTTAGTAATCAAATCCAAAGGATCTGGCGCGTTGTGCGTATCACGGTCTTTACTGAATAAAGCACTGAATCAAATGTAAAATCAGAAATTCAAAAAATAGAAATGGCACGCTTTCATTGGTTAGAAGGTGACACATTGGTCATCTTCAACCTCCAGCCTCACGAATTGCAGGTCTCTCAAACTGTAAAATCGGAAGCTCAGACCTATGCCATTCGCTTCGTCTCTTCAAGACGAAGACAACCACACCTTCACGCCCAATTTATATAAAATGTAACTCAAGCAATTTGGAAAGAAAGTTTTGAAAGGAGATTTGAAAATTCATGATCAAAACGTGCTTCCAGATGAAAGTTAATGTTGCAACTAGAAGCAGGGCAATGAGAGCAACACAATGATACCAATGTTTTGAAGAATTGATGAAGGAATCTACCTATTGAAGTTGAGTTGCAGAGCTCTGAAACTGGACTTCTATGGAGCAATGTAGGGCACGATTCTTGAATGTAATTGTATGGTTAGGTTCAAGGAAGATCAAGGAATGTGAATTGATGGAGAAAATGGATTGAAAAAGGCTTGAGAATAGGATTCGAAGTAGCTGAATTTTGAGTTGTGAAGCAAGTTTTGCCAAGTGATTCTGGCTATCTAAGCTTGGGAAATTGAATGGGGGATGACCCTCTATTTATAGGGAATCAAATTGAATGCTCAAGCGTGTGGAATGATGCAAATTGGAGGGAAATCGTGTGAACCTGATACACGAGCAAAGTGTGATCTGATTTGCATCAAAATTCATCAAATCCTTGCGTTTCAAGGCTCTAATCCACTTTGGCAACTTGGTTAAACATGTTTAGATCACAAACACGTGCTAATTTGTTGTTTAAAGGCCAAAACATGGATTTCAAATTCTGACTTATGGTGAAACTTCAGTTTCAAGTTACGAAGTTCATTCTAATGGCATTTCCACCTCAAGGAGTCTTAGGGAAAAATTCTTGATTCTTTGGAAACATGAGGTAACAAGCTTTGCAATGGAAAAATAATGGAATCAAATGGATGCTTGAGCTGGAAGTTACATGGAGTCAAAGTTGAAGAAAAAGAGTTGACTTTCCATACTTAGAAATATTTTAAATTCTTCTTTAAAAATGACCTATAATCTCTTGCATCCAAATATGGCCTTCCACTTAGAATTTGCTCTTTACCAAAAAATATGGAATTAAATAGATCTCTTGATTGACATTTTTCAATTTGAACCACTCAAAATATCCAAAAATTGAGCAAGTTATGACTTGTTGAAGTTGGCCAAAAATCATGAAATGAACTATAATCCTTTGCATTCTCAAGGCAACTTCCATCCATTTTATCACTTTTCTCATAAAAGAATGCATGAAGTACACATCCTTAGGGTGATCATGAAAAAATAATGGGCTCAAGGTGATAAAAATTGACCAAGTTATGACCATTTGAAGTCACATATGGAAAATGAGGGATTCATCTGGATGACTTGTAATCTTTCTTCTTCACCAAGTTCCTTCCACATGAAAACTCCTTGGAACTTTTGAAGTGATTCATCTACATTAATAACAAGAAAGACTAACCAAAAATGCATTTTATTAATTAAAGGAAAAAAATCAAGACAATATATTCATGATCACAAAACAAAAACAAGGCAAGGTGCTTGGTGATTCCCTAAAGAGAAAATCTAAAGATAGGTAGGAGAACCAAAAGACCTAATGTGATCTTGTGGTGATTTAATCAACATGGTATGATGAAGGGATCTTAGGGGAAAGAATTGGGGTACAACAGCTACCCTTATTTAAGTTTCTTCTACCCGGAGATATGAAGGTTAAAAATCTTCGTGTCGACGTGATCGAAGATACTTAAATATAAAACAAACCCTGTTTTTGGCCCTAAGATGCCATGCAAACATTTATGAATATGAATGGAACAAAAAGATGCAAAGTAGTATTGGGGATGCAACATGAAATGTAGCAACAAAAGAGAAATCTCACCAGGAAAATAAATCATTGGTAAACCACAAGAAAAGAATCAGAGAGGAGGATAACAAGCATCGACGTTCACTGCCGATGGTCTACCAACATTCACTGGAGGTAGGAAGAGAATATTATATCACCGCCGTTCACTGATGATAAACTATCAACATTCACTGAAGATAGCAAAAAGTAACTAATATCGACGTTCACTGACAATATACTACCAACGTTCACTGAAGATAGCAAAAGATATCAAACACCGACGTTCACTGTCGATGTACTACCAACGTTTACTGAAGGTTGGAAGAGAAAATACATCATATCACCGCCGTTCACTGACGATGAACTATCAACATTCACTGAAGATAGCAAAAAGAGTAACTAACATCGATTTTCACTGCCAATGTACTACCAATGTTCACTGAAGATAGCAAAAAGATATCAAACACCGACGTTCATTGTCGATGTACTACCAACGTTCACTGAAGGTAGGAAGAGAAAATACATCATATCATCGCCGTTCACTGACGATGAACTATCAACGTTCACTGAAGATAGCAAAAAGAGTAACTAACATCAACGTTCACTGCCGATGTACTACCAACATTCACTGAAGGTAGAAAGAGAAAATATATGAAGTTTCCCCAAGATTCTGGTGTTTTGCCAAGAACGGGTGTCAACTTCTTCTTTAACCAAGGAAATCTTCCTGGAAAGGGGTAATACGTAATGTGTCTCAAATAAAGAGACTCCCACTTATTGTCAAAGGGGATTTACAAAGAGAAATGACTTTCTAGGGATAGCAATATGACTTCCCGGGGACATGCCATGATATTCCTGCTAAGGAGATAAAGTCTTCCTATACAAAATAAATGCACAAACCAGAACTCAAAATTTTTCAGACATCCGTAAATCCAATTCAGAAATAAACTGGAGTAAGATGGCCAATGTAGATACATCCTTTGGGCAATAAACTCATGAGGGACAACCAAAAATAACTAACAAAGAGCACTGCAGAAAAGGTCAGAACACAATGCTAATGAGCGATGGGTTTTTAGTTATGCATGATGTATGTATGAATGTATGAGTGCTATCATGCATATGCTGGTAAATGGATACATAATCAGTTTAAATAAACAAAACCGCCTCAGGTACTAACGGCACTGGGCTAATCATCAACCAGAAAGATCAATCCAAGAAAGGTAAAAGCAACTGCAGAAACCAAATCCATTGCCTGCTTTAACTTTACTGAGAAACATAATAGCCAAATCAAACAAATATCGGGATAGAACATCTTTCTTCCAGTTTTATTGGAGAAAACATCTTTTCAAAAGCAACATGCCTACTGGAGATTTTGAGACCACCCTCAAATAAGGCAGAGTGGCGCCGACACAACTGAACTTTACTGGGGAATCCAAGCCTAACTCCCCGGAGAAAAATTTCATCACAAATGCTCACTCCAAACAAGAGATGCCCTGGGATAACCTTCCTGGGGAATCAAGAAATAAAAACTTTCATCATATGAGGGAAAACTTGCTGGGGAAACTAGGACGGAGGCTTCTGACCATGCAAACCCAAAAAGCGAACCAAGACTTGACTGGGGATAATGGGATCACAACCCAATACTGCATCTTGTACCCACTGGTATTATCTCTAACTATCTGAGAAACACACAAGGATTGCGCACAACAGCAAAATGACCTGAGAAAACTTTCATGAAAGGAGTAAATCTTCTTAAAACAACCGAAGTTTGTCCATTCTTGGGACCATCATTCTTGTTGTCATTGTTTCATCACAAATCCCAAAGTAAATTGAATTGGTAAAGATCTCTTTTCTTTTTGAAAAGTTAATTTTTATTTTTAATCCTTTTGCTTTAACAGTTATTATCAGCAATAAATGATGTCTTTGCAAGCTAAATAAAAATAAGAACACAAAAAGTTGGGCAAAAGCTCGAATTTCATTAATAGAATGGTAGTCTACGAATGGCTAGAATTCATGGATGATTACAAAGTTTTGGGAAATGGTAATACATAATGGAAAAGATACATTGAGATACAATGACCACTATTCCCCCTAACAACTTTTGAAGTCCTGAGCAGCAGCTTTTGTTGAAGTATGGTGAGGATCCAAGAAGATTGTTGCATCAACGATCAAGTCTTGTCTGACGTAGTTACTTGCCGAGAAAAATCCCTAACTTTTTCCTAAGCTGCCCTTACGGGTTTTCAACTTAGCGGGAAATTTATTCTGCTTATGTCTCTATTTTTTGCCTAGACCGCCCTTTCGGGTTTTCAGCCTACCGAGACGCTATTTTTTTGACTAAGCCGCCCTTTCAACTTAGGCGAAGTATTTCTTGACTGCGTCAGCATTCATGGGACGTGGGAACTCCTCGCCATCCATAGTTTCAAGAATTAATGCACCACTAGAGAAGGCTTTCTTGACAACATGTGGGCCTTCAAAATTAGGAGTCCACTTGCCCCTATGTGATCGGTGGGAATGAGAACTGACTGTTTTGGAATGCTGGTTCGCGTTTTGCATTTGTTTTAGCAAAATGTCGCGGTAAGCAAGAGTTGCCACCGTCTTTTATTTTATCCAACAAGGAAAGGACAAAAGCACAAAAAAATTCCATTTTGAGATGTTTCTCGGGTTCGAGAGGTAGATTATAGAAAGGGAAGGTGTTAACACCATTTCTATCTGTGGTTATCCACGGGCTCTTAGGTACTTGCTCATTGTGTTTTCAAAAGTTTGCTTTTCTTTGTGTTTGTGGGTTTGAAAAGATTTTTTGTTTTGAAGAAAGTGTAAGTGCGAAAAGTTTTGTTTTATTTTAAAAGGAGCAAGTACTTAAGAACCATCTACCTACTCAAAAAGGAATTAAACTGTGCAAATGTCCTTTAGACAGTGCTATCCCACTATTGAGGAGTAGGTAGCACCGTCGTTGGAGTTTTCGGGTCAATTCGATTAAGGGACGTGTGGTTACTAAAGCAATGTTAGGACGCCTTAGCGGTAACCCTAATATCCTAGATCATTTTTCCGAGGCAACTATGATCTTTGGACAAGAGGACGACCTCTAAAACTTCCTATACTCAATGACCATGTTTGAGGCAACCAAGTGAGGTGTACCCTAAGAGTGCGCATGTGCGAGTGTGTTATTTTTCAGTTATATTATCTTTGTACATGTTATGGTAAGCTATGTTGATTTTAAGTTAAAGATTTGATCTTGTCATGCATTCCCTATTATCAAACATCTAACAGTTTATAGTTGCGGAAATTAAATTTGCGGAAATTGCATCTAAGCTATTACAAGGCGTCGGGTATTTACATCGCCAAACACAAACCCTTTAATTTAAATTGCGGAAAGTAAATAAAAGAGATAAATAAATAAAGTCCTAATTTAAAAACTATTACATTCCCGAAGCAATTACATTATTGGACAAAATAGGACGCGTGCGAGAAAATTAAATCGGAGCATTTTTAGGGTTTTGACCCTTTTTTATTAAAGAAAGCATTTTTTTTGTTATTTTGAATTAAATGGAAATTAAATCTAAGTTAATTAATTAATTAATAATAAAAAGATATTTTTGGATTCTTTTATACTTAAGTAAATAAAAATAAAATGATTAAAATTGTTAAAACCTAATATTCTAATTAATTTTAATTTATTGCAAAAAATGTTAAAATTATACCTAATTAAAAAACTAAATTGATTAAATTATTTATTTACAAAAAAATGAAATAGTGAAATTAATAAAAATATTATTTTTTAGGTTTTCTGATTTTATGAGAAAAATTATTGGGTTAGTAATTAATTAAAATAATAATAATAAAACAATAAATAAAATAAGAAAATAATGAAAGAAAATAAAAAAAGAAGCAAACTCAGGGGGTTTGTGCCCAATTTAGGGGGTGTTACTTGCAATTTCCAGGCCCATTTTCGTCCAGCCTTATTTGACCTTTGTGGTTCCGTATGCGCATGTTGACTAGAGTGTATGGTGGATGTCCAGCCTAAGCCATTGGATTTGATTTATGGGCCACTTGGCGTTTGAGATCTGGAAGAACATGATGATCCACGCTTGTTGAGCCACATGCAATTTCCTGGAGAAAAAATATACAAATGTTTTGGGGTACCTAGCATTCGAACCCAGGTCCCAAGGGGTTTTCCAATAGCGCCTCCACCAACTGAGCTGACTTGCTTTTTTGTTAATGGGATAAGTATTGATTATTAAATGAGATAAATAAGTAATATGCTGGAAAACATAAAAATATGGCGCGCTATTCAAACGCACCAATCCGGCCACGCCACGCCATCGTCCCTATCGTTGGGACTGTGGCTAAAAGTTCTTTTACCTATACCAACGGACGACTGTCCATAGCTATATGCCGTGCTATCTCAAAATCAACCACGAGCCACCAAAATGCAAACTAAAGGTGTAGTTCTACTCGCCTCTCCATCCCGGTTCTAATCATGGTCCTTTTATTGACCAATTTTCCCTGTAACGAAAACCCCTGAAAAAACCCTAGAACAATCTACAATGGCATTTTGTGATATATGGCATGATAATGAAATTGACTAATGCAGAAATTTCGCAAATGATGTGAGGAATTCAAATATGCAATTGTCTCAAAGAATGGATGCAAGACTGAAGCTTTACGACTCCATGAGCATGGCGGTTTCGAGGGACACTTACAGGGCTTTTGGAGGCAGGAGAACGCGTGATTTTGATTGGTACTGCTTCAGAGAAGTGCAAGGAAGCGATTGGGACCCTTATTTGATCCTGAAAAGGCCTATAAGAACGATTTCAGATCCAAGGTTTTCAAGCTTTTTCTCAATTTTTATTTGGCCGTTTCTGCAGTGCTTAGCTCGTGTTCTTGATCTTCCTCACTTGTGTATGTATATTAGAATGAGTTTAGGTTACAATTTGGGCTGGAATCCATAAGCATTGATGAATGGAGATTTGATTTGATCACCATTATCAAGTTTCCAAAAATATGCCAAATCTGATTTTTTATGCACAACAATGCTTGATACGAATTTGATTTGATGAATCATGATAATTGAAAGCTGCAATTATAAAAAAGATATCATTCCATCCATTTTTAGATTTTATTTAAATTAATAATTATTTAAAATGAATTAAATCAATAAAAATTAAATAAAATAGAAAAATAAATGATTGGTCATGAAATTAAAGATGGGACACGTGTGTGGTGTTATAAGACCAAATCAAGTGGAAAAAGTGGGCCCTTTTGTCAAAAATTGGAGTTTTGAGGATAGTTGACTTTTGGCAATTTTGGAAAAATGCCCAACTTCAACAATGAATAACTTTTTAAATTTTTAACTTTTGGAAGTGTTCTTGGACTTTTTGGAAACCTTGAGAGGTCCTCTAACCAACTCTTTTGGTCTCATCGCATTTTGATCTTCCATGCTCAAGTTATAAGCTTTGGAAAAAAGGTGTTTTTGTTGACTTTCAAAAACGACCTATAATGTCCAAATTTGTAACTTTTTGTGAGTGAATTTCTTGATCTTGGGGTGTGAGATGGATTGTAGGAAATTGCATCCTATTAAAAATGAGCTTTGGATGGGTCATTTCTCATAAAGTATGAGAAAGTTAAGCTTGGTCAAAGTTGAGTTGACTTTTCCTACAAAACCCTAATTTAGCAACTTTTGAATCTTGAAGAATCTTGAGCAATCCTTGATGAATCATGATCAACCCTTTATCAAAGGATGAATTATCCTTAAAAATGAGAATGTTGACAAAAAATCTTGAAGTTTGACTGTATTTGGGTCACAGTTGACTTTTGCCCTAGCACAGTCGATTTTTGGACCTCTTGAGCAATTGACTGACCAAACTTCCTCTGCAAGGCTTGAAATTTGACATGGATGGACTTAAGAACATATTAGGACATTGGGGAGAACTTGAGATCATTTTGATGTAAGGACTTTGATGCAACACAAAACCCTAATTTTGACTTGACTGCCTTAGGAGGTGATTTAACTGTCCAACTCTTGAGCCATCTTGAACAACTTGGAAATGTCTTGAGAAATATGGGAGGGAAAATTTTGGGGTACAACAGTTTCCCCTATTCAATCTTCTTAAACCTGAGGATATAGATTGGCGTTCGGGCCTTTCGTGATCCGAAGGTGTGAGATGATTGAACACTAGAGTGCCCAGAAATTTGCACTCGCATAAAGTGGTATCAGCATTGTGATGTCGGGAATGGGATTACAAATGCCATTTGGAGATTGATGATGGGAGATGGGCTTAGAGATGCCATCCAAAGGAGTGTCGATCGCGTAAGAGATTCCTTAACGAGAGCTTGTATACTTGTTGTTGAGGGAGATTCCACTGGGGAAGGTTGTTCTTTGTCTTAGGAGAAATAGAACTTTAGGAGCATCGGTCGTCCGTTATTCTACTGGGGAATCATCTCTGTTGAATTTTAGGAGCTTCAGTCGTCCGTTATTCTACTGAGGAATCATCTTTGTTGAAGAGGTGAGAGTGAACTACTATCTAGTCGTAAACCAGGCTTTATAATGATAAGACTGACTGCTATCTGGTCGTAATCCAGGCTTTACAATGACTTACCGGGGAGATGACATTAAACTTGCTATCTGGTCTTAATCCAGGCTTTGCAATACCTCACTTATTATCTGGTCGAAATCCAGGCTTCAGAACAAATCAAGTGGTTATCCGGTCGCATCCAGGTTTCAACTTGAATTTAGGGCACACTAATATCTGACCGACTCCGGGCTTCTTAGTAACTGTCCATGTAAACTGCTATTTGTTCGGAATCCAAGCTTCATAGTGCCTCGTCCGAGCTTGATAGTTGATACTGAAGTCTGGATGCAAGGTGATCCAATGAGACATATTGTTACGCTTTAATCCCTAATTTTTGCCTGGACTGCCCTTTCGGGTTTCCAGTCCACCGGGATACCCTTTTTTTTGCCCAAGCCGCCTTTTTAGGTTTTCGACTTGCGGGGTGTACAGATTTTTCATTTTCATCCCTTATTTTTTTCCGAACCCTTTTGGTTCGCCGCAAAGCCCTTTTTTTTGCCTAGGCCAGTCAACCTAGCGGGTCTTTGATTATGCGTAGTATCTTTTTACTATGTCTGCATTGACGGGGTGAGGAAGGTCGTCACCATCCATGGTGGTTAGAATCAAAGCTCCTCATGAGAAAATGTTCTTAACCACAAACTGCCCTTCGTAAGTAGGGGTCCATTTGCCCCTGGGATCACCTTGAGGTAGAATAATACGCTTGATTACCAGGTCCCCAACTTGATACTCTTGTCGTCTAACTTTCTTGTTA
The DNA here is from genome assembly GCA_948472305.1 of Vicia faba. Lineage (NCBI taxonomy): Eukaryota > Viridiplantae > Streptophyta > Magnoliopsida > Fabales > Fabaceae > Vicia > Vicia faba. Next base: position 1,695,673,129 of record OX451737.1, on the reverse strand, counting down.
AATGCCTTGATCATCCATTTTTGGTACGTCTGACCATGACAAATAGCAGTAAGTCTTTTTTTGTCGATTAGGTTTAGCTGATCAAGCCGAGTCTGAATCCAGTCATCTTCACTCAAACCTGCATCCTTCATGATCCGAAGAGAGGGTATCTGAACTTCAATAGGCAAGACTGCCTCCATGCCATATACCAAGGAATAGGGTGTTGCCCCTGTTGATGTCCGTGCTGAGGTACCGTACCCATGAAGAGCAAATGGTAACATCTCGTGCCAGTCTTTGTATGTCACTGTCATCTTCTACACAATCTTTTTAATGTTCTTATTTTCTACTTCGACAGCCCCATTCATCTTCGGCCGGTAGGGAGAAGAGTTGTGATGCTGTATCTTGAATTGCTCGCAGAGCTCAGTGATCATCTTATTGTTGAGATTTGTACCATTGTCCATAATGATCCTCTCTGGTACACTGTATCGACAGATTAGATTGTGGCAAATGAACCGTGCCACGACGTTCTTGGTTACGGTAGCAAAGGAGGCTGCTTCAACCCACTTCATAAAGTAATCAATCGCTACCAGGATGAAATGATGCCCGTTGGATGTCGTAGGTCTGATCTCGCCGATCATATCAATGCCCCACATTGCAAAAGGCCAAGGCGCTGTCAAGATGTTCAGAGGAACTGGAGGTATGTGCACCTTGTTAAGGATAATGATAAGGACTCATGGCAACCAAAACTACTTCCATACCAAATTCAAAACAACTTCATTGGTGAGGTTTGAATCTCTTAAGCTTTGACTAGGGCATGTAAATAAACTCATGAACCCATGATGCAACTTGCTAAACCTCATTGCCTTTACCTACATTATTAACAAGTAAGTCAAACTGATATTGTATTTTTTAATTTAGAGCAAAATATCAAAGCAAAATATCCATGTTCACCGACGAAAATAAGTCAAGGTGCTTGGTAACTCCTCAAAGAGCAAGGTTAAATATAGGGGGAACCTAAAGCCCTAATGTGATCTTGTGGTGATTAAAACAAAATGGTATGATGAAGGGATCTTAGGGGCAAAAATTAGGGTACAAAACAATCAATTGCACCCATTGTGTAAATCGATTGCACGGGGATTCAACAACTATATTTTCAAAAGTTTTAAGTGTGCAATCGATTGCACAAGAGTGTAAATCGATTGCATGTGAAGTCAGTAGCAAAATTTTATTGAGTGCAATCGATTGCACAAGCAATGTAAATCGATTGCACTGAGAAACAGTAGCAAATGTTTTGAAAATTTTAAGCATGCAATCGATTGCACTAATATGTAAATCGATTGCACTGAGAAACAGTAGCAAATGTTTTAAAAATTTTAAGCATGCAATTTATTGCACTAATATGCAAATCGATTTCACTGAGCAACAGTAGCAAAAGATTTGAAAAATTGAAGCATGCAATCGATTGCACTAATATGCAAATCAATTGCACTCAAGTGAAAAATGAATTTTAGCTTAGAAAAACTTGAGTAAGGATTTATGAAATATTTCTTTTCACCATTAAGCATCTATGCCTTAAGATCAAAGTAAGTATTATCATTATACCTTGAAGTTTGCTAAGAGCTTGAACTGAAGATTTTATACATAGATGCTTTGAGCTTGATCAAAAAATCTTTTCCTTCTTTGCCAATCATGGTTTGTCTTCATCAAAACAAAAGTTCATTTGAGAAGCTTGATTTTACACCTTAGTGTGGCGATTTGCTTCATGATAACTCTTGTATCAGTCCTCAAGAGTGTTGATAAAGAAAATGTTTTTTTTGAAAGTTTGTTTTTGAAATGTCTGAGTGTGAAAAACTTATTTTGAGCATAGCATCTAGGAACTATCTACTCTACTCAAAAAGGTTTTTTCTTTTCCTCACATCATTTAGAAAGTGTTATCCTACTATTAGTGAGTAGGTATCCCTATCGTTGGACGTTTGAGGGATAATTGAAGGGACGTTTGTATAGTCATAGAAGGCAACTTATGAGACGTTTAAGCAATTTCGTTAGGGAGTAGATCGTTTACCGAAGGCAACATTGAGGGTCATCGAGGGACTACGATCTTTTATCGAGGGTCTTTGCTAAAACACCCATATTTGAGGGACCTGACTATTTTCCGAGGCAACAAGTGGAGATTACCCTAGAGGTGCATGTGTGCGAGTGTGTTGATTTTCATGCATTTTTGTATTGAATTTGAAGGTTATCTATTGTTGATTTTTATCTTGCCATATATCCTAATTACTAACAAAGGTAAAAAATGCAGAAAATAAAATCCTACGCTACTACAACCATATGAAAATATAAAGGAAAAATAAAATAAAGGAAAGAAAAAAGGGTCTTTCGATTCAGGCAGAAGAACTCTTCAATTCTGCTTCTTTGGCTATTTTGGATTTGGCCTGGAAGTGGTAAAGGCATGACTTTCAATTTGGGCCTGGAAATGGTGAAGGCATGGCTTTTGATTGGGGCCTGGAAATGGTGAACGCATGGCTTTCTATTGGCGCCTGGATGCCAGTGTAGTGTGCCTTTCGACTGGGGCCTGGAAGTCAGCATGGTGCACCTTTCAACTAGGGCCTGGGGTCAGTGAGGAAGCCTAAGGATTTGTTTCATACTCTTGTATCCTGTTTCTTTCGTTTGATATTTTGAATAGTAACATGGCCTGAGGCCATGCTAACATCACCTTATGGCCAGGTTAGTTCTTAAAGCATGTTTAATAAAACAAAGAGCAAAACTAAAAGAGTTAACCATAACAACAAATTAAAAGGGCTGAAACGAAAAGAAAAAAAATGTTATGTACATACATGGAAATGAAAGGGAAGATTATTCACATATTATGCCTGAAATGAAGGATTCAAGGGTAAGAGTGACTTACCTTGCTTCAAGCTGGAATGTGTGCTGGACCTCAAGTGGTTGCCTTGAAAGCTTCTAGATTCGAAGGGAAGAAACGAATGTGACGTTTCTAATGTTGGATTCGAAGGAGAAGAACAAATATGATGTTCTTTCTACTGGATTCGAAAGGTAACAAGGTGTGGGGATGTTTCAGATTCTGGGTTTGCGTATGTTGAGTATTTAAGTGTTTAAGAGTTTGATGATTTGAGAGTGTTTGAGAATTTTGAAGATTTGTTCCTCTAGCTAAAATCTGCCAGCGTTTTCTCTCATTTCCTCTCTTCTTCTCCCCTTTTTGATGAGCAAATGAACTATCGATTTATAGAGTAAATTTTTTGAATGAGCGGCTTTTGTGAAGGAATAAAATATAATTTCTTTGAAGGGCCAACATCCACTTGTGTCAACTTTTTATAATCCCAAGATAAAAGTATTAAAATCAATGGTTGAGATGGGTGGCTCCTAGCTTATAGGGAGAAAATATGCAGAAGAGGTAGGCGCAAGGCTCAAGAACTTTCTAAAAAAGGTAGTGATGTCATCAATAGCAAGTCGGCATGGAGAACAAGTAAATATGGATTGAGGCGCAAGTTGGAGGCCTATATAGCCTGACCTATGAACAACTTGACTCTTTGAATTGAATCCTTCATCTTTCCATAACCTTCGACCATGCTCAATAAAACAACATTCGTTTCTAATAGTTGTGTGTCCTTCGACTGGACCAACAGTGTATTTTTCGAATGGCCCTCTTCAGCTGAGTATACTACTTTGAGCCTTCTTGATTTTGATCACTTAGGCCCAAAACTTCGACCAAACTCAAAAGTAAGCAAAACCAATCATGGAAAGTATTTCGAATGGGCCACCCAAATTGTGTGTCATAATGTAGCGCTATGTGTGTCGAAGGATTTAAGGGCAGAAATTAAGCTTGCCACCGAGGGGGCCACATGCCCAAACGAAAGAAGCATGTTATGTTTGCAGAGATGCCAAGACGAAAGAGGCATGCAGGAAGAAAATTGTGAAATCAAAGTATGCCAAAAGGAGGCTTTTTGCCTTGGAATCGAAGGAGGCTACATGAGGCTTTTTGCCTTGTGCATGCTAGCATGGTGGGTGCCTCTTGCATGCAAGAAGGAAGTTGTGGCTCAATCGAAGGCTATATATAGTCAGCCATCACTTTGTGAGTCAAAGTAAGCATTAAGGGGAATATTTGTCCAGTCAACACAGGTATGCAAGCATCAAACATCCAATCAAAGCAGGCACATAGGCAGCCATTGTATTGTGAACCATATGAGGCCAAAGATGCAATCGAAGGTTGCATGTAGGAAGCTCTTTCCTTTTGAATCAAAGCCAACATGCCAGAGGCTAACGCCAAATCGAAGGATGTAAACCAAGCTTGCATTGAAGAAGACCAAAAGTCCAATCGAAAGATGCAAACCAAGCTTGCATCGAAGAAGGCCAAATGTCCAATCGAAGGATGCAAACCAAGCTTGCATTGAAGAAGGAAAAAAGTCCAATCGAAGAATGTGAATCAAAGAAGACTTGCTTTTTCTCCAATTTTATCAAAAGATTATTTTTATCTGTTTTCCCTTTTTTAACAGTTTCCTATTTAACTCGATGCTGGGAAATCCAATTGTACTTATGTAAGTTTGAATCTTGAGAATCCTTGTGAGAAATGCCTTGAGACATGAGAGGGAAAATTTTGGGGTACAACAGAAAGAAATAAATCTAACCAGAAGAGGTCTTTGATTCGCCTGTTGTGATACGGTAGCAGAACCGACTGTTTATATTGGTTTCTGTTTTTTTCTCCCAAAATGTCGCGCTAAGAAAGAGTTGCCACCGAATTTTATTTCATCCAACAAAGGAAAAGGAAAAAGAACAGAAAAACCTTTTTTCGAGATGTTTGAGTACGGGGGTATATTATAGAAAGGGAAGGTGTTAGCACCCTTTCTATCCGTGGTTATCCATGGGCTCTTAGGTACTTGCTCATTTTTTTAAATTGCTTGTGTGTGCTTGTTTTGAAAAAGTTTTTGTTCTACTTCGTGATAACCCTTGTATCTGTCCTCAAGAGTGTGACGAAGTTGTTTTGAAAACTGTTTTTGAAAAGTGTTTGTGTGAAAGAGTTTTTGTTTTGAGCAAGTACTTAAGAGTTTTCTACCTACTCAGAAAAAGTCTGTTCATTTTTATTTCATTTAGACAGTGCTATCCTATTATTAAGGAGTAGGTAGCCCTGTTGTTGGAATTTTAAGGGACATTCGAAAGGGACGAAATGTTCACTGAAGGCAACAAGTAAGGATACCTTAGCATTTTGAAGGGACTATCGTCATAAGATCATTTCTCGTGGGCAACTCGAGGGACAAGGAGGGACTATGATCGTTATGATGACTTTTGAATCGCGGGTCATTGCTTATATATCCCTACGTTCGAGGTACACGACCATTATTTCCGAGGAAACCAAGTGGGCCAAAACCCTAGGAGTGAGCATGTGCAAGTGTTTGATTTCATTTTCATTTATCTTGCACATTTAGGGTTTCCTACTGTTTTAAATTGATTTATCTTGCCATTCAATCCTGTTATCCATATATCTAGGCAGTTTATAATTGCGGAAAGTAAAGTGCAAGAAATTAAAACCCTAGCTATTACAAGGCCTTGGGACATTTACATAAGAAAAGTGCCAGAAATAAAAAAAAGTAGAACTTTAAACCTAGCCTATTACATCCCATAATCAATTACATTATTTGTATAAAATGCGAGAAGTAAAATAACGCGCGCGAGATAAATTAATATGCCTAAAAAACCCTAAGAAAAGCTCTAAGTAAACAAGAAAAATCTTTTTTTGGTTTCGTTTTTATTTATTAAAAATGAATAAGCTAAGCTTGAACTTAATTTAAGAAAATAATTTTGAAATGAGATTAACCTAATTCAAATATTTTTATGCATTTTTATATGAGAAAATAATTAAATTAAAGTGAACCTAAGTCTAATTGATTTTAAGTTGATAAAAAAAACTTAATTAATTAATTAATTAATTAAAATAATTTGGAAAAAAAACTTAAATCTATTTTTTGATTTTTTGATTTTATTATCATTAAGAAAAAAAGAAGATTTTTGAAAACTAATCAATAATAACCAAAGAAAAAAAGAAAATAAATAACAAAAATATAGAAAATGGGCTTGGTTGTCAAGTGCAAATGGGGGGTGTATTTGCTGAAAACATTTGTCCCATTTAGGAGAAGCCCATCAGCTGACTTGATTCAGTGAGGAGCAGCCTTAAGGGCATATGGTGTGCTTGCACGTTTGAATCCTCTTGATCCAGATTGACCAAGATCTGATGGATATGATCTGGAAGCATACACTGGGCTTGCATAACTAGTATACATTGGATCTGCAATCAACAATTGTTAGAAAAATAAAATGATGGACCTGAGACTCGAACCCAGGTCCCTTCCCATCATAAATCGCTTTTCTACCAACTGACTTAGATGGTCATTCGTTGTAAAAAATCATTCAATAATAATATATATAAAAAAGTTTAATATTATAGAAACAAAAAAAATGGTGCGCTGATTCAAATGAGCCATTGGGAGGCTGCCATGCAATTGTCTTCCATCTTTGTCTGTCGTTTTAGATCAATGTACCTATAGCGACAGTTTTTTATCTGTCACTAAAAAACCTGCATTCAAAACAGCTACGACACGCATAATAAATTCACGGTAAGGTCGTGGATGAGTTGGCCTCAACCTCCTGAGCACCACGAGACCCTTGATTAGACCTAATTTTGGCTAAATCCAGAAATCCCAATTATAAGCTTGGAACCCTAACAATGGTGATATTCAATCCCTGCGCCAAACATCAAATCAAACCACACAGATAGCTTGCAGATACGAGCATGGTCAGTAATGCATGATTAGAATGTTTTTATAGTGCATGAATTAAACAAACTAAAATGAAAAAAAGATGAAAACCGTGTGACTTGGTGGCGGTGTTTTGGTGCGTTTCAAGGCTTGAAAATGGTTTGAATAGATACAAGGGCCCTCCAAGAGTGGACTAGAAACCTTGGTTTGTAGTAATGGAGGCTGGAAATTGAATTTCGAGTTAGACAACTTTGTGTGAAATCAAGCTTTCCAAATGTTTTGATGAAGACAAGCTAGCATTCAAAAATGAATGGATCAAGATAGAATATTTATCTCAAGCAAAGATTCATTGATCAAGATCAACATTTCAAGACTTATGGCTTAAGGTATATGAAATTTTTGATCTTATGCTCTTAGTGCTCAAAACTATTTTTAATCATGCATTTACTTTATTAAAATAATATTTTGAGTATATACTATGTATGATTGAAGAAGGATGTTTTAAATTGCTTAAAATCGTTGAAAATAATGATTTTTCAATTTTTGTACACAAGCAATCGATTGTCATGCTAGGACAATCGGTTGCATCCAAAAAACAAAAGCTTCTGTTTGAAAACAATCGATTGTCATCTAGAAGCAATCGATTGTCATGTGTTTTGTTTTCAAATTTTTTGAACGTTGGCTTATGAGCAACCGATTTCTCCTCAATGACAATCGGTTGTCATAGTTATATTTTCCAAAAATTTTAAACGTTGCTTTTACAACAATCAGTTGTTGCTTTAGTGCAACCGGTTGTTGTGCCTTAAATTTTGAAAATTTTTATTTTTCCAGCAACTTTTTGTAACACCTTTTCATGACAATCTTTGTATCTTTTCAAATACATCTTTTTAGTAAAAATGGTTTAAATATTGTTATGTTTCATTGAAGAGGTATTACTACACTATAAATTATCTTTTGTTTAGAACTTTAAAAACAACAAGAAAATACAACAACAATCACTAACAACTATTACTTTCTATTCTTTTGATCATACTCTTTATACTCAAGATTTTGTTCATCATTTGCATATGCATACTGAAAATTGTTCTTGAGCACTTAGAAGAGTATTCCATCTTAAATTTCATATTGAATAGAAAAGATAAATCAAGTGATTGACATTGCTCTTTCATCTTTCAAACTCTTATACAAATCAAACAAACTATTGTATACTTGTTTTCAGGATTTTTGGAAACAAGAAAGACACTTAGGGAGGATTGTTCTCTTTGTGGTCTTAGTGAAAATCCAAGAGGATTATTCTTGGTCCAAGAGGATTGTTCTTGGTTGTTAGGTAGTCTTTGTACAAATTACCAACTATAAGGAAATCTCTTTCATTTTGAAAGGGGACTGGAGTACTCTCGGACTGTGAGGGGAACCAGGATACATCTCTGTGTTCTTTACATTCCGCATTTACTGCTTTCATCACTTATCAGAAAAAGAAAGAAAAGAAACTCGTGCAAAAATATTCATACAATTCAGAATTTTTTTTAAAGAACCTAATTCACCCCCCCTCTTAGGCGCATCTGAACTTACAATTGGCATCAGAGCAGGTTATAGGTAACTTATTCCTACTAGATCCATAATGGCTTCCGCAAACAACAATTCTGTGTTCAGAGACAGTGGCAGTAGCAACAAGCCTCCTCTATTCTGTGGTGAATATTTTGATTTCTGGAAGATCCGTATGAAGGCTCATCTAGAAGCACAAGGAGAAGAAATATGGTATGTTGTCCAAAATGGCCCTTTTGTTCCGGTAACTGTAGTAAATGGCGTTGGTTCATCAAAGCCTAAAACTACATGGGATGATGATGATAAGAAAAAGTTCTTGTATGACAAAAAGGCAATAAACCTCCTTCAAAGCGCACTTAGTATGTATGAATTCTTCCGTGTCTCAGCATGCACAACGGAAAAAGAAATTTGGGATACACTGGTTGAAACACATGAAGGAACAACTGAAGTTAAGAGATCGAGACTTAATACGTTAAGTCAAGAATATGAATTGTTCCGCATGCAACCCGTAGAATCCATTCTTGATTTACAAAAGAGATTTGTGCATCTAACAAATCATCTAAGGGCACTTGGAAAAACATTGACCAATGATGAGTTGAACCTAAAAGTGCTCAGATCCTTGACTAGAGAATGGTAACCAAAAGTAACGGGAATCTCAGAAAAGAAGAGTCTCGCTACTATGACATCCGCAACTTTGTTCGGGAAACTTCAAGAATACGAGACAGAACTTGGTAGATTGGAAAAGCGTGAAAATCAAGAAAAGAAGTCTAAGAACATTGCCTTGAAGATTGACTCCAAGGAAGACGAAAAGAAAGATAATCCTGATGAAGATGAAAACTTCATGCTTCTCGTTAGAAGACTTGGAAAATTATTTGGTAAAAATGACAAAGCCTTCTCGCACTCAAAGAAGAAGAAACACTTCAAGAAGAAGGAAGGATCCTCATCAACACAAGAAGTTACTTGCTATGAATGTAGTAAACAAGGTCACATCAAACCGGACTGTCCAAAACTTTCAAAGAAAAGTGGCTACAAAGGCAAGAATGAATCAAAAGATAAGAAAGCATATGTTGCATGGGAAGATGTTGAACTGAGTTCGTCATCCGACTCCGATAGCGACGAAAGTGCAAACCTTGCGTTAATGGCATCACACCACTCCGAAAGCGAAGATGATGAGGTTAGTAACATATTCTCTCTTTTTGATAGTGATGCACAAGGTGCTATAAATGAACTGTTAAATGAATGCAAAATTCTATACAAAACTATCTCATCACAAAAGAAACAAATTGCATCGTTGGAAGAAAAATGTGCATCTATTGAAAAAGATCTCAAAGATGAAAAGCAAAAAGTTAGTGATGAAAAACAGAATTTTGTATGCACAAAGTGTGAATATCTCTCTTTCCAAATTGTCCAATTAAAAAGGGTTATTGAAAGGTATGAAAAAGGACAAATTGGATTGGAAGGTGTTCTTAGCCAACAAAGATACTCAAATGACAAAAGTGGTCTTGGATACTCAAAATTTTCAAAACCAAGTACCAACAAAACCATCTTTGTCAAGGCTAGCGACCAACAAACCATAGAGAAAGAAATCACTCCCAAAATAGTTCATCACTATCCTAAAAAGAAAATACCCTCTAAGAAGAAATCTTATACTTCTAGATATAGAAGTAAATTTGAACCTACTTGTTTTTATTGTGGTATTCAAGGACACACACCTAATGCTTGTTATGTTAGAAACTTTGGCATAGAAAATGGGCATTATGTGTGGGTTAAGAAAGGAACTAATTATGAAGGACCCAAAGCAACTTGGGTACCTAACAAAACCTAATCTTGTTTTGTAGGTAAGCTTGACGACCACTTAAAATCTATGGTATCTCGATAGTGGTTGTTCCAAACATATGACGGGAGATATCGACAAATTTTCACATCTAACACTTAAGGCCAAGGGTTATGTGACGTATGGAGATAACAACAAAGGAAAGATTCTTGGCATAGGCAAAGTTGGTGGTCCACCTTTCACATCAATTAAAGATGTTCTTTATGTCGAAGGACTAAAGCACAATCTTCTAAGTATTAGCCAACTATGTGACAAAGGTTTCAAGATCAAGTTCACTAAAGATGAATGTTTGATACAAGATGAAGTCACACATGAGGCTAAACTTAAAGGTAAAAGAGTAAATAATATTTTTATTATTTCTCTTAACGATTTGTATTTGAAGGTTAAATGTCTCATGGCAAACAACAACGACTCATGGCTATGGTACAAAAGAATCGCTCCTATTCATATGGAGCATTTAAACAAATTGATTAAGCATGACCTTGTTGTTGGACTGCCTAAGATAAAGTTCATCAAAGACAGACTTTGCGATGCATGTCAAAAGGGAAAGCAAACAAAATCAACTTTCAAATCCAAGAATGTGGTATCCACTACTAGGCCACTACAACTGCTTCATATGGACTTGTTTGGCCCTTCTAGAACGAGGAGCTTCGGAGGTAATGTATACGCTCTAGTTATTGCTGTTGACTTTTCTAGATATACTTAGAAACTCTTTTTAGTGCAGAAAAATGATGCACTCAAGGCGTTCAAGAAATATGCAAAGCAAATTCAAAATGAGAAGTCACTATCTATTGCTTCCAGAAGAAGCGACCATGGTGGAGAATTCCAGAATTCCTCCTTTGAAGATTTCTGTAAAGAACATGGAATATCACATAATTTCTCAGCACCAAGGACTCCTCAACAGAATGGAGTTGTAGAAAGGAAGAATAGGTCTCTTATTGAACTTGCAAGGACAATGTTTAGTGATTCAAACCTTCCAAAATACTTTTGGGCGGATGCTGTAAGCACGGCATGCTTTGTGAGCAATAGAGTTAATATTCGACCTATCTTGAAGAAGACTCCGTATGAACTCTTTCGAGGAAGGAAACCAAATATTTTATTCTTTCATTTCTTTGGCTGCAAATGTTTTGTCCTTAACAACGACAAAGAAAACCTTGGTAAGTTTGATGAAAAATCGGATGAAGGTATTTTTCTTGGATACTCCTTATCTAGTAAAGCTTATCGTATTTAAAATAAAATAACTTTAACTATTGAGGAATCTATGCACATATCATTTGATGAATCTAACCCCTCAGAGGAGGATACTATTGTTTTAAATAATGATGATGAGATTTTAGATATTCCTCAAGAAGATGGCTCCAAGACCAACAATGAGAATCAATTGGAACAACAAGAAAAACAAATTTCAGAAGAATCAAATGTCAATGATCTACCTAAGGAATGGAGAACCCATAAAGATCACCCTATTGATAAAATCATCGGTGACATCAATCAAGGCGTTTCAACAAGATTGAACCTCAAACATTCTTGCTTAAACATGGCATTCGTCTCTCAAATCGAACCTTCCAAAGTCGATGACGCATTAGGAGACGACCAATGGATGATTTATATGCAAGAAGAATTAAATCAGTTCGAGAGAAATCAAGTTTGGGAACTTGTTCCTAAACCAAGTGACAAACACATCATAGGTACAAGATGGGTGTTCAAAAACAAACTTGATGAGAACGGTATAATTGTCTGAAACAAAGCAAGATTGGTAGCCCAAGGATACAACCAAGAAGAGGGAATTGACTTTGAAGAAACTTTCGCTCCGGTTGCAAGGTTAGAAGCTATTTGTGTTTTACTTGCTTACGCTTGTTCATTGAATTTTCAGCTTTACCAAATGGACGTCAAAAGCTCATTCTTAAATGGCTACATCAATGAAGAAGTCTATGTCATACAATCCCCGGGCTTTGAAGACTTCAAGAATCCTTCCCATGTCTTTAAGTTGAGAAAAGCTCTTTATGGCTTAAAACAAGCACCTAGAGCATGGTATGACAGACTCAGTACATTCTTATGCGAAAAAGGTTTCGAGAAAGGTAAAGTGGATAAGACCTTGTTCATAAAGAAGATCAAAGGTAACACTTTATTAGTACAAGACTATGTCGATGATATTATATTTGGTTCAACTAACCAAGATTTGTGTGAAGAATTCTCGTTGATGATGCAAGGATAATTTGAGATGTCTATGATGGGCAAGATGAACTATTTCCTTGGAATGCAAATTAAGCAACTGAAAGATGGTATCTTCATCAATCAATCAAAATATTGCAAGGAACTTTTGAAAAAGTTTGATATGGATAATTGCAAATCAATGCACACACCAATGGGCTCCAGTACTTATGATGATCAAGATGAATCTGGTATTTCCATTGATATTACTAAATATCGAGGCATGATTGGATCACTGCTATACTTGACGGCAAGTCGTCCTGACATCATGTTCAGTGTATGTCTGTGTGCACGATTTCAAGCAAACCCGAAGGAAACTCACCTCATGGCGGTAAAAAGAATCATGAAATATCTCAAAGGAACAACCAATGTCGGCCAATGGTACCCAAAAGGTAATATATGCAATTTAATTGGTTATTCTGACGCTGATTATGCAGGATGTAAAACAGACAGAAAAAGCACAAGTGGCACTTGTCACATTTTGGGAAATGCATTAGTCGCTTAGGCATGCAAGAAACAAGCTTGTGTGGCCCCTAGTACGACTGAGGCGGAATATATTGCAGCGGGTAGTTGCTGTGCGCAAATTCTATGGCTCAAGCAACAACTCCATGACTACGGACTCGACCTTGGATGCATTCCACTCCGATGCGACAACACTAGTGCAATCAACATTACAAAGAATCACGTGATACATTCTAGAACAAAGCATATCGACATTCGACATCACTTTCTTCGTGATCATGTACTTCAAGGAGATGTCGAAGTCACCTTCGTGGATACGCATAATCAACTAGCAGATATTTTCACTAAACCGTTGGCAAGAGAACCATTTTTCAAGATCCGAAGAGAGCTAGGTATCTTGGACGAAAATGACATTATCTAATTAAGGTACATGGCTATGACGAAAATAACATTTATTGTACCAGATTTTTATTCATTTTGTGCACTTTGTTTCTGTTATATCTATGTATGCAAACTTTATTTATGCTATGTTGTTTCTATGTGCAAATTTTTATGATCTTCTTTCCCATTCCTTTTTGCTAATGACAAAGGCGGAGAAGACTTTGTAGTTTCTTTTGTGTTTCTCTAACCCAAATTGCAGCAAGCAAGCAATCTTCAAAACTCTCATGCAATAGATCAAGGGGGAGTCTTTGACTTAGGGGGAGTTTTTAAACAACTCGATTAGAGAAAACTAAGATGCACTCCAAACTTCAAGCAATTGTTGTCATCATCAAAAAGGGGGAGACTGTGAAATTAAGCTTTCCAAATGTTTTGATGAAGACAAGCTAGCATGCAAAAATGAATGGATCAAGATAGAAGATTTATCTCAAGCAAAGATTCATTGATCAAGATCAACATTTCAAGACTTATGGCTTAAGGTATATGAAATTTTTGATCTTATGCTCTTAGTGCTAAAAACTATTTTTAATCATGCATTTACTTTATTAAAATAATATTTTGAGTATATACTATGTATGATTGAAGAAGGATGTTTTAAATTGCTTAAAATCGTTGAAAATAATGATTTTTTAATTTTTGTACACAAGCAATCGATTGTCATGCTAGGACAATCGGTTGCATCCAAAAAACAAAAGCTTCTATTTGAAAACAATCGATTGTCATCTAGCAGCAATCGATTGTCATGTGTTTTGTTTTCAAATTTTTTGAACGTTGGCTTATGAGCAACCGATTGCTCCTCAATGACAATCGGTTGTCATAGTTATATTTTCCAAAAATTTTAAACGTTGCTTTTACAGCAATCAGTTGTTGCTTCAGTGCAACCGGTTGTTGTGCCTTAAATTTTGAAAAATTTTATTTTTCCAACAACTTTTTGTAACACCTTTTCATGGCAATCTTTGTATCTTTTCAAATACATCTTTTTAGTAAAAATGGTTTAAACTTTGCTATGTTTCATTGAAGAGGTATTACTACACTATAAATTATCTTTTGTTTAGAATTTTAAAAACAACAAGAAAATACAACAACAATCACTAACAACTATTACTTTCTATTCTTTTGATCATACTCTTTATACTTAAGATTTTGTTCATCATTTTCATATGCATACTGAAAATTGTTCTTGAGCACTTAGAAGAGTATTCCATCTTAAATTTCATATTGAATAGAAAAGATCAATCAAGTGATTTACATTGCTCTTTCATCTTTCAAACTCTTATAAAAATCAAACAAACTATTGTATACTTGTTTTCAGGATTGTTGGAAACAAGAAAGACACTTAGGGAGGATTGTTCTCTTTGTGGTCTTAGTGAAAACCCTAGAGGATTGTTCTTGGTCCCAGAGGATTGTTCTTGGTTGTTAGGTAGTCTTTGTACAAATTACCAACTATAAAAAAATCTCTTTCATGTTGAAAGGGGACTGGAGTACTCTCGGACTGTGAGGGGAACCAGGATACATCTCTGTGTTCTTTACTTTCCGCATTTACTGCTTTCATCACTTATCAGAAAAAGAAAGAAAAGAAACTCGTGCAAAAATATTCATACAATTCAGAAAAAGATTTAAAGAACCTAATTCACCCCCCCTCTTAGGCGCATCTGAACTTACACTTATTGATTTTTTTGCAAAGTGGAAGGGGTTCTCCAGGCTATCTGGGGGCCTAAATGCCTTGTAGGGATGCTGCATATATAGTGTGGAGTGAGGAGACACCATTAAAGGGGAAGAATCATGGCCATAACTCAATGTTTCCCAAGAAAAATCAAACACATTCAAGGCCTTCCAATTTTGTCAAAACAAGCCTTATCTTACTTGAATGTATCTGATCATTTTAGCACAAAATTATGGGCCTAAAGTTGAGTCAAAACACAAGCCCAATTGTCATGATCCACCATTTATTATTTTATATAATTTATTTTGTATTTTTGTGAATAAAAATCAAAATAAATTTGAATAAAATAGTTTAAAAAAGCAAGGCAAGGTGGTAATGAAATTAGGGGTCCTCTATAAGCTTAGGAAGATGTTTGAACATTAAAAAGCTAGGCCATTGACTCAAAAATCCAAATTTGCTCAATGCACCATTCTTGAAATTTCCTAAATTTTCCCAACTTGGGCAAGCCATAACTTGCTCAATTTTATCTCATGATGATGATATTAGACTTTTTGGAAATTCCAAGATGTCTACTTCAATCCCTCTTTTTATCAATTTCACATTTGAAGATACTATCTTGATGTAAAAGGTCTTGGCAAAAAGTGGCTTTTGTTGACTTTCTGAAAATGACCTATAATGTATGAGCTTGTATATTTCAAATGGTGCATCTCTTAAACTTGTGGGCTTCATCAAATGATGGATATCACTTCAAAATGTTGATGTTGGACAAAAATCTTGAAGTTTGACTGTATTTGGGCCCCAGTTGACTTTTGACTTAGTATAGTTAATTTTCAGGCATTTGAGCAGTTGACTGAGAAAACTTCTTGTGCAAGGCATGAATATTTACATGGATGCTCTTGAGAACATATTAGAACTATGGAGAACATATGAGGCCTTTTGAGCTTACCCATCTTGATGAAAATGGAAACCCTAGTTGGAGGTTCATTGCTTTACGAGAGAGAGTTTGTCTGGTCAACTCTTGGGCATCCTTGAGCAAGTTAAGGATCTCAATAAACATATGTTGAGTAAAATGGGAGGGAAAATTTTGGGGTACAATAGCTGCCCCTGTTCAATCTTCTTAAACCTGAGGATGTAGATTGGTTGGTCTGCATTTCGTGATCTGAAGGTAGAAGAGGATTGAACACTAAAGTGCCCATTAATTTGCACTCACATGAAGTAACACTAATTGGTGATATAGGGAATGGGCTTACAGATTACATTTTGAAGTCGACAAAGAATCGTCAGAGATGGGCTTAAAGATGCCATCCAGAAAATATATCAGTCACATAAGAGATTCCTTTGCAAGAATTCATGTACCTGTCATTGAGGAGGACTTCGCCGGGGAATGTTGATTTATGTCCTGGGAAATAGAGTATAGGAGCTTCATTTGTCCATTACTCTACTGGGGAGTTAACTCCTGATTGAGGAAGTGGACATAAACTGTATATCTGGTCAGGGTCCAGGTCGCGCATCGACTTACTGGGGAAATGTGAAATCGACTGTAACTGGTCGGGTCCAGGTCTTACAGTGTTGTAAAATGTTGTCTGGAGATAAGAGAGAAGGAACATGGATAGTAGGGTTGCTTCAAAATGAAATCTGGACAGTAGGGCTATGAGAAGGAACTTGGGTCGTAGGGTTACTTCAAGATGAAAGGATGGATACTAGAGCTTATGGGAAGGAACCTAGATTTGGGTTACTTCAAAATGAAAGCCTGGATAGTAGGGCTTGTGGGAAGGAACATGGGTCGTAGGGTTACTTCGATATGAAATCCTGGATAGTAGGGCTAGTGGTAAGGAACCTGGATAGTAGGGTTTCTTCAAGATGAAAGCCTGAATAGTAGGGCTTGTGGGAAGGAACCTGGATAGTAGGGTTACTTCAAGATGAAAGTCTGGATAGTAGGGCTTGTGGGAAGGAACCTGGATACTAAGGTTTATTCAAGATGAAATCCTGGATAGTAGGGCTTGTGGGAAGGAACCTGGATAGTAGGGTTTCTTCAAGATGAAATCTTGGATAGTAGGGCTTATGGGAAGGAACCTGGATGGTTGGGTTACTTCGAGATGAAAGCCTGGATAGTAAGGCTTGTGGGAAGGAACCTGGATAGTAGGGTTTCTTCAAGATGAAAGCTTGGATAGTAGGGCTTGTAGGAAGGAACCTGGATAGTAGGGTTACTTCGAGATGAAAGCCTGGATAGTAGGGCTTATGGGAAGGAACTTGGATAGTAGGGTTTCTTAAAGATGAAAGCCTGGATGATAGGGCTTATAGGAAGGAACCTGGATAGTAGGGTTACTTCGAGATGAAATCCTAGATAGTAAGGCTTGTGAGAAGGAACCTGGTGTTGTACCCTAATTTTCCCCCCTAAGATCCCTTTATCATACCATGTTGATTCACTCACAACAAGATCACACTAGGATTCTTGGTTCCCCTCCCTACATTTAGTTTTTCCCTTTTTGAGGGATTACCAAGAACCTTGACTTATGTTCCTTTTGTGATCATGAATATTGTTTACATTTCTTCATTTAACTAATAAAATGCAATGTTGGTTTGTCTTGCTTGTTATCCATGTATGTGAAGGAAATGAGATTTAACAAGCTACCCCATGGGTTCATGAGTTTATTTCCATGCCCTAGTCAATAAAGCTTGAGAAGTTCAAACCTCACCATTGGATTAGTTTTGGAATAATTGGCATGGCAAGGTTGCTTTGGTTCATCACATTTCAATTTTATTAGATTTGACTCAAAAGTACAAGGGGTTGATTGGAGAAGTTGTCATGTTTGGACAAGGCCTTGTTCCTATTGGTCACAAGAGAATATTTCTCTCAAATTTCAAGATATGGAAATGGTTTTGGTGGCTATGAGTGCTCATTATCATCCTCAACAACTTATATTCACAAAGCAAGAATGTTGGTACAAGAAGTTTGTTCAAGCTTGTCAAAGTTCCTCAAAGCATTCTCTTGATCTAGGAGCTAGGGTTTTACACTTCATAGGAGTATATCTTGCTCACCTTTTGATATTTTTGAGTTATTCCAAAGACATCATTCTCTCCAAAGGGTTATTAACAAATCACTTTAAAGGATCCAAAGAATTTTCATGAGGAAGAGACTTGATGAAGAAGAAAGATTACAAGTCCTCCAGATGAATCCACAATTTTACATGAGTGACTTCAAATGATCATAACTTGGTCAATTTTCATCATCTTGAGTCCATTCTTTTTCCATAATGATCTTGAAGATGTTAACTTTATGCCTTCTTTTATGTGCAAAATGGGAAAATGGATGGAAGTTACCTTAAAGATGAAAAATATTATAAATCATTTCATGATTTGTTTGCCAACTTCAACAAGTCATAACTTGCTCAAATTTTGGATATTTTTAATGATTCAAGTTTCAAAATTTCATTCAAGAGATCTACTTCATGCCATATTTTTTGGTCAAGAGAAATTTCCAAGTGGAAGGCCATGTTTTGATGCAAGATATTATAGGTCATTTTTGAAGAAGAATTTGAAATATTTCTAAGTATGGAAAGTCAACCCTTTTTCTCCAACTTTGACATAATATAACTTTCGGCTCAAGAATCCATTTAACTCCATTCTTTTTCCATTGCAAAGCTTGTAACCTCATATTTCTAAAGCATCAAGAATCATGCCTTAAGACCCATTGAGCTAAGAATGCCGTTGTTTCAAAAATGGTAACTTGGAATTGAAGTTTCCTTGCAAGTCAAATTTTGAATTTCATGTTACAAGCTCTAAACTTCAAATTAACACGCATTTTAGGTCTAAACATGATTAGCCAACTTTCCCAAGTGGATTAGTGCATCAAAATGCAAGAATTGGATGAGTTTTGATGAAGTATGGATCATACTTCACTCGTGCATCAAGTTTGCACGAATTCCCTCCAAATTGCATCATTCACTCTTCGTTTTGATCCCATTCGCTTCTCCTATAAATGCATGAACTATCCCATTCAATTTCCCAAGCTTGGATAGCCAGAATCACCCTGCCAAACTTGTTTCATAACTCATCATTCAGCAACTTCAAAATCCATTCTCGACCCTTTTTAAATCCATTTTTTTTTCATCTATTCACCTTCCTTGATCTTCCCTGAAGCTAACCACATAATTACATTCAAGAATCGTGCCCTATACTGCTCCACAAGAGTCCAATTTCAGAGCTCTGCAACTCAACTTCAATAGGTAGATTCCTTCATCAATTCTTCAAAACTCTGATATCATTGTATTGCTCTCATTGCCCTGGTTCTAGTCGCAACACTTACCTTTTACTGGAAACACATTTTGACCATGAATTTTAAAATCCTTTTTCAAAACATTCCTTCCAAATTGCTTGAGCTATAGTTTATATAAATTTGGTGCGAGGGTGTGGTTGTCTTTGTCTTGAAGAGGCGAAGCGAATGGTATAGGTCTGAGCTTCTGATTTTACAGTTTGAGAGACCTGCAATTCGTGATGGCTGGAGGTTGAAGATGACCAACATGTCATCTTCCAACCAATGAAGGCGCGCCATCTGTTTTTTTTCAAATTCTGATTTAATTAATTATCCTGTACAATATTCACTAATGACCATGATATGCACAGTGTGCCAGATACCTTGGATTTGATTACTAACTCGTTTTGACTCTCATCCAATGGTCCACATATTTTACTTTTATTTTCTTTTTCTGATTTTTATATTTTAATTGTTTTAAATTTCAAAAAATCATAGAAAATTCATTTTTAGTCCAAAAAATATGAAACAATTATGAAAAATATTTTTGATTATTCTCTTTCTGATTTTTATTTTTTAACAATTTAATTTTGTGTTTTGGTATTTTTTATAAATTTTACAGTTATTTGATTTGTTTTAAATATTTAAAAATACTTTTATACATTTTTAAATTCTGAAAAAATTATGGAATGATCCAATGATATTGTGACAAATATTGGTGGCCTTATTCTATTTTTGTTTCTGACTTTACTATTTTTTACCATTTTTTGTTTATTTTACCCATTTATTTTAAATTTAAAAATATTTTCTGACTTTAAAAAATTACCAAAAAATTTGTAAAATTATTTGAGCCTTTTTCTGATTTTTCTATGGTCTTACTTTTAATTTCTTGATTAATTTGAACATAGTTGATATTTTTCTCATTATTTTCTATTTTTAAACCTTTCTTTTGTGTATATTAAATGTGATATTATTTTGTGACTATTTTCTAGCTGATCTTGGGTTAGATTTTGGATCATGAACTTTATTAACATCATTGGATTCATGGTGTTGAGGTTTACTCCACAAAAATGAATGAATGATTTTAATAATAGTTTGATTAAAATTTAATTCAAATGTGGTTTGTATATTTTTCCCCATCCCTCTTCATCTTATCCCTTTCTTATTGCACTAAATGTTGTTGGATCATGATCTCTATATCATGTCTCAAAACAAATGGTGCATAGATTGCTATTGACCGGCCTCAAAATAGGTGTGACTTCTATATAAGTCCACTTACGATTTCTTAACATGGCGCTAAACTTTGTCCCGATTCGAATAAATGATCATTCGTGGCCCAAACTTATGATTGTAAGCCCAAGTATGTTAATTTGATCTCTTTGATCCAATAAACTTGAGATTCATTGTGTGGAGGCTTTGGTTCTACCAATCCTCTAATGGATCTACAATACCTTTGGTCAACGCGGATCACTTAAACATTGTTGATCATTAAATGGTACTTATGAGAATTCCAAATGGATGATATACCTGATAAAAGGAAATGCAACTTGTTGTGTGGAGGCTTTGGTTCTACCAATCCTCTAATGAGTTCCAAATGCAAGCTTCAAGATGGTCATCCAACTAACCACTAATTATTTACTTGTTTACCTTAAGCTTTTACTTTTTTTATGCTTTATGTACCATTTACTTTTAGCATTTATATTTCATGCCATTTTCATCTTTGCTCATTTGAGTATTTACTTTCTTGCCTTTTTTTTTACTTTTCCCACTTGAGCTTTTATTTTCCTTTCTTAAGATACTTAATAATCAACATAAACCCTAAAAAATATTTAATGGTACTTGGACTATTTGGTTACTATCCTTGGCATTATGGAGCATGGGACTTTTCTTGGACTTAGGATTAGAAACCTTGACCTATCTTGGAGATCCTCTGATCTTATCTGATTATTTTTTCTGGAGTTCTTGAGGTTTACCTCAAGACATTGGGTTGCTTGTTTGATTTTATGTGCAGGTTTTTTGTGATTACACACTTTGTTTGTAATCTGGAATTCACCCGTATACAACCATTACTCTGCCCAATTTTTATGAAGACTTAATACACTTGAAGTCTGGTTCTCTCAAGAGGTCTAGTATTTCTTTTCTTGATTGGTTTTCATCCAAGGAATGGGAATTCTATCTTGGCTCATAATATCAAGAATTTGCTTCTTGTTGGTTAGATGGTTCTTATCCCTAGCTTTTACCTTATGCTTTATGATAGTCCCTTTCTTCTCCTCCCATCTTCTTTAATTTTAAAAATCTTCTTCCCCCTTTTGAAAACTCTTATTGTTTTTGAACTTGAACCAGTTTCATAATAAACTTGGACTTATGTCCATGCATTTTCAAAACATTTTTTCATAAATAAACTCCAATCAACTTAATAATACCTTGACATTTTTTGTGAGAAGACTAAAAGTCAATCAATCTCATTTAAAACCATTTTGCCACTTCCGATTTTATCTTTAAACTTTTCTCCAAAAGGTTGAACTCTTGTCAATCCTTGTAGTGATGCGAACAACTATACTTCTACAATATGTAGTGAAGAGAGATGTTTTCCACTTGGGTGTTGAGTGAGGCATTGTTGATTTTAAAATCCAAGCCATATCCTCCACTTTGAGATGACGCAAATTCTCCTTTCTCATGATTGTGGGTAGTAGGTATGTTTTCCACACGGATAATGACGATGATGTTTTATCTCATAAAATTAACCAACACATTTGTGTTTTAAATTTTTGAAAGAGGAACTACGTGTACCCTGATCCCCTATTGCACGAAAAGGTGGTACTTAGGCCCTAAAGGTTCGTAACCGCGGCGGGTGCAAAAATTATAAAATAAACATATTTCTTTTCTCACCTCCACCATCCATTTTTTATATACAACTTTTTTATATAGCCAAAATATATAGATTTTACAAAGAGGCTCTTGCGGAGTACCATAGATGTTTAGGGTGATAATACCTTCCCTTTGCATAACCAAACCCATTACCTTGAATCTTTCCCCCTCTTTTTGGGTTATTCGCTCTTTTACCATTCCTTTGGAAACAATAAAGTGCGGTGGCGATTTTTATTTTGATTTGTATAAAGTCTAGTCAATCAGACGGCTTAGTCTTGAACATTTCTACCGCTATAGAAAAATGGCGACTTCACCGGGGAAAGATTGACCTCTTGCTGGTCCATCCCTAAGTGGGTTAAGCCTATCTTTGTTTATCTGTATATGTGTTATTACTGTTTTTTATGTTATATGTTTGTCTGAATTTTCCTAGTTTTCAGGGTGCTTGGTGATTACTCATAAGACCTATACTCGGACTTGGGCAAACTTTAAGATAGGACGGGTGGTATAGTCATGTTAACTTTGAGGGAGTAATCCCAAAAAAGGAGGCATGAGATCCCCCACTTAGTGGAGGCCCCTTTAATTGTAGTATCGTTTAGCGAGTAATCGGGAAGACGTACTGCTTTCGACCTGGGAGCCTGCTGAAACTGAGGATCGTAGAATACCAAACCCATCTTGGCCTTTTAGGTGTAGTGCGGAAGCTATGACGAAGTAATTCGGAAATAGTTGTCACGCGATACTATGCTCGGATAAGTCTTTCTTGAGAATATTACTAATTTGCGAGTTAATCATGAAGTTGGTAATATCTGAAGGAAGGATGTAGACTCTGGGAACCTCTAGATCCTTTTTCGACAGGTGATAACTTTTAGAACAACACATTATGGGTAGTACCTTCGACCTCATGCTCGTGACGTTGAACCTATGAACCCTATATGTGTGATCTTATGTGTGATTGTTGCATCGTGCATCCATGCACTCATAAGCATCTTTTGAAGAAACCATATTTCAAGGGTTTTAAAGGTTGACTATTTGTGAATATCTCATGTACTTTCTAAACATGGATTCTGGAAAGAGAAAGACCGGGAAATACAGTTTCAAGCATCCTAAGATAGAAGAGTTGATCAGTCTAATTCCCGAGATCGAGTGTTCTGCAGACTTTCGGAAGAAGTATGGATCCATTAATCCTCTCATGAAGCTGAAGATGAAGGAGGGTATTATCTCGACCGTGGTCTAGTTCTACGATATGATGTATCATTGCTTTACTTTTCCCGACTATCAGTTGATGCCTACACTGGAGGAGTATTCTTATCTATTGGATTTACTTGTTAGCGATTGTGTTCCTTTTACTGGTTTGGAGGGTGAGCCAAAACCACATGAGATTACTGCTTTGATTCATCGGGGGAAGTCTGAGGTGGAAGCCCATATGACTACTAAAGGAGGGATTAGAGGATTACCAGCTAAGTTCTTATTGGAGAAAGCTCGTTACTTTGCCATAATGAAGAGTACAATTGCTTTTGAGACCATCTTTTCTCTACTTGCTTACGGGTTGTTCTTATTTCCTAATGTGGACAAGTTTGTCGACATTAACGCTATCAGGATTGGAAACCCAGTTCCTATCTTATTGGGTGATGCTTATTACTCTATTCATCTTCGGAATTATTATTATGGGAGGATGATTATCTGTTGCACGCCTCTGTTATACTGGTGGTTTATCTCTCATATGCCTCAGTCTGATGCTTTTTGGGATGTCCAGAAGGAACCCTGTTGGGCTCCTAAGATCATGGCACTTACTCACTCGGGCATTGATTGGTATCATCGAGCTTACCAGGATATAGAGATTATTGAGAATTGTGGTAGTTTCCCCAATGTACCTCTTCTCGGTACAAAGGGGGGAATTAACTATAACCTTGTTCTTGCACGGAGACAGCTTGGTTATCCGATGAGGGATAAACCGAATAGTATTCATTTGAGTAGTTTCTTTCTGAAGGAAGGAGAAGACCATAGGGAAGCTTGGGACCTAGGGGTGCTGTTTCTTTGGAGCCATATCTTCAATGGATCCGATCGAGAGCCATTCAGTTAAAGATGTCGTATACCCGAGAGACACCCATGTCTGATCTATTTGTGAAGACCACTCCTCCCTTATTAGATGATCTAGAAGAGCTGTAAATTTCTTTGGTTATGATGCAACAAGAAAGGGATGCTTGGAAGAACAAGTTCCAAACTTTAGAAAGTTCCTACAGAGCAGACCTAAAGGAGAAAGACGAATTGATTGAGATCCTTGAAAGTCGAGCGGTAGAGTCTATGGAGAGGCAAGGGGATTTATTTTCTCCTAAGCCTTAATCAGTTGTTGATCACTCACTTCCTGATTCTGATGATTGGAAGGAGGTTGCCATCAGACAAGTGGAAGAAAACTAGAGGTTGAAGGCTCAGATTTCCAGGATCACGGGGAAGCACCAACGCATTAAGTGATCTCCATCAGTTCTTTTTCTCAGGATTTTAGATTTTATTTTCATCTTGTACTTGGGATCATTGAAGCTTGTAATCCATTTTGGAGTTATTATAATAAAAAAAATTCAGTATTTCAAAAGCATTATTACTTTGATGTTTGCAATATGTCTATAAACTTTAAATCCCTTGAAATATTAAATAACACAGTAAAAATAATCATGTGCATTACATGTCATGCATCATATTGCACATATTTCTTGTATTTGGTATGCATACCCAGGTGTCTTACCAAGCTTCTTTACTTTGTTCAGCAAGTTGACTCATCACTACAACACTCGGGCTAATTTCAAGAAGAAGATGGACAACTTAGAATAAGAGAATCGCGAGCTGCGCGAAGAAGTTTCTGCTTTGAAAGCCGGCATGGCCAATCTGACTACTCTGATGGAAGCTCTGGTGGCTGCTCAGAATCAGCCACCGAGTGTTCAACCTCAACCAACAAGGGCAACTACTAAAGCTCCGACTCTTCCCTTATCTTCTACTCCTGTTGTTGTTCAGAATCGCATGCCTCAAGGTTATCCATGGGGAATGCCAAAGAATTTGGCACCTGAAGGATTCAATCTTGGTCCTCAAGATACTCCAGTGGTCCAGACTACTGTTACTCCTGCACCTCATGTGGTGCATGTTGTTCCCGTTGCACCTCCTTCAGTGAATATGGTTCTATTTGTTAATGATGATGTGTGTCGTCTTTTCCCTCCACCAAGTGAATACTTTGGTCTTTATGATAGAATGGATGATTTTCAAGAGCAGTTTGACAAGATGCAAAAAAAGATGAAGGCCCTCAGGGGAAAAGATCTATTTGGGCAGAATGTGAATGAGCTATGTTTGGTCCCGAATGTTAAGATACCTGCTAAGTTTAAGGTCCCGGAGTTTGAGAAGTATAAGGGAAACACTTGCCCTCGTGCTCATCTGGTGATGTACGTGAGAAGAATGTCTACCCATACTGATGATCAGCGTCTGCTGATTCACTTCTTTCAGGATAGTTTGACCGGTGCTGCGCTAAAGTGGTATATGAGTTTGGATAGCGCCAATATCCATACTTTTAATGATTTGGGAGAAGTATTCATCAAACAATACAAGTATAACGTGGACATGGCGCCTGGTCGTGATCAACTTAGGGCCGTGGTTCAGAAAGACGGGGAATCATTCAAAGAGTATGCACAGATATGGTGCGAGGTAGCCTCCCAAGTCATTCCTCCCATGGAAGAGAAAGAGATGACTAAGATTTTCTTGAAAATGCTGGGTGATTTCTACTACGAGAGGATGGTAGCAAGTGCGCCATGTGACTTTACTGAGATGGTAGGAATGGGTATCCTCTTAGAAGAGGCTGTAAGAGAAGGTCGTTTGACGAAGAGTGAAGGATTCAGAGGTGTAAAGAATCCATCTTATGGGTGTACCAAGAAGAAAGAAGGAGATGCAAATTCTGTTATATAAGAGAGGAGGGTAAACACTACTAGAAGGAATTATCAGCATCATCAGCAAGTCGCCTCAGTTACTCCTATTATGAATGCCACTCCAACTACCGTTGCTTATCAGGGACCGTCCCAACAGGGGAATCAAGGGCATAATCAGAGAAGAGAGAGTTATGAACCTATTACCATGAGATATACAGAGCTACTACCGGCATTGATTCAGAATAAGTTGGTTCAAACATGACCACCTCCGGCCATACCATCACCATTGCCTTGGTATTACAAGGCAGACCAAACATGTGCTTTTCATCAAGGAGCACCAGGGCATAATGTTGAGAATTTTTATCCTTTGAAGACTGAGGTATAGAAGTTGGTAAAGTATGGTGTTCTATCTTTCAAAGACGTAGGACCTAATGTGAAAGATAACCCTTTACCCAAGCACGGGGGAGTAAATGCTGTAAATGTGGTGGCCGGTTGTCCAGGCGACTTCCGGATTTTTTATATTAATCTGGTTAGAGGAGATTTGGTGGAAATGCATGCAGACCTCTGAATTTAGCTACTATATGCATGACCATTCTGGTTGTGTTATTTGCAGTACAAACATACAGGGCTGCGAGAAGATAAAGGTTAATTTACAGGAGATGATGGATGAGGGCCTCATCCACATAATCAGACCTAGGGCAGAGTATGAAGAGGAAGTGAACATGGTTTTTGGATGTCCTGGTGAATTCAGAATTTTTGATGTGGAGTATATAAATGAGGACCTCGTGCAGTTGCATGCTACCTTTTGCCATACCGCTGGTTAGGTGTAACACCAATATGGATCTTGCCTAGTTTGCTTTCGAGATCCCCGAGGATGTTCAATCGTAAAGAAGGGTGTTCAGTTGTTGTTAGATAATGTAACTATCAAGATCACAGGTCAGAGGAATGATTACCATGAAGTTGATATGGTTGAGGTTTGTTTAACGGAAGAAGAGTCGGATGAAGAGTATGCTTCCGCAGATGAGTATTTATCTTCAGACGAAGATTTGTTTTCCAGAAATGACTTATTAATGACTGATTGCATGGAAGAAGGGGTAAACGTCATTGTGCCCTGTTTTGGTGCACCCATCCATATTGAAATGAAATATCATAGCAAGCCAACTGTTACCCCATTGGTAATTAGTTTATCAGGGCCCGTTCCCTACAAATCAGTTAAGGCTGTGCCTTACAAATACAACGCTACAATCTTAGAAGATGGAGTGGAAGTTCCCATCCAGCCAATGCCAGATGTTGGAAATATAGCTGAAAATAGAAGGGTGACCCGTAGCGGTCGTGTGTTTGCACAAGTTGTTCGAAGAGATGTTGATGCTGGAAAGAAAATTGCTGAGAATGATGAACCTAAGAAGGCTACGGGAGAGACTAGTGGAGCTACGTTAGAGAAATAAGTGGATGATATTTTAAAGATAATTCAGATGAGTGACTACAGAATTGTAGATCAGCTACTGCAGACTCCTTCAAAAATATTTATCTTAGCTTTATTGATGAACTCCTCTGCTCATAGAGAATCCTTGATGAGGGTATTGGACCAAGATTTTGTGGAGAACGATATGCCAATAGATCAGTTCAGGAGCGTAATAGGAAACATTACGTCATATAATAACTTGAGTTTCTGCGATGATGAATTTCCAGATGAAGGGAGGAATCACAACCTGGCCCTCCACATCTCTATGAACTGCAAGAATGATTCACTATCCAATGTGCTAATTGATAATGGATCCACGTTGAATGTTATACCGAGGAGTAATCTCAAGAAGTTGATATATCAAGGAACGCCTATGCGCCCTAGTGGCATCATTGTGAAAGCGTTTGATGGGTCAAGGAAATCTGTCATCGGTGAAGTGGACTTACCTATCCATATAGGACCACATTTGTTTCAGATAACCTTCCAGGTCATGGACATCATTCCCGCTTATAGTTTTTTGCTAGGACAACCGTGGATACATGAAGCAGGGGCTGTCACTTTAACTTTACATCAGAAGCTAAAGTTTGTGCGTGAAGGGAAGGTAGTAATCATAAATGGGGAGAAGGCATTGTTGATATCTCATTTGTCCTCTTTCAGCATTGTAGAAGCGGATGAAGCTGCTCTTGGAACCCAGTTTCAAGCCTTATCCATTGACAACATAAGGAGAAATGAGAGTTCCATGGTTTCGCTGAAGGACGTGCAGCAGATTATGCGTAATGGTCATAATGAAGTTTGGGGACGAATTATGGATCCACCCATGAACAAGAACAAAACTGGTTTGGGATTCTCTTCGAAGAATGGAAAAGGCGAAAGTTTGAAGTCAAAGTCTACTATGAGCAGCTATCATGATGTTTTCCGCAGCGGAGGTTACTTCTATCCAACTGTTTCTGGAGTTAATGTTGTTGAGGAGGATGAAGCAGAGCAGGAAATGCCGAATTATGTGACGCACGGAGTCAGGGTTCAGAACTGGATCACCATTGATGATCCCTGTTGCATACATGTTTCAAAGTAATTTGATTTGTTAATCTTTTTTCTTGAAAAGCTTTCACTATGCCCAAGGTGGAAGTATTAATGTTGTAGGGCTTATCAGTTTGCTGTGACTTTTAAGATTATTAATAAAAGTTGTCTTTACCTCCCGAATTATGTCTTTATTTTCTGCTTTTTCTTGGAAAATGGTAATCAGAAAAAAAAACCTTTCAAAATAAATAATAACTGAAATTCAATATGCACGATCACTTGTTATATGTGTCAGTTTCTAAAAACAATCATAAATCATATGTGCAGATTAATTAAAAAACCAGTTGAATACAATGATCTTGCACCCTCTCCCAACTTTAAATGTCCTGTGTTTGGGGCTGAAGAATAAGATTATGATGAGATTCCATAAGAGGTCTCACGGTTGCTTGAGCACGAGGAAAATACCATTCAGCCATATAAAGAGCCTTTGGAAGTGATCAATTTGGGTTCAGAAGAAGATCCAAAGGAAGTCAAGATTGGAGCATCGCTGCATCTCGATGTGAAGAAAAGGTTGATTGAATTGTTGAAGGAGTGTGTGGATATTTTTGCTTGGTCTTACCAATATATGCCTTGTCTAGATACAGATATTGTCGAGCACCGTTTGCCGTTGAAGCCAGAGTGTCCGCCAATTAAACAAAAGTTAAGGAGAACTCACCCAGATATGGCAGTAAATATCAAAGAGCAGGTTCTAAAGCAGATTAATGATGGTTTCCTTGTGACATCAATATATCCTCAATGGATTGCCAATATTGTCCCAGTACCAAAAAAAGACAGAAAAGTCCGCATATGTGTAGATTACATAGATCTAAATAAAGCTAGTCCAAAAGATGATTTTCCATTGCCACACATTGACATGTTAGTGGATAGCACAGCAAAATTCAAAGTATTCTCGTTCATGGAAGGATTTTTCGGGTATAATCAAATAAGAATGGCTCCATAGGACATGGAAAAAACAACGTTTATCACACCCTGAGGAACATTTTATTACAGAGTGATGCCCTTCGGGTTGAAGAACGCTGGTGCAACGTACCAGAGGGCTATGAAACCCCTATTCCATGATCTGATGCACAAGGAAATTGAAGTATATGTTGATGATATGATTTCCAAATCCCAGACTGAAGAAGTGCACATAGAAGATTTGTTGAAGCTATTTCAGCATTTGAGAAAGTATCGTCTCCGCTTGAATCGAAATAAATGCACCTTCGGTGTTCGATCGGGGAAGTTGTTGGGTTTCATTGTTAGCCAGAAAGGAATCGAAGTTTACCCTGAGAAAGTCAAAGCAATTCAAGAAATGCCAACACTGAGAACTAAAAATCAAGTTAGAGGTTTCCTCGGGCGTTTGAATTATATTTCCACATTCATTTCCCACATGACTGCAACATGTGAACCAATATGTAAGTTAATAAAGAAATATCAAGGTTGTGTGTGGACGGATGACTACCAAAGGGCATTTGAGAGTATTAAGGAATATCTGTTTAACCTCCTATTTTTCTCCCTCCCGTAGAAGGAAGACCGTTGATTATGTACCTGACATTGTTAGATAAATCCATGGGTTGTATTCTGGGACAACAGGATGAAACATGGAAGAAGGAGTTTTCCATTTATTATCTCAGTAAAAAATTCACTGATTGTAATTTGCGGTATTCCATGCTGGAAAAAACATGTTGTGCTTTGGCCTGGACAGCAAAGCGGTTGCGGCAGTATATGTTGAATCACACCACTTGGTTGATCTCCAAAATGGATCCAATCAAGTACATTTTTGAAAAACCTACTCTTACTGGGAGAATTGCCCGCTGGCATATGTTGTTATCTGAATATGATATCGAATACCGCACTCAAAAGGCCATTAAAAGCAATGTGTTGGCAGATTATCTTGCTCACAAACCAGTGGAGGATCACCAGTCTGTAGAATATGAATTCCCCGATGAGGATGTGATGTTCCTGAAAGTGAAGGATTGTGATGAGCCATTACCTGAGGAAGGTCCTGACCTTGAATCTCGTTGGAGTATGATATTTGATGGAGCTGTGAATGCTTATGGTAAAGGAATTGGTGTTGTTATTGTCACTTCTCATGGATCGCACATTCCTTTTACTGCAAGGTTAACATTTGATTACACTAATAATATGGCAGAATAGGAGGCTTGCATCATGGGTCTCGAGGAAGCTATTGATGTCATAATCAAAATTCTAGATGTATATGGTGATTCAGCTTTGGTAATAAATTAGATTAAAGGAGAATTGGATACTCGTGACCCTGGCTTGATCCCTTACAAATATTATGCTAGAAGATTATTACCATTCTTCAATAAAGTTGAATTCCATCACATCTCTAGAGATGAAAATCAAATGGCGGATGCTCTGGCAACTCTGCCTTCTATGTACCAAGTGAATACTTGGAAAGATATACCCCGAATTACGGTTCGACAGCTGGATAGGCCCACTCATGTGTTTACAACAGAGGAGGTAGCAGATGAAAAACCTTGGTATTATGATATCAAGCATTTTCTTCAGACTCAGGAATACCCGATTGGTGCGTCGAAGAAAGATAGAAAAACATTGAGAAGATTGGCAGGAAGTTTCTTCCTGAGTGAAAATGTGTTATACAAGAGAAATTATGACATGGTCTTGCTCAGATGTGTGGATAGACACGAAGCAGACATGTTGATGCATGAGATTCATGAAGGTTCATTTGGCACTCATGCCAATGGACATTCGATGGCTAAAAAGATGCTAAGAGAAGGTTATTATTGACTGACAATGGAATCTGACTATTACAAATTTACAAAGAAGTGGCATAAATGCCAGATTTATGCAGACAAGGTCCATGTGCCTCCGACACTTCTCAATGTGATTTTCTCCCCATGGCCTTTCTATATGTGGGGTATTGACATGATTGGGATGATAGAACCCAAAGCTTCGAATGGGCATCATTTTATCTTGGTAGCGGTTGATTACTTCACCAAATGGGTGGAGGCTGCCTCATACGCCAATGTTACTAAGCAGGTGCTTATATGCTTCATTAAGAATAACCATATATGTCGGTATGGTGTGCCGTGCAGAATCATCACTGACAATGGCTCGAATTTGAACAACAAGATGATGACAGAACTGTGTGATGAATTCAAGATTGTCCATCACAATTCATCTCCATACATGCCAAAGATGAATGGGGCTGTTGAAGCTGTTAATAAGAATATCAAGAGAATTATCTAGAAAATGGTTATTACTTATAAGGATTGGCATGAAATGCTCCTTTTTGTTCTGCATGGATATCGAACATATGTCTGCACTTCAACAGGAGCAACCTCGTTTTCCCTAGTGTATGGAATGAAGTTGTACTCCCAGTCGAGGTACAGATTCCCTCATTACGTGTAATAATGGAAACCAAGTTGACAGAGGCTGAATGGGTCCAGAACAGGTTTGACCAATTGAATTTTATTGAGGAGAAGAGAATGACAGCTTTGTGTCATGGCAGTTATATCAAAGAAGAATGAATAAAGCTTTTGATATAAAGGTCCCATGAATGCTGACGCAATCAAGAAATACTTCGCCTAAAGAAATAAAAGAACAACTCGCTAAGTTGAAAACCCGAAAGGAAGGATTAGGAAAAAATAGAGCGTCTCGTTAGGCCGAAAACCAAAAAGGGAGGTCTACGCAAAAATTAGAGACCTAAACAGAATAAATTTCCCACTAAGTTGAAAACCCGCAAGGGAAGCTTAGGCAAAAGTTAGGGATTTTCTTGGCAAGTAACTACGCCAGACAAGACTTGATCATTGAAGCAACAATCTTCTCGGATCCTCACTATACTTCAACAGAAGCTGCTGCTTAGGATTTCAAAAGTTGTTAGGGGGGATAGTAGTCATTGTATCTCAATGTATCTTTTCCATTATGTATTACCATTTCTCAAACTTTGTAATCATCTATGGAGTCTCGCCATTCGCGGACTACCATTCTATTATAGAAATTCGAGCTTTTACCCAATTCTTTGTATTTATTATTTCATTTAGCTTGCAAAGGCTCCATTTATTATTGATAATAACTTTCAAAACAAAGAGATTTAATAAAAAATTGATTTTTCAAAAAAAAAAAAATTACAATTTACTTTTACTTTGAGATTTGTGATGAAACAATTACAACAAAAATGGTGATCCCAGGAATGGACAAAATCCATTTGTTTTGAGAAGATTTTGTTCCCCTCGGGAAGGTCTACTCAGGATGTTTTCGCCGTATTGGGTTTTTGATTCCAGTATCCTCGGTCAAGTTTGGATTCATTTCTCCTCTTTTCTGAGTTTTCATGATGTGAAGTTTCAATCCGCATTTTCTCCAGTGAATCAGGCCTGACTTCCCCCGCGAATGTTTGGATGTTTGGATGTTTGGTTGTTTGGATGTTTAGATGTTTGGATGTTTGGATGTTTAGATATTTAGATGTTTCAGTGTCAGTTTGCTTTATTTGAGACTAGTCTTGCAATCTCCAGTGAGTATGTTACTTTTGAAAAAACACTGGTTTCCCTGATGAAGCCTAAAGATGGATGTTCTATCCCGGTATCCGTTTATTTCATCACTTTGATTTGTCTACCTCCAGATTATGTTTCTCCTCGGTAAAGTTAAAGCAGATAGTAGGTTTTGTTCCTCAGTTGACCTTTACCTTTCTTGGAATGATCATCTTGGATGAAGTTTAGCCGAGTGTTGTTAGTGCCCGAGGCGGTTTTGCTTGGTTGTTCCCAATGTTGTGTATCTATTTTGTCATCATGCGCATGATAACACTCATACATTCATGCATACATCATGCATAGCTAAAATTGGAAAATCATTGTTCATTAACATTTGTTAATAGTTTTGTTGACAGATTACCATGTTTTACACAGTTATGTTGCCCTCTTTTTAATAGTGTTGGTCTTAAGAAGAAAATGTATATTCTTTCAATTTCCCTACTGAGTTGTCCCTCATAGAAGATTTTTGCTTTAGCCTTCCGGTACAGTTCCTTGTTTGGATGGATTTGTTTTTCCCTCTTGAGTTTATTTCTCAAAGGATGTATTCTGGTTGACTGTTTCATTCCAATTTATTTCTGGTTTGGATCTGTGGTTCCCTGACAATGCTATTCACTTTGGATTGCTGAAAAATCCAAGCTTTGTTTGGTGCATTTATTTTGCACGAGAAGACTTTGTCCCCTTAGAAAGAATATCATGGCCTCTCCCCATGAAGTCATACCTCCTTCCCAAAAAGCCATTTCCTTTTACAATCCTCTGTGACCACAATTAGCAAGTCTCTTTATTAGAGAACGCTTATATATTATTCTTTCCAGGTGGATTGCCTTGGTTAAAGAAGAATTTGAGACTCGTTCTAGGTGAACCACAAGAATCTCGGGGAAACTTATATTCTCTTTCTACCTTCAGTGAAAGTTAGTAGACCATTGGTAGTGAACGTCTATGTTTGTTATCTTTTTGCTACCCTCAATGAATGTTGGTAGTTCATCGCCAGTGAACGACGGTGATGTGATATATTCTCTTTCTACCTTTAGTGAAAGTTAGTAGACCATCGGTAGTGAACATCGATGTTTGTTATCTTTTTTCTACCCTCAATGAACGTTGGTAGTTCATCATCAGTGAACGGCGGTGATGTGATATATTCTCTTTGTACCTTCAGTGAAAGTTGGTAGACCATCGGCAATGAACATCGGTGTTTGTTATCTTTTTGCTACCCTCAGTGAACGTTGGTAGTTCATCGTCAATGAACGGCGGTTATGTGATATATTCTCTTTCTACCTTCAGTGAAAGTTGGTAGACCATCGGCAGTGAACGTCGGTGTTTGTTATCTTTTTTCTACCCTCAGTGAACGTTGGTAGTTCATCATCAGTGAACGGCAGTGATGTGATATTTTCTCTCTCTACCTTCAGTGAAAGTTGGTAGACCATCGGCAGTGAACGTCGGTGTTTGTTATCTTTTTGCTACCCTCAGTGAATGTTGGTAGTTCATCGTTAGTGAACGGCGGTGATGTGATATTTTCTCTTTCTACCTTCAGTGAAAGTTGGTAGGACATTGGCAGTGAACGTCGATGTTTGTTATCTTTCTCTCTGCCTTCGGTAGACGTCGGCAGCTTAGCCTTCGGTAGAAATTGGTGTGTCCTTTGACCATTCTACCATCCTCTCTGATTCAGTTCTTTTGGTCCACCGGTGATTTATTTTCCTGGTGAGGGTGCTCTTTTGTTTCTTTATTATTGTTACATCCCCAGTGTTGTTTTACGTCTCTTTGGTCTTGTTCATATGCATTCATGATCATAAGCATTTGCATGGTATCTTAGGGCCAAAGTTAGGGTTTGTTTTATATTTAAGTATCTTCAATCACATTGACATGAAGATATTTAACCTTCATATCTCCGGATAGAAGAAACTTAAATAAGGGTAGCTTTTGTACCCCAATTTTCCCCCCTAAGATCCCTTCATCATACCATGTTGATTCACTCACAACAAGATCACACTAGGATTCTTGGTTCCCCTCCCTACATTTAGTTTTGCCCTTTTTGAGGGATTACCAAGAACCTTGACTTATGTTCCTTTTTTGATCATGAATATTGTTTTAATTTCTTCATTTAACTAATAAAATGCAATGTTGGTTTGTCTTACTTGTTATCCATGTAGGTGAAGGCAATGAGATTTAACAAGCTACCCCATGGGTTCATGAGTTTATTTCCATGCCCTAGTCAATAAAGCTTGAGAAGTTCAAACCTCACCATTGGATTGGTTTTGGAAGAATTGGCATGGCAAGGTTGCTTTGGTTCATCACATTTCAAGGTTATTAGATTTGATTCAAAAGTACAAGGGGTTGATTTGAGAAGTTGTCATGTTTGGACAAGGCCTTGTTCATATTGGTCACAAGAGCATATTTCTCTCAAATTTCAAGATATGTAAATGGTTTTTGTGGCTATGAGTCCTCATTATCATCCTCAACAACTTTTATTCACAAAGCAAGAATGTTGGTACAAGAAGTTTGTTCAAGCTTGTCAAAGTTCCTCAAAGCATTCTCTTGATCTAGGAGATAGGGTTTTGCACTTCAAAGGAGTATATATTTCTCACCTTTTGGTATTTTTGAGTGATTCTAAAAATATAATTCTCTTAAAAGGTTTATTAACAAATCACTTCAAAGGTTCCAAAGAATTTCCATGAGGAAGAGACTTTATGAAGAAGAAAGATTACAAGTCCTCTAGATGAATCCACAATTTTACATGAGTGACTTAAAATGATCATAAATTGATTAATTTTCATCATCTTGAGTCCATTCTTTTTGCATAATGATCTTGAAGATGTCAAATTTATGCATTATTTTATGTGCAAAGTGGGAAAATGGATGGAAGTTGCCTTAAAGATGCCAAAGATTATAGGTCATTTCATGATTTTTTGCCAACTTCAACAAGTCATAACTTGCTCAAATTTTGGAGATTTTGAATGATTCAAGTTTAAAAATGTCATTCAAGATATATACTTCATGCCATCTTTTTTGGTCAAGAGCAAATTCCAAGTGGAAGGCCATGTTTGGATGCAAGACATTATAGGTCATTTTTGAAGAAGAATTTGAAATATTTCTAAGTATGGAAAGTCAACCCTTTTTCTCCAACTTTGACTCAATATAACTTTCATCTCAAGAATCCATATAAAATCGATTCTTTTTCCATTGCAAAGCTTGAAACCTCATCTTTCTAAAGCATCAGGAATCATGCCTTAAGACCCATTGAGTTGAGAATGCCATTGTTTCAAAAATGATAACTTGGAATTGAAGTTTCCTTGCAAGTCAGAATTTGAATTTCATGTTACAACCTCTAAACCTCAAATTAACACGCGTTTTGGGTCTAAACATGATTAGCCAACTTTCCCAAGTGGATTAGTGCATCAAAACGCATGAATTGGATGAGTTTTGATGAAGTATGGATCACACTTCACTCGTGCATCAGGTTTGCACGATTTCCCTCCAAAACACATCATTCACTCTTCCTTTTGATCCCATTCGCTTCTCCTATAAATACATGAACTATCCCATTCAATTTCCCAAGCTTGGATAGCCAGAATCACCCTTCCAAACTTATTTCACAACTCAGAATTCAGCAACTTCAAAATCCATTCTCGACCCTTTTTCAATCCATTTTTTTCATCAATTCACCTTCATTTATCTTCCCTGAAGCTAACCACATAATTACATTCAAGAATCTTTCTCTATACAGCTCCATAGGAGTCCAGTTTCAGAGATCTGCAACTCAACTTTAATAGGTAGATTCATTCATCAATTCTTTAAAACTCTGATATCATTGTGTTGCTCTCATTGCCCTGGTTCTAGTCGCAACACTTACCTTTTCCTGGAAACACGTTTTCACCATGAAATTTCAAATCCATTTTCAAAACATTCCTTCCAAATTGCTTGAGCTACAATTTATATAAATTTGGCGCGAGGGTGTGGTTGTTTTTGTCTTGAAGAGACAAAGCGAATGGCATAGGTGTGAGCTTCTAATTTTACAGTTTGAGAGACCTGCAATTCGTGATGGCTGGAGGTTGAATATGACCAACGTGTCATCTTCCAATCAATGAAGGTGTGCCATCTGATTTTTTCAAATTCTGATTTAATTGATGATCCTATACAATATTCACTAATGACCATGATATGCACAGCGCGCTAGATCCCTTGGATTTGATTACTAACGCGTTTTGACTCTCATCCAATGGTTCACATATTTTACTTTTATTTTATTTTTCTGATTTTTATATTTTAATTGTTTTAAATTTCAAAAAAATCATAGAAAATTCATTTTTAGTCCAAAAAATCTGAAAAAATTATGAAAAATATTTTTGATTATACTCTTTCTGACTTTTATTTTTTCACAATTTAATTTTGTATTTTGGTATTTTTTTATAAATTTTACACTTATTTGATTTGTTTTAAATGTTTAAAAATGCTTTTATACATTTTTAAATTCTGAAAAATTATGGAATGATCCAATGATATTGTGACAAATATTGGTGACCTTATTTTATTTTTGTTTCTGAATTTACTCTTTTTTACCATTTTTGTTTATTTTACCCATTTATTTTAATTTTAAAAATAGTTTCTGACTTTAAAAATTATCAAAAAATTTGTAAAATTATTTGAGCCTTTTTCTGATTTTTCTATGGTCTTACTTTTCATTTCTTGATTAATTTGAACATAGTTGATATTTTTCTCATTATTTTCTATTTTTTAAACTTTTTTAAACTTTTTTTTTTGTGTATATTAAATGTGATATTATTTTGTGACTATTTTCTGGCTGATCTTTGGTTAGATTTTGGATCATGAACTTTATTAACATCATTGGATTCATGGTGTTGAGTTTGACTCCACAAAAATGGATGAATGATTTTAATAATAGTTTGATTAAAATTTAATTCAAATGTGGTTTGTATATTTTTTCCCCATCCCTCTTCATCTTATCCCTTTCTTATTGCACTAAATATTGTTTGAGCATGACCTCTATATCATGTCTCAAAACAAATGGTGCATAGATTGCTATTGACCGGCCTCAAAATAGGTGTGACTTCTATATAAGTCAACTTACGATTGCTTAACATAGCTCTAAATTTTGTCTCGATTCGAATAAATGATCATTCGTGGCCCAAACTTATGATTGCAAGCCAAAGTATGTTAATTTGATCTCTTTGATCCAATAACCTTGAGATTCACTGTGTGGAGGCTTTGGTTCTACCAATCCTTTAATGGATCTACAACACCTTTGGTCAACGCGGATCACTTAAACATCGTTGATCATTAAATGGTACTTATGAGAATTCCAAATGGATGATATACTTGACAAAAAGCAAATGCAACTTGTTGTGTGGAGGCTTTGGTTCTACCAATCCTCTAATGAGTTCCAAATGCAAGCTTCAAGATGGTCATCCAACTAACCACTAATTATTGACTTGTTTAGCTTAAGCTTTTACTCTTCATATGCTTTATATACCATTTACTTTTAGCATTTACATTTCATGCCATTTTCATCTTTGCTCATTTGAATATTTACTTTCTTGCCATTTTTTTAACTTTGCTCACTTGAGCTTTTCTTTTCCTTTCTTAAGATACTTAATAATCAACATAAACCCTAAAAAAAATTTAATGGTACTTGAACTATTTGGTTACTATCCTTGGCATTATGGAGCATGGGACTTTTCTTGGACTTAGGATTAGAAACCTTGACTTATCTTGGAGATCTTGTGATCTTATCTGATTATTTTGTCTGGAGTTCTTGAGGTTTACCTAAATACATTGGGTTGCTTGTTTGCTTTTGTGTGCAGGTTTTTTGTGATTACACCCTTTGTTTATAATATAGAATTCACCCGTATACAGTCATTACTCTGCCCAATTTTTATGAAGACTTAATACACTTGAAGTTTGGTTCTCTCAATAGGTCTAGTATTTCTTTCAATACCAGAGAGTAGGGTGTTGCCCCTGTCGACGTCCGTGCTGAGGTACGGTACCCATGAAGAGCGAATGGTAACATATCATGCCAGTCTTTGTATTTCATTGTAATCTTTTGTATGATCTTCTTGATGTTCTTGTTAGCTGCTTCGATAGCGCCATTTATCTTCGGCCAATAGGGAGAAGAGTTATGATGCTGCATCTTGAATTGCTTATAAAGCTCGATGATCATCGTGTTATTGAGATTCATATAATTGTCAATGATAATTCTCTCTGGCACACCATACTGACAAATCAGGTTATGCCTGATGAATCGCGCCATAACGTTCTTGGTCACAGTAGCAAAAGAGGCCGCCTCAACCCATTTTATGAAGTAATCGATGGCTACCAGTATGAAGAGATGTCCATTAGAAGCGGTAGTCCTGATTTCTCCGATCATGTCAATGCCCCACATTGTAAAGGGCCACGGAGCTGTCAAGAAATTCAAAGGAACCGGAGGCACGTGCACCTTATCAGCATAGATTTAACACTTATGACAAGTTCGAGAGTGCTGATAACAATCTGCTTCCAAAGTGAACCAGTAGTATCCTGTCCGTAGGATCTTCTTAGCCATGGTATGTCCACTTGAATGGGTTCCGAAGGTACCTTCATGTAAATTTTTCATAATCCTCTCTGCTTTGCTCTTGTCTACACACCGCAGTAAGGTAGAGTCATGGTTGCGCTTGTAGAGGATTCCATTACTGAGGAAGAATTTCGCAGTGAACCTTCTCAGAAACTTCTTATCATTCACAGATGCCCCTTCGGGATACTCTTGAGTATCGAGGTACTTCTTCACTTCATGAAACCAAGATTTATCTTCTACCTCTTCAGTATTAATTTCACAGCAGTGTGCTGGTTCATCCAACCTTTCAATGGTGATCCGGGGAGCTTTGTTGTCCCACCTGACCTTAAACATAGAAGACATGGTGGCTAGCGTGTCCTCTAACTGATTCTACTCTCGTGGGAAATGTTCAAAGGTTACCTCCTCAAAGTGTGGGAGCAACGTCAGTACGTGCTCTTTGTATGGGATCAGATTCAGATGCTTCGTATCCCATTCTCCTTTGATCTGACTTATCACCAAGGATGAATCCCCGAAGACATTTAAGAACTTGATCCTGAGGTTGATAGCGGCTTTGAGACCCATGATGCAGGCTTCATACTCTGCCATGTTGTTAGTGCAGTTGAAATAGTCGGGCAGTGAAAGGAGTATGACAGCCCTCGGGAGATATGATTACGGAGCCAATGCCATTACCGAGTGAGTTTGAAGCTCCATCAAAAACCATAGTCCATTGGGATCCTTCCTCAGGTCCTTCATCCGGTCCAGGTTCTTTGTAGTCACTCACCAGCATAATATTCTCGTCCAGGAACTCAAAATTCATGGACTAGTAGTCATCCACGGCCTGATGAGCCAAATGATCAGCCAATACACTCCCATTGATTGCTTTCGGGGTTGTATATTGTATATCGTATTCAGTTAAGATCATCTGCCATCTCGCTATCCTTTCGGAGAGTGTGGGCTTCTCGAAGATGTATTTGATCGGATCCATCTTAGATATCAACAAAGTAGTGTGAGTTAACATATAATATCTTAGTCGGTGAGTAGCCCATGCCAAAGCCAACAAGTTTTCTCGAGCAGTAAGTATCTTGTCTCACAGTCGGTAAACTTTTTGCTAAGGTAGTATATTGCATGCTCTTTTCGACCAGACTCGTCATGTTGCCCCAACACACACCTCATTGAATTATCTAGCACTGTTAAGTATAATATCAAAGGTCTTCGTTCAATCGAAGGCATCAGAATTGGTGGTTCTTGAAGATATTCTTTGATCCTTTTGAAAGCAGTCTGGCATTCATCATTCCACTTTACCACTTGATCTTTCTTCAAGAGCTTGAAGATGGGCTCACAAGTAGCAGTCAGATGTGAGATGAACCTGGCGATATAATTCAAGCGCACCAAGAAACCCCTAACTTCCTTCTCAGTACGGGGAGCCGACATCTCTTGTATGGCCTTTACCTTTGCGGGGTCTACCTGAATACCTTTGTCACTGACGATGAAACCCAGAAGCTTACCAGACCTTACCCCGAAGGTGCACTTGTTCAGATTCAACCTCAGCTTGTATGTCTTTAATCTGTCGAACAACTTTTGTAGATGATCAAGGTGTTCCTCTTCGGTTTAAGACCTGGCTATCATGTCATCAACATAAACCTCGATCTCATGGTGAATCATATCGTGGAACAAGGCGACCATGGATCATTGATAAGTTGCCCCAACATTCTTCAACCCAAAAGGCATCACCTTGTATCAGAAGGTGTCCCACTGTGTGACAAAGGTTTTCTTTACCATGTCTTCAGGAGCCATCTTGATCTGGTTGTAGCCATAGAAACCATCCATGAAGGAGAAGATTTTGTGCTGCGTGGTGTTATCAACCAGAATGTCAATGTGGGGAAGCGGAAAGTCATCCTTGGGGCTTGCCCTGTTCAGCTATCTGTAGTCCACACACATCCGTACCTTGCCGTCTTTTTTTGGTATCGAAACGACATTAGCAACCCACTGCGGATAGGAAGTGGCAGCTAAGAACCCTGCGTCGAACTGCTTCATGGCCTCTGCCTTGATCTTCTCTGACATTTCAGGGCGCATACTGCGGACCTTCTGTTTAATCGAGGACAATCTTCTTTAGTCGGCAGACGGTGTACCACGATATCAGTGTCTAAACTAGGCATGTCTTCATATGACTAGGCGAAGATCTCAACGTAGTCGTGCAACATCTGTATCAACCGCTATTTGATCTTAGTCTCCATATTTGCGCCGATCATGACTTCTTTTCTGTCCACCTCCTTGCCTAAGTTTATCGTCTCAACTGGCTCTTCATGAGGCTGTATAGCCCTATCTTCCTGCTGTAATAGCCTAGCAAGTTCTCTGGGCACCTCACAATCGTCCTCACCTTCGTCCTTGGCTTGTTTGATCGGATTTTTGAAGTCATAACTGGGAATAATAGAACTGTTATCAATGGGATCCATAGTGGATATGTATCTGCAGTTGGATACGTGAGTGTGTGTAAGAGCATAGCTGTTTTGATAAAGAAAAAACAAAAAATAAAAACAGAGAGCACAAAACTTGTATGCAAGGAACGTCTAATGTTTTATTGATGATATATGAAATGACATATAATAACCCTCACAGATAGGACCAATGTGCCTCGGGTAAGGCACAAGGCCATAAAGTTTAAATTGTTTATTACAAACTTGGAAAACAAGTAAGACAATTACTAGGTCCACCGTTGGTAGTCGGGTAGATCCAGTTGTCAATATCAGAGCTTTCCTCACTATCTTCAATAGCATTGACCCCACGGTTGCTGATGCGTAGGGGAGGTCCTCCAGCTCGAGCGCGTCGAACAGCCCTTTGAGCTCCTGAAGTAAAGCCCAAACCAAACTTGTCAGTTTTGTGAGTAAAATCAGGGAGCTGTCCCCAGCTGGTACACCCACCTTCTTCGATCACTACTCTGGCGTCTTTGAGGGAAGCCATCTTCAAAGGAGGTTTGTCGCTGGTGGTAGTCTCGGTTGAGGCTAAAATCTGGGGAACCTCTTAAAAGTTTTGACAAGGTATTTCTATGAACTCCCCGTCCATCTCCACATACCTGAAGGAGTTCAGGTGACTCACCATATACTCCTCTTTGCCATGCACAGTGACAATCTTCCCCTTAACCGGATATTTCAGCATTTGGTGCAGTGTAGAAGTAACGGCCCCAACTTCATGGATCCAAGGACGACCCAACAAACAAGAGTATGATGGCCTGATGTCAATCACATAGAAGGTGAACCCAAAGGTTTGAGAGCCTACTTTGACATGGATGTCCACCTCCCCATGCAACATTCTCTTCGACCCGTCAAAAGCCCTTACCACAATGTTACTAGGCTTTAAGGTCAAGCCTTCACAATCCAGCCGATCAAGAGCCTTCTTACGCAAAACATTCAGTGAAAACCCAGTATCCTCCAGCACATGAGCCATAGTGGTGCCCCTGCATTCGATCGAGATATGCAGAGAATCATTATGCTTCCTCCCTTTTGGTGTCAAGTCGGCATCTGAAAAACCCATCCCATTGTCAGCAGTCAA
This sequence comes from Vicia faba, assembly GCA_948472305.1. Lineage (NCBI taxonomy): Eukaryota > Viridiplantae > Streptophyta > Magnoliopsida > Fabales > Fabaceae > Vicia > Vicia faba. The sequence continues at coordinate 1,695,630,110 of OX451737.1, read as the reverse complement.
GCTGGCCACACTGTCTTTAAATTGATCGGCTGAAGTTTCCTGCGGCACATGCGCAGTCTTGAGGAATGCTATCAAAGCCTTCGCATGGGACTCAGAACACAACAATAGAGACAACATTGATATCTTCGAGGGGGTCTGCCCCAGCTGCTCGACCATATTGTAGTCGCTCTTTTTGATTATTTTTAATATTTCCTCTATTTCTTGCTTAGAGGATTCTACAACAATCTTTCTAGGTGCCTTCGTCCGGGAAGGCTCACCTATAGCTTCATTGCCTCGAGTCCCATATGACTCAATGGTGGGAGTAACAATTGGAGTAAGAACGGGAGTAGTAGCTGAAGTACTAGTAGGAACAGCGGATTGAATAACAATAGGCTTAGTGGTAGTCTTCAGGGAGATCTCGGGAGATAAAACCCTTCCACTTCTGGTAATCTTGCTGGCCTCGGCAATGTTACTGACGTCGGGATCAGTCTCTTCAACCTTCAAATCTTGTTTAACGTCGTGATAGTAAACATCGGCGCCATAATTCCACGGGACAGCTTTGTCCAATAAGTACGGTACGGGACCATGAAAAGTGATTATTAGCGGAACGACTCTTGAAGCAGGTGTAATCCTAACAGGTCTTTTAGAGGAGACCTTGGAAGGATTGGAGGAAATGGTTATAATGGCAACATCTTCAAACAGAACAGTTGGAATCAAAGTCTTTTCGAACAAAATCTCTCTGCTGCCCATCAGGCGTTGAACACCTGCTTTCAACAAATAGCAACCAGTGGGCAGAGATGAACACATGTGGCAACCTTCACCATAACACAGAAATATATCGGCCAATAAAAAATTCTTCTTAAGCCATAAGAGGAGTAGAAACTTCATCAACAGAGGTAACAAACAAATCAGTATCAATGGCATTAAATCTATGATTGTGCTTAGGCATGGGAGCAGTTATGACATTGGGCTTCTCCGGAGCATCGAACTCAATCTCCTTGGCTTCAATCAGATCTTGTACTTTATTTCTCAGAGCCCAGCAGTCGTTTGTATCGTGGCCAGGACTCTCAGAATGGTAGGCACACCGAGCGTTTGGATTATACCAAGGAGATGTGGTATTAGGATTCTTTGAGCCTCTTTCAAGGTTTCCAAGTTGGATCTTAGCAGATGGGGTAAAACCTCAGTCAATGTCATGTTAATCTGGGTAAACTGCCTTTGTGGTCTTTCTACCATTTGCTGATTATTGTATTGTGGGATACCCGTGGGCCTAGGTATCATCACAACACTTATCGTTGGACGGTGTTCAGCTCTGCTCTAACCTCTCGGGCTATAGATGGAACTGACTTCCTTTTTACCTGCAAATGGCTTCTTTACTAAGCTCAAAGAGGTGTCTTTCTGTATTTTCCACTTTGGATCCCAGCTTCTACCCTTTCTCCTGTTAATATCATCTTGGTGAAACCAGCTGATGAGCTACCAATCAAATGATTAAAGAATGGACCAGACAGTGTCCCAAGAAACATGTCAACCAACTCCCTGTCAGATAAAGGGGGTTTGACTCTCCCAGCCAAATCTCTCCACTTCCGCGCATAGTCCTTAAATCCTTCACCTACACCCATGGACATACTCTGGAGTTGAGTACGAGTAGGGGCAAGGTCGGCGTTGTATTGATACTGCTTATAAAAAGTAGCAGCCAAATCCTCCCAGTTTCGGACATTGGTTCCCTCCAGTTGGTAGAACCATTCAAGCTGAGTCTCTGACAGACTGTCTTGAAAGAAGTGAACCCACAAGTTCCTATCAGCAGTATAGGGATGGATCTTCCTTACATCGGAACGGAAATAGAGCTTTGGGCAAGACACCCCATCATACTTTGCGAAAACCAGAGCCTTAAATTTCTGCGGGATGACCACTCCCGAAACTAATCCCAGTTCTTTAAAGTCCAACCCAGGTATTCTCTGGACTTCCATAGAGCTTAACCGATCCTCTAAATGCTTGTATTTATCCTCAGTGGGAGGACACTTCTCATTATTGTAGTCTGTAACATTGTCAGAAACTTTAGGGCTAAGGTCCTTCTCCCTTGTCTCCCTCTCTTGATTCTCCCCTTCTTTAGACGAGGAGGTTAGATCGACTGGCTGCTTTAATGCCCCCCTGAACCTTCTGCCCAGATTCAGAACACCAGAGACCTTCTTCTTTTTCTTATTTTCCTTCAGGATGAGGGCCTTCAGATCCTCCTGCCCTTTTGCCAGATTTATGAACATCTGTTGAAATTGGGCATTTTATGCCTGAAGATCTTTGATGCTTTGTTCAGAAGACATTTTTGCTAAAATAAACAGCGAAGAAGATGAGAAACCTGTAATGGTAACTGTTTATGCAATGCCATGGATGGTATGCTTATGCAATGATTTCAAGGATTTGTGAAGGCTCAAATTTGTTTAACCAAAAAAGAAACACACGTTAATTGTATTAATAAGTTCAGACTGTTACAGAGAATTCCCTTTAGGCTTACAATCAAACAAACACAACTTAAAACAAAAAGAAACTAGGTCTCCCAAGAGCGTGTTCTCTTTGGTGCAATGTAGGCGTTTATGTTTCTTTCTTCATGAAGTAGCCTAGTGAGCTCGAGGACCTTCTTCTTGCTGGCATATAATTGAGCTTCAAATGTATCCTGCTCCTCTTTAAGTTGAACCCAGGATTTCTGTAACTCCTCATGATCAGCTGGCATGTCAGGATAATTAACAAGAGAAGAAGTGTCTCCTTTAGCAATTAGTTCCACAATTATTGGTAGGATAGCAGTGTAAGGCATCATAAGACTTTGGGCGCAGGCTCGTACCCATCGGAGATATGGCTCAAGAGGCATGGAATTCTGGTTCCCCAGTGTCTTGCTATCAATTTTATGTACCATTCCCCAAGCTCTTATAAACCTTTTGTGGTAACCCTGAGCATCATACTCATAGTTGAAGGCGATTCCTTGGATAAGCGTATCGTGAAGACCGCCCCTTCTCGCATAACCAAATTGATGTAGTGCCAAACAAGGGTTATAAGTGATTCCTCCCCTAATGCCTAAGAGAGGGACATTAGGGAATTCACCACAACGATCGATGATGGTAACATCTTCTGAGGACCGTGGACACCAATGAATTTCCAAATGTGTAAGGGACATCAGCCTACGAGACCATTTCAAACCCTGCTCATTCTTCAAAACAGACCTGGGTAGGTGCGAAATAAACCACCTAGCCAATAGAGGAGTGCAACACAAGAGGGTCCCCCTTCTCTTTAGAGTGCGATCATACAAAGAGTGTAGAATGTCCCCAAGTAATGTAGGCACCGAATTATGAAACATAAACACCTTAATAGTATTCACATCTACGAGTTGGTCCGCATTAGGGAAAAGTACCATCCTGTAGATGAGGAGTGCCAATACCTCTTCGAAATCTTGTAAATCCAGGGTATCCCAAAAATAATAAGCCTTCTCGAATAGAAATTTAACTGGGATTCCTTGGACATCTCCTTTAGTTTCCCAATTTGTCACTACGTCGGATCATTGTAAGGACAAAGCTCGAGCAATCTCTTCAGGCTTTGGATGTTCTTCCATACCGTTGAAAGGTAACTGATCAAGAATAGGTACCCCTAACAACCGAGATAATTCCTCCATAGTAGGCACTAGTTGGTAATCCGGGAAGGTGAAGAAATGGTGCAAAGGATCAAAGAACTGAAATAACACTTTTAACAATTCTTCATCAGGTTTTGAAGTAACCAAGTTGAGCAACTGACCATGTTTCTCAGTGACTGGAGAGCTTTCAGGAATCCTTAATGCCATGTCCTTTAGTTGGAGAGGCACTTTCACAAGGTTAATTTGAATAGTGTTCCTACGGGAGGATGCCATGTCCTACAAAACAAAGCAAAGATGAGCCCTAGGAAATCCTTGAAATGGTTAGTATGATATGTCATGCTTATGATGTTATGATTATGCTAAAAAAATCACATGTATAAAAAGCAACAAACAAGTCACACCAAGCCCTTAGGATTAAGGCCTGCATGGGTTTTAAGGTCATTACCCTCTTGAAGCTGGATTGGTTCAACTTTTCCTATAAATAGTAATTGGGTTCTAAGGGATCTCAATATCACTGATCTTTCCCCCAAGCTTCATTCAATAGGCGATTGACTCGTAACCAAACAAAACACAAGAGTCAAACCTCAATGAGTGTAGCATCGAGTATCTGTCGACCTTAGGAATACACCAAAGTCGGCCATCTCACTACGTCCTACTGGCCAAGTTGTGCAATTAAAGGTTCTAAGGTCGTTTGATGCTTTATGACACCACGCAGCGGCCCCGTACTCTTCCTGATTGACTCAAGGGTTACCTATACCAACCAAAGTGCCATATCAATGTAGCTACTGCTTCAACTGTGTCGGTATACCCCGCACAGTTCCCTCACAGTTTATTGCTACTTACCTAAAAGGTGTCCCCAGATCCGGGTGTAGGATCTTATGTAACCCCAACAAAACCCTTGAATATAAAGCAGGAAAAGCAACTCAAGAAATCAATTTTAGAAATGACTTAGATCCTAAGGTATACCCCACTTATTGAGTCCCCAGCAGAGTCGCGAGTTCTGTGATACGGTGGCGGAACTGATTGTTTATACTGGTTTGCGTTTTTTGTTCGCAAATGTCGCGGTAAGCAAGAGTCACCACTAACTTTTATTTCATCCAACAAAGGAAAAGGAAAAATAACAGAAAAAACCTTTTTTCAAGATGTTTCTGAGTACGGGGGGTAGATTATAGAAAGGGAAGGTGTTAGCACCCTTTCCATCTGTGGTTATCCACGGGCTCTTAGGTACTTGTTCATTTTTAAAATTGCTTGTGTGTGCTTGTTTTGAAAAAAAATTGTTTTACTTCGTGATAACCCTTGTATCTATCCTCAAGAGTGTGACGAAGTTGTTTTGAAAACTGTTTTTGAAAAGTGTTTGTGTGAAAGAGTTTTTGTTTTGAGCAAGTACTTAAGAGTTTTCTACCTACTCGAAAAAAGTCTGTTCGTTTTTGTTTCCTTTAGACAGTGTTATCCTACTATTAAGAAGTAGGTAGTCCTGTCGTTGGAATTTTAAGGGACATTCGAAAGGGACGAAATGGTCACTGAAGGTAACAAGTAAGGATACCTTAGCATTTTGAAGGGACTATCGTCATAAGATCATTTCTCGTAGGCAACTCGAGGGAAAAGGATGGACTATGATCTTTATGACGACTTTTGAATCGTGGATCATTGCTAAGATATCCCTACGTTCGAGGGACACGACCATTATTTCTGAGGCAACTAAGTGGGGAAAAACCCTAGGAGTGAGCATGTGCAAGTTTTTTATTTCAGTTTCATTTATCTTGCGCATTTAGGGTTTTCTAGTCTTTTAAATTGATTTATCTTGCCATTTAATCCTATTATCCGTACATCTAGGCAGTTTATAATTGCGGAAAGTAAAGTGCAAGAAATTAAAAACCTAGCTATTACAAGGCCTTGGGACATTTACATAAGAAAAGTGCAAGAAATAAAAAAAAGGTAGAATTTGAAACCTAGCCTATTACATCTCATAATCAATTACATTATTTGTATAAAACGCGAGAAGTAAAATAACGTGCGCGAGATAAAATAATATGCCTAAAAACCCCAAAGAAAAGCTCTAATAAATAAACAAGAAAAATGTTTTTTTGGTTTGGTTTTTATTTATTACAAATAAATAAGCTAAGCCTGAACTTAATTTAAGAAAATAATTTTGAAATGAGATTAACCTAATTCTAATATTTTTATGCATTTTTATATGAGAAAATAATTGTAGGTGTTTAGGTATTGGCTTGCATTTTTGGTAAATCCCAAGTGTATGTGTGAATGTCATGACTGATGTCATAACATTCTAGTTCAGGTTGTACTAACTCATTAGGTACATTTGCAGAAAAATATTGTAATTCAAATACTGATGTTTATAAGTGTGTATCTGAGCATTTTTGCAAAATGATCACATTTTGCTAAATCAGTAGACAGGTTTTCTCAGATGTCATAACAGATGTTATGACATCCTGTTCTGAACTAACAGGTTTGCAGGATTGGATAAGTCTGAGTTTTTTCAGGAAATAACTCAGTCCCTTCTGAACAGAATCCTGCGTTTTCTGAGGGGTAACCTAGGTCAACCCTAACCTGGTTAATAAAGTCCTGTGACCTGGTCTTTAGGTCAAACGGAATTAACCCTAGGTTTTTGGAAACCCTAACTGAAGTTGCAGCTGCTATATATTCAACAGAGCTGCTGTTTTTCAAGTGATCCCTGCTGATTTATTAGAAGATCATTTTGTAATCTGTATAGATTTGTTAATTGTACTCCAAGCAATTATCATTGTGATAAGTGCCTTGGAATAGGTTTCAATTGTAAGGGTTGTGTAGCACTCTAAGCTTTGAAGCAAGAGTGTTTGAATGTCCCTTGACTAAAGCTGTGAAGCAGAGTCAAGTTAGTTGTGTACATCACTCAAAGCTGTGAAGCACGAGTGATTGTGTTGCTTGATTAAAAAGCTGTGAAGCTTAATCAAGTGTGTGTTTTTGAAGAGTGTCTTCATCAATTCTTAAGTCAAATTGGTTTATGTATCACTGCTGTGATTGAGGGGGAGTGAGTAGGAACTCAGGTTTAAGTTGTACTTAGATTGGAATTGCATTGGGTAGGTCTTAAGTGAAGGAGATAAACTGGTTGGTTTATTCCTGAATTAACATCTCTTATAGTGGATTCTCTCCCTGGCTTGGTAGCCCCCAGAGTAGGTGTTGTTGCACACTGAACTGGGTAAACAATTGACTGTGTTATTTACTGCTTTTGTATTTACTGTCATATAGTAAGTCAGATACGGTGTCATAACATTGGACGTGACATTGAGTATCTGCAGCCAGAATTTCAATTGGTATCAGAGCAGGCACCCTGCCTGTATTACTGGGTGAGATCTAGGGATATCACTTTCTGGCACTATGGACAAAGAAGGAGTTTTTGGAAATAGACCACCCATTCTGGATGGAACCAATTATGACTACTGGAAACCTCGTATGATTGCCTTCCTAAAATCTCTGGACAAAAAGGCTTGGAGAGCTGCTGACAAAGGATGGATTCATCCCACCATAACTGAAAGAGATGGGACAATCAGTCTGAAGCTTGAGGAAGATTGGAGTAAAGAAGAAGATGAGTTAGCTCTGGGAAATTCAAAAGCCTTAAATGCCTTGTTCAATGGAATTGATAGAAACATCTTCAGACTAGTACATCAATATGAACTGGCCAAGGAAGTTTGGGACACTCTCAAAACTACTCATGAGGGCACTTCCAAAGTAAAAATGTCAAGGCTTCAGATGTTGACCACTAAGTTTGAGAATCTAAAAATGATGGAAGATGAAACCATCCATGAGTTCCACATGAACATCTTGGAGATTGCCAACACCTCAGGAGCACTGGGAGAAAAAATGTCAGAAGAAAAACTGGTAAGGAAGATTCTCAGATCCTTGCCTAAAAGATTTGCAATGAAGGTAACTGCCATAGAGGAAGCCCAGGACATTAGCAAGTTAAACGTGGATGAACTTATTGGGTCTCTTCAGACTTTTGAGATGGGGATCACTGATAATGGTGACAAGAAGAACAAAAGCATAGCACTTGTATCCAACACTGATGTTGAATACAAGGAGGATGAAGAAGAAAACATATCAGAAGCCATTGCCATGCTTGGAAGACAGTTCAACAGGCTCATCAAAAGAATGGACCCAATGTCAAGGTCTAATGTTCATAACATTCCTTCTGACATTGACAGTTCCAGCAGAAGACCAAGGTCAGAAGATAAGGGAAACCAAGGCAGAGGTATTCAATGCCATGGATGTGAAGGATATGGACATATTCGAGCTGAATGTCCTACCTTTCTTAAGAAGCAAAAGAAAGGAATGACTGTTACTTGGTCTGACTATGATTCAGAAAGCAATTCTGAAGAAGAATCTGCCAAACTAGTTACTGCTCTAACTAGTGTTTGTACTTCTGAAAGTGACACCAGTGATGAAGAAGTGAAATTTGAAGAACTGGCTGATACCTACAAGAAATTGTGTATCAGAAGTGGTGAAGTCTGTGTGCAAAATGAGAAACAATCAAAACTCATTGTAAAGCTGGAGGCTGAAAAGAGGGCTAATCTTGAAACTATAAGTCATTTAGAAGGAGAAGTTCAACTGCTGAACTCACAACTGAATCAAATGACCAAATCTGTCAAGATGTTGACCAATGGAACAGACAAATTGGAAGAGATCCTTCAGGCTGGACAAAATATGGGAAAGAAATCTGGCCTAGGATTTGTGGAAACAAAGAAATTTGGTACTGGGAAGCAAATGTCAAAACGGATGTCTCAACATTACTCTCAACATCAGGGACAGAGACATATGAAGAAGAGGTACCAAAGATGGAGATGTCATCATTGTGGGAAATATGGTCACATAAAGCCCTTCTGCTTCAGATTACATGGATATCCTAATCAGAACTCAGATGTCAAACCTAAGTCAAAAAAAGTACCACATGCTCCTCAATGGAAGAAAAAGGCTACTGCACTGATAGCTCACACTTCCCTGAGGATCTCTGCAAAGGAAGATTGGTACTTTGACAGTGGATGTTCCAGACACATGACTGGATTCAAAAATCTCCTCAATAATGTTATGCCTCACACCACCAGTTTTGTGACCTTTGGAGATGGTGCTAAAGGAGAAGTCAAAGGAGTTGGCAATTTGGACTACCCTGGAGTTCCAAGTCTGAATAAGGTACTGCTGGTAAAAGGGTTGACTACTAATCTCATTAGCATCAGTCAATTATGTGATCTAGGATTCATGGTCAACTTCTCAAGATCTGAATGTCTAGTATTTAATGAAAAACTAGATGTTGTAATGAGAGGAATCAAATCCAAAGATAACTGCTATGTGTGGCAGCCTGAGAACACTGATATATCCACTATGAGACAAATCATCAAAGAAGAAAAAGAGATGAAACAGTGGCAGCATAAGCTTAGAAGAATGAAAAGAGCTATTCCTATGGAAGCTGTCAGAAGAACTCCAAAACTACATGCTGATAATATATGTGATGTGGCAAATAAACTTGAAGACTTGAGGGGCAGATTGGGTATTCACCAACATGAGAAATTATAGCAATTAGTTTTGCTGAAAACAAGGGTTGAAGGGATTAATTCTATTAAGTCTATATTTAGTAGGTTAATCATATTCATTCACAATTCCTTCAAAAGCCGTAAGAAGTTGAAGAGACTCCCTTTTACTCCCTACCTCTCTCATCCTTGCTACCTGTTTCCTCCTCCCAATCAAAGAGTTTTCTCAAACTGCTACTATTACTCAAAGTTAAACAAAATGTCTCTGACATCGTCTTCCACCATGGCGGCTTCGTCTCCCTCATCATCGTCATCATCTGATCAAGATTCTAGGGCAATCACTACATGCATAGAATCTGAAGTTCTTGAGGTCACTCCTCTCAGGGAGATGGCAACTGACCCAGCCAGAGTCAAAAAGCTCAGAACCAGACATGCAGGAAGAGCTCAAGCTACAGTCTCTGGTAATTCTTCTCATCCTTCGTCTTCTATACCTAATAAAGAAGGATCAGTTCAAGTACACCAAGCTATTGCTAGGCTGGTTACTAGCATTCTGAGTGGCAACCAATCAGTACCGGGGATTTCTATCCCTTTGAATCAATCAGAAAGTCCAAATGTGGAAGGTTCTGAAAATGTAGATGTCACTGAGGATGCTGTGACACCAAAAGACAACATTCAGAATCCCTCTGAAAAGGCTGCTGATCCACCTATCATTGATGTGGATGAAGATTACTCAGATAATGAACTGATTGCTAATGTGAACCCTAGCATTGCTAGGAGATTGATGAAAAGAAAGAGTAGTCAGAATGTTAAACCTGATGCTAAGAAATCCAAGGCTGAAGGGATGGCTGAGAAAATTCAGACAAAAGGGAAGAAGGCACAGGTGCAGACTGCTAGACAACCAATCTCTACGAAAAGTAAAGAACCTGAAACTTCTGATTCTGATGATGAATCAGAATTTGAGATTGATATTGAAGATACTCCCATGAGAAGGAAGCTCCCCTCCAGCAAGATTGCTAGAGTGCCTGAAGTGCCAACTGACAACATCTCCTTTCATCATCCTGACAATGCAAACAGATGGAAGTATGTTTGCTTGAAGAGAATAGCCTTGGAGAGAGAACTCAACAATGATGCCTTGGAGTGCAAAGACATCATGGATCTGATCAGGAATGCTGGGCTAATGAAGACAGTGATGAAGTTTAACAAATGTTATGAAAATCTGGTTAAGGAGTTTGTAGTGAACTTGTCCAATGATTGTGCTGATGGGAGGTCAGCTGACTTTGAGAGTGTGTTTGTTAGAGGAAGAAGGGTCAAGTTCTCTCCATCAGAAATCAACAAGTTTCTTGGAAGAACAAATAAGGACTGTCCTGATCTAGAGGCAACTGACAATGAAGTGTGTTTAACCATCACTGCCAGGCAAGTAAAGTGCTGGCCATTGAAAGGGAAGCTGAATGCTAGTAAACTCAGCATGAAATTTGCCATCTTGCATAAAATAGGTGCAGCAAACTGGGTGCCTACAAATCACAAATCAACCATCTCCACAGGATTGGGGAGATTTATCTATGCTGTAGGAACCAAGACTGCCTTTGATTATGGAAGGTACATCTTTGAACAAACTTTGAAGCATGATGGCAGTTATGCTGTCAAAGGACCAATTGCTTTTCCCTCCCTCCTTTGTGGAATCATCCTTGCACAATACCCTGACATCCTTGTAGCAAGAGATACAGTCTGCAAAAGAGCACCTGCCCTTGGCCTGCACTACAAACTGTTTCAGGGATCCCATGCTCCAGACATTGTCATAACATCAGCTGAGACATCGTCTGCAAAGACCCAGTCCAAGACATCAGATGTCATAGCTGTTTTAAAAGAAACTTGCAAAGATCTGGATGCTAGAAAAAGGACCCTAGAAGCTCTAATTGCCAGGCTAGAAAAGGAGGAAGCTGAAGAAAGCAGAAGGGAAGAAGGTATAGAAGCTGAAGGACAGCTCAACATTGAAGAAACTGGCTCCTCTGAGTCTGATGACAGTGCTTGAAGGCTGATTGCTGCTTGGTGGTGTTGCTGGTGGAGTTTGGAAGTGTGCTCTGCTGTTGTCAGCTGCTGATCTCATTATCTTTGTTTTGGATAACTGTATAACTTTATGAACATGTATCTTTGGCCCATTTGTGGCTAAAGAGGGGGAGAATAGTTTGGTACTTGCTTAATTAGTACTTGAAATTATATTTTTCTGCTGTCACTTATTTCTGCTGCTATCTATCTATCTCTGATTGTTTCGGGACTTTAGCCAAAAATATGCCAAAGGGGGAGTTTGTGGGTGTTTAGGTATTGGCTTGCATTTTTGGTAAATCCCAAGTGTATGTGTGAATGTCATGACTGATGTCATAACATTCTAGTTCAGGTTGTACTAACTCATTAGGTACATTTGCAGAAAAATATTGTAATTCAAATACTGATGTTTATAAGTGTGTATCTGAGCATTTTTGCAAAATGATCACATTTTGCTAAATCAGTAGACAGGTTTTCTCAGATGTCATAACAGATGTTATGACATCCTGTTCTGAACTAACAGGTTTGCAGGATTGGATAAGTCTGAGTTTTTTCAGGAAATAACTCAGTCCCTTCTGAACAGAATCCTGCGTTTTCTGAGGGGTAACCTAGGTCAACCCTAACCTGGTTAATAAAGTCCTGTGACCTGGTCTTTAGGTCAAACGGAATTAACCCTAGGTTTTTGGAAACCCTGACTGAAGTTGCAGCTGCTATATATTCAACAGAGCTGCTGTTTTTCAAGTGATCCCTGCTGATTTATTAGAAGATCATTTTGTAATCTGTATAGATTTGTTAATTGTACTCCAAGCAATTATCATTGTGATAAGTGCCTTGGAATAGGTTTCAATTGTAAGGGTTGTGTAGCACTCTAAGCTTTGAAGCAAGAGTATTTGAATGTCCCTTGACTAAAGCTGTGAAGCAGAGTCAAGTTAGTTGTGTACATCACTCAAAGCTGTGAAGCACGAGTGATTGTGTTGCTTGATTAAAAAGCTGTGAAGCTTAATCAAGTGTGTGTTTTTGAAGAGTGTCTTCATCAATTCTTAAGTCAAATTGGTTTATGTATCACTGCTGTGATTGAGGGGGAGTGAGTAGGAACTCAGGTTTAAGTTGTACTTAGATTGGAATTGCATTGGGTAGGTCTTAAGTGAAGGAGATAAACTGGTTGGTTTATTCCTGAATTAACATCTCTTATAGTGGATTCTCTCCCTGGCTTGGTAGCCCCCAGAGTAGGTGTTGTTGCACACTGAACTGGGTAAACAATTGACTGTGTTATTTACTGCTTTTGTATTTACTGTCATATAGTAAGTCAGATACGGTGTCATAACATTGGACGTGACATTGAGTATCTGCAGCCAGAATTTCAATTGGTATCAGAGCAGGCACCCTGCCTGTATTACTGGGTGAGATCTAGGGATATCACTTTCTGGCACTATGGACAAAGAATGAGTTTTTGGAAATAGACCACCCATTCTGGATGGAACCAATTATGACTACTGGAAACCTCGTATGATTGCCTTCCTAAAATCTCTGGACAAAAAGGCTTGGAGAGCTGCTGACAAAGGATGGATTCATCCCACCATAACTGAAAGATATGGGACAATCAGTCTGAAGCCTGAGGAAGATTGGAGTAAAGAAGAAGATGAGTTAGCTCTGGGAAATTCAAAAGCCTTAAATGCCTTGTTCAATGGAATTGATAGAAACATCTTCAGACTAGTACATCAATATGAACTGGCCAAGGAAGTTTGGGACACTCTCAAAACTACTCATGAGGGCACTTCCAAAGTAAAAATGTCAAGGCTTCAGATGTTGACCACTAAGTTTGAGAATCTAAAAATGATGGAAGATGAAACCATCCATGAGTTCCACATGAACATCTTGGAGATTGCCAACACCTCAGGAGCACTGGGAGAAAAAATGTCAGAAGAAAAACTGGTAAGGAAGATTCTCAGATCCTTGCCTAAAAGATTTGCAATGAAGGTAACTGCCATAGAGGAAGCCCAGGACATTAGCAAGTTAAACGTGGATGAACTTATTGGGTCTCTTAAGACTTTTGAGATGGGGATCACTGATAATGGTGACAAGAAGAACAAAAGCATAGCACTTGTATCCAACACTGATGTTGAATACAAGGAGGATGAAGAAGAAAACATATCAGAAGCCATTGCCATGCTTGGAAGACAGTTCAACAGGCTCATCAAAAGAATGGACCCAAAGTCAAGGTCTAATGTTCATAACATTCCTTCTGACATTGACAGTTCCAGCAGAAGACCAAGGTCAGAAGATAAGGGAAACCAAGGCAGAGGTATTCAATGCCATGGATGTGAAGGATATGGACATATTCGAGCTGAATGTCCTACCTTTCTTAAGAAGCAAAAGAAAGGAATGACTGTTACTTGGTCTGACTATGATTCAGAAAGCAATTCTGAAGAAGAATCTGCCAAACTAGTTACTGCTCTAACTAGTGTTTGTACTTCTGAAAGTGACACCAGTGATGAAGAAGTGACATTTGAAGAACTGGCTGATACCTACAAGAAATTGTGTATCAGAAGTGGTGAAGTCTGTGTGCAAAATGAGAAACAATCAAAACTCATTGTAAAGCTGGAGGCTGAAAAGAGGGCTAATCTTGAAACTATAAGTCATTTAGAAGGAGAAGTTCAACTGCTGAACTCACAACTGAATCAAATGACCAAATCTGTCAAGATGTTGACCAATGGAACAGACAAATTGGAAGAGATCCTTCAGGCTGGACAAAATATGGGAAAGAAATCTGGCCTAGGATTTGTGGAAACAAAGAAATTTGGTACTGGGAAGCAAATGTCAAAACGGATGTCTCAACATTACTCTCAACATCAGGGACAGAGACATATGAAGAAGAGGTACCAAAGATGGAGATGTCATCATTGTGGGAAATATGGTCACATAAAGCCCTTCTGCTTCAGATTACATGGATATCCTAATCAGAACTCAGATGTCAAACCTAAGTCAAAAAAAGTACCACATGCTCCTCAATGGAAGAAAAAGGCTACTGCACTGATAGCTCACACTTCCCTGAGGATCTCTGCAAAGGAAGATTGGTACTTTGACAGTGGATGTTCCAGACACATGACTGGATTCAAAAATCTCCTCAATAATGTTATGCCTCACACCACCAGTTTTGTGACCTTTGGAGATGGTGCTAAAGGAGAAGTCAAAGGAGTTGGCAATTTGGACTACCCTGGAGTTCCAAGTCTGAATAAGGTACTGCTGGTAAAAGGGTTGACTACTAATCTCATTAGCATCAGTCAATTATGTGATCTAGGATTCATGGTCAACTTCTCAAGATCTGAATGTCTAGTATTTAATGAAAAACTAGATGTTGTAATGAGAGGAATCAAATCCAAAGATAACTGCTATGTGTGGCAGCCTGAGAACACTGATATCTCCACTATGAGACAAATCATCAAAGAAGAAAAAGAGATGAAACAGTGGCAGCATAAGCTTAGAAGAATGAAAAGAGCTATTCCTATGGAAGCTGTCAGAAGAACTCCAAAACTACATGCTGATAATATATGTGATGTGGCAAATAAACTTGAAGACTTGAGGGGCAGATTGGGTATTCACCAACATGAGAAATTATAGCAATTAGTTTTGCTGAAAACAAGGGTTGAAGGGATTAATTCTATTAAGTCTATATTTAGTAGGTTAATCATATTCATTCACAATTCCTTCAAAAGCCGTAAGAAGTTGAAGAGACTCCCTTTTACTCCCTACCTCTCTCATCCTTGCTACCTGTTTCCTCCTCCCAATCAAAGAGTTTTCTCAAACTGCTACTATTACTCAAAGTTAAACAAAATGTCTCTGACATCGTCTTCCACCATGACGGCTTCGTCTCCCTCATCATCGTCATCATCTGATCAAGATTCTAGGGCAATCACTACATGCATAGAATCTGAAGTTCTTGAGGTCACTCCTCTCAGGGAGATGGCAACTGACCCAGCCAGAGTCAAAAAGCTCAGAACCAGACATGCAGGAAGAGCTCAAGCTACAGTCTCTGGTAATTCTTCTCATCCTTCGTCTTCTATACCTAATAAAGAAGGATCAGTTCAAGTACACCAAGCTATTGCTAGGCTGGTTACTAGCATTCTGAGTGGCAACCAATCAGTACCGGGGATTTCTATCCCTTTGAATCAATCAGAAAGTCCAAATGTGGAAGGTTCTGAAAATGTAGATGTCACTGAGGATGCTGTGACACCAAAAGACAACATTCAGAATCCCTCTGAAAAGGCTGCTGATCCACCTATCATTGATGTGGATGAAGATTACTCAGATAATGAACTGATTGCTAATGTGAACCCTAGCATTGCTAGGAGATTGATGAAAAGAAAGAGTAGTCAGAATGTTAAACCTGATGCTAAGAAATCCAAGGCTGAAGGGATGGCTGAGAAAATTCAGACAAAAGGGAAGAAGGCACAGGTGCAGACTGCTAGACAACCAATCTCTACGAAAAGTAAAGAACCTGAAACTTCTGATTCTGATGATGAATCAGAATTTGAGATTGATATTGAAGATACTCCCATGAGAAGGAAGCTCCCCTCCAGCAAGATTGCTAGAGTGCCTGAAGTGCCAACTGACAACATCTCCTTTCATCATCCTGACAATGCAAACAGATGGAAGTATGTTTGCTTGAAGAGAATAGCCTTGGAGAGAGAACTCAACAATGATGCCTTGGAGTGCAAAGACATCATGGATCTGATCAGGAATGCTGGGCTAATGAAGACAGTGATGAAGTTTAACAAATGTTATGAAAATCTGGTTAAGGAGTTTGTAGTGAACTTGTCCAATGATTGTGCTGATGGGAGGTCAGCTGACTTTGAGAGTGTGTTTGTTAGAGGAAGAAGGGTCAAGTTCTCTCCATCAGAAATCAACAAGTTTCTTGGAAGAACAAATAAGGACTGTCCTGATCTAGAGGCAACTGACAATGAAGTGTGTTTAACCATCACTGCCAGGCAAGTAAAGTGCTGGCCATTAAAAGGGAAGCTGAATGCTAGTAAACTCAGCATGAAATTTGCCATCTTGCATAAAATAGGTGCAGCAAACTGGGTGCCTACAAATCACAAATCAACCATCTCCACAGGATTGGGGAGATTTATCTATGCTGTAGGAACCAAGACTGCCTTTGATTATGGAAGGTACATATTTGAACAAACTTTGAAGCATGCTGGCAGTTATGCTGTCAAAGGACCAATTGCTTTTCCCTCCCTCCTTTGTGGAATCATCCTTGCACAATACCCTGACATCCTTGTAGCAAGAGATACAGTCTGCAAAAGAGCCCCTGCCCTTGGCCTGCACTACAAACTGTTTCAGGGATCCCATGCTCCAGACATTGTCATAACATCAGTTGAGACATCGTCTGCAAAGACCCAGTCCAAGACATCAGATGTCATAGCTGTTTTAAAAGAAACTTGCAAAGATCTGGATGCTAGAAAAAGGACCCTAGAAGCTCTAATTGCCAGGCTAGAAAAGGAGGAAGCTGAAGAAAGCAGAAGGGAAGAAGGTATAGAAGCTGAAGGACAGCTCAACATTGAAGAAACTGGCTCCTCTGAGTCTGATGACAGTGCTTGAAGGTTGATTGCTGCTTGGTGGTGTTGCTGGTGGAGTTTGGAAGTGTGCTCTGCTGTTGTCAGCTGCTGATCTCATTATCTTTGTTTTGGATAACTGTATAACTTTATGAACATGTATCTTTGGCCCATTTGTGGCTAAAGAGGGGGAGAATAGTTTGGTACTTGCTTAATTAGTACTTGACATTATATTTTTCTGCTGTCACTTATTTCTGCTGCTATCTATCTATCTCTGATTGTTTAGGGACTTTAGCCAAAAATCTGCCAAAGGGGGAGTTTGTAGGTGTTTAGGTATTGGCTTGCATTTTTGGTAAATCCCAAGTGTATGTGTGAATGTCATGACTGATGTCATAACATTCTAGTTCAGGTTGTACTAACTCATTAGGTACATTTGCAGAAAAATATTGTAATTCAAATACTGATGTTTATAAGTGTGTATCTGAGCATTTTTGCAAAATGATCACATTTTGCTAAATCAGTAGACAGGTTTTCTCAGATGTCATAACAGATGTTATGACATCCTGTTCTGAACTAACAGGTTTGCAGGATTGGATAAGTCTGAGTTTTTTCAGGAAATAACTCAGTCCCTTCTGAACAGAATCCTGCGTTTTCTGAGGGGTAACCTAGGTCAACCCTAACCTGGTTAATAAAGTCCTGTGACCTGGTCTTTAGGTCAAACGGAATTAACCCTAGGTTTTTGGAAACCCTAACTGAAGTTGCAGCTGCTATATATTCAACAGAGCTGCTGTTTTTCAAGTGATCCCTACTGATTTATTAGA
Source organism: Vicia faba (assembly GCA_948472305.1). Lineage (NCBI taxonomy): Eukaryota > Viridiplantae > Streptophyta > Magnoliopsida > Fabales > Fabaceae > Vicia > Vicia faba. Next base: position 1,695,612,592 of record OX451737.1, on the reverse strand, counting down.
AGATCATTTTGTAATATGTATAGATTTGTTAATTGTACTCCAAGCAATTATCATTGTGATAAGTGCCTTGGAATAGGTTTCAATTGTAAGGGTTGTGTAGCACTCTAAGCTTTGAAGCAAGAGTGTTTGAATGTCCCTTGACTAAAGCTGTGAAGCAGAGTCAAGTTAGTTGTGTACATCACTCAAAGCTGTGAAGCACGAGTGATTGTGTTGCTTGATTAAAAAGCTGTGAAGCTTAATCAAGTGTGTGTTTTTGAAGAGTGTCTTCATCAATTCTTAAGTCAAATTGGTTTATGTATCACTGCTGTGATTGAGGGGGAGTGAGTAGGAACTCAGGTTTAAGTTGTACTTAGATTGGAATTGCATTGGGTAGGTCTTAAGTGAAGGAGATAAACTGGTTGGTTTATTCCTGAATTAACATCTCTTATAGTGGATTCTCTCCCTGGCTTGGTAGCCCCCAGAGTAGGTGTTGTTGCACACTGAACTGGGTAAACAATTGACTGTGTTATTTACTGTTTTGTATTTACTGTCATATAGTAAGTCAGATACGGTGTCATAACATTGGACGTGACATTGAGTATCTGCAGCCAGAATTTCAATAATTAAATTAAAGTGAACCTAAGTCTAATTGATTTTAAGTTGATAAAAAAAATTAAAGTAAATGTGGGGTGTATTTGCTGAAAACATTTGTCCCATTTAGGAGAAGCCTATCAGCTGACTTGATTCAGTAAGGAGCAGCCTTAAGGGCATATGGTGCGCTTGCACGTTTGAAGCCTCTTGATCCAGATTCACCATGATCTGATGGCTATGATATGGAAGCATACACTGGGCTTGTGTAGCTAGTATACACTGGATCTGCAATCAACAATTGTTAGAAAAATAAAATGATGGACGTGGGACTCGAACCCATGTCCCTTCCCTTCACAAAGCGCTTTTCTACCAACTGAGCTAGATGGTCATTCATTGTACAAAATCATTCAACAATAATATATATAAAAAAGGTAAATATTATAGAAACAAATAAAATGGTGCGCTGATTCAAACGAGCCATTGTGAGGCTGCCACACAATTGTCTTGAACCTCTGTCTGTCGTTTTAGATCAATGTAACTATAACGACAATTTTTTATCTGTCACTAAGAAACTTGCATTCAAAACAACAACAACACACATAATAAATTCATGGTAAGGCCATGGATGAGTTGCCCTCAACCTCTTGAGCACCACGAGACCCTTGGTTAGACCTAATTTTGGATAAATCCAGAAATTCCAATTTTAAGCTTAGAACCCTAACAATGGTGATATTTAATCCCTGTGCCAAACATCAAATCAAACCACACAGATAGCTTGCAAATACGAGCATGGTCAGTAATTCATGATTAGAATGTGTTTATATTGCATGAATTAAACAAATTAAAATGAAAAAAAGATGCAAATCGTGTGACTTGGTTGCGGTGTTTTGGTGCGTTTCAAGGCTAGAAAATGGTTGGAATAGATTCAAGGAGCCTCCAGGAGTGGACTAGAAATCTTGGTTTGGAGTAACGGAGGCTGGAAATTGAATTTCGAGTTAAACAACTTTGCGATTTTTTTGCAAAGTGGCAGGGGTTCTCCAGGCTATCTGGGGGCCTAAATGGCTTGCAGGGATGTTGTATATATAGTTTGGAGTGAGGAGACACCATTAAAGGGAAAGAATCATGGCCATAACTCAATGTTTCCCAACAAAAATCAAACACATTCACGGCCTTCCAATTTTGTCAAAACATGCCTTATCTTGCTTGAATGTATCTGGTCACTTTAGCACAAAATTATGGGCCTGAAGCTGAGTCAAAACACAAGCCCAATTGTCATGATCCACCATTTATTATTTTATATAATTTATTTTGTATTTTTGTGAATAAAATTAAAATAAATATGAATAAAATAGTTTTAAAAAGCAAGGCAAGGAGGGAATGGAATTAGGGGTCCTCTATAAGCTTAGGAAGATGTTTGAACTTTAAAAAGTTAGGCCATTGACTCAAAAATTCAAATTTGCTCAATGCACCATTCTTGAAATTTCCAAAATTTTCCAAACTTGGGCAAGCCATAACTTGCTCAATTTTATCTCATGATGATGACCTTTGACTTTTTTGAAATCCCAATATGTCTACTTCAATCCCTCTTTTTATCAATTTTGCATTTGAAGATACTATCTTGATGTAAAAGGTCTTGGCAAAAAGTGGCTTTTGTTGACTTTCTGAAAATGACCTATAATGTATGAGCTTGTATCTTTCAAATGGTGCATCTCTTGAACTTGTGGGCTTGATCAAATGATGGATATCACTTCAAAATGTTGATGTTGGACAAAAATCTTGAAGATTGACTGTATTTGGGCCCCAGTTGACTTTTGACCTAGTATAGTTGATTTTCAGGCATTTGAGCAGTTGACTGAGCAAACTTCTTGTGCAAGGCTTGAATCTTGACATGGATGGTATTGAGAACATATTAGGACTATGTAGAAAATATGAGTCCTTTTGATCTTACCCATCTTGATGAAAATGGAAACCCTAGTTGGAGGTTCATTGCTTTAGGAGAGAGAGTTTGTCTGGTAAATGTAAGTCTCAGAGTGCCTAAGAGGGGGGGGGGGGGGGGGGGGGGTGAATTAGGTCTTATAAAAATTTATTCGGTTTTATGAGAATGCTTGGTAGTAATTTTTTGGTTAAGTGTTTGAAGGTTTTGATTATATCTTTATCTTTTCCTGATTATGGTGATGAAAGCGATAAATGCGGAAAAGTAAAGAACACGGTGATATATCCTGGTTCCCCTCACAATCCGAGAGTACTCCAGTCCCCTTTCTAACACGAAAGAGATTTCACTATAGTTAGAATTATTGTACAGCCTATGCTTACTATCTAACCTATAGGGTGATCAAAGGTTCTTAACACCTTTAAGACCAAACAAACACTAATGTGAATGAAGAACAATCCTCTTCAAATTACAACACTTACTTCCAACAATCCTGGATAGTAAGGGAATACTTTCTTTTTGTAATACAATGATTTATTTTGAAGTAGATGAATAGCATTATCAATCTTCGATGATCTTCTTCTTCAATATAAAAACAATTCCCAAACAATGTATATAAATGTTCACAATGTATGTATGAAACTTGTAATGATAATGAAAGTGTATATGGCAAGTTTCACAAAATTATGAACACATGAAAGTATGAATTCTAATGTGAATGAATGAGAAAATTGTTTATTGAAGAAGGTTTTGTTAATTTGAAAATTGAAGCATTCTTTTTTGAAATAAAAAAAATCTAAAGCATTTTATAAAGTCATAAGAACCTCTTCATTCATGCCAATTCATATGAAAAGTTGCAATGCATTCATGAAAAGATACCACTTGAAAAATGTTTAAAAAACAAAAGAAAAGCTGCACTGGTTCGCTAGGAACCGGTTCCGACACTGACAGAACCCGGTTCTTAGTGAATGTTATAATTTAGTATTCAAAAATATCACGCAGGAACCGGTTCCCCTATTGGTACAACCCGGTTCCTGGTACAAAAACCAGAAACATATTTTTTGAAAAAGTCTGGAACCCGGTTCCCTGTTAGGGAGGAACCGGTTCCTAAAGGGTTATTTTCACAAATACTTTTTGAAAAATATTTCAAACAAAGTTTTTATTAAAATGAAAACATGTTGGATATGTATATGATTATGAATGCAATTGTGAACATCTATATTCAAGATTTTAAGAATTATTTATACCATTTGACATTTGATGATTCTTCAATAATTCTTCAATAATCTTCAAGACTTTTATATGATGTTGATAAGCTTTTTGCACATCCTTTGAATGTTGATGTCCATGTTGTCTTCATCAAAACACATGCTTTAAATATGACTTGAGAAGCTTGCAATTACATTCTCCCCCTTTTTGATGATGACAACCAAGTCTTGAAAACGATTTCTTGAAATGTTTATGTTGTTTTGTGTAGTAAACATGTTGAGCAAATGCAAGGCTCCCCCTAAGTCCATGATTCTTTGAATTTTGGAGTGAGTATAATAGATATTTGGGCCTGCAATTTCTTTGAAACAAAACAACACATATGCATATTCTTCTCCCCCTTTGTTAACATCAAAAAGGATGGGGAAAAAAGAGTGAAATAAATACATATAAAAGAATTAAGACGTGCATCTTAAGAGAAACATTTAGTGATCACCTTCATCCAAAATATCAAGTTATTTTCGAAGCTTTTTGTTCTTGATGGACCAAAGAGATCCATGTGTAACAATTGTAGTGGCCTTGTAGTAGACACCGCATTCTTAGATTTGAAAGTTGTTTTGGTTTGTTTGCCCTTTTGGCATGCATTACATAATTTGTCTTTGATGAACTTCATCTTTGGTAGACCAATAACTAAGTCATGCTTAACCAATTTGTTCAAGTGCTCCATGTGAATTTGAGCAATCCTCTTGTGCCATAACCAAGCGTCATTGTTGTTTACCATAAGACATTGTACCTTCAGAGACAAATCATCTAAAGTAATCATAAAAATATTGTTAGTTCTTATACCTTTGAGTTTTACCTCATTGGTTGCCTCATCCATAATAAGACATTCTTCTTTGTTGAATTTGATCTTGAACCCTCTATCACAAAGTTGACTTAGGCTAAGAAGGTTGTGCTTTAATCCTTCAACATAGAGAACATCCTCAATTTGAATGGATGGAGGTGTGCCAACTATTCCAACGCCAAGAATCTTTCCTTTGGTGTTGTCTCCATAGGTGACATACCCTTTGGCTTTATGTACTAGATATGAAAATTGGTGTACATCTCCTGTCATATGCTTTGAACATCCACTATCAAGATACCAAACATTTGATGTGGATTTCAAGAATACCTACACAAACAAATTATTCTTTGTTAGGTACCAAAGTTGCCTTGGGTCCTTCATAGTTAGTTCCCTTTTTCACCCACACATAATGCCCACTTGCTATACTAAAGTTTCTAACATAGCAAGCATTAGGTGTATGGCCTTTAATACCATAATAAAAACAAGTAGGTTCAAAGTTACTTCTATATCTAGAAGGATAAGATTTCTTCTTAGGAAATGTTTTCTTTTTCGATACATTAGCATTTTTCTTTTGATGATTATGAACAACTTGCTTCTTTTCTACTTTCTTGGGATTGGAACTATTACTAGCCTTTACAAAAATAGTGGGATTGTTACTTGGTTTCTTAGAATTCACATAACCAAGACCCCTTTTATCATTTGGATAACGTTGTTGGCTTAATAATCCTTCCAATCCTATTTGTCCTTTTTCATATCGTTCAATGACTCTTTTCAATTGAACAATTTGAAAGACATTTGATTCACACTTGGAGCATGCAAAGTTTTCTTTTTCTTTAATAAAATTCTGTTTTTGAAGATCAAAATCTTTAGTCATGGTGTCAATTTTTTCTAGACAAATTAAAAGTTCTTTTTCTTGATTTGACACCTTTTTGTATAAACTTTTGCATTCTTTCAAGAGTTCATCAATAGCATCTTGAACATCATCATCAAAAAGATTAAATTCATTACTAACCTCTTCTTCATTGTCGGAGTGATGTGAAGCCATTAATGCTAGATTTGCACATTCGTCGCTTTCCGAATCGGATGAAGAACTTATCTCATTATCTTCCCATGCAACATAAGCCTTTTTGTTCTTGAACTCCTTTTTGCCTTTGAATCCATTTTTCTTGGAGAGTTTTGGACAATCCGGCTTTATGTGACCTTGCTTTCCACATTCATAACATGTGATATCTTGTGTTGATGTGGAGGCTTCTTTATCTTTATGATTATAAAATTTCTTCCTTTTGACAAAGTTAGCATTATGAAGATTATTTTTATGACCAAAATATTTTCCTAACCTTTTTACAAGAAGCAAGAAGTTTTCATCTTCCTCCGATGCATCTTTATCTTGACTTTCTTTTGAATCAACTTTCAAAGCAATGCCTTTGGATTTCTTCTCTAAATTTTCATGTTTTTCAAGTCTACCGAGTTCTGTTTCGTATTCTTGAAGTTTGCCAAATAATGTAGCGGAAGTCATTGCGGAGAGACTCTTCTTTTCCGATATTTCCGTTACCTTTGGTTGCCATTCCCTAGTCAATGATCTAAGGATTTTCAAGTTGAGTTCATCATTTGTCAAGGTATTACCAAGAGCATTTAAGTGATTTGTCAAATGCACAAATCTCTTTTGTAAGTCAAGAATGGATTCTCTGGGCTGCATTCGAAATAGTTCATATTCTTGACTCAAGGTATTTAGCCTTGATCTTTTTACTTCAGTCGTTCCTTCATGAGTTTGAACCAGGGTATCCCATATTTCTTTTGCTGTTTTGCAGTTCGAGACACGGAAAAATTCGTCCATATTGAGTGCACCTTGAAGAAGGTTTATTGCCTTTTTGTCATACAGAACTTTCTTTTTATCATCGTCGTCCCATGCAGTTTTGGGCTTTGCAGAACCAATGCCACTGATTACTGATATTGGGATAAATGGACCATTTTCAACAGCATCCCATACTTCCTCTCCTTGCGCTTCTAAATGCGCCTTCATGCGTATTTTCCAGAAGTCAAAATATTCACCATAGAATAGAGGAGGCTTGTTGTTACTACCACCATCTCTGAAGACTGGTTGATGATTTGCGGAAGCCATTCTGGATCTTTAGGAATAAGTTACCTATAACTTGCTCTGATACCAATTGTAAGTCTCAGAGTGCCTAAGAGGGGGGGTGAATTAGGTCTTATAAAACTTTATTCGGTTTTATGAGAATGCTTGGTAGTGATTTTTTGGTTAAGTGTTTGAAGGTTTTGATTATATCTTTATCTTTTCCTGATTATGGTGATGAAAGCGATAAATGCGGAAAAGTAAAGAACACGGTGATATATCCTGGTTCCCCTCACAATCCGAGAGTACTCCAATCCCCTTTTCAACACGAAAGAGATTTCACTATAGTTAGAATGATTGTAAAGCCTATGCTTACTATCTAACCTATAGGGTGATCAAAGGTTCTTAACACCTTTAAGACCAAACAAACACTAATGTGAATGAAGAACAATCCTCTTCAAATCACAACACTTACTTCCAACAATCCTGGATAGTAAGGGAATACTTTCTTTTTGTAATACAATGATTTTTTTGAAGTAGATGAATAGCACTATCAATCTTCAATGATCTTCTTCTTCAATATAAAAACAATTCCCAAACAATGTATATAAATGTTCACAATGTATGTATGAAACTTGTAATGATAATGAAAGTGTATATGGCAAGTTTCACAAAATTATGAACACATGAAAGTATGAATTCTAATGTGAATGAATGAGAAAATTGTTTATTGAAGAAGGTTTTGTTAATTTGAAAATTGAAGCATTCTTTTTTGAAATAAAAAAATCTGCAACATTTTATAAAGTCATAAGAACCTCTTCATTCATGCCAATTCATATGAAAAGTTGCAATGCATTCATGAAAAGATACCACTTGAAAAATGTTTAAAAAACAAAAGAAAAGTTGCACTGGTTCGCTAGGAACCGGTTCCGACACTGACAGAACCCGGTTCTTAGTGAACGTTATAAGTTAGAATTCAAAAATATCACGCAGGAACCGGTTCCCCTATTGGTACAACCCGGTTCCTGGTACAAAAACCAGAAACATGTTTTTTGAAAAAGTCTGGAACCCGATTCCCTGTTAGGGAGGAACCGGTTCCTAAAGGGTTATTTTCACAAATACTTTTTGAAAAATATTTCAAACAAAGTTTATCTTAAAATGAAAACATGTTGGATATGTATATGATTATGAATGCAATTGTGAACATCTATATTCAAGATTTTAAGAATTATTTATACCATTTGACATTTGATGATTCTTCAATAATTCTTCAATAATCTTCAAGACTTTTATATGATGTTGATAAGCTTTTTTCACATCCTTTGAATGTTGATGTCCATGTTTTCTTCATCAAAACACATGCTTTAAATATGACTTGAGAAGCTTGCAATTACAGTAAACTCTTGGGCATCCTTGAGAAAGTTGAGGATCTCAATGAACATATGTTGAGTAAAATGGGAGGGAAAATTTTGGGGTACAACACATGTCTTTAACTGGAAGAAGTAAATCTAACCAGAAGAGGTCTTTGATTCGCCTGTCTTTAACTGGAAGAAATAAATATAACTAGAAGAGGTCTTTGATTCGCTTGTCTTTAACTGGAAGAATTAAATCTAACCATAAGAGGTCTTTGATTCTTTAACTAAGAGAAGTATCAGAATTAATCTTTGGTCGATTTAATCTGAGCCAGAAAAAGGTCTACTGAGAGAGGTATCAGAATAAATCAGGTCGATTTAATCTGAGCCAGCAGAGGTTTTTAAATCTTTAACTAAGAGAAGTATCAGAATAAATCTTTGGTCGATTTAATCTGAGCCAGAAAAAGGTCTACTGAGAGTATGGAATAAGTCTTTGGTTGATTTAATCTGAGCCAGCCAAGGTTTTTAAATCTTTAATTGAGAGAAGTATCAGAATAAATCTTTGGTCGATTTATTCTGAGCCAGAAAAAGGTCTACTGAGAGAAGTATCAGAACAAATCTTTGGTCGATTTAATCTGATCCAGCAGATGTTTGAAGGGAGTATCCATCATATAAACATTTTCCCTTTCTTTTTTCGGGAATTAATCCAAAAAACTGTTGAAAATTGTTGATGATATTCATCTGTTGATTGCTCTTTCCTGCAAGGAAGAGGGTTAGTTGTATGCAGATGTATGCATTGCTTGAATTTATTCTCAAAGTAAATGAGATTATGATGTATGCATTTATCATGTATGTAATATGATGTATGAGTATGAAATGTTATTGAAATGCATCTTTGTCTGGGAAAATAAATCCCTGACTATTGTTGGGGAGCTTTGGGAAGTTAAATCCCGGACTGTTCTTGGAGACGAAGAGTATGTGTATCTTCAACTTTGTTTAGAGTGTTTCCGTTGGGAATTCCCGTTCTGTTGTTTGAGGAGAAACTCTGTTGGGGAGTATTGTCTTGTTTGAGAAGACTATATGGAGAGTGTTGATCTTCGCTTGGGGAAAAGAGATTAAGAGTTTTAGTTGTCCATTAGCTGTTATCTGGTTGGGTTCCAAGCTTCACACCAACTTGCTGGGGATTGTAGAAAGGTCTACTGGGGGAAGAGGGGTTGTGGTCCCTTGACTCAAACTAGGGAATCTTACCGTTGTTGGGGCCATAAACCCTATTGAAAAGGATATCAGATGAATTGTGGAGATGATACTCTTTAACAAGAATTTCCCAAGGCTTCCCCTTAAGACTAGACTCGGCTGAGGAGAGGACCTTCCGAAGATTGAAACTCTTGCCAGGAGCTTATGAATCCAAATTTGTGAGGATAATTCTAATGAAATAACTTTGTGAGTATATCTCAAATGCAATTAAAGAGATGCTTGTCATTGTTTTTTAAAATGTACATTTGCTAAAATTTTAATCATGTTCATATGCATATGTTCATTCAATTTTAGTCATTGGACATTTTTGCACTCAAAACATAAAAAACCAAAGTTTGTACTTCAAAGTGTGTTTGTATTCATGTTTTCCCCATGAATAGGCTTTTTTGTACAAAGAGACAGAGATCCTAGTAAGAGGAAATTGCCAAAAGAAATGAAAAGTGTACAGGGTGAAAACAAAAATAATAGCCATGTGAAAGTGATCTCATTGCACCCACTCTACCATTGCTTTTATGTCTTCGAACAAACCCTTGTCGTTGAATGAAATTGATTGGATTGATTTTGGACCAATTGAACCTCTGATTTTGGTAATAAAGATGGTTGTAGAGATCCCACGGGACATAGTGATACGCTTTAAGCCTTAACTTTTGCCTGGACCACCCTTTCGGGTTTTCAGCCCACCAGGATACCCATTTTTTCCCAGGTCGTCTTTTCAGGTTTTCGGCTTTCCGGGTGTACAATATTTTACATATATCCCTAACTTTTGCTCCAACCTCTTTGGTTCACCTGGATGCCCATATTTTTGCCTAGGTGTGTCAACCTAGCGGGTAATTTTACGCGTAGTATTTTTTAACTATGTTTGCGTTTACGGGATGTGGGAAATTTTCGCCATCCATAGTAGTCAGCATCATGGCACCACCAGAGAAAACTTTCTTTACAACAAATGGTCCTTCGTAAGTGGGAGTCCATTTTCCCCTGGGGTTACCTTGTGCAAGAATGATACGCTTTATTACCAAATCTCCAGCTTGATACACTCGAGGCTTGATCTTTTTGTTGAACGGCTTGATCTTTTTGTTGAACGCCTTGATTATATGCTTTTGATACATCTGACCATGGCAAACAGCAGCCAGCCGCTTCGCCTAAACCTGCTTCTTTCATTATCCTTAGAGAGGGAATTTGAACTTCTATAGGCAAGACGGCTTCCATGCCGTAGACCAAGGAGAAAGGAGTTTCCCCAGTTGATGTGCGAGTCGAAGTACGATATCCATAGAGAGAAAACGGTAACATCTCATGCCAGTCATTATATGTTATCACCATCTTTTGCACAATCTTCTTGATATTTTTATTGGTAGCTTCCACTACGTCATTCATCTTGAGTCTGTACGGAGAAAAATTGTGATGCTTGATTTTGAACTGAGTGTAGAGTTCTATAATCATAGCGTTGTTGAGGTTAGTTCCATTTTAGGTGATAATCCTTTCGGGAATACCGTAACGGTATATGAGATTATGCTTGATGAACCTGGCTACAACGTTCTTGGTAACTGAGACATATGAAGCAACTTCGACCCATTTGGTAAAGTAATCAATGGCAACAAGGATGAAACGATGTCCATTTGAAGCAGTATGTTTGATCTCTCCAATCATGTCAATGCCCCACATTGCAAACGGCCATGGAGCACTCATGACGTTTAGAGGAACATGAGGTACATGGACCTTGTTAGCATAGATTTTACACTTATGGAAAGTCCTTGAGTGATGATGACAGTCAGTTTCCATTGTGGACCAATAGTAACCAGCCCTCAGGATTTTTTTGGCCATAGTGTATGTTATACCCCAAAATTTTCCCTCTTATATTCCCCAAAGTTTTCTCTTGCATGGGCGGTCGCAAACATTTTCCTAAAGAAATTGAAGATTTTTGAAAGAAAATAAAGTGCCTTTCGATTGGCCTGTCCAAATGACTTTCGATTGGCACATCAAAGCGCCTTTCAATTGGACTATCTAGGTGCCTTTCAATTGGCACATCAAAAGTCCTTCGATTGGCATGTCAACAGCATCCTTCAATTTGCATCTTCACAAAGTCTTCGATTGGACGCTGAGGCCTCTTTCGATCAACTCAAGTCCACAAAACTCCCACCAGGAAAAAGGCCCCTCTCATTGGTCTTTGATTCACAAGGAAAAGGCTCCCTCTTCAGCTTTCCTTCAGGGCACTGGTGTGATCGGTGGAAATAGAACTGACTGTTTTGAAATGCTGGTTCGCGAAATGTCGCGGTAAGCAAGAGTCGCCACCGTCTTTTATTTTCTCCAACAAGGAAAGGACAAAAGCACAGCAAAATTCCTTTTCGAGATGTTTCTCGGTTCGGGAGGTAGATTATAGAAAGGGAAGGTGTTAGCACCCTTTCTATCCATGGTTATCCACGGGCTCTTAGGTACTTGCTCACTATGTTTTCAAAAAGTTTTGCTTTTCTTGTGTTCGTGGGTTTTTAAAAATTTTGTTTTGAAAACTTCTAGGTAACTCTTGTATCAGTCCTCAAGAGTGTATGAAGTGTTTGTTTGAAAACATTTGTCAGAAAAGTGTAGGTGCGAAAAGTATTTTTGTTTTTTGAAAGAGCAAGTACCCAGGAGAAATCTACCTACTCTAAAGAAATTAAGCTGTGTAAATGTCCGTTAGACAGTACTATCCCACTATTGAGAAGTAGGTAGCACCGTCGTTGGAGTTATTCCGGTCAATTCGATTATAGGGACATGTGTGGTCACCAAAGCAATAGTAGGACGCCTTAGCGGTAACCCTAATGTCCTAGATCCCTTTTTTTATCCGAGGCAACCGTTTCGAGGCAACTTGGATCTTATAGACAAGAGGGCGACCTCTAGAACACCCTATACTCAATGACCACGTCGAGGCAACCAAGTGAAGCGTACCCTAGGAGTGGCATGTGCGAGTGTGTCAGGATTCAGTTAAATTATCTTTGCACATGTTATGGTGAGCTACGAGTTGGTTTTATTTTCATACAAGTCTTGTCATGCATAACAGTTAATAGTTGCGGAAAGTAAATTGCGGAAAGTAAATCTACGCTATTACAAGGCGTCGGGTATTTACATCGCCAAAAACGTAACCCTTGAAAAGTAAATGCGGGAAATTAAAGGAAAGCGATAAAAGGTCCTAATTATCTATTACATTCTCGGAGCAATTACATAAATATGGTCAAAGAATAATATGCGCGAAAAGAAATTAAATCGGAGAAGTCCTTAGGGTTTTGACCCTTTTTGAGAAAAGAAAGAATTTTGGTCCTTTTTGCATTTAATTAAACCTAATTCTAATTAATTAATTAATTAAAAGAAATAAAAAAAAGTATTTTTTAGTTTTAATGAAATAAAAGAAAAGAAATTAAAATTGTCAAGAAAACCCTAATTCTAATTTATTTTTATTTGTTATGAAAATAATTAAAGTTAACCTAATTAAAACAACTAAATTAATTAATTACATTTATTTACAAAAATAATAAATTAAAGGTGAAATTAATAATAATAAAAATATTTTAGTTTTCTGAATTTATTATGAAAATAATTAATTTGGTTAATTTAAATAATAAAAATAATTATAGCAAATAATTAGAATAAAGAAATAATAAAAAAAATATAAAGAAAGAAAGAAAAAGAACCCAGGGGGGTGTGTTGGCCCATTAGGAGGTGAATTATAGAATTTATGGCCCATTAACTCAAGCCTGGTTTGACTTTTGGATTGTCCATGATGCGTGTTGACTGGGAGTACCATGGTCAGCATCTCATGGCCATTAGATTTGTGACTGTGGCCACTTGGCGCGTTGATGATTGAAACACATGGTGGAACGCTCTTGGAATGCCTGCATGTGAACATGTTAAACAAAATAATATAAGCGTTGGGGTGGACCTGGGATTCGAACCCAGGTCCCAATGATTTCCAGCCAGCTCACCAACCACTACGCCATTTTCCTGCTTTTGTTAATATAATGAGAAGCAAATATAATATATGAAAATTAATAAATATGCTATAAAGCAAAAAAACACGCGCGCGTTTTGAATTGCCCAATGGTATATCACCACGTCTTCATCTTCCTCGCTGAACCTGCAGAATAAATGTTAGATAGCGGGGGTTTTTAACCCCCACAAACTGCAATAAGGAAAAATAGCGAATAGAGTTGTGCTCTATATAAATATTTCGCGAAGGTTGCATCATGTTCGTCTGGTCTCAACGATTCCAACCATATGCCTTAAGGGTTCTAATTTTTCCTGGACTGTAAAGCCCCAAATCCAAAGCTTAGGAACCCTAGAATTTGTCCATGGTAACTTGTGATTCTGTACACTATAAGTCAATTAACTTATACCATTAGTTTCATAAGAATTCAAGCAATGCAAAACGAAACATAAATCATGTTAAAAGCTTATGAATCATGACTTACGATTATGAAAAAAAGTGACAAACCGTGCGACTGTTCTTGATGATTTCTTGAGCTTTAGCACGTGAATTTGATTGCTATACGTTCCTCACACTTCCTGCAATGTGTTTGAACCAACAAAAGTCCTTGAATTGGCCGGGAATATAGAAAACAGTTTTCAAGTTTTCTTGAATTTTTTTGAATTGGTTATGGCTTCCTTGCAGCAGCTTTCACGTATGCATGATTAGGGTTGGCTTGTGTATATATAGAGGACTGAATTTAGGTTAAAATCTTGCACAAAAATCCATTGGAATGATGATTCAATATTTGATTGGAAATCACATCTTTTTGAATCTTTTTGATTGAAGAAAGTTGCCAAACTTGAAGATTTTTGCATATTTGATTTGTGCACGAATTTTCCAGCCTTTTTAGGTCATCTTTGCTTCACAAAAAGATTGAAAAACCATATCTTGATATTTTCCTACAATTTAAATTAATTAAATGAATTAAAATCAATTAAAAATCCAATTAATTAATAAAAATAAGAAAATAAATTCAAATAAGCTTGATGGGTCATGCATAGGTCATGGATAAAGTTTCAAGAAGAAATTTGAGGCCCATTAGCAAAAACAAGGTGTTTTGAGCAAAGTTGACTTTTGCAAATTCACAAAAATTTCCCAACTTCTCCAATGCATATCTTGCTCAATTTTGATCATATGAACATGTTCTTGGACATTTTGGAAAGTTCTTGAAGTCCTCTAACCAATGCTTTTGGTCCCATGCTATTTGGATTTACCAATCTCAAGTTGTGGAGATGGGCTTACAGATGCCATCCAAGAGTGATTGTTGAATTGTTTGAGCTGGTCGAGTAGATAGTTGTCCTGTCTGGTTTCAGGTATTAATCTATAATTCGTCGTCCACAGATATTTCCTGTCCTGTTACAGGTGTTGATCTGGAACTTAAGAGAGGTCGGTTGATGAGATAGTTTTCCTGGCTGGTTTCAGGTATTAATCTCTGACCTGAGAAATAAAGATGACTTCCTGGCTTGCTACAGGTATTGATCTTCAATCTCTTCAATGTAGATAACTTTCCTGTCTGGTTTCAGGTATAGATCTACAATCAATCGTCCACAGATACTTCCTGGCTAGATACAGGTATTAATCTGGAACTTAAAAAGGTTGGTCAAGATAACTTTCCTAGCTGGATACATGTATAGACCTCTGACCTGAGAAATAAAGATGACTTCCTGGCTTGCTACAGGTATTGATCTTCAATCTCTTCATGTAGATAACTTTCATGGCTAGTTACAGGTATAGATCTACAATCAATCGTCCACAGATACCACCTGGCTAGATACAGGTATTAATCTGGAACTTAAAAAGGTTGTTCAAGATAGATTTCCTGGATGGATACAGGTGTAGATCTCTGACCTGAGAAATAAAGATGACTTCCTGGCTTGCTACAGGTATTGATCTTCAATCTCTTCATGTAGATAACTTTCCTGGCTAGTTACAGGTATATATCTACAATCAATCGCTCACAGATACTTCCTGGCTAGATACAGGTATTAATCTGGAACTTAAAAAGGTTGGTCAAGATAACTTTCCTGGCTGGATACAGGTGTAGATCTCTGACCTGAGAAATAAAGATGACTTTCTGGCCTGCTACAGGTATTGATCTTCAATCTCTTCATGTAGATAACTTTCCTGGCTAGTTACAGGTATAGATCTACAATCAATCGTCCACAGATACTTCCTGGCTAGATACAAGTATTAATCTGGAACTTAAAAGGTTGATGATAATCATCTTTGGATTGACCTTATCCTGAAAAGGCAAAACATTGGTTGTATGCAATGTCACGATGTATGAAATGCATGATGTCTTGATGTTCTCAAAAAATGAGATTGTGTCGTATGCACTTTATCATGTATGTAAGCAGGAGATATGGAATGCGAAATGTTTATGAATGTATTTTCGTCTGGAAAATAAATCCTTGACAAATGCCGGGAAGCTTGTTAAATCCTGGGCTGATGTTGAAGAGTAGAGTTCTTCGTCTCCGCTGGGGATGATGAACGAAGATGATTGCAAGAATAAACCGGTAGGAGAAGATGACTCCATTGGGGAATAAACCTGGTGAAGGGATTACTCTGCGGGGAATTACTCTGTGGGGAAGAGATGCTTCGCTGAAGATTTGAACGATGACTCCGCTGGGGATACCGTTGATAAGCTCTGTTGAGGGATTTTGATGAACTCCGCTGGGGGATAGGAAGAACTTCGCTGGGGGATAGTCTTTCTGTTGTAATTTGCTGAGGATAACCCAGTTAGACTCTGGTAGGGAATAACTTTCTGAATATGGCTGGGGAGAAATGTATTTTGCAGGGATAAGCTTCCAGAATCTACTGGGGAGGATGATTCAAGTCACCTGGGGGAAACTTTTGAGGAAATGACTCCACTGGGGGTATCTTGTATTCCGCCGGGGAACAATCTTATATTTCTGTTGAGGAATATTAAGACTGCCGGGGATGCTTGCTGAGGAATATCTGTATACTCCGCTGGGGAATATTAAGATCCTCTGGGGGTACCTAACTTTTCAAGACTGATGGTAGACCAACTCTGCTTGGGGGAGAGTATTGCTGACTTGCTGGGAATACTGTGCCTTTTTAGGGCTGATGGGAGACCAACTCTGCTTGGGGAGAGTATTGCTGACTCTTGTCTTATTCTGCGGGGAGTGAAGGTATCTTGGTCATATTCTTCAGCTGAACTTACCTTGGTACCTTGGTGGACAGAGCAACTAGATTGCTTAGACAATTCTTATTGCCCCTACTTCCGATATCACCCGTAATTAGTCCTTTGTTTCGCATGCAAATATTTATGATTAGCAATTAATGTCAAATGCATATATCAAAAATGAACATTGGACGTTCTTTGCAAAACAAAACAGATAAAGGAAAAACAATTGGCGATTTGTCTGAAAAATAGACTTGTATTGATTTTGAAATTTGCCTGTAAATAGGCGTTTTGTATACAAGAGGCTGACGTCCTAGTAAGAGAACACCGCCGAACAAAATAGAATTTATACAAATTGTGAAAAGGAAACAAAACAGCTATGTGAAAAATCCCACTGGGTTCCAACTCTGCTATCGCCTTTATGTCTTCAAGCGTCTCATCACTTTGCTGCTTAGTTGAAGAGGAATTTGATTGATTGGTGCCGTCCGAGCCTGATGGTTGATTCCGAAGCCTGGATGCAGGGTGATCCAATGAGACATAGTATTACGCTTATCCCTAACTTTTGCCTGGACCACCCTTTTGGGTTTTCAGTCCACCGGGATACCCATTTTTGCTCAAGCCGCCTTTTCAGGTTTTCGACTTGCCGGGTGTACAGATTTTTTATTTTTATTTTCATCCCTTATTTTTGCCCGAACCCTTTTGGTTCGCCGGGAAGCCCTTATTTTTGCCTAGGCCAGTCGACCTAGCGGGTCTTTAATCATGCGTAGTATCTTTTTACTATGTCTGCATTGGCGGGGTGAGGAAGGTCGTCACCATCCATGGTGGTTAGAATCATCGCTCCTCCTGAGAAGATGTTCTTAACCACGAATGGCCCTTCGTATGTAGGGGTCCATTTTCCCCTGGGATCACCTTGAGGTAGAATGATGCACTTGATTACCAGGTCTCCGACTTGATACTCTTGTATTTTGACTTTCTTGTTAAATGCTTTGATCATCCGTTTTTGGTACGTCTGACCATGAAAAATAGCAGTGAGTCTCTTTTCGTCAATTAGGTTTAGTTGATCAAGCCGAGTCTGGATCCAGTCATCTTCGCTCAAACCTGCATCCTTCATGATCCTGAGAGAGGGTATCTGAACTTCAATGGGCAGGACTGCCTCCATGTCGTATACCAAGGAATATGGTGTTGCCCCTGTTGACGTCCGCGCTGAGGTACGGTACCCATGAAGAGCAAATGGTAACATCTCGTGCCAATCTTTGTAGGTCACTGTCATCTTCTTCACGATCTTCTTGATATTCTTATTAGCCACTTCTACAGCCCCATTCATCTTCGGCCGGTAAGGAGAAGAGTTGTGGTGCTGTATCTTGAATAGCTCGCAGAGCTCGATGATCATCTTGTTGTTAAGATTGGTACCATTATCTGTAATGATCCTCTCAGGTACACCGTATCGACAGATCAGGTTATGCCGAATGAACCGTGCCACGACATTCTTGGTTACGGTGGCAAAGGAAGCTGCTTCAACCCACTTCGTAAAATAATCAATTGCTACCAGGATGAAGCGGTGCCCGTTGGATGTCGTAGGTCTGATCTCGCCGATCATATCAATGCCCCACATTGCAAAAGGCCAAGGTGCCGTCAAGACGTTCAGAGGAACTGGAGGAACGTGCACCTTATCAGCATAGATCTGGCATTTGTGACACGTCCGAGAATGTTGATAACAGTCAGCTTCCATTGTGGACCAGTAATATCCTGCCCGTAGGATCTTCTTTGCCATCGTGTGTCCACTGGAATGAGTTCCGAAGGTACCTTCATGCAGCTCTGCCATGATCCTTTCTGCTTCAGTCTTATCCACACAACGCAATAAGGTTGAGTCGTGGTTTCGTTTATAAAGAATGTCATTGCTGAGGAAGAACTTTGCCGCGAACCTTCTCAGAAACTTCTTGTCATTAATTGATGAGCCCTCGGGATATTCTTGAGCTTCAAGGTACCTCTTTACTTCATGATACCAAGGCTTTTCTGTTACCTCTTCGATCTCAAGATCACAGCAATGTGCAGGTTCATCCAATTTCCAAATAATGATCCGGGGAGCCTCGTTGTCCCACTTGACTTTGAACATAGAAGACATCATAGCTAGCGCGTCCGCCAACTGATTCTCCTCTCTTGGGAAATGTTCAAAAGTTATCTCCTCGAAATGGGGAAGCAACGTCAACACATACTCCTTGTAAGGAATAAGATTTGGGAGTTTCGTATCCCACTCGGCTTTGATCTGACTGATCACGAGAGCGGAATCTCCGAAGACACTCAGAAACTTAATCCTTAGGTCAATTGCAACTCGAAGACCCATAATGCACGCTTCATACTCCGCCATGTTGTTGGTGCAGTTGAAACATATTCGGGCGGTAGGTGGAGTATGAGAGCCTTTTGGAGATATGATCACAGCGCCAATACTGTTACCCAAAGCGTTTGAGGCTCCGTCAAAATGCATAGACCATCGGGATCCTTCCTCAGGTCCTTCATCTGGTCCAGGTACTTCACAATCAGTCACTACCATGATATTCTCGTCTGGAAATTCAAAGTTCATGGATTGGAAATTCAAAGTTCATGGATTGGTAATCATCCACTGCCTGATGTGCCAAATGGTCTGCCAACACACTTCCCTTGATTGCTTTTTGAGTCGTGTACTGGATGTCATATTCGGTCAAGATCATTTGCCATCTTGCTATTCTTCCGGACAGGGCAGGCTTTTCGAAGATGTATTTGATCGGATCGATTTTTGAAATCAACAGAGTAGTGTGAGTCAACATATACTGTCTTAGCCGGCGAGCAGCCCATACCAAAGCGCAGCAAGTTTTCTCGAGCAGTGAGTATCGGGTCTCACAGTCGGTAAACTTTTTAGTTTTCTGAATTTATTATGAAAATAATTAATTTGGTTAATTTAAGTAATAAAAATAATTATAGAAAATAATTAGAATAAAGAAATAATAAATAAAAAATAAAATAAAAAAAATAAAAATAAACCAAGGTGGGGGTGCTGCCCCATTAAGGAGGTCTTTTCTGGAATTCTGGCCCATGTGCATACAAGCCCTTGTTGACTTTGAGATTGTCCACGCGTGCTTTGACTGGGAGTATGGTGATCACTCCATCCTGGCCTTTGGATCTACGCCTGACGCCACATGGCGCTTGGATGCTTGGAATGCATGGTAAACCTGCCTTGGAAAGCTACACAAGAACATATTGAGAAAAATAGCATAAGCGTTTGGGTGGACCTGGGATTCGAACCCAGGTCCCAACGCCTATTGAACACCTGGCCAACCACTCCACCAACTTGCACGCTTTGACATTATAATACTATACAATCATTATATTAAAAAGCCAAACAATATGTTGTAAAAACAAATAAAAGGCGCGTATTTTGAATTTTCCAACCATACGCTTACACATCCTTGTCTTCCTCGCTGAACCTGTAAAAGAAACGTTAGATAGCGTGGGTTTTTAACCCCCACAAGCTGTAACGACGAAAAATAGTGAATAGCTCTACAGTTTACATAAATATTTCGCGATGGTGCCACTGTGTTCGTCTGGTCTCAACGATTTCAACCATAGGTCTCTCAAGGCTTAATTTTTTCCTGTGCTGTAAAGCCCCAATTTTAGAGTTCAAGAACCCTAGAATTTGTCCATGGTAACTTTCGATTCTGTGCATTATAATCCAATTATCTTATGCCATTAGCTTCATACGAATTCAAGCAATGCAAAACAGTCAAAAAATCACGTTAAATGCTCATGAATTTAGAGTTACGATTCTGAAAATAATATGCAAACCGTGGGTCTGTTCTTAATGGTTTCTTGAGCTTTATCGCTTGGTTTTGATTGCTACCCGTCCCTGACACTTCCAGCAATGTGTTTGAATCAACAAAAGCCTTTGAATCGTGCTAGAATATGGAAATCAGTTTTGACTTTTCTTTGAATTTTCTTGAATTGGCTATGGCTTTTTCTGCAGTGCTTTCACCTGTGCATGAGTAGGGTTGGCTTGTGTATATATAATAGAATAGAATTAGGTCAAAATCTTGCAAAGAAATCCATGGAATTGATGATTGTATATTTGATTGAAAATCAAATATTTTTGAATCTTTTTAATTGAAGAAAGTTGCCATTTTGGGAGATTTTTGCATATTTGATTTGTGCACGAATTTTCCAGCATATCTTGACCACATTTGCTTCACAAAAAGATTGAAAAATCAAATCTTTGTATTTCCTACAATTTAAATTAATTAAATGAATTAATATTGATTAAAAATCCAATTAATTAATAAAAAATAAGAAAATAATTTAATTAAGCTTGATGGGTCGTGCATAAGTCATGGATAAAGTTTCAAGAAGAAATTTGAGGCCCATTAGCAAAAACGAAGTGTTTTGAGCAAAGTTGACTTTTGCAAATTCATGAAAATTTCCCAACTTCTCCAATGCATATCTTGCAAAAGTTTGATCATATGAACATGTTCTTGGACATTTTGGAAAGGTCTTGAAGTCCTATAACCAATGCCTTTGGTCCCATGTCATTTGGATTTACCAGTCTCAAGTTATGGTCTTTGACTTAAAGTGCATTTTTGTTGACTTTTTAATTTGACCTATAATGTAGAAATTGATAACTTTTTGTGAGAGCATTTCTAGGACTTGGAATGTGAATATGGATTGTATGAAATGTCATCCCCTTCAAAATGAGCATTGGATGGGATTTTTCTGATGAACCATGAAAAAGTTATGCCCTGGTCAAGATACAGCTGACTTTTCTGCTGTCCAAAAATAGTAACTTTTTGCATCTTGATGATTTTTGAGCCATTCTTGTGGAATCATGATCAAGACTTGATCAAATGATGATTGTGGACTCAAAATAAGATGTTGACCAAAAATTCTGACTTTTGACTGTAAAATGACCATTTTGCCCCTACAGTTGACTGTGGATTAAATGAGGCTTTTGACTGTGCAAATTGACACTGTGAGTCTTGAAACTTGGCATGTAGATGCTTGAGAATGTGTATATGCATATAAGACTTGATTGAACCATTGAAAACCTCAAATTCCTTGAATGAACCAAAACCCTAATTTTGACTGACTTAGGAGACATTTGGATTGTGCAACCCTTGAGAAATCTTGAACCTTTTGGAGATGATTCTTGACAAACCTTGAAGAATATGGGAGGGCAAATTTTGGGGTACAACAGTTGCCCCTGTTCAATCTTCTTAAACCTGGGGATGTAGATTGGCTTTCGGGCCTTTCGTGATCCGAAGGTGGAAGATGATTGAACACTAAAGTGCCCAGAAATTTGCACTCGCATGGTGTAGTATCAACAATGTGATGTCGGGAATGGGCTTACAGATGCCATTTGGAGAGATAATGGATAGGAGGATGGGCTTATAGATGCCATCTGGAGATGTGACAGAATCTTGTCGGGGATGGGCTTACAGGTGCCATCCGGGAATGTAATGGATAGTTGTGGAGATGGGCTTAAAGATGCCATCCAAGGGTGATTGTTGAATGGCTTGAGCTGGTCGAGTAGATAGTTGTCCTGTCTGGTTTCAGGTATTAATCTCCAAATAGTTCATATAGGTGGTTTTCCTGTCTGGTTTCAGGGGTTAACCTATAATCAGTCATCCACAGATATTTCCTGGCTAGATACAGGTGTTGATCTGGAACTTAAGAAGTCGGGATGACGAGATAGTTTTCCTGTCTAGTTTCAGGTATTAATCTCTGACTTGGGAAAGAGAGATGGTTTCCTGGCTTGCTACAGATATTGATCTTTAATCTCTTCAATGTAGATAACTTTCCTGGCTGGCTTCAGGTATAGATCTACAATCAATCGCTCACAGATATTTCCTGGCTAGATACAGGTATTAATCTAGAACTTAAAAAAAGGTTGGTCAAGATAGCTTTCCTGTCTGGTTTCAGGTATAGATCTCTGACCTGAGAAACAAAGATGGTTTCCTGGCTTGCTACAGGTATTGATCTTCAATCTCTTCATGTAGATAACTTTCCTGGATAGATACAGGTATAGATCTACAATCGGTCGTCCATAGATACTTCCTGGCTAGATACAGGTATTACTCTGGAACTTAAAAAAAGGTTGGTCAAGATAGCTTTCCTGGCTGGATACAGGTGTAGATCTCTGAACTGAGAAATAAAGATGACTTCCTGGCTTGCTACAGGTATTGATCTTCAATCTCTTAAATGTAGATAACTTTCCTGGCTAGATACAGGTATAGATCTACAATCAATCGTCCACAGATACTTCCTGGTTAGATACAGGTATTAATCTGGAACTTAAAAGAGGTTTTCTTGATAATGATGTGATGAAGGAATCTGAGACGATTGCTACTCCAAATAGATGATGAAGGAATCTTGGACGATTGCTACTCCAAATAGATGATGAAGGAATCTTGGACGATTACTACCTCAGCAGGATGATAGAGGAATCAGGAACGATTACTACCTCAGCAGAATGATGAAGGAATCAGGGACGATTACTACCTCAACAGGATGATGAAGGAATCAGGGACGATTACTACCTCAGCAGGATGATGAAGGAATCAGGGACGATTACTACCTCAACAGGATGATGAAGGAATCAGGGACGATTACTACCTCAGCAGGATGATGAAGGAATCAGGGGCGATTACTACCTCAGTAGGATGATGAAGGAATCAGGGACGATTACTACCTCAGCAGGATGATGAAGGAATCAGGGACGATTACTACCTCAGCAGGATGATGAAGGAATCACGGGCGATTACTACCTCAGCAGGATGATGAAGGAATCTGGGACGATTACTACCTCAGCAGGATGATGAAGGAATCTAGGATGATTACTACCTCAGCAGGACGATGAAGGAATCAGGGGCGATTACTACCTCAGCAGGATGATGAAGGAATCATGGACTATTACTACCTCAGCAGGACGATGAAGGAATCATGGACGATTACTACCTCAGCAGGATGATGAAGGAATCAGGGGCGATTACTACCTCAGCAGGAAGATGAAGGAATTATGGACGATTACTACCTCAGCAGGATGATGAAGGAATCAGGGACGATTACTACCTCAGCAGGATGATGAAGGAATCAGGGACGATTACTACCTCCAAAGGTAATGACTTTTATCTGTTGATCAATCTTTTCCTGAAAAAGGTAAAGAGTTAGTTGTATGCGATGTCATGATGCATGCATCAAAGTAAATGAGATTTATGATATGATGCGTATGTGCGTGTATCATGATGTATGAAAATGTGAAATGTTTTATGAATGTATTTTCGTCTGGGAAAATAAATCCTTGACAAGTGCCGGGGAGTTTGTTGAATCATGGGCCGATATTGAAGAGTCTGGTTGAATTCTTCGTTTCCACTGGGGGAGGATGCACGTAGATGATTGTAGGAATAAACCTGTAGGAGAAGATGACTCAGTTGGGGAATAAACCTGGTGAAGGGATTACTCTGCAGGGAATTACTCTGTGGGGAAGAGATGCTTTGCTGAAGATTTGAACGATAAACTCTGCTGGGGATTCCGCTGATAAGCCTTGTTGGGGATTTCGATGATGAACTCCGCTGGGGATTCCGTTGATAAGCTCTGTTGGGGATAGAAAGAACTTCGCTGGGGATGATCTTTCAGTTGCAATTTGCTGAGGATAACCCATTTAGACTCTGGTGGGGGATAACCTTTGTACTCTGGAAGGGATAAGCTTCCAGAATCTACTGGGGAGAATGATTCAACTCTCCTGGGGAAACTTTTGAGGAAATGGCTCCACTGGGGGTATCTTGTATTCCGCCGGGGAACAATCCTATATTTCTGTCGAGGGATATTAAGACTGCCGGGGATGCTTGCTGAGGAATATCTGTATACTCCGCTGGGGGATATTAAGATCTTCTGGGGATACCCAACTTTTCCAGGACTGATGGCAGACCAACTCTGCTCGGGGGAGAGTATTGCTGACTTGCTCGAGATACTGTGCCTTTTTAGGGCTGATGGGAGACCAACTCTGCTTGGGGCGAGTATTGCTGATTCTTGTCTTACTCTGCAAGGAGTGAAGGTATCTTGGTCGTGCTCTTCCATTGAATCTACCTTTGTACCTGGTGAGCAGAGCAGCTGTATAGTTCAGACGATTCTTATTGCCCCAGTTTCTGCGGGAGAAGAAGGCCTATGAGGTGCTTGATAACTGCCGATTGACAAATCCTCTTCTGGTAGGCAAGTGACGAGATGACGGGACATAGTCGTACGCTTTGATCCCTGATTTTTGCCTGGACCGCCCTTTCGGGTTTTCAGTCCATCGGGATACCCTTTTTTGCCCAAGTCGCCTTTTCAGGTTTTCGACTTGTCGAGTGTACAAATTTTTTCATTTTTATCCCTTATTTTGCCCGAACCCTTTTGGTTCGCTGGGAAGCCCTTATTTTTGCCTAGGCCAGTCGACCTAGCGGGTCTTTGATTATGCGTAGTATTTTTTTGACTATGTCCACGTCCTCAGAGTGCAGGGAGTTGTCACTGTCAGTAGTGTTGTGTTATCATATTACCAGAAGATGTTTGATCGTACCATATTTGTCGTTGGGATTCATGCCCAATGCCCCAGTTGATTCAGATGGAGATCTGCCCCTAGCTATTTGGCATTTTGAGAGATTCCTTGAATCTTGACTTGACTGCCCAAGATGATGGACAATGCTCATGTCGTGCCCCTTGATTGGAAGTGCTTTTGTTCACTAGATATTCTTCGTGCGAATTTCTCTGCTGTTCGAACAAATAGTCATATGCAAACAATGTTATTTTAAGAATGCAAAGCTTATGTCTGTCTTGAAATTTTTGAAAATGCAGTTTTCAATAAAACAAGTGAATTTTTGTAAAATATGATGTCAACTCAGTATTTTACAGCAAGCCTTAAGGAGTCAAGATACCTTTTGTAACAGTATGCTTTCGAACTAACCCATGCTTCAGCTAGGACTTTTTAAGGGTTATAACGTGGCCTGGTTCACGGTTTAAGAAACAAAGGATAAAGGCTCAAAGTATATTTGTACCCACCCGATCTTCGTGATGTTCTTCAAACCTAAACTCAGCTAATCATGCATTAGATCTTGTTTGAGTCTTTGCTCTGATATTCCGGTGATGGTTCGGATACTAACAATTTATTTTGAACAGGCAGTCAATTCTTTTTTTTTTGTTGAGGGTTTGTAGGACCTCTTTCTTTTCGATTTTATTATCCCTGTCTTTTTGCCTGAACTATTTCTTTTGTAATTACAGTCAGCGGGATGCCCCAGTTTTGTAAGTATCCTTCATAGGTTTTGACTTATTGGGCTTTTCTTTTTGAGAGATAATGACTGCTTGTCGTTATGATTACTCGGAACCATCACTGTCTTTTGTTTTGGAAGGATTCCTTTGATGCCATTCGTTGTGCACCTGGATCAACTGAGAGAACTACCCTGCCCCAGGTTATGATTAAGGGTTTTAATTTTTGAAAAGAAAAACTCCGACATCTTTGGCTCAAAGGGGTTGACGAGGGATTATCTTCCTTATAACTCAACTGTTTAGGATTTGAAACAATGCCTGTACATCGTCAGCGGGGTCTGTTCAAAAGCATACTGTAAAGATCGTGGTATCGTTTTCGTCATCCTCCCTCAAAAGGCTTAGAATTTTAGATCAAGAGTTGAACATCGCAAAAAAGTGAAAGCAATTTGAATATAGTGAATACGAATGGATTGATTCAAAACAGACATATGCAATGCATTAATGAAATAAAAAAGTTTGCCATGACAATAATTATTTGAATAAGCAAAGAAAAATACAACTTCGAAATTCAAATGAACAAAGGTCTCTTAGTTTGAACTAGTCATCTCGGATGGAGGATTCTCAGCAGAAGATTTTCATCTCACCACCCGGCATGAACTCCAGCACCCCCCTGTCGATCAAATCTTGGGTCTTGTTCTTCAGAGCCCAACAATTGTTTGTGTCATGTCCCAGACTGTCAGAATGGTATACGCACCTTTCATTGGGATGATAGGTAGGAGCGGAAGTGTTTGGACTCCGGAGAGGAGCCCTTAGTGTAATCAGCCCTGTCTTCAACATGTGTTGTAGCGCTTGAGTCAGTGACATGTTGATCTTGGTAAATTTCCTCCTGGGCATGTTTGGCTTACTCTGATCAACCTGTTGTTTTTGGTGAGGTTGTTGTTGGACCCTTGAGGTAGTAGAAATTTGGAGAGGTCCATTCTTCACCATACCAAACTCTTGTCTTCTTGGAGGCTGATTAATGATTTGATCCCTAGCCTTGACCGTTTGCTTCATGCTGTTGTATCTGTCTTGATAAAGCTGGTTGATCACGGTTCTCAACTCTTCTTGCTCCCGAGCTAAGCCTTGGGTGAGAGACATCTTCCCCAGCGTCTGGGTTCTCATTGCATCTACCTCAGCTTCCAGATGTTTCAACCGTTCGTCCTTGCTATCTTCAGGACTTTTCCTTCCCAAATTCCCCATGAGGAGTGTTCTCAACTCTTCCTGCCCCTTGGATAGGTTTAGGAAGATTTCCCTGAACTGAGTCTCTTGAGTATGAAAATCCTGATTGTCTGGTTGGAAAGCCATTGCTGAAATAAACATCGAGAACATGAGAGACTTGTAAAGAGTGACCTGTTATGCAATGATATGTATGATATATGTATGCAAGGATCTCGCGGGGTAAACAAAGAAACTTGTTAGAATTTGAATTTGGTAGCTTGATTGAAAGAACCTCATGGTGTTGAGAGTCCTTCTTCAAGAGTCAAGGCTCACCATATCGAGTGGGTCATAGCCCCTGACTCAAGTTATCATGTCTTGATCTCCAAACAACCTTGGCTAGAGGAAAATAAATCCCCTTTTTCCCCTTGCTAGATATTTGGTTCATTACGACCTGCATCACAAACCTTTGAGATCCTTGAAATGGTTAAGGAAAATGCTATGGTATGATGTTATGATGTGTATGCTATGCGTGTGAGGTGATGTAAGCAAACCATGCTATAAATCCAAATTGTTGGATAAGGACTATAAACAAAACCTGCAAGGAACTCATGCTGTCAGATAACAAGAATGTGCAGGTAGTTCAAGTTTGAAGGCACACAAGTCACACAAAAGAGCCCTTAGATTTCAGGCCAGCATGAAGTTTAGGTACTACCCTCTTTCAGTTTCAGCGGGTTAAGACCTGTCCTAAAAATAGTAACTGGGTCTAGAGGATCTCAATATCACTGACACCCTCAATCGGTCATAACTCTAGCTTCGCAACCTTTTCTTGCGGTCGGAACCATCGTGAGAGTTTAGCCTCAATGAGTGTAGCATACTGCTACTGTTCTATGGCCAAGTTGGTCAATTTAAGGTTCTAAGGTCAGTTGGTGCTTAATGACTCCTCAGAAGACCCATATTCTCCTCGTTCCAACACAAGGGATATCGGTACAGACCAAGGTGTCACACCAACGTAGCTACTGCTTCACCCGTGTCGGTCTACGTCGGACAGGTCCCTCACAGTTTAGTTCTACTTACCTAAAGGGTATTCCCCATATCCGGGTTAGGATCTATAAAACTCCAATACAAGCCCAAAATATTAAAGCAAACAAAGCATGCAATTGAAAACATGAGTGTTCTAATCCTAAGGTACACCTCACTTATTCAATCCCCAGCAAAGTCGCCAGTTCTGTGATCGGTGGAAATAGAACTGACTGTTTTGAAATGCTGGTTCGCGAAATGTCGCGGTAAGCAAGAGTCGCCACCGTCTTTTATTTTCTCCAACAAGGAAAGGACAAAAGCATAGCAAAATTCCTTTTCGAG
Organism: Vicia faba; assembly: GCA_948472305.1. Taxonomy (NCBI): domain Eukaryota; kingdom Viridiplantae; phylum Streptophyta; class Magnoliopsida; order Fabales; family Fabaceae; genus Vicia; species Vicia faba. The sequence continues at coordinate 1,695,584,421 of OX451737.1, read as the reverse complement.
ATATTTCTCGGTTCGGGAGGTAGATTATAGAAAGGGAAGGTGTTAGCACCCTTTCTATCCGTGGTTATCCACGGGCTCTTAGGTACTTGCTCACTATGTTTTCAAAAAGTTTTGCTTTTCTTGTGTTCGTGCGTTTTTAAAAAGTGTGTTTTGAAAACTTCTAGGTAACTCTTGTATCAGTCCTTAAGAGTGTATGAAGTGTTTGTTTGAAAACTTTTATCAGAAAAGTGTAGGTGCGAAAAGTATTTTTGTTTTTTGAAAGAGCAAGTACCCAGGAGAAATCTACCGACTCTAAAGAAATTAAGCTGTGTAAATGTCCTTTAGACAGTACTATCCCACTATTGAGAAGTAGGTAGCACCGTCGTTGGAGTTATTCAGGTCAATTCGATTATAGGGACATGTGTGGTCACCAAAGCAATAGTAGGACGCCTTAGCGGTAACCCTAATGTCCTAGATCCCTTTTTTTATCCGAGGAAACCGTTTCGAGGCAACTTGGATCTTATAGACAAGAGGGCGACCTCTAAAACACCTTATACTCAATGACCACTCGAGGCAACCAAGTGAAGCGTACCCTAGGAGTGGCATGTGCGAGTGTGTCAGGATTCAGTTAAATTATCTTTGCACATGTTATGGTGAGCTACGAGTTGGTTTTATTTTCATACAAGTCTTTTCATGCATAACAGTTAATAGTTGCGGAAAGTAAATCTACGCTATTACAAGGCGTCGGGTATTTACATCGCCAAAAACATAACCCTTGAAAAGTAAATGCGGGAAATTAAAGGAAAGCGATAAAAGGTCCTAATTATCTATTACATTCTCGGAGCAATTACATAAATATGGTCAAAGAATAATATGCGTGAAAAGAAATTAAATCGGAGAAGTCCTTAGGGTTTTGACCCTTTTTGAGAAAAGAAAGAATTTTGGTCCTTTTTGCATTTAATTAAACCTAATTCTAATTAATTAATTAATTAAAAGAAATAAAAAAAGTATTTTTTAGTTTTAATGAAATAAAAGAAAAGAAATTAAAATTGTCAAGAAAACCCTAATTCTAATTTATTTTTATTTGTTATGAATATAATTAAAGTTAACCTAATTAAAACAACTAAATTAATTAATTACATTTATTTACCAAAATAATAAATTAAAGGTGAAATTTATAATAATAAAAATATTTTAGTTTTCTGAATTTATTATGAAAATAATTAATTTGGTTAATTTAAGTAATAAAAATAATTATAGCAAATAATTAGAATAAAGAAATAATAAAAAAAATATAAAGAAAGAAAGAAAAAGAACCCAGGGGGTGTGTTGGCCCATTAGGAGGTGAGTTATGGAATTTCTGGCCCATTAACTCAAGCCTCGTTTGACTTTTGGATTGTCCATGGTGCGTGTTGACTGGGAGTACCATGGTCAGCATCTCATGGCCATTAGATTTGTGACTGTGGCCACTTGGCGGGTTGATGATTGAAACACATGGTGGAACGCTCTTGGAATGCCTGCATGTGAACATGTTAAATAAAATAATATAAGCGTTGGGGTGGACCTGGGATTCGAACCCAAGTCCCAATGATTTCCAGCTAGCTCACCAACCACTACGCCATTTGCCTGCTTTTGTTAATATAATGAGAAGCAAATATAATATATGAAAATTAATAAATATGTTGTAAAGCAAAAAAACACGCGCGCGTTTTGAATTGCCCAATGGTATATCACCACGTCTTCATCTTCCTCGCTGAACCTGCAGAATAAATGTTAGATAGCGGGGGTTTTTAACCGCCATAAACTGCAATAAGGAAAAATAGCGAATAGAGTTGTGCTCTATATAAATATTTTGCGAAGGTTGCATCATGTTCGTCTGGTCTCAACGATTCCAACCATATGCCTTAAGGGTTCTAATTTTTCCTGGACTGTAAAGCCCCAAATCCAAAGCTCATGAACCCTAGAATTTGTCCATGGTAACTTGTGATTCTGTACACTATAAGTCAATTAACTTATACCATTAGTTTCATAAGGATTCAAGCAATGCAAAACGAACCATAAGTCATGTTAAAAGCTTATGAATCATGAGTTACCATTATGAAAAAAAGTGACAAACCGTGCGACTGTTCTTGATGATTTCTTGAGCTTTAGCACGTGAATTTGATTGCTACACGTTCCTCACACATCCTGCAATGTGTTTGAACCAACAAAAGTCCTTGAATTGGCCTGGAATATAGAAAACAGTTTTCAAGTTTTCTTGAATTTTTTTGAATTGGTTATGGCTTTCTTGCAGCAGCTTTCACGTATGCATGATTAGGGTTGGCTTGTGTATATATAGAGGACTGAATTTAGGTTAAAATCTTGCACAAAAATCCATTGGAATGATGATTCAATATTTGATTGGAAATCACATCTTTTTAAATCTTTTTAATTGAAGAAAGTTGCCAAACTTGAAGATTTTTGCATATTTGATTTGTGCACGAATTTTCCAGCCTTTTTAGGTCATCTTTGCTTCACAAAAAGATTGAAAACCATATCTTGATATTTTCCTACAATTTAAATTAATTAAATGAATTAAAATCAATTAAAAATCTAATAAATTAATAAAAATAAGAAAATAAATTCAAATAATCTTGATGGGTCGTGCATAGGTCATGGATAAAGTTTCAAGAAGAAATTTGAGGCCCATTAGCAAAAACAAGGTGTTTTGAGCAAAGTTGACTTTTGCAAATTCACAAAAATTTCCCAAATTATCCAATGCATATCTTGCTCAATTTTGATCATATGAACATGTTCTTATACATTTTGGAAAGGTCCTGAAGTCCTCTAACCAATGCTTTTGATCCCATGCTATTTGGATTTACCAATCTCAAGTTATGGTCTTTGACTTAAAGTGCATTTTTGTTGACTTTTGAATTTGACCTATAATGTAGAAATTGATAACTTTTTATGAGAGCATTTCTTGGACTTGGAATGTGAAGATGGGTTGTAGGAAATGGCATCCCCTTCAAAATGAGCATTAGATGGGATTTTTCTGACAACCCATGAAAAAGTTATGCCTTGGTCAAGATACAGTTGACTTTTCTGCTGTCCAAAAATAGTAACTTTTTGCATCTTGATGATTTTTTGAGCCATGCTTGTGGAATCATGATCAAGACTTGATAAAATGATGATTGTGTACTCAAAATAAGATGTTAACCAAAAAATCTGACTTTTGACTGCAAAATGACCATTTTACCCCTGCAGTTGACTGTTGATCAAATAGGGTTTTTGACTGTGCAAATTGACACTGTGAGTCTTGAAACTTGGCATGTAGATACTTGAGGATGTATATAGGCCTACACTACTACGGAAAAGGGCTTTTAAAGCGCTTATTTTGGCCTTTAAAAGCGCTTAAAAGCGCTTTAATAGCTGGCGCTGGCGTAGGTAACAAAAGCGCTTCTAAAAGCGCTCTGGTAGACCCCCCCTTTAAGAGCGCTTTCCTGGAAAAAGCGCTCTGGTAGGACCCCCTATAAGAGCGCTTTCCTGGAAAAAGCGCTCTGGTAGACCCCCCTTTAAGAGCGCTTTTCCCAGAAAGCGCTGCCAAAGACCAGTAAAAAAGCATAAAAAATTAAAAAAAAACGCAGCATACAAAAGCGCTTTTGGAAAAGCGCTCTGGTAGACCCCCCTATGAGAGCGCTTTTTCTGGAAAAAGCGCTCTGATAGGCCCCCCTATAAGAGCGCTTTTCCAAAAGCGCTTTTGTATGCTGCGTTTTTTTTAATTTTTTATGCTTTTTTACTGGTCTTTGGCAGCGCTTTTACTAAGAAGCGCTTTAGTAGGTGGACCTTTAAGAGCGCTTTTTAAAAGCGCTGTCGTTTCTAAATGAGGTATTTTTATGTGCAGCCTATAATTTAATCCTCCCAGTCGACCTGTAATGTTTTCGACCTGTAATATTTTCGACCTGTAATATATTTTTGACCTGTAATATATTTTCGACGCTATTATTTCAGCCATCAGTAAGACAATATATATACTAATATAATACCATTATAATATCCAAAATTATATATATACATCATTACATCAATAATATTATAGTTCAAATCGACACAAATCCTACATGAAAAATTGCTTAATATAATATTGACACAAATCTTCTTTAATTTCTTCCAACTTAAGCTTCGGGTACCCAGCAGCACGGAATTCGTCAAGGTACTACAAAACAAAAACATAATATAAATGATATATTTAGTTAAATGTAATAAATTATATGAAATTATCTTAAGTTATAAATTCATACCGTGAGCGGAATCTCTAATTGATTCTCCTGAAGGATTTCTTTCATGAACCTCAAAACAAAGTATCCGCAATCATGACTGTTTCGCTGTTGCGGACACTACATAATAAAACAAATAAGATTCTATAGTTGTCTTGTTTTACCAAGTAGCATAAATATTATAAGCAAAATTGTGAAAAGTAATGTACCTGCACTTGGATCCAAGTGATGTTGTTTGATTTAGTCCGGGATACCTGTGCGTCCCGTTGACTACGGAACACTTGTATTGATCTAATTATTAAATATATAAAAGCATATGTTTAGATCAATCCCACAAATAAGAAAATATATAAATATACACGAATATATATTTAGAACGATCCCACTTACAAATCAACGATTTCCTTCATAGCCGGATAATTGGTCCATTCACCATTTACCGAATTCAGATAATACACGACTTCTCTTATCGGGTTGATAGCAAGCAGCAACCAGTGTGCTCTATAAATTAAAACAATAGGTTATATGAAAATTTTGCTATACACAAAAGAAACAGAGATTAGATGAACCAAGAATGAGAAACTAACCCTACTGGTCGGGTATTATACGCCCAAAGATGCAGACTTTCTGTATTGCCGGTGGACATGAATCTATCTACTAAGCGCTGTCTAACTGATTCCGGTTCCGAAGCAATTGTCATTCCGCTGCAATGGGCGGAAGACACGAAACGGAATCTGTTAGACAATGCAGTCCCGCGCAACACTCTGTCATACAACAACCTTAAATAAAAACATAATAAACATTAGATTATTTTCATTGAAATGTGTAAATAAATTATATTGTGGGACTAATTAAATAATATATCGGATGAGTGAATATTACCGGATGTATGAGTGCATATTACTGACGCCTAGTTGATCATGCCTAAAAATCTCTTCCAAGTCATCAATTGTAATATGTGACGGGAATTCAATACCGAAGACACTTTCATCCATGTTGATTTCACGTAAACCACCATCCTTCAAATCGGACATATCAACCATTGTTGCGAGTGTCGAACGGTATCGAGGCACAAAAGCACCGCCTTTTTTTGCCGCTTGCTTCGGAGGACCAGTGGGTGGTACGCTACGAACCTGCTGCGTCACTTGTTGTGACTCCCGAGCGGATGCCTAAAAATCATATAAGTTAGGTAAAATATAAAATCATGCAGATTTAGATTCAGACTATATATTAACACTTTAAATGTACCTCTTTTAGTGATGCAACAGACTCCTCCTCCTGTAAAATCCCTTTACCCTTAATTGCGGGTTTTATAGGAGCAGTCTAAAATTAAAATGTAAAAAATAATTAATAAACGGTTTAGAATTGACATTCGAAAACTAAATGATTCATAATCGTTTTCAGTATACCTCGTCACTAATGGTAATGAGCTCCGAGGGCCATGCAACAAATGATCCTATTGCATCTCGCAGCAATGTCGTCTCTGAGACCATGTCAGGTACCGGTAGAATCGCATCACGATCTAATACAACATCCACCGATACTTTCAGGTGTCCATCCGGGAGCGGTCTGTGGTGAAGTAAATCTCCCGAAGTGTTGTGCACTTTTCCCTTTCCAACTAGTCGATAATTCGGTGACGATAAGTATAGTTGGCAAGATGAAATGCCCTAAACAAATAGAAAATATAAAGTCATTATCATTAATAAAATAGAACAGTTTGTAAGGAAAAAAACTTATAATTACCTCGGGAAATTTCTTTTGATAGTTGATACTAGCCTTATCACTAGTTTCTCTCACCGATGAAGTGTTGCAATTTTCTCTCATATACATATCTTTATCTCTTTGCAATTCAGAGACCTGTGCTTGCAATTCCTGCAACTTTTGCAACACTTCTTCATTGGTAAGATTTGATCTTCTCCTAGAACTCTTATAAAAAGAGGTTGGAGTCACACCATGACCCTTACCCCTCACCCGACCGGGATACTCGGGAGCATCTAGTACTCTACTAAGTACGCTCTCCTCACCGGTGGATGCCGATTGCGACAAGGTCTCCTGTAATTCATTTACATTTAAATAATTATTAGTGGAGATAAAAAATCATTTATATATTAAAAAACATTTGATTTAATTAAAGACACAGTATTATACTTACACATTCAGTATAAACTCTCTGAACATCGGGATTGACAGCTTGATTCTTGCCCACACGAGCTTCCTTCCACAACACATGTACAGGAAGTGAAGCTTCCTCACTTTTAGTCTCCTCTAACTATGCATTGACACAAACGATAAAATCGTCAATTAAAACATGCACATGTAGACAATTAATTAAAACGCATTTCTATTTACTTACAATTTTATCCTCTAAGCGTGCATATCCCAAACGCCCTTTTTTGTATGGATACGCGGGTTTGGATGCTCTCTCACTATTCGTGGCACTCTTTTTCTGAAAAGCTTCATCTCTTTGCTTTACAAACTCAGCCCAATCTGCTTCATCAATGAAGGTCGCATACTTTGTTGGCCGTCCCGGTGCCTCTTCAAGAAATTTTCCATCTTTATCCTTAAGATAGGTGTTTGTCAAAAAACTTTTCCACCCTCTATATCTTTTGCCGGCCAAACTAAGTATGTAGCTTTTACGTTCATCTGGTATCTCAAAAGTCCTCTGCAAAAAAACGTACGCATAGTGTGTTAGTATAAGTAATTTAAACAATTTATCGTCAAGATAATAACAACAATTAACCATATATGATATATACCTGAAGCTCTTCCCAAATCACTTGTTTTTTCTCCTCCAATTCTAAATTTTTCGTTTTCGATTTCTAGGTAGCTACGGAGACCGGAATATGCATACGGACAAGTGTACCAATATAACTTGTCAACTTTGCAGAATTAGGACCAATTGGTTGTTTATCAGAATTCCATTCCAATCGGTATACTAATCCTTGGTCTCTATGTCGAATGATTCCCTTCATAATAGTGATGCCTCGTGCAACCTCTTTTGCTTCAGTATCAGGTGGAGCATTTGTATCCGAAGCAACTCTTTCTTGTGAGTTTTCTTGTGGGTTTTCAGGTGGGTTTTCAGGTGGAGCATCTCTATCTGGAGCCATTGAACCTGTATCAAACAAACTAAAGCACATTAGTACACTATTAACACTAACTTTATATGAGAAACATTTCAAAAAATTACAACATAGAAGTTATTATAAGAAGAAAAAAAATCAATCCATTATTAATTGTTCAACGTGAAGATATTCATCCCTGCATCATCTGCCAAACATACCCAATGTATGCTTTCCTTCTTAAAAAAGAATTTAAGTTAAGTAGAAAAAATTTACTTTTTTATTATTAATAAAATAAAAGCATGTGATACAATCAATATTACTTTTTCATGATATTTCTTTTAGGCAAAGATGAGGGGATGCATACTCTATCAATATTAAAAGCATGTTCATTTAATAAATCTTAATTTTTAGTCAAATTGTTTTAAAGTACAAATTGTAAGATTTTCACATATTCGATGCCAGATTACTAAATATAATAATTAAAAAATATAAAAATGAGACCATTACTAAACATAAGCGAGTGAAGGTTATCGAGACCATTACTTTATCACTAACGTCTCTTTCTTTTCTTGGTAGGATTGTGTACTACGCGTCTCTTAACAATGCGGACGGTTGGATTGATCCAAATACCCTCATTATGATCATTTCTAATACAAGATTCATTCTCATTTTGATCGTTTCTTGTACAAGATTCAATGCCAACACCAATATCACCTTGATCTTCAATTTTTTCATCAACTATTTTGTTAGATAAAAGCACTATAGACCATTTCGTACTTGTCGGATCATTGACATAGAACACTTGTTTAGCTTGAGAGGCTAGAATGAAAGGCTCATCTTTGTACCCTACCCTATTGAGATCCACTTGCAAAAATCCTGACTTATCCATTCGTACGCCACTATTATTTTCAACCCACTTGCAACCAAATACAGGAATCTGAAACTTCGCGTAATCAAACACCAAAATGCGCTCGATAACCCCAAAATATGACAAATTTGCAAATTTCGGATTTAAGTCATTCGCACTTGATATGTGCATAGCTTCAGGATAGAGTGTAAACAGCAGGTGGCAGATATGTTCGTCTTCCTTTCGTCACGGGCCCCAATTCAGTTCTCATCCCCATGTTTACCATGTCATTCCTTATGTTAACGCCATCCTTAGACTTTCCTTGTATATTGAGTAGCGTACCTATAACGCTGTCAAATACATTTTTTTCAATATGCATAACATCCAGGAAATGTCTTACGTACAACGACTTCCAATATGGAAGTTCAAAGAAAATTGACTTCTTCTTCCACCCACCCTTGACAATTGAATGTGCAAAAGGCTTGCCAAACTGAGTGCTCACATCTTTCACCTTTTCAAAAATTTGATCACCTGACAAAAAAGGCGGGGCTGTACGATGTTCGGCCTCTCCATTGAATGCTTTTCTCCACCCACGGTAGTGATGATTAGAATTTAAGAATCTACGATGGCCGAGAAAGACATTCTTCTGACAAAGCGCCAATCGTGTCGTATCGGTTTCATCTTCACAAACAGGACACGCCTTTTGACCCTTGTTGCTGTACCCGGATAGATTTCCGTATGCTGGAAAATCATTAATTGTTCCAAACAACATCGCCCTCAAGTTGAAACTTTCTTTCCTATACCCATCGTAAACCTCCACACCTCTCTCCCACAAAAACTTTAAATCTTCGATTAAGGGTGCCAAGTATACGTCTATGTCATTCCCTGGTTGTTTAGGCCCAGAAATTAGCATAGATAACATCATGTACTTACGCTTCATACATAGCCACGGAGGTAAGTTATAAATCATAAGAATCACAGGCCATGTGCTATGCGAGATACTTTGAATACCATGCGGGTTCATTCCATCAGTAGACAATGACAACCGAAGGTTTCTTGCTTCTTTTCCAAATTCAGGATATTCAGTATCAACTTTACTCCATTGTGGTGAGTCTGCCGGATGTCGCAACTTTCCATCAATAATTCTTTCATCTGCATGCCAAGTCAAGTGTCTTGAATCGGTCTCACTACGATACATGCGTCTAAATCTCGGAATTATAGGAAAATACCATAAGACTTTAGCAGGAGACAACTTTTTCTTATATCGAGGGGCACCACATTTAGGACACTCATTCAACGCTGCATACTCGTTTCGAAACAAAACGCAATCGTTTGGACATGCATGTATCTTATCATAGCTCATTCCAATAGAAGACAACATCTTTTTGGCTTCATACGTTCGATTGGGAAGAACATTATCCTCTGGTAGCATATCTTTCATAAGGGCTAATAACTCTGTGAAACTTTTATCCGACCATCCATTGTCCGCCTTTAAGTTGTACAACTTTAACACCGCAGACAATCTTGTGAATTTTGAACAACCAACATACAACGGTTTCTCTGCATCGCTTACCAACCTCTCAAACATTTTGGGACAATCCGCAAGATCTTCTTCAAGCGCTTCTGCAATCTCTTCGACTCGATCACAATCGTATGTGTCTGTGCAATCGTCGTTTGAAGCATACTTCCTATTACAACTCGACTCAGCATTCCCGGTACTTTTCTCACCATGCATTGTCCAACATGTATAACTTCTATCAATTCCAAACCGTAGTAAATGAGATCCCAACTGATTCCCGTCAACCTTACCCCCGGCATAACAGCAACCCAAGCAAGGACACGGCATTCGAAGCGGGTCTTTGGAGTGCGCAACCGCAAACTCAACAAATTCCCATACCCCTTTCTCGTACTCTTTCGACAATCGGTTTGAATTCATCCATGTCTTATCCATGTCTTAATTAAGCTAAACAAAAACGGTCAAACTTTCACTCTTCACAAGTAACCCCTATGGCGAATTCAATTCACAAAGTTAGTAAGTACCTCACTTAACGATAAACGAAATTGACATCATGAATATATGAAATTAAAATTGTAAGAAATCTCTTTTAAATAAAAAGATGTTTTAAGTTTGAACTTAATTTTTGATAGTCTTGTTTAAAAATTTTATTGTATGTGTAGTAGATGTGTCAACAAATATCAAAATACAATGACTAAAATTATGAGTCCACGAGGAAAGATGATAATACAATTTATATGTAATAATTACTATTCTAAGCAAACAAGAGCTTTGTTTGAAAAATGTTTTGAACATAAAAAAATATAAAGTAAAAATAACAATGATAGAAAGTTTTTGGGGGGTTAGGATGTAATTAGTGATTCAAATTCAACATATCAGGTAATCAAAGTCAGTTCAAGCATGTGCTAAACAACTCATAACTAATTACTAACTAGTGAAGTCGGATATAAACAAAAACACAACCGCAGCTCATGAATTCCACTCAACTATAATCATTAGAAATTCACACTGAGCCGGAAAATAAAAGTAAAAACAATCAGTTATTCAAGTCAGTTCAAGAATAGGATAGAAACCTTTGAAAATGTTGAGAGCGTCCCGCGTACACTACGATCAAGGACAGTTCAAATTTCTTCAATCGGAGAAAGTTTCACAGCTTTTTCCTACCACAATCGATATTAAATCGTTGAACTATCCGCTGCATGATTTGAATGTAAACAACATGTTAAACTTAGGAGTAACTAAAAACAAAACATTTTCATTGACAATACATATCACATTCCCTTATTTGTTTCCACCATACTAGTAAGCAAATGACGAATGGCAGCAACGCAAGGTTCTTTCAGCCACCTTTTTGTCCAACTGTTGTATAAGAAAAGTATGTTAATTAATTGGAATGTAAGCTTACTAGATAGATTTCTGTACATGTTGAAGAAGTTACCTCTAGTTCGTTTGCAATTATATCAACATCTGCTGCATTTATCTTAACAGCAGCTAATTCTTTCTCCCTGTGATTCAATCAAAATTCATACTAAGGTTCAGAGAGAGAAGAAAAACAAATCATAAATGCAGGATAAATGAGAGTGACAATGGAGCTTTCAATTTTTATATACATAATAAATTCCCGGGTCTTTTTAATTTCACTTATGTAAAAATTAAAACTTCAGAACTACACATATATTTTACTTGATATTTCTATTAGTAATACAAAAATTATATTTCAACATATACACCAGAACAACAGAAAAGAGTTTCAACACTCTTATAATAATTGAAGTAACATTTAAAGATTCACTTAAATAAGACCAAATATATCATCAACATTTATCACCATTTTTCAAAAAATGCACAAAAACTTTCAACACAAATCTGCTACACCTTGACTCACCTTGACACCGAAAAGCAAAACATTAAACATTACACTAGAATTTTAAATACAATATTGCTCCAATTTGACATTAGGCATCAGGGTGCATCACATTTTCAAAACTATTACATCTTACTATCAGATTATTAAAATATATCATGTCATTTTCAAAACTATTACATGCTTTGTATTATCCATGTGATCGATCATATTTGTCTCACTTTCACATTAAAACCAAGAGGTAAAATCTTCAAGCAACACTCTAATAGAAACTGAAGTAACATTTGAAGATTCACTTAAGTAACACCTAAAATATCATCACTTCAATTAGCAATTGGATCATAAATAATCTTCAAGAAGTTTGTCATGACTGTTTCATTTCATGCTAGAAGTATATAATCTTTCTTTGGAGTGTTTTCAAATTCATAATCCTTGAACCATAAGTTTTCAAATTCATCTATTTCTTTCCTATTGAAAAAAGAATCATTTTTTCTACTCTTCATTATCACTTTTGTGATGCATAATCAATTAAATAAATTAACACAACACAACAAAATCTCAAAATTATCTAAGTTCCAATCTTACACATATTAGTAAGTACCAATTCTCTAAATTCCAATTCCACTACATTATAGCGCATTAAAAATATAACCACCTCTAATATAAACAAATTCCTTCTACTCCTAACAAATTAAAAAATAAACACTACCATTTTTCTATTAATGTCTTATGTAACTAATAATTAAAGTTTACAAAATTTCAACTTCTAAGACACCAAACTAAAAAAAATTATCACATTATCACAATACAAACACAATACTTCAAACCAGAACATCAACTTAATAAAACAAACCAAAAACACATTATCACATTATCACAATATTATACTTCAAACTAAAACACCAACCTACAACAACACAAGATTACTTCAAGATTAATTTTTAAAAACAATGTTAAATCTTACTTAAGATTTAAGAGGAAGGAAGCAAGTTAGATGAAGAAGATGGACTTCTAAAAACCAGTTCGTGAAGGCCTCTGGAGGATTGAGATTACTTGAATGAGAGAGATTACTTAAGCAATTGAACGAGAGAAAGAAATTGTTCTCCTGGAATGCGAAAATATCAATTGGTTAGGGTAAACAAGAACAATGACATTAGTTTCTTTGACATTAGTTTGAAGAAACTGTTGAATGAAGAGTATAAAAATACACAAGTTTCCTTGACATCCATCACAAATGACTTACTTAGTGAAGCATCAAAAGATAGTGATACCTTAAATCTTGAGAGCTTTAGCTTGTTTGTTGTTGAAAACAATTGAAATGGGTAGTGAAGAACACTGTAAAGATCATTTTCATTAAAGAAACATTTGCACAGAATAAACATGTCATGATTAGGAATATTCAGCATTCAACAAGTAAAGAGGAATTAGCATCTGGGTAGTGAAGAATTGATGATACCTGATGATGATAACTGAGATTGACGCAAAGCTTTTCACTTCTAAGATACCGGAAATGGTGGCATAGCTAGAGGAAGACAGGGGAAGCTCGTTGTAGGTGTACTGGAAGGAGTTGATGGAGCGGAATTGTGGTTGGAAAGGGTGTAGACGGTGGGGGTGACCAACGGAGGCTGAAAAGCTTAAGACGAACGGCGGCGACGGCAATGAGGAAGCTCTGAACGAAAGAAATGAGGAAGACTAAAGAACAGATTTAGGGATTTTTAATTTTAATATAAAAACAACCTACGAAAGCGCTTTTAAAAAGCGCTGGCATAGGGTACCCTATAAGAGCGCTTCTGAGGTAAAAAGCGCTTTCGTAGGTCCCCCTATCAAAGCGCTTTTCAAAAGCGCTGGCATAGGGTTCCCTATAAGAGCGCTTTTCAAAAGCGCTTTCGTAGGTTAGATATTTCAAATACCTATGAAAGCGCTTTCTGAAAAGCGCTTTCGTAGGTAACCCTATGCCAGCGCTTTTAAAAAAGCGCCTTCGTAGGTTTCCCTTTTTTTTAATTTTGTTTTTTGTGAAGGCTATGGCAGCGCTTTTTCAATAAGCGCTTTAGTAGAGGCGCTGCTAAAACTTGTTTTTGGCGTAGTGCTATGAGACTTGATTGAGCCATTGAAAACCCTAAATTCCTTGAAAGAACCAAAACCCTAATTTCAGCTGGCTTAGGAGGTGGTTGGACTGTACAATCTCTTGGGTAGTCTTGAACCATTTGAGAATTATTCTTGACAAATCTTGAAGAGTATGGGAGGGAAAATTTTGGGGTACAACAACTGGCTACCTTCGTGCCAGCTTCGACTGGGAAATGTCCCCATATTAAACAATTATACACACCTCAACACACATGAAAATCCCTTCGAATGCGCATTCATGAGGTCCCTTCGAAGAAGCATTCATTGGTCCATTCAAATGACAAATGGTTAATGAGTACAAACTTGTCTTATGATGCGTCTTGGTCCTACATGTGGCCAGGCCCAGGCCTCTTGTGCAATGGCATTCGAAGGTGGTGACAAAGGAGGTTTTGATTAGCCAAATTAAAGTTTTCGTTTGAGTTGCTTGGATCAAGCATCTAAGGCAAGTAGACTCAAACGAAGAAGCCCTGATGAGGGAAACTCTGAAAAGTTTCAGAGTCATCAAAAAGGACAAATGTTCTGACGAAGAGAATTCTGGGCAATTCGAATCAATGCAACATGTTGGCTTAATCTAGGAAACTCTGATAAGGGGAAAACTCTGAAGCTAGAGTCATCAAAAAATATGAGCAATTCGAATTGACGTGGATGGAGCCGTTCGAATGAGGCTATCAGATCCATTTGAAGGCAGCAATTAGTCCATTCGAAGGAGGCCATCAGAGCCATTCAAAGGATGTAATCAGAGCCATTCGAAGGTGGCTATCAGAGCCATTCGAAGGAGGCAATCAGTCCATTCAAAGGAGGCCATCAGAGCCATTCGAAGGATGTAATCATAGCCCGTTCGAAGGAGGCTATCAAAGCCATTCGAAGGATGTAATCAGAATCCATTCGAAGGAGGCTATCAGAGCCATTTGAAGGATGTAATCAGAGTCTATTCGAGGGAGGCTATCAGAACCATTCGAAGGATGCAACCAGAGTCATTCGAAGGAGGGAAAATAAAGGATCCAAAATGTCTTCATACATTCAATTTCAAAAAGAAGACAAGATCCCTTGTTTTTGGCCACAATTACAAAACTTAATTCATGGTTTTGAAAACGTTTGTTTATGGAAGTTAAACTTTTGTCTCCTTGTCCCCTTCATCCCCTCTATATAAAAAGCATACTAGCAAGGACAAAAAAGAGGAAAAAGAGGAAAAACGAAAAAAGAGAGGAGAAAAAAGAAAAAAGGAAAAGGCCACATACATACGCACACGTTTCCTCACAAGGTCATATAAAACATATTCTCTCTCCTTTCGAATTCAAAGGCATCTAGCAACTCTAGTCCCCCACACAAGTTCCATTTTTAAGCAAGGTAAGTCCCCTTGACCTTGCATCCTCCGTTTCAGCATGCCATGTAAATATCCCTGTACTTACTTTTCGTTTCAGCATGACATGTAAATAGCCCTGTACTATTTTTTTGTTTCAGTATGATATATAGATAGCCTCTTAGTTGTGTTCTTTGTTTCTACCCTCTTGGTTTGTTTGTTTTTCTTGTTGGAACTAACTTGTACAAATTCAAATGAAAGACAAAAAGAGTGTGAACAAAGGATGTGCACTCATGCCGACTCCCTGGCCAATCGAAAGAGATGGAAAAGGTGTACATCGAAGTTGCCTATGTCATCCCAAACCCAGTCGAAGGAAGCAGAAAGGCAGAGTCGGAATCTACCCACGACCTAACTTCCAAGCCAATCAAAAGAAGCAAAGAAAGGTTGAATCGAAGGTTATATCTCATGCTGACTGTTGGGTCCAATTCGAAAGAAGCCAGGAAGAACAGAATCGAAGGGTGCACTTCCTGGATTGAAGAAACTCATATTACCTTATTTTATTTTGTCTTTACATTTTACTTGTCTTTCGATTTAGTTGTAATAGCGCAGGACCTCTATTTTCTGCATTTTTACTGCTTTTCATATTAACTGCTAGTAATTAGGAATGCATGAAAAGACTAATAACAAACGCTAGCAAACTTAACAAAAAGACAAAAATAACTGAACATAAATACATTTGCACATATGCACCTCTAAGGTACGCCCACTTTGGTTGCCTTTAAAAATAAAACAGTCATGAGGCAGGAATGCTTTAGCAAAGACCCATAAATCAAAAGATCATAGTCCCTCGATGACCTTACAATTGCCTTTCGGTAAATAATCTAAACGAAATTGCTAAAGCGTCTCCACAAGTTGCCTTTCTGACTGTAACACTTTCGAATGTCCCTTATACATCCAATGATGGGGCTTCTTACCAAATCAATAGTAAGACATCAACATCTAAAGGAGGAGGAAAAGAATATAAGACCTTTTTTATTAGGTAGTACGCTCATAGTCGCTCGCTTGCTTACAACAAAAAATCATTTTTACACATACACTTTCAATTGAAACATTTTCAAAAGTCAAAATCCTTTGTACGCATTCTTATTGAGATGAGAATAATTACAAAGGAACTTTTCAAAATAACTTTCAAAAACATATTCCAAAAGCACCTTTTGGAACTATTTTTAAAACCAAAAACTTTGTACGCGTTCTTATAGAGACGAGAACCATTACAAAGACGTTTTTTCTTATATTTTCAAAGCCACATCACAAAGCACATTTTCAAACAAAAGCATAGTGAACTAGCGAGAAACTAAGAGCCCATGGAAAATCACGGATGGAAAGGGTGCTAACACCTTCCCTTTCCATAATCTACCCCCCTTACTCAGAAAATCTCAAAAAGGTTTTTTTTCTGTTCTTTTCACCCTTTCCTTAAGTTGGATAAAAGAAACGACAGTGGCGACTCTTGCTTACCGAACATTTGCAAACACAAACACAAAACCAGTATTAACATTCAGTTCTGCCACCGTATCACAGAACTGGCGACTCTGCTGGGGAATACTAAAAAGTGGGGTTACCTTAGAGTTAGTTCATTATTTAATTATTTTTTGTGCTTTGTTTGCTTTACCTTTGGAGGGTATGGTTAGGTTACTATAGATCCTACACCCGGATCTGGGACACCTTTTAGGTAAGTAGCGATAGATCGTGGAAACTGTGTGGGGTATACCGACACGGTTGAAGCGATGACTATGTTGATGCGTGTTGTCATGAAGCATCAATTGACCTTAGAACCTTTAAATGAATAACTTGGCCATTAGGACGTAGTGAGATGGTCGTCTTTGGTGTATTCCCAACGTCGGCAGATACTCGATGCTACACTTATTGAGACTTGACTCCTGAGTTTTGTTTGGTTGCGAGTCAATCACCTATCGAACAAAGCTTGTGGGAAAGGTCAGTGATATTGAGATCCCTTAGAACCCAGTTACTATTTATAGGACAGGTTGAACCAATCAAACTTCAAGAGGGTACTTACCTACGAACCCCATGCAAGCTTAAACCTAAGGCTGCTTGTGTGACTTGTTTGCTTGAACTACTTGTAGGGTTTTGTTCATTATCTAATAATACGATTACCTTGCAGGATTTGCTTACAGTCATTACCCAACAAACAGGTTTCTAGCAAGACATACTTGTCTTCATTACCCTGCATTTTTTATTAACGCATAGCATATGCATCATAAACATTATATCATAGCATTTCCTTAACCATTTCAAGGATCTCAAGGGCCTGTGATCCAGGTTATGATAAAGCAGGCGTTTAGCAAAAGGCAATAGGATTTATTTTCCTCTAGCCAATGCCTTCAAAAGACCAAAACACAATAACTTGAGTCAGGGGCTATGACCCACTCGATATGGTGAGCTTGACTCTCGTAGAAGAACCTTCAACGATATGAAGTTCTTTAATCAAAGCTGCAAAGTTCAACGCCTAACGTTTTCTTTTGTTTACCCCACGAGATCCTTGAAAACATTGCACATCATACATGTCATTGCATAACAGGTACTCTCCAAACAGGTTTCTTATCCTTTCGTTGTTTATTTCAGCAAAAGAAATGGCTCTTGAACAAACTGTAAAGGACCTTCAAGCTCAAAATGCTCAATTCTAACAAATGTTCCTGGCTCTGGCTAAGGGGAAGGAAGAACTAAAAGCTCTTGTCATCAAAGACCAGAAGAAAAAGGCAAAGAAACCAGTTCGTGTTTTGAGTGTGGAAGAAGAAGACCAGCTAACCGAGCTCTAGATTTCGCGACCCCATCAAAAGGGGGGAATAATTAAGAGGAAGGTGACGAGAAATCTGAGGAAGGAGATAACAATCCAGCGTCTGAGGAAGATGAAGCCGACTATACTGAAGAGCAGTATCCTCTTGCTGATGACAAATACAAACACTTGGAGGATCGCCTCAATGCAATGGAAATTCATAGGGTACCCGGTCTGGATTTTGAAGAATTAGGGATGGTTCCTGGGGTGGTCATCCCACTTAAGTTCAAGGTACCTATCTTTGCAAAATATGACAGTGCTTCCTGTCCCAAGCTTCATTTGAAGTCATATGTTACAAAGATCCAGCCCCACACTACTGACCGGAAGTTATGGATCCATTTCTTCCAAGAATGTTTGGCCGGCACTCAACTAGATTGGTTCTATCAGTTGGAAGGAACCAACATCCATACCTGGGAAGACTTGGCTATTGCTTTCTATAAGCAGTACCAATACAATACTGACCTTGCTCCAACTCGTACACAACTTCAGAGCATGTCCATGGGTTCTAGCGAAGGCTTTAAGGAATATGCCAAGAAATGGAGGGATCTAGCTGGCAGAGTACAACCTCCTCTGAATGATCGGGAAATGGTAGACATGTTCAGCACTCTGACAGGGCCGTTCCTAAATTTGCTGATTGGAAGTTTCTCATCTGGTTTTACAGAGATGGTTCTGACTGGAGAGAGGATTGAAAGCGGTATTAAGAGTGGGAAGGTTCTAATGGCTACATCCTCTAATGCTTAGAGGAAGCCATTTGGTGGTAAAAGAGAAGCCAATGATGTATATGGTCAAAGGCGCTATAATACAAATAACCATCCCCAGTCCGTGGGAGCAGTGTTAATGTCTAATCCTACACCCGTTCAACATTAATGGGGAAGTAGGCGCAGGATAAAATATCAAGAGAGGTAGTACACTGACATTAATATGCCTTTGTCTCGAGGATTACAACAATTGCTAAAAGCAGATCTGATTACACTAAAGGATCCTCCTCAAAAGCCTGATACCTCTTCTCCTAAGTACAATCCTGATGTAAATTGTGCTTACCATTCTGATAGCCCTGGGCACGACACCGACAGTTGTTGGACTTTGAAGAACAAGATTCAGGATTTTATCGACATCAAGGAGATCGAATTTTACTCTCCTAATACCCTAGCATGATTACTGCTCCCATGCCGAATCCTGGTTTAAATTGAGAGTGTTTATTTCATTTGAATTATCAGTTGTAATTTCTTGTTGCTTAAAACATTTATCTTTATGTCGAACTTTGGTTATCCATATTAATGCATTGCATGTGTTTGTCTTAAAAAATTTCATTATATTTAAACTGTGTTTCTTACTTCCTTTTGTGATATTCGACTCCTGATTAAAAAACTTAAACCTTTAAAGGGAGGATGGCGAAAAAGATACTACAATCTCTACAATATGCTTTTGAATAGACCTTGTTGAAGATGTACAGGAGTTCTTTCAAACAGTGGAGTTATAAGGAGGATAATCCCTAGTCAACCCCTTTGAGCCTAAGAAGTAGGAGTTTTTCTTTTCACATAAATTAAAACCCTTAATCATAACCTGGGGCAGGGTAGTTCCTCAGTTAAAAGGTGCATACAATCGCAAGCTTTCCCTCCATACACGACAAGTGGTGTCAGGGGAATCGTTCTAAAACAGAAGATGGTGATGGTTCCACGTAATTGTCAAGGTAGGCAGTCATTATCTTTCAAAAGAAAAGCCCGTTAAGTCAAAACCTATGAAGGAGACTTAAGAAAAACTGGGGCATCCCGCTGACTGTAATCACAAAAGGAAACAGTTCAGGAAAACCTAGGGATAATAAAATAAAAAAAGAGGTCATTACAAATCCTCAAAAAAAATATATTACAAAAAAAATGATGATAATGACTGCCTTCTCAAATAAATATTCAAATTCTGAACCATCACCAAGTATCAAAGCAATGATTCCAGAATTCAATTGGGATCTGAATGCGCAATTGACTGAGCATAGGACGGAAGAACATCATAAATAATGGGTGGGTACAAATATATTTTGAGCCTTTTATCCTTTGTTTCTTAAACCGTGAAGCAGACCACGTTATAACCCTTAAAAGTCCTAGCTGAAACATGGGTTAGTTCGAAAGCATGTTGTTACAAAAGGTATCCTGACTCCTGTAGGGTTCGCTATTAAATCTTGAGTTGATATCACGCTCTTACAAGATTTGTTTTTTTTACTAAAGTGAATTTTCAAACTTCAAAGACAGACATAAGCTTTGCATTCTTAAAATACTATTGTTTGCATATGACAATTGGTTCAACAGCAGATAAATTCGCACAACGAATATTCGATGAACAAAAATCCTCTCAGTGGACAAAATCACCTCAAATGGAAGAACACTTCTAATCAAGGGGCATGACATGGTGTCTAACTAATCTGGGGCAGTCCAATCAAGATTCGAGGAGTCTCTCAAAAGTGCCAAATAGCCAGGGGCAGACCTCTGTCTGAATCACTTGGGGCATTGATCATGATTTCCAGAAACGAATCATGTGCCATCAGGCAAACATCTTCTTGTAGTGTGGCGACACTTACTACTATGGACAGTGACAATCCCCTGCACCCGGTAAACATGGACATAGTCGGAAAATACTACGCATAACAAAGACCTGCTAGGTTGACTGGCCTAGGAAAAAAGAAGGGCATCCTGGCGAACCAAAAAAGGTTCGGGTAAAAATTAGGGATATACATATGAAAAAATCCATACACCCGGCAAGTCGAAAACCTAAAAAGGTGGCTTGGACAAAAAGGGGTATCCGATGGACTGAAAACCTGAAAGGGCAGTCCAGGTAAAAGTTAGGGATTAAAGCGTACGACTATATCTAGTCATTTTGTCATTTGCCTATCAGTAGAAGACTTATCATCCTGATCAGCATTTACCAAGCATCCTAGGATTTGGGATGACATTCAAACCATCCACAAAGTCTCTGCAGGTAGTCTCTCCAGCAGACGCATAGGCAAGGTGTTGTACCCCAAACTTTTCCCTCTCATATTTCTCAAAACATTGCAAGAAAAATCTCCAAGTTGCTCAAGTTTGCTCAAGAGTGGGTCAGACAAATCATCTCCTAAGGCAGTCAACCCCAAATTAGGGTTTTGTGTTGCATCAAGATCCTTGAGTCCAAATGACCTCAAATTCTCTCTAATGTCCTAATATGTTCTCAAGGTCATCCATGTCAAATTTCAAGCCTTGCAGAGGAAATTTGCTCAGTCAATTGCTCAAAGGGTCCAAAAATCGACTATGATAGGGCAAAAGTCAACTGTGACCCAAATACAGTCAAACCCCAAGATTTTTTGTCAACATTCTCATTTTTAAGGATATTTCATCATTTGATCAAGGGTTGATCATGATTCATCAAGGATTGCTCAAAATTCATCAAGACTCAAAAGTTGCTAAATTAGGGTTTTGTAGGAAAAGTCAACTCAACTTTGACCAAGCATAAGCTTCTCATACTTTATGAGAAATGACCCATCCAAATCTAATTTTGAAGAGGATGCAATTTCCTACAATCCATCTTCATACCCCAAGATCAGAAAATGTACTCACAAGAAGTTATAAATTTGGACATTATAGGTCATTTTTAAAAGTCAACAAAAACATCTTTTTTTCCAAAGCTTATAACTTGAGAATGGAATATCAACATGATATGAGACCAAACGGATTGGTTAGATGACATCTCAAGCTTTCTAAAAAGTCCAAGAACACTTCCAAAAGTTCAAAATTGAAGAAGTTATGCATTGTTGAAGTTGGGCATTTTTGCAAAATTGCCAAAAGTCAACTATCCCCAAAACATCAAATTTTGTCAAATGGGCCCATTCTTTTCCACTTGATTTGATCTTTCCCCATTGCACATGTGTCTTAGCTTCATCCTTGTGTCCATTTATCAATTTTATTATTTTATTTGATTTTTTATTGAATTATTTCATGTTTAATCAAATTAAATCAAATAAAATCCAAATATTGATTACTTGATCTCTTTTTGGCTATTTCAGGACTGGATCATCATCTTCAAGGGTATCAAACTCGTATCAAGCATTCCATGTGCAAAAAGATTGAGTTTTGACAATTTTGGAAGGTTTAGTAATGGTGGATCAAATCAAATCTCATGGCATTGATGTGGAAAGATTCAAAGCACAATTGTTAACCTAATGCATTCTATCATACATAAGGAAGCTAGGAGGCACGATTACAAGGGTTAGAGGCTACAAGAACCAACCAAACAAAACTTGCAAAATTCACAAAAAAGTGTGAAACGAAAATCCTACTTTGAGGCATTTTCAGAAGCAAAGCTTGACACCAATCGATTGTTGGAGGTTCACTGAGTCAGAACCAATCCAAAGCAAGCTCTCATACACATCAAAACTCGCTGTAAGTGTCACGTTTCTTGGCCCTGTTTTCAAAATCGTGGCTCTCTATTTTTGCATCATTCTGGTAAATCATTGATACATTTGTGACTCTCATGAGATTTCTAAGCTTTTGGCAATATTTAATTTCATTTATATGGACTGTAATCTCATAATAGCATGGCTAAGGTTTCGTGTTGGATTTTAGGGATTTGCGTTTCAGGTGAAATTGAATCTCGTGATGGACATAGTTGCACTCAGGAGAGGGAGACGAACCTAACCATGTCTTCGGGGGGTCATTTTTATGGCCTAGAATTAATTTTGGGATCGACCTACGAATTTAGCTGAGGATCTAAATTCGCAGGTAAAGTTACAGGGGCTGGAGGTAGGGGATGGAGACGTGGCAATTCCCTAGTGGACCATTCAAATGTTCACGCACTTTTTTATTTTCTGGCATATTAACGCGTTTTAATATATTATATTTTGTTTGTGTTTTATTAACAATTCAAGTGAAGTGGTCCAGTGGTCAGTGTGAGTGCTCCCAAGGCGTTGTTGGCTGGAGGTCAGGGGTTCGATCCCTGCCTCCAGCCTTTGTATTTTCCTTTATTTTGTCATGCAATCAGGTACAAACCAATGCTTGCAGCTCACCATATGCCTTCACAAGTCAAAGCGCCAGATGGCCAAAGGCCAGATCTGGTGATTCAGATTGATGGTCTACCATGGACCAAGCCAACCAGCGCACAGGGGATCCAAAAAGTCCACCAGGCCAGTGCTTAATGGGCCTTGGAATTGCTGATCAAACCTCCAAATCAGGCCCAAACCTCCTATCTCTTTCTATTTCTTTTATTTTGTTTTATTTGTTTTATTATTATTTTTTTTTATTTAATCAATTAACCAATCAAATATTTTCTTTATAAAAATAAAACCAAAAAGTTTTTCTTCATTAAAACCAAATTTTAATTTTTATTAATAAATACTAATTATATTAATTTAGTTTTAATTAGGATAACTTTAATATATTTTGCAAATAATCAAATTAACTTAGACATAATTAGATTTTATTAACATTGATCAATTTTATTTTCTTTCTTTAAATAACACCAAAAAACCAAAAATATTTATTTTTATTAATTAGTTTAATTAATTTAATTTAATAATCAATTCAGGATAGTTTATTTCTTAATTCAAAAATAACCAAAAAAAATATTTTCTTTAATAACAAAGGGTCAAAATCCTAGAACTCGCATTCGATTTAATTTCCCGCACGCGATCTATTTATTCAATATTGTATTTGTTTCCGGAATGTAATAGATAATTAGGACTATTTTTATTGCTTTATTTATTTTCCGCATTTAAATTTCAAAGGGTTGCTTTTGGCGATGTAAATACCCGACGCCTTGTAATTTAATTTCCGCAATTTATTTTCCGCAAAATATAATTGTTAGATGTTTGATAATAGGTATGCATGGCAAGACTGAATGTTTTAACCTAAAATCAACATAGATCACCATTAACATGTACAAAGATAAAATTAACTAAAAACAACACACTCGCACATGCGCACTCTTAGGGTACACCCCACTTGGTTGCCTTTGTAATGCGGTCATTGAGTATAGGTAGTTTTAGAGGTCGCCCTCTTGTCCAAAGATCATAGTCTCCTTGAAACGGTTGCCTCGGATATTGTTGCCTTAAAATAAATGATCTAAGACATTAGGGTTACCGTTAAGGCATCCTAACATTGCTTTGGTGACCGTAAGTCCCTAAATTCGAATTGACCCTTATACTCCAACGACGATGCTACATATTCATTAATAGTGGGATAGCATTGTCTAAAGGAAGAAGGCATAGAATGATTCCCTTTTCGAGTAGGTAGATGGTTCTTAAGTACTTTCTCTTTCAAAAACAAAAACTTTTCACACTTACACTCTTTTTCAAACAAAGTTTTCAAAAACACTTCATTACACTCTTGAGGACAGAAGCAAGAGTTAAATTGAAGTTTTAAATAAAAACTTTTTCAAACCCACAAGCATAAAGAAAGCAATTTTTGAAAACAATATGAGCAAGTACCTAAGAGCCCGTGGATAACCACGGATAGAAAGGGTGCTAATACCTTCCCTTTCTATAATCTACCCCCGAACCCGAGAAATATCTCAAAAAAGGAATTTTTATGTGCTTTTTTCCTTTCCTTGTTGGATAAAATAAAAGTTTGTGGCGACTCTTGCTTACCGCGACATTTTTCGAAAACAAACGCAAAACGCGAACCAGCATTCCAAAAAACGGTCAGTTCTCTCCCACCGTATCACAGGACTGGCGACTCTGCTGGGGACATAATAAGTGGGGTGTACCTTAGGAATAGTTCATAATGTTTTTAATTGATTGCTTTGTATGCTTTATATTTGTGGGTTTGTATCGGAGTTACTATAGATCCTAACCCGGATCTGGGGGATACCCTTTAGGTAAGTAGCAATAAACTGTGAGGGAACTGTACGGCGTAGACCGATACGGTTGAAGTAGTAGCTACGTTGGTATGGCACTTTAGTTTGTACCGATATCCCTTGTGTTGGAACGAGGAGAATATGGGTCTTCTAAGGGGTCATTAAGCACCAACTAACCTTAAAACCTTTAAATTGACCAACTTGGCCATAGAACAGTAGCAGTATGCTACACTCATTGAGACTAAACTCTCGCGATGATTCCGGCCGCAAGAAAAGGTTGCTAAACTGGAATTATGACCGATTGAGGGTAGTTAGTGATATTGAGATCCCCTAAAACCCGGTTACTATTTTTAGGACAGGTTTGAACCAACTGAACTGAAAGAGGGTAGTACCTAAGCTCCTTGCCATCCTGAAATCTAAGGGCTCTCTGTGTGACTTGTGTGCCTTTACCATGTTTGCTATTTGTGGATACTTGTGATGTGCTTTCTATCATGGCATCATGACATCATAAAATTGCATGCATCTTGCATTGGACTAACCTATTTCAAAGACAGGAGGGATTCATATTTGTTCTGTTTTGTAGGTCATGATACCCATGCGTAGGAACACCATTCGAATCTACTTTGTCCAAGTTCCCACTCAGCTCAAGGAGTTGGTTGCAAAAATGTCAGATACTACCTCCTTTATCAGGAGACATGGTCACCTCTCGGGCTTGGTCACTTCCAAATTGGACAAGCATATGATGAGTGTCTTGGTCCAATTCTATGATCCACTGTACCATTGCTTTACTTTTCGGGACTACCAGTTGGTCCCCACCTTAGAAGAGTTCTCTGATCTTCTTGGTATCCCTATCCTGGAGCAGACCCTGTTCACAGGTTGGGAGAAGATCCTTAGGCCAAAAGAGATTGCTTCAGCCCTTCATATGACAAAGGATGAGGTAATGGCTAATTGGGAAACTCGTAGTGGAGCAAAGGGATTTCTGACTAAGTTCTTGGTTGGTAAGGCTAATCACTTCTGGGATATTCTAGACTTCCAGGCATTCGATGATATTTTGGCTCTTCTGATATATGGTTTGGTACTATTTCCTAACTCTGAATCCTTTATTGATGTGAATGCGGTAAAAATCTTCATCTCTGGTAACCCTGTAGCCACTCTCTTGGGTGAAATTCTTCATCAACTTTATGCCCGTACTGCTCGGAAGCGGGGAACTTTGATGTGTTGTGTTCCATTGTTGGCAAGGTGGTTTATTTCTCACCTTCCCAAGTCAGTTTTGAAGAACAAAGAAGGCATGGGCTGGGCCTATAGGGTTATGTCTCTCTCTCATAATGACATCATCTGGACTATCAAGGGTATGGACGAAGTGGCTATTATTGATCGTTGTGGAGAGTACCCCAATGTTCCACTGACAGGAACCCATGGAGGAATTACTTACAATCCATGCTTGGCCTTACGTCAGTTTGGGCGAGCCAGAAGGGAAGGACCTCATGAGCTGCTAATGCATATTATCATCTTTGATTTTCAAGGGGGTAGTGACGAGCAACGCCACAGATTCATAAGGGCTTGGGATAGAGTTCACAGATATGATCCCCACGAGCTGGGACCAAAGACTTCACTTCTGATGGAGCCATATCTCAGATGGGTTCGTATCTGTGCCCAAAATCTGGGAATGCCGTATGAAGCCGTCTTGCCTATCATTGTTGAAGTTGCTAATGAAGAGGGGGTTCTTCCTACCATCCTCCATCCTTACATTCCCACTGACGTTGGGGCACTGAAGAGGTCCTGGATCCAGCTGATAGAAGAACGGGATACTTACTGAGAAAAGTATCATGAGTAAGAGCAGAAGATTCAGAAGTTGACTAGGCAGCTAGAGAAAGAGAGGATCCTTAATGACTATGTCGGCACCGACAAGAAGAGACCATGGGAGCACTGGTTGTCCTTTGATTATTCCCTTTCCAGTTTTTATTTACTTTTCAGTATTTCCTTTCTTGTAACGCCTTAAGGGCATCTGTTGAACAATTTGAATTTCAAGTTTATCTAATAAAAGTGTGTTTCATTTCTTGTTTACGAATTTGAATCTCTCGATGTCTTTGAAATCATATCATACGCATTTCATCCCATGCACTTCATAACAGGTACCCTTACAGGTCTCTTATCCTGTTCGCTGTTTATTTCAGTATCATGTCTTGCGAACCATCAACTGAGCAAGCAATCAAGGCTCTACAGGCTCAAAATGCCCAATTCCAAGAATTGTTCATGAATATAGCTAAGGGTCAGCAAGATCTAAAGACCCTTATTCTGAAAGAGAAGAAGAAGAAGAAGAAGAAGAAGAAGAAGAAGACGATCCTGTTCAACATGGGTCGCAGATTTGGAAATAATTTGCGAGATGAAGTTGATTTGACCACCTCATCTGGAGGGAAAGATAGCCAGGAAGAAAGGAGGGCCCCTAGCCCTGTGGTTTCAGACAATGAGACGGACTTCGATGAAGACCAGTATCCTCCGGTTGAGGATAGATACAAGCAACTGGAAGACCGGTTGAGTGCGATGGAAGTTCAGAAAGTGCCTGGTCTGGACTTTGGTGATCTGGGACTATCGTCTGGGGTGGTGATTCCCCACAAGTTCAAAGCACCAGCTTTTGCTAAGTACGACGGAGTTTCTTATCTGAAATTGCACCTCCGGTTGTATGTAAGGAAGATTCAGCCGTACACCGCTGATAAGAACCTATGGATCCACTTCTTTCAAGACAGTCTCTCAGGGACTCAGCTTGAATGGTTTTACCAGTTAGAAGGAGCCAGTATCCGCAGTTGGGAATATTTGGCTGCTGCTTTCTACAGGCAGTACCAATACAATGCAGACCTCGCTCCTACGCGTACCCAACTCCAGGGTATGTCTATGGGAACGGGCGAAGGTTTCAAAGATTATGCTCAGAAATGGAGGGATCTCGCTGGAAGAGTGCAACCACCCTTGGCTGATAGGGAGCTAGTTGATATGTTTCTGGGGACCTTGTCTAGTCCGTTTTTCAACCATCTGATCGGAAGTTCTTCATCTGGGTTTACAGAGCTAATTATAACCGGTGAAAGGATTGAGGCTGGTATTAAGTCTGGTAAAATACAGAAGGGTGCTTCATCAGGCACCGAGAAGAAGCCTTTTAAGAAAGAGTCCAGTACTATTTACAGTTCGAAAAGCCAGAATAGACCTGAACACCGCCAAGCTGTTAATGCGGTGGTCATTTCAAGACCTGTTGGTGCTCCTCAGCGCAACAATCAGCAAAGGGCCGAGAGGCCCCGAAGGAAATTCACCTATCTCAACATGACTTTGTCTCAGATTCTGCCTCAGTTATTGAAAACCAATCTAGTAACTCCAAGGGAGGCTCCGCAGAATCCCAACACTACATCGCCTAAGTACAACCCTAATGCCCGCTGTGCTTTTCACTCAGATAGCTCGGGACATGATACAAATGATTGTTGGGCTTTGAAGAACAAAATACAGGACTTAATTGATGCAAAGGAGATTGAGTTCAAGGCGCCCGAAAGACCTAATGTTGTGACTGCTCCTATGCCTAAGCATGGAGTGAATGCTGTAGAGGAAGACTCGTTTGTGGTTTCTGTGAAAGATATTGCTACTCCCTTGATGACTGTGAAGAAGAATCTTTTGTCAGTTGGTTTATTTCCAGGTTGTGACAAAGTTTGTCGTATGTGTTCTGCTCTACCAACAGGTTGCCATCTTTTGAAATCAGGTGTCCAACGCCTGATGGATAGTAAAGAAATTCTATTTGAGAAGACTGTTGTTCCTTTAGTTCATACTAAAGAAGTTGCTATAATCACCATTTTTGACAATTCTTCCAAGGCTTCCTCGAGAAAGCATGTTAGAATTACATCTGTTCCAAGAATCGCACCATTGATCATCATTGTTCCTGGGCCTATCCCCTATACATATGATAAAGCTATCCCTTGGCACTACGGGGCTGATGTTTATTTTCATGGAGTTAAACAAGAGTTGGATGCTGATACTTACGTCAGCAATATTGTTGGACCTGCTAAAGTCACCCACAACGGAAGACTTTTCACCCCTGATATCTCTCCACCAACTGTTCGGAAACCTGTTGTTATTACACCTACCAGTGTACCTGCTTCTATTCATGTTCAAGTTCCTATTCTTACCCATGTCGCTGAGTCATCTGACACTCGGGGCAAAGGGACCGCTGATGAGCCTGCCCAGACGGAGGCACCAAAGACGATTACTGTTGAACCTTCTAGACAAGAGATGGAAGAGATTTTAAAGATCATCAAAAAGAGCGACTACAATGTAGTCGAGCATCTAGGGCAAACCCCGTCCAAGATTTCTATGTTATCTCTGTTGCTATGCTTAAAGGCCCATGCCAAGGCTCTGATTGCTTTCCTGAAGACTGCATACGTACCTCAAGAAACATCAGCTGATCAGTTTAAAGATTGCGTGGCTAGTCTGACTACTGATAATGGGTTAGGTTTCTCTGACGCCGACTTGACTGCTAAGGGAAAGAATCACAACGATGCCCTGCATGTCTCCATTGAATGCAGGGGCACAACTCTTGCTCATGTATTAATGGATATTGGTTCCTCATTGAACGACTCGCCTAAGAAAGCTCTAGATCGGTTGGACTGTGAAGGGTTGGAGTTGAAACCAAGCAACATTATCGTCAGGGCCTTCGATGGGTCTAAAAGGATGGTGCATGGAGAAGTGGATATTCTGATTAAGGTTGGTTCTCAGGTTTTCACCTCTACATTCTATGTGATGGACATCCGGCCATCTTATTCTTGTTTGCTGGGTCGTCCATGGATCCACAAAGCTGGGGCAGTAACGTCTACGCTCCACCAGAAGCTGAAGTACCCAATGAAAGGGAAGATTGTGACAGTACAAGGAGAGGAGGAGTACATGGTCAGCCACCTCAACTCTTTCCCATATGTAGAAATGGATGGGGAGTTCATCGAAACCCCGTTTCAGCATTTTGAAGAAGTTCCCCAGACACTGGCGTCAACTGAGACTGTTGTTGAAGATCCTTCTATGAAGATGGCTTCCCTCAAGGATGCCCGGGCTGTTGTTGAGAAAGGTGGGTGTAAGAATTGGGGCCAACTCCCTGATTTTGCACAGAAGACTAACAAGTTTGGTTTGGGTTTCACTGCAGAAGCTCAAAAGGTTGTTCGTAATGCACGGATTGGAAGACCTCCCCTGTTCATCAGCAATTCAGGAGTGAATGCCATTGAAGACGACGTGGAAGAGTCTGAGTTCGACAGTTGGATCTATCCTACTACTGATGGAGGACTAAGCAACTGGACCGCAAAGGACTTCATTCAAATTTCTTTTGTTACCCAGTAATGAGACTATTGTTTTGAATTTGTAACAGACAATGTTTTAAACTTTACGGCCCAGTGTCTTACCGGGGGCACCGTGGCCTCATTTGTGAGGGCTTTATGTGTGTCATTTACATATATCATTAATAAAAGCATTGGACATTTCTTGCATTTCAAATTTTGCGCTCCTTGTTTTTCTTTTATTACATATTGCAAAACAACTATTTTACACACACTCACATATACAGGTCTACATCCACTCTGGATCTCACTGGTAACGACTCTGATACTGCCAGTTATGACTTCGAAAGTCCGATCAACTTAGCCGAAGACGAAGGTGAAGATGATTGCGAAGTTCCTGGTGAACTTGCAAGACTGTTACTTCAGGAAGAGAGGGTTATTCAGCTGCACGAAGAGCCGGTGGAATCAGTGAATCTGGGTACAGAGATATACAAGAAAGAGGTCAAGATCGTGGAAAATCTGGAGCTTAGTGTGAAGCAACGGTTGATTCAAATGTTGTATGACTATGTTGAGATCTTTGCCTGGTCTTATGAAGATATTCCTGGGTTGGATACCGATATTGTGGTTCACCGCCTGCCTACCAAGGAAGATTATCCTCCAGTGAAACAGAAGGTCCGCCGAATGCGCCCAGAGATGTCTGAGAAAATCAAGGCTGAAGTTATGAAACAGTTTGATGCCAGTTTTCTAGCAGTTACTTCTTACCCACAGTGGGTGGCCAACGTGGTTCCTGTACCTAAGAAGGATAGTAAGGTTTGAATGTGTGTTGACTATAGGGATCTGTACAGGCCGAGTCCCAAGGATGATTTTCCTCTACCTCATATCGACG
This sequence comes from Vicia faba, assembly GCA_948472305.1. Taxonomy (NCBI): domain Eukaryota; kingdom Viridiplantae; phylum Streptophyta; class Magnoliopsida; order Fabales; family Fabaceae; genus Vicia; species Vicia faba. Next base: position 1,695,553,641 of record OX451737.1, on the reverse strand, counting down.
TTCTGGTTGACAACACCGCTCAGCACAAGGTATTCTCCTTTATGGATGGTTTCTCCATTTATAATCAGATTAAGATGGCTCCCGATGACATGGAGAAGACAACTTTTGTTACTCAGTGGGGTACCTTTTGCTACAAGGTCATGCCCTTTGGATTGAAGAATGTTGGGGCACCATATCAGCGTGCCATGGTTGCTTTGTTTCATGACATGATCCATCACGAGATTGAGGTATACGTCGACGACATGATTGTAAGATCCCAGGCAGAGGAAGAACACCTTGACCATCTCCAGAAGTTATTTGACAGGTTAAAGTTGTACAAGCTGAGGTTAAACCCGAACAAGTTCACCTTCGGAGTGAGATCTGGTAAGCTGTTGGGTTTTGTCGTAAGTGACAAAGGTATTCAAGTGGATCCTGCCAAGGTGAAAGCTATACAGGAAATGCCAGTTCCCCAAACAGAGAAAGAAGTCAAAGGCTTTCTGGGACATCTGAACTACATTGCCTGATTCATCTCACACCTGACTGCTACTTGTGAACCAATCTTCAAGTTACTGAAGAAAGATCCAGTGGTACGATGGAATGATGAATTCCAGGCCGCTTTCGAAAGGATCAAAGAGTATCTCCAAGAGCCACCCATTCTGATGCCTCCAGTTGAAGGGAGACCTTTGATCTTATACTTGACAGTACTAACAACTCAATGGGGTGCGTGCTGGGGCAGTATGACGAGTCTGGCCGAAAAGAGCATGCTATTTATTACCGTAGAAAAAAGTTTACCGACTACGATACCCGATACTCGTTGCTCGTGAAAACTTGCTGCGCTTTGGCATGGGCTGCTCGCCGGCTGAGACAGTATATGCTGACTCACACTACTCTATTGATATCAAAGATGGATCCAATCAAGTATATCTTCGAGAAGCCCGCCTTGTCCAGAAGAATAGCAAGATGGCAGATGATCTTGACTGAATATGACATCCAGTATACGACCCAAAAGGCAATAAAGGGAAGTGTGTTGGCAGATCATTTGGCACATCAGGCAGTGGATGATTACCAGTCTATGAACTTTGAATTTCCGGATGAGAATATCATGTTGGTAACTGACTGTGAGACACCTGGACCGGATGAAGGACCTGAGTAAGGATCCCGATGGTCTATGTACTTTGATGGAGCTTCGAACGCTTTGGGTAATGGCATTGGCGCCGTGATCATATCTCCTAAAGGCTCTCATACTCCATTCACCGCCCGACTATGTTTCAACTGCACCAACAACATGGCGGAGTATGAAGCATGCATCATGGGTCTTCGAACAACAATTGACCTAAGGATTAAGTTCTTGAGTGTTTTCGGAGATTCCGCTCTCGTGATCAGTCAGATCAAGAGCGAGTGGGATACAAAACACCCAAATCTTATTCCTTACAAGGAGTATGTGTTGACATTGCTCCCGCACTTCGAGGAGATAACCTTTGAACACTTCCCTAGAGAGGAGAATCAGTTGGCGGGCGCGCTAGCTACGATGTCTTCTATGTTCAAAGTCAATAGGAACAACGAGGCTCCCCAGATTATTATTGAAAGATTGGACATACCTACACATTACTGTGACATTGAGACTGAAGAGGTAACAGAAAATCCATGGTTTCATGAAGTAAAGAGGTACCTTGAGGCTCAAGAATACCCCGAGGGTGCATCTGTTAATGACAATAAGTTTCTGAGGAGGTTCGCAGCAAAGTTCTTCATCAGTAACGGTATCCTTTACAAGCGTAACCATGATTCAACCTTACTGTAATGTGTGGATAAGAATGAAGCAAAAAAGATCATGGCGGAGTTACATGAAGGTGCTTTCGGAACTCATTCCAATGGACACACCATGGCAAAGAAGATCCTACGGGAAGGATATTATTGGTCCACAATGGAAGCCGATTGTTATCAGCATTCTCGGACATGTCACAAGTGCCAAGTCTATGCTGATAAGGTGCACATACTTCCAGTACCTCTAAATGTATTGACAGCACCTTGGCCTTTTGCAATGTGGGGCATTGATATGATCGGCGAGATTAGACCTACGGCATCTAACGGACATTGTTTCATCCTGGTAGCTATTGATTACTTTACAAAGTGGGTTGAAGCATCTTCCTTTTCTACTGTAACCAAGAATCTCGTGGCACGGTTCATTCGGCACAATCTGATATGTCGATATGGTGTACTAGAGAGGATCATTACGGATAATGGTACCAATCTCAACAATAAGATGATCACTGAGCTCTGCAAACAGTTCAAGATATAGCATCACAAATCTTCTCCCTACTGGCCGGAGATGAATGGGGATGTAGAAGCGGCTAATAAGAACATTAAGAAGATTGTGCAGAAAATGGCAGTAACATACAAAGACTGGCACGAGATGTTACCATTCGCTCTTCATGGATATCGTACCTCAGCACGGACGTCAACAGGGGCGACACCCTATTCCTTGGTATATGGCATGGAGGCTGTATTACCCATTGAAGTTCAGATACCCTCTCTCTGAATCATGAAGGATGCATGTCTGAGCGAAGATGACTGGACTCATACCCGACTTGATCAGCTGAACCTAATTGACAAAAAGAGACTTACTGTTATTTGTCATAGTCAAACGTATCAAAAGCGAATGATCAAGGCATTTAACAAGAAAGTCAGACGACAAGAGTATCAAGTTGGGGACTTGGTTATCAAGCGCATCATACTGCCACAAGATGATCCCAGGGGAAAATGGACCCCTACTTACGAAGGGCCATTTATGGTTAAGAACATTTTCTCAGGAGGAGCTATGATTCTAACCACCATAGATGGTGACGACCTTCCTCACCCCGTCAATGCAGACATAGTGAAAAGATACTACGAATAATCAAAGACCCGCTAGGTTGACTGGCCTAGGCAAAAATAAGGGCTTCCCGGTAAACCAAAAGGGTTCGGGCAAAAATAAGGGATGAAAATGAAAAATCTGTACACCCGGTAAGTCGAAAACCTGAAAGGGCGACTTGGGCAAAAAGGGGTATCCTGGTGGAATGAAAACCCGAAAGGGCGGTCCAGGCAAAAATTAGGGATCAAAGCGTAACACTATGTCTCATTGGATCACCTTGCATCCAGACTTCGGTATCGACTATCAAGCTCGGACGACACTAATCAATCTGATCTACCTTCAACCAAGTGGCAAAATGACGAGATGCTCGAGGACATAAAGACAATAGCAGAGTTGGAACCCAGTGGGATTATTCACATAGCTGTTTTTTTTCCACAATTTGTGTAAATTATATCTGCTCGACGGCGTTCTCTTACTAGGACGTCAGCCTCTTGTACAAAAACGCCTATTTTCAGGCCAAACATCAAAATCAATACAATTCATTTTCAAAGAAATTTCAAACTATTTTTTCTTTATCTGTTTTGATTTGAAAAGAACGTCCAATGTTCATTTATTGATATATGCATTTGACATTAATTGTTGTTCATGAATATTTACAACAGAAACAAAAGACAATTACAGGTAATATCAGAAACAGGGGAAATAAAAATTGACCAAACTATACAGTTGCTTTGTCCACCAGGTACAAAGGTAGATTCAGCTGAAGAATATGGCTAAGATACCTTCACTCCCCGCAGAGTAAGACAGTAATGATAGCTCTCCTCAGATGAGACTTGCAACTGTGAATGAATCGGTAATATTCTCCCCAAGCAGAGTTTATCTACCATCAGCACTAAAAAGGCTTGAAATCCCCGGCAGTCTTAATATTCCCCAATGGAATATAAGAATGCTCCCCGACAGGGTACAAGATATCCCCAGTGGAGTTAAAATTTTCCCAGCGCAGTCTGAAAAATCTTCCCCAACAGAGTTGGGAGAATCATCCCCAGTAGAATCTGGAAGTTTATCCCCAGCGGAATACAAAAAAAATCTCCCCAGCCGAGTTCAAAGGATCATTCCCAGCAGAACTCAAAGGATTATCCCCATAAGAGTCTAAAAGGTTATTCCCAGAGAAGTCGCAACTGAAGATCATCCTCAGCGGAGTTCTTTCCTTTCACAAACAGGAATTCAATCCCCAATAGGATTCAATATCACCAGTGATAATAATTCATCCCGACGGAATTTATCAGTGGAATCTTCAGCAGAACATCTCTTCCCCACAGAGTAATCTCCTCATCGGTTTATTCCCCCAATGGAGTCATCCTCTCCTGCAGGTTTATTCTCTTCGTTAGCCATCCCCAGCGGAAACGAAGAATCCAGCTCTATTCTTCAGCAGCTATCCGGGATTTATTTTCCCCAACTAGAAACATTACATTTCCATACATCATGATACAGGCATATACGCATCATACCACACAATCTCATTTATTTTGAGAGCATCATTGCTTGATATATATCATGCATTTCATACATCATGAAATTGCATATGACTGACTCTTTACCTTTTCAGGGAAAGACGAATCAATAAACACCGTTGACTACTTATATGACCTGGTAGTCCCATTAAAAACTACATCTAATGAGGGTTATTTCAGCGGATTCCTCAGAAAGATATCACAAGACTTTCGCCTGGTTCATTTAAATCGATTCTAAGATTTTTCTGATTCTTATCCAGTCAAAGTTAATCCAAGACCTTCTCTAGTTCAGTCAGATCGACGCTAAGATCTCCCTGATTCTTATTCCATTTGAAGATATCACAAGACTTTCATCTGGTTCAATTAAATCGATTCTAAGATTTTTCTGATTCTTATCCAGTCAAAGTTAATCCAAGACCTTCTCTGGTTCAGTCAGATCGATGCTAAGATCTCCCTGATTCTTATTCCAGTTGAAGATATTCCAAGACTTTCGTCTGGTTTAGTTAAATTGATTCTAAGATTTTTCTGGTTCTTATCCAGTCAAAGTTAATCCAAGACCTTCTCTGGTTCAGTCAGATCGATGCTAAGATCTCTCTGATTCTTATTCCAGTTAAAGATATTCCAAGACTTTCGTCTGGTTCAGTTAAATCGATTCTAAGATTTTTCTGATTCTTATCCAGTAAAATTTAATCCACGACCTTCTCTGGTTCAGTCAGATTGACGCTAAGATCTCCCTGATTCTTATCCCAGTTGAAGATATTCCAAGACTTTCGTCCAGTTCATTTAAATCGATTCTAAGATTTTCTGATTCTTATCCAGTCAAAGTTAATCCAAGACCTTCTCTAGTTCAGTCAGATCGACGCTAAGATCTCCCTGATTCTTATTCCAGTCGAAGTTCAGACCTCCTATCAACAGTCTCCAAATGGCATCTGTAAGCCCATTCCCGACATCACCAGGTTGATACCACTTCATGCGAGTGCAAATTTCTAGGCACTCTAGTGTTCAATCATCTTCCACCTTCGGATCACGAAAGGAACGAAAGCCAATCTACATCCTCAGGTTTCAGAAGATTGAACAGGGGCAGCTGTTGTACCCCAAAATTTTCCCTCTCATATTTCTCAAAACATTGCAAGAAAAATCTCCAAGTTGCTCAAGTTTGCTCAAGAGTGGGTCACACAAATCATCTCCTAAGGCAGTCAACCCCAAATTAGGGTTTTGTGTTGCATGAAGATCCTTGAGTCCAAATGACCTCAAATGCTCCCTAATGTCCTAATATTTTATCAAGGTCATCCATGTCAAATTTCAAGCCTTGCAGAGGAAATTTGCTCAGTCAATTGCTCAAAGGGTCCAAAAATTGACTATGCTAGGTCAAAAGTCAACTGTGACCCAAATACAGTCAAACCTCAAGATTTTTTGTCAAAATTATCATTTTGAAGGATATTTCATCATTTTATCAAGGGTTGATCATGATTCATCAAGGATTGCTCAAAATTCATCAAGACTCAAAAGTTGCTAAATTAGGGTTTTGTAGGAAAAGTCAACTCAACAATGACCAAGCATAACTTTCTCATACTTTATGAGAAATAACCCATCCAAATCTCATTTTGAAGAGGACGCAATTTCCTACAATCCATCTTCATACCCCAAGATCAGAAAATGCACTCACAAGAAGTTATAAATTTGGACATTATAGGTTTTTTTGAAAGTCAACAAAAAAACCTTTTTTGCCAAAGCTTATAACTTGAGAATGGAATATCAAAATGAGACGAGACCAAAAGGGTTGGTTATAGGACATCTCAAGATTTCTAAAAAGTAAAAGAACACTTCCAAAAGTTCAAAATTGAAGAAGTTATGCATTGTTGAAGTTGGGCATTTTTGCAAAATTGCCAAAAGTCAACTATCCTCAAAACATTAAATTTTGTCAAATGGGCCCATTCTTTTCCTCTTGATTTGATCTTGCCCCATTGCACACGTGTCCTAGCTTCAGCCTTGTGTCCATTTATCAATTTTATTATTTTATTTGATTTTTTATTGAATTATTTCATGTTTAATCAAATTAAATCAAATAAAATCCAAATATTGATTACTTGATCTCTTTTTGGCTATTTCAGGACTGAATCATCATCATCAAGGGTATGAAACTCGTATCAAGCATTCCATGTGCAAAAAGATTGAGTTTTGACAATTTTGGATGGTTTAGTAATGGTGGATCAAATCAAATTTCATGGCATTGATGTGGAAAGATTCAAAGCACAATTGTTAACCTAATGCATTCTATCATACATAAGGAAGCTAGGAGGAATTATTACAAGGGCTAGAGGCTGCAAGAACCAACCAAACAAAACTTGCAAAATTCACAAAAAAGTGTGAAACCAAAATCCTACTTGGAGGCGTTTTCAGAAGCAAAGCTTGACACCAATCGATTGCTGGAGGTTCACTGAGTCAGAACCAATCCAAAGCAAGCTCTCATACACATCAAAACTCGTTGTGTCACGTTTCTTGGCCCTATTTTCAAAATTGTGGCTCTCTATTTTTGCATCATTATGGCAAATCATTGATACATTTGTGACTCTCATGAGATTTCTAAGCTTTTGGAGATATTTAATTTCATTTATATGGACTGTAATCTCATAATAGCATGGCTAGGGTTTCGTGTTAGATTTTAGGGATTTGCGTTTCAGGTGAAATTGAATCTCGTGATGGACATGGTTGCACTCAGGAGAGGGAGACGAACCTAAACATGTCTTTGGGGGTCATTTTTATGGCCTAAAATTAATTTTGGGATCGACCTACGAATTTAGCTGCGGATCTAAATCCATAGATAAAGTTACAGGGGCTGGAGGTAGGGGACGGAGACATGGTAATTCCCAAGTGGACCATTCAAATGTTCGCGCCCTTTTTTTATTTTCTGGCATATTAACGTGTTTTAATATATTATATTTTGTTTGTGTTTTATTAACAATTCAAGTGAAGTGGTCCAGTGGTCAGTGTGAGTGCTCCCAATGTGTTATTGGTTGGAGGTCAGGGGTTCGATCCCTGCCTCCAGCGCTTTGTATTTTCCTTTATTTTATCATGCAATCAGGTACAAACCAATGCTTGCAGCTCACCATATGCCTTCACAAGTCAAAGCTCCAGATGGCCAAAGGCCATATCTGGTGATTCAGATTGATGGTCTACCATGGACCAAGTCAACCAGCGCACAGGGGATACAAAAAGTCCACCAGGCCAGCGCTTAATGGGCCTTGGAATTGCTTATCAAACCTCCAAATCAGGCCCAAACCTCCTATCTCTTTCTATTTCTTTTATTTTGTTTTATTTGTTTTATTATTATTTTTTATTTTTATTTAATCAATTAACCAATCAAATTTTTTCTTTATAAAAATAAAACAAAAAGTTTTTCTTCATTAAAACCAAATTTAATTTTTATTAATAAATACTAATTATATTAATTTAGTTTTAATTAGGATAACTTTAATATATTTTGCAAATAATCAAATTAACTTAGATATAATTAGGTTTTAATAACATTGATCAATTTTATTTTCTTTCTTTAAATAACACAAAAAAACCAAAAATATTTAATTTTATTAATTAGTTTAATTAATTTAATTTAATAATTAATTCAGGATAGTTTATTTCTTAATTCAAAAATAACCAAAAAAATATTTTCTTTAATAACAAAGGGCCAAAACCCTAGAACTCGCATTCGATTTAATTTCCCGCACGCGATCCATTTATTTAATATTGTATTTGTTTTCGGAATGTAATAGATAACTAGGACTATTTTTATCGCTTTATTTATTTTCTGCATTTAAATTTCAAAGGGTTGCTTTTGACGATGTAAATACCCGACGCCTTGTAATTTAGTTTCCGCAATTTATTTTCGCAAAATATAATTGTTAGATGTTTGATAATAGGTATGCATGACAAGACTGAATGTTTTAACCTAAAATCAACATAGATCACCATTAACATGTACAAAGATAAAATTAACTGAAAACGACACACTCGCACATGCGCACTCTTAGGGTACACCCCACTTGGTTGCCTTCGTAACGCGGTCATTGAGTATAGGTATTTTTAGAGGTCGCCCTCTTGTCCAAAGATCATAGTCGCCGCGAAACGGTTGCCTCGGATATTGTTGCCTCAAAATAAATGATCTAAGACATTAGGGTTACCGCTAAGGCATCCTAACATTGCTTTGGTGACCGTAAGTCCCTAAATTCGAATTGACCCTTAAACTCCAACGACGATGCTACCTACTCATTAATAGTGGGATAGCATTGTCTAAAGGAAGATAGCATAGAACGATTCCCTTTTCGAGTAGGTAGATGGTTCTTAAGTACTTGCTCTTTCAAAAACAAAAACTTTTCACACTTACACTCTTTTTCAAACAAAGTTTTCAAAAACACTTCATTACACTCTTGAGGACAGAAGCAAGAGTTAAATCGAAGTTTCAAATAAAAACTTTTTCAAACCCACAAGCACAAAGAAAGCAATTTTTGAAAACAATATGAGCAAGTACCTATGAGCCCGTGGATAACCACGGATAGAAAGGGTGCTAATACCTTCCCTTTCTATAATCTACCCCCCGAACCCGAGAAATATCTCAAAAAAGGAATTTTTCTGTGCTTTTTTCCTTTCCTTGTTGGATAAAATAAAAGTCGATGGCGACTCTTGTTTACCGCGACATTTTGCAAAAACAAACGCAAAACGCGAACCAGCATTCCAAAAAACAGTCCGTTCTCTCCCACCGTAACACACAAGGATATCCTACCACATGGTCACTGCCACATCCTCAGCATACAGTTTAATGATGCCTGTATTCCCCGCGGGTTGAAAACGACCAAAGTTTTGATCATTTCTTCCCCAAATCAGGAGTTACCTCCTCCAAGCAAAGTTCCCTTAGAGAATTGAAATCCATGTTCCCCAGCTGAGTGTTATAATTCCCAGCAGTTTATAAAGCCTCGTCCCCAGTAGAGTTTCTTTCTCTAACTACGGAAATTCATCCCCCAACGGAGTTTATCTCTCCAAATTGATAAAATCATCCAACATAACTCTTACCCTCGACAAGACCATTCTCAAGCAGAAGTTGAAGATCCCCGATAGAGTATCCTCAAAACAGAAAGAGGGAATCCTCGACAAGATTATCTCCATTCATCATCCCCAGTAGAAATTGAAGAATCACTTTCTTCAACCGTCAATAACAGTCCAAGATTCAACTCCCCGGTACTCTTCAGCAGCAATCAGGGATTTATTATCCAAGATTAGGAATTGTTGCACCAACATTCCATATTCATACATCATGGCATGCGCATACATAAAGCATACAACACAATCTCATTTATTTTGAGAGCATCATTTGAACTTCATGCATCATGACACTGCATACAGCTAACCCTTTATCTTTTCAGGTAAAGTCTATACACAGACAAATTTTCATATGACCGGGCGAATTTCTGGCACTCTATTGAAGTAGCAATCGTCAGAGATTCCTTCATCATCAGTTGAGGTTGTAGTCGTCAGAGGCTCCTTCATTATCAGTTGAAGTAGCAATCATCAGAGATTCCGTCATTATTCGTTGAGGTAGCAATCATCAGAGATTCCTTCATTATCAGTTGAGGTTGTAGTCGTCAGAGGCTCCTTCATTATTAGTTGAGGTTGTAGTGGTCAGAGATTCCTTCATTATCAGTTGAAGTTGTAATCATCCAAGATACCTTCTTCATCCATTGAGTCAATCACTTCTTCAAATACTGTGAATCCTAGAATACGACCAGATAACAATTTAAGTTGCTATAAAGCCTGGAATCCGACCAGATAGTAGTTTACTTCTCCAATTACTGTGAAGCCTAGAATCCGACCAGATAGAAGTTTTTCAATGTCATTACTGAAGATCAGAATTCGACCGGTAACAGTCAATTTTCTTCAAATACTATGAAGCCTGGAATGCGACCAGATAACAATTTAAGTTTCTATGAAGCCTGGAATCCGACCAGATAGTAGTTTACTTCTTCAATTACTGGGAAGCCTGGAATACAACCAGATAACAGTTTAAGTTGCTATGAAGCCTGGAATCCGACCAGATAGTAGTTCACTTCTTCAAATATTGTGAAGCCTGGAATACGACCAGATAACAGTTTAAGTTGCTATGAAGCCTGGAACCCGACCAGATAGTAGTTTACTTCTTCAATTACTGTGAAGCCTGGAATACGACCAAATAATAGTTTAAGTTGCTATGAAGCCTGGAATTCGACCAGGTAGTAGTTTACTTCTTCAATTATTGTGAAGCCTGGATACGACCAGATAATAATTCAATGTCTATAATTACTGTGAAGCCTGGATACGACCAGATAACAGTTTAAGTTGGCATGAAGCCTGGAATCCGACCAGATAGTAGTTTACTTCTTCAATTATTGGGAAGCCTGGATACATCCAGATAACAATTTAATGTCTACAATTACTGTGAAGCCTAGATACGACCAGATAACAGTTTAAGTTGCTATGATGTCTGGAATCCGACCAGATAGTAGTTTACTTCTTCAATTACTGTGAAGCCTGGATATGACCAGATAACAGTTTAAGTCGCTATGAAGCCTAGAATCCGACCAGATAGTAGTTCACTTATTCAAAGCACCGAAGCCTGGATATGACCAAATAACGGTATACCTCAGATTCAAGTTAAAGACTGGACCCGACCAGATAACAGCTTAATTCCTTCAAATCACTGAAACTTGGATACGACCAGATAACAGTTTAATGTCTACAGTTACTGTGAAGCCTGGAACCGACCAGATGGCAGTTAATTTCGTATTCCCTGATAAGTCGCTGTGAAGCCTGGAATACGACCAAATAGAAGTCATTCTTATTATCCTCAACAAATCATTGTGAAGCTTGGAATAAAACCGGATAACAGCTCGCTTCCGTCTCTCCAGTCGAAAGATAACTCCCCAATAGAGCAATGGACAACTGGAGCTCCTAGACTCTATTCCCTAAAACACAGACCAACATTCCTCAGTGGAGTCCTCCCCAATGACAGGAACAAGAATCCCCATAAAGGAATATCTCGTGAAATCAGCATGTTCTCTTGATGGCATCTTTAAGCCCATCTCTGGTGATTCTCCGTCACATTCTTTGGATGGAAACTTTAAGCCCATCTTTAACAACTCTCTGTCAAGCTTCTCTAAATGGCATCTGTAAGCCCATTCCCGATATTATCCATCAATAGTGCTACTTCAGACGAGTGCAAATTTCTAGGCACTCTAGTGTTCAATCATCTTCAACCTTCAGATCACGAAAGGCAAACAAGCCTATCTACATCTTCATGTTCAATAAGATTTAACAGGGGCAACTGTTGTACCCAAAAATTTGCCCTCTTATATTCCCCAATGTTTTATCTTACATGGGTGGTCACAAACATTTTCCTAAAGAAATTGAATATTTTTGAAAGACAACAAAGTGCCTTTCGATTGGCCTATCCAAATGCCTTTCGATTGGCACGTGAAAGCGCCTTTCGATTGGCCTATCTAGGTGCCTTTTAATTGGCACATCAAAAGTCCTTCGATTGGCATGTCAACAACATCCTTTGATTTGCATCTTCACAAAGTCTTTGATTGGGCGCTGAGGCCTCTTTCGATCAAGTCAAGTCCATAAAACTCCCACCAGGCAAAAGGCCCCTCTCACTAGTCTTCGATTCACAAGGCAAAGGGTCCCTCTTCAGCTTTCCTTCAGGGCACTGGCTACCTTTGTGCCAGCTTCGACTGGGCAATGGCCCCATATTAAACAATTATACACACTTCAACACGCATGATAGTCCCTTCGAAGGCGCATTCATGAGGTCCCTTCGAAGAATCATTCGTTGGTCCATTTGAAGGACACATGGTTACTGAGTACAGACTTGTCTTATGATGGGTCTTGGTCCTACATGTAGTCAGGCACAGGCCTCTTGTGCAATGACATTCGAAGGTGGTGACAAAGGAGGTTTCGATTGGCCAAATTGAATTTTCCGTTTGAGTTGCTTGGATCAAGCAGCTAAGGCAAGTAATATCAAACGAAGAAGCCCTGATGAGGGAAACTCTAAACAGTTTCAGAGTCATCAAAAAGGACAAATGCTCTGACAAAGAGAATTCTGGGAAATTCGAATCAATGTAACATGTTGGCTTAATCTAGGAAACTCTGATAAGGGGAAAACTATGAACCCAGAGTCATCAAAAAATATGAGCAATTCGAATTGACGTGGATGGAGCCATTCGAAGGAGGCTATCGGAGCCATTCGAAGAAGGAAATCAGTCCATTCGAAGGAGGCCATTAGAGCCATTCGAAGGATGTAATCAGAGCCATTCGAAGGAGGCTATCAGATCCATTCGAAGGAGGCAATCAGTCCATTAGAAGGAGGCCATCAGAGCCATTCGAAGGATGTAATCAGAGCCCGTTCAAAGGAGGCTATCAGAGCCATTCGAATGACGTAATCAGAATCCATTCGAAGGAGGCTATTAGAGCCATTCGAAGGATGTAATCAGAGTCCATTCAAAGGAGGCTATCAGAGCCATTCTAAGGACGCAACCAGAGTCATTTGAAGGAGCCAAAATGTCTTCATACATTCAAATTCAAAAAGAAGACAAGATCCCTTGTTTTTTGCCACAGTTACAAAACTTCATTCATGGTTTTGAAAATGTTTTTTTATGGCAGTTAAACTTTTGTCTTCTTGTCCCCTCCATCCCCTCTATATAAAAAGCACACTAGCAAGGACGAAAAAGAGGAAAAAAGGAAAAAGAGGAAAAACGAAAAAAGAGAGGAGAAAAAAGAAAAAAGGAAAATGCCGCATACATACGCACACGTTGCCTCACAAGGTCATATATAACTTGTTCTCTCTCCTTTATAATTCAAAGGCATCCCGCAACTCTAGTCCCCCACACAAGTTCCAGTTTTAAGCAACGTAAGTCTCCTTGACCTTGCATCCTTCATTTCAGCATGCCATGTAAATAGCCTTGTACTTAATTTTCGTTTCAGAATGACATGTAAATAGCCCTGTACTATTTTTTGTTTCAGTATGATATATAGATAGCCTCTTAGTTGTGTTCTTCGTTTCTTCCCTCTTGGTTTGTTTGTTTTTCTTGTTGGAACTAATCTGTACAGATTCAAATGAAAGACAAAAAGAGTGTGAATGAAGGATGTGAGCTCATGCCCACTCCCTTGCTCAATAGAAAGAGATGGAAAAGGTGCACATCGAAGTTGCCTATGTCATCCTAAACCCAGTCGAAGAAATCAGAAAGGCAAAGTCAAAAGCTACCCACACCCTGACTTCCAAGCCAATCGAAAGAAGCAAAGAAAGGCCGAATCGAAGGCTATATCTCATGTTGACTGCTGAGTCCAATTCGAAATAAGCCAGGAAGAACAGAATTGAAGGGTGCACTGCCTGGATCGAAGAAACTCATATTACCTTATTTTACTTTTTCTTTACATTTTACTTGTCTTTCGATTTGGTTGTAATAGCGTAGGACCTCTATTTTCTGCATTTTTACTGCTTTACATATTAACTGCTAGTAATTAGGATTTCATGACAAGACTAATAACAAACACTAGCAAACTTAATAAAAAGACAAAAGTAACTGAACATAAATACATTTACACATATGCACCTCTAAGGTACGCCCACTTTGGTTGCCTTTAAAAATAAAATAGTCATGAGGAAGGAATGCTTTAGCAAAGACCCATAAATCAAAAGATCATAGTCCCTCGATGACCCTACAGTTGCCTTTCGGTAAATGATCTAAACAAAAATTGCTAAAGCGTCTCCACAATTTGCCTTTGTGACTGTAACAGTTTCGAATGTCCCTCATTCATCCAACGATGGGGCTTCTTACCAAATCAATGGTAAGACAGCAACATCTAAAGGAGGAGGAAAAGAATATTATACCTTTTTGAGTAGGTAGTACGCTCATAGTTGCTCGCTTGCTCACAACAAAAAATTATTTTTACACATACACTTTCAATTGAAACATTTTCAAAAGTCAAAATCCTTTGTACGCATTCTTATAGAGACGAGAATCATTACAAAGGCACTTTTCAAAATCACTTTCAAAAACACATTCCACAAGCACCTTTTGGAACTATTTTTAAAAACCAACACTTTGTACGCGTTCTTATAGAGACGAGAACCATTACAAAGACGTTTTTTCTTATATTTTAAAACCCACATAACAAAGCACATTTTCAAACAAAAGCAAAGTGAACTAGCGAGCAACTAAGATCCCATGGAAAACCACGGATGGAAAGGGTGCTAACACCTTCCCTTTATATGATCTACCCCCCTTACTCAGAAAATCTCAAAAATGTATTTTCTGTTCTTTTCACCCTTTCCTTAAGTTGGATAAAAGAAAAGATGGTGGTGACTCTTTCTTACCGAACATTTGCAAACACAAACGCAAAACCAGTATTAACAGTCGGTTCTGCCACCATAAAATAGTGTGTCCACTAGAGTGGATCCCAAATAGGCCATCGTGCATGTCTTCCATAATTTTCTCTGCCTCCTTCTTGTCCATACATTGGAGTAGGGTAGAATCATGGTTACGCTTGTATAGGATTCCATTGCTTAGAAAGAATTTGGATGAAAACCTTCGCAAGAGTTTCTTATCATTGACGGAAGCCCCTTCAGGATATTCTTGTGCTCCAAGATATCTCCTCACCTCATGGTACCATGGTTTCTCTTCGTCAGTTTCAAGCTCATAGCAGTGTCCAGGTTCATCGAATATCTCAATCGTAATCATATGATATTTGTTGTCCCATTTGACTTTGAACATGGAGGATATTATGGCAAAGGCGTTGGCTAACTGATTTTCCTCCCTAGGGAAGTGCTCGAAGGTAATCTCCTCGAAGTATGGAATCAGAATTAACACAAGCTCCTTGTATGGAATTAGGTTAGGATGCTTGGTGTCCCATTCTACCTTTACTTGGCTAATTACCAAAGTGGAGTCTCCAAATACATCCAAATTCTTGACCCTCAAGTCAATGGCAGCCTTTAGACCCAAGATGCACGCTTCATATTCAGTCATATTGTTCGTACAATCGAAGCATAATCTAGCAGTGAAAGGAGTGTGGCAACCTTCAGGAGAAACTATCACAGCACCAATTCCATTACCCAGAGCATTGGAAGCTCTGTCAAAAACCATAATCCATCGAGATCCTTGTTCAGGTTCGTCATACGGTTCGGGTTTTGCACAGTCGGTTACCAGCATGATATTCTCATCCGGGAAGTCAAATTTCATAGATTAGTAATCCTCAACAGCTTGATGGGCCAAATGATCCTCCAATATACTTCCTTTGAGGGCCTTTTATGCTGTATACTGAATATCATATTCAGTCAGAATCATTTGCCATCTAGCTATCCATCTGGAGAGAGCGGGCTTCTCGAAGATATACTTGATAGGGTCCATCTTAGAAATAA
This sequence comes from Vicia faba, assembly GCA_948472305.1. NCBI lineage: Eukaryota > Viridiplantae > Streptophyta > Magnoliopsida > Fabales > Fabaceae > Vicia > Vicia faba. Next base: position 1,695,537,863 of record OX451737.1, on the reverse strand, counting down.
ATAGAGTGATGTGAGTCAACATATACTGTCTTAGCCGGTGAGCATCCCATGCCAGAGCGCAACAAGTTTTATCGAGCAGCGAATATCTGGTTTCACAGTCGGTAAACTTTTTGCTGAAGTAGTATATTGCACGCTTTTTTGGCCAGACTCATCATGCTGACCCAACACACCCCCGTAGAATTCTCTAGCACAGTCAAATACATGATCAAAGGCCTTCCTTAAATTGGAGGCATGAGGATAAGAGGCTCTTGCAAATATTCCTTGATTTTGTCGAAGGAGGCTTGACAATCATCGTTCCATTTGACTACTTGATATTTCTTCAAGAGTTTGAAGATTTTCTCACAAGTAGCAGTCAAGTGAGAGATGAAACGAGCAATGTAATTAAGACGACCCAATGATCCTCTGACCTTCTTTTCAGAACGGGGGACTGGAATTTCTTGAATGGCTTTTACCTTTGCAGGATCAACTTCGTTGCCTTTACCACTAACCACGAAACCTAGAAGCTTTCCATACCTTACTCCGAACGTGCACTTATTAGGATTCAACCTTAGCTTGTACTTTTTCAGCCTCTCAAACAGCTTGTGCAGGTGATCGAGATGCTCTTCTTTAGTTTGCGACCTTGAAATCATATCATCCACATGGACTTCTATTTCATGATGAATCATATCATGAAATAAAGCCACCATAGCTCTTTGATATGTTGCCTCTACATTCTTTAGTCCGAACGACATAACCTTGTAGCAAAAGGTGCCCCATTATGTAACAAAGGTAGTTTTTTCCATGTATTCGGGAGCCATCTGGATTTGGTTGTAGCCAGAAAATACATCCATGAAGGAGAAGATTTTGTGTTGAGCGGTATTGTCAACCAAGACGTCGATATGTGGTAGAGGAAAATCATCCTTGGGGCTTTCCCTATTCATATCTCTATAATCCACACACATGCAAACCTTTCTGTCCTTCTTTGGCACGAGGACCACGTTTGCAACCCATTGAGGATAGGATGTGACGGCTAGAAAACATGTATCAAATTGTTTCATTACCTCGGCTTTTATCTTTTTAGACATGTCGGGCCACATGCGATGAACTTTTTACTTAACAGGAGGGCAATCTTCTTTCATTGGCAGACGGTGGACCACAATGTCGGTACCAACCCAGGCATATCTTCATACAACCAAGCAAACGCCTCAGCATAGTCATGTAACATCTGAACCAATCTGTTCTTGATAGCATCTTTTAAGTTGGCGTCGATCTTGACTTCTCTTTTATTTGCCTCAGTACCTAAGTTGATAACTTTAACTGGCTCTTCATGGGGTTGAATAGTTTTCTCTTCTTGCATCTGAAGTCTGGCTAGTTCCCCTAGTATTTCGCAATCTTCCTCGCCTTCATCTTTGGCTTGGTAAATTGGATGTTCGAAGTCATAACTGGAAATAGTAGAGTCGTTGACAACGAGATCCAGGGTGGATGAAGATCTGCAAGTGTGTGTGTGTGTGTGTGTGTGTGTGTGTGTGTGTGTGTGTGTGTGTGTGTGTGTGTGTGTGTGTGTGTGTGTGTGTGTGTATGTAAGATACATGACTATTGAGAAAAAAAATGTAATGATAAAGGAAAAGAAAGACAATGAACATATTTTGAATGCCAAAAAGTCCAATGGTTTATATTAAATGATCATATGATAATGAACATGAATAAACCCCTTAACAAATGAACCATAGTGTCCCGGGGAAGGCACGTGGCTTAAAGGTCATTGTTTTGGAAATTAAGATTACAGACTGAAGTTCAATAAAAAGTAAACAGTAATTACTCCTCAATGAAGGAGATGGGAGTGAAATCCTTTTCCGGCCAGTTGTTGAGCTTTCCTTCGACTGTAGGATAGATCCAATCTTCGAAAATGCATTCATCATCAAAATCTTCTACAACATTCACCTCATGATTCCCGGTGCAGAGAGGTGGCCTTCCTACTCGAGCACGCCTGACTTCTTTCTAAGCTTTGATGGTGAAACCCAATCTGAATTTGTCTGCTTTAAATGGGATGTCGAGAAGTTTTCCCCAAGTAGTACTACTTCCTTCGTTGACCACAACACGAGCATCCTTAAGTGAAACCATTCTTGGTATACCTTCATCAGCTTTCGATACATTGGGGGAGATTTTGGTGGCGGAAACCATAGGGGGAACAACTTCAAAGGTCTGGCATGGATTCTCTATGAACTCACCATCCATTTCCACATATCTGAAGGAATTGAGATGGCTCACCATGAATTCCTCTTCGCCGCAGACAGTAACGATCTTCCCTTCGACTGGATACTTTAACTTTTGATGAAGGGTGGATGTTACTTCCCCTGCCCCATGGATCTAAGGGCGCCCGAGAAAACAAGAATAGGAAGGTAGTATGACCATTATGTAAAAAGTAGAATTGAAGATTTGTGAGCCAACTTTAATTGGAAGATCCACCTCTCCATGAACCGTTTTATTAGACCCATCGAAAGCCCTTACGACATTATTGCTTGGCTTTAATACCAGTCTTTCACAATCCAGCCGGTCCAAAGCGCCTTTGGGTAACACATTTAAATATGATCCAGTATCAATTAGGACATGGGCTAAGGTGGTTCCCTTGAATTCAACAGAGATATGTAAGGCTTTGTTGTGATTTCTTCCCAAAGGAGTCAGATCAGCGTCAAAGAAACCTAAACCATTGTCAGCCATTAAACTTGCTACACAGTTCTTGAACTGGTCAGCAGTGGTTTCTTGAGGTACATGGGTTTTTTTCAAGAACTTAATCAGAGCCTGGGCATGAGCGTCTAAATAGAGTAATAGTGACAGCATGGAAATTTTGGAGGGGGTTCGCCCCAGCTGCTCCACTATTTTAAAGTCACTTTTCTTTATGATCTTCAGGATTTCCTCCATCTCTCGAATGGAGGGTTCTTCAGTGTCATCATTTTTGGTAGGTACCTCTATCCCAGCAGGTTCACCTTCTTTCTCTTTACCTCTAGTGTTGGCACTAGACTTGTTATTGGTTATACGAACAGGAGTTGATATAGCAGTCAGAGGTGAGATGACGGGGGAAAAGATCCTCCTTGTTCTTGTTACTTTACTTGAATCCGCAATATTAATGACATCAGCTTCATCATTATTGATCAATGAATCTTGTTTTATCCCTTGATAATACACCTCTACACCATAGTTCCAAGGAACTGCTTTGTCAGAGGAGTAAGAGATTGGCCCAGGGGCAGTGATTATTTAAGTAGAAACGGTTGGCTCATTCGAAATTATGATAGGACCCTTTGAGGGGATCCTAAGTGGTTTGTTGGAATGGTTATTATAGCAAGGTCTTCAGCCTTGTTGGTCATACTTTTAGTGGCAGTAATCTTCTCAAATAGGATATCGCGACTATTTATCAGGCGTTGCAGACCTTCCCTCAGCCGCTTGCACCTGTTTACTTGTTGATCACAGCAGACACAAACTTTAGAACAACCAGGGAACACCCCGGCTCTCAGCAAATTTTCCTTTACAGTGGTTAATGGAGTTGTTAAATCTTCAATGGAGGAAACAAAAGTGGTATCATCAATTGCATTAACACCTTTGCCATGGTTCGGCATTGGTGCAGTTATCAAATTCGGAGTAGCAGATGGATTAAATTCAATTGTTTTATTGTCTATCAGATCTTGAATCTTGGTCTTCAGCGCCCAACATTGATCGATCTCATGCCCGAGACTGTTTGAATGATATGTGCACCTGGCATTGGGATTGTATTTTGGTGATAAAGTGTTTGGATTGGAAGGTGGATCACGCAATGTCACTAGGTTGGCCTTCAACAGATGCTGCAAGGCTTGGGACAGTGACATGCTAATCCTTGTGAACTGTCTTCGGGGAACTTCGGTTCGTTGATTGTTGGATGATTGCCTTTGAGAAGACGGAGGGTTGGAGATTAACACATCATTAACAGAGGGTCGGTGACTCTTCTTGGCCTGGGTCCTTTCCCCATACACAACATTTGCTTCCTTCTTTCCAGTGAAAGGTTTCTTTACAGTGTTGGATGTGGAAGCAGATGTCATTGGTATTTTTCCGCTCTTAATGCCGCTTTCTACCCTTTCACCAGTTAATATCAATTTGGTAAAACCAGACGAATAACTGCCAATCAATAGGTTGAAAAATGGGTCGGTCCATGTACCCATGAACATTTCAATTAGTTCTCTGTCAGTTAGCGGTGGTTGGACCCTTCCAGCGAGATCCCTCCATTTTTGTGCATACTCCTTAAACCCCTCATTTGTACCCATTGTCATACTTTGAATTTGGACCCTGGTTGGTGCCATATTGGCATTGTATTGATACTGATGATAAAAATCAGTAGCTAGATCTTCTCACGTGTGGATGAGGGAACCCTCCAATTGATAGAACCATTCTAGTTGAGTCCCAGCTAGACTCTCTTTGAAGAAATGGATCCAGAGCTTTTTGTCGGTAGTGTGCGGGCGCACGTAATACCTTAGATGAAGCTTTGGGCAGGAAACCCCATCATACTTAGTGAAGACCGGTATTTTTAACTTATGGGGAATGACGACCCCAGGTACTAAGCCCAACTCACTAAAATCCAAACCAGGCACGACTTGAATTTCAACAGCTTTTAGCCTATCCTCCAATTGTGTGTATTTATCCTCGGCTGGCGGGTATTGCTCATTAAAGTAGTCTTCATCTTCAGAAGCTTGATCCTTGCCTCTTCGTCTTGATTTTCGTCCTCCTCAGACGAATCTTCGACTATCTGCACCTGACAAACCAGACCTTTGAATCTCTTACCCATGTTGATGAAGGCCTTCTTTTTAGTCTTCTTTTTGGTTGTCAGTATTGTCATCATATCTTGTTGTCCCTTGGCTAGCATCAGCAAGGTTGCTTGGAATTAGGAATTCTGCGCTTGCAAGTCCTTCACTGTTTGTTCGATATCCATCTTATTGAAATAAACAGTAGAAAGATAAGGAAACTTGTTGTGGAAAAACTATTTATGTTATGATTCATGAAAATCCGTATGCAAATGATTCCAAGGATTTAGAAGATTTAGATTCGTTTAGACAAAAAGGAAAAAACATCATTTATATTGATAAGTTCAAATTGATTACAATATGCCTCTCGGGCTTACATTGAAACAAAAGGAAAAAAATGAACTAAAATACAATAACAATGGCTCAAACTTCCTATGGATGCTTCCTCTTTGGAGCGATATAGGCATTCAGGCTCCTCATCTCATGAAGTTGTCTCGTGAGTTCTAATGTCTTCTTCTCGCTTGCATAAAACTGGACTTCGAAGGTGTATCGCTCCTCCTTTAGCTGAATCCAGGCTCTTTGAAAATATTCAAGAGATGTAGGCATATCAGGATAAAGGACAGTATATGGAACCTCTCCTTCGACAACAGGCTCCATGATGATAGGTAAGATGGCGGGATATGGCATCATGAGGTTTTGGGCGCGAGATCGTACCCACTTAAGATAAGGCTCCAAAGGAATGGAGTTTTTATGCCCCAATGTCTTTCCATCCACTGTGTTTACCATTCTCCAAGCTCGTATGAACCTTTGACGATAGCCTTGGTCGTTGCTCTCGTAATTAAATACCAACCCTTGGATGAGTGCATCATCAGGACCATCTCTTCGCGCATACCCAAACTGTCTTAGAGCCAAACAAGGATTGTAAGTGATACCTCCCCTAATTCCAAGTAGAGGGACATTAGGGAATTCCCCATAACGGTCAATAATAGTAATGCTATCCATAGACCGCGCACACCAATAGATATCAGAATGTGTGAGTGACATCAACCTACTAGACCATCTTAAACCTTGCTCGTTCTTCACAATAGATCGGGGTAGGTGCGAAATAAATCACCTAGCCAAAATAGGATTTCAACACATAAGAAGTCATCTTCTCTTCATGGTGCGAAGTGAAGAGAATGCAAGATGTCCCCTAGCAAAGTGGGCACCGAATTGTGAGATATAAATTTTTTTACTGAGTTCACATCTATAAGTTGGTCCGGATTGGGAAATAGAACCGTCCCATAGATGAGAAGAGCCAATCCCTCTTCAAAGGCTTTTAAATCCAAAGTATCTCAAAATAATTGAGCCTTCTCAAACAAAAACTTGGCTAAAAAACCTTTGACGCCACTTCTAGTTTCCCATATGGCCACCATATCAGCTCGTTGCAAATGTAAAGCTCGAGCAATATCCTCAGGTTTTGGGTCTCTTTCAATACCATTGAAGGGTAGTTGATCAATGATAGGGATTCCCATGAGTTGAGAAAATTCTTCCATAGTGGGCACAAGCTGGTAATCAGGAAAGGTGAAGCAATGATGCAAAGGGTCGAAGAATTGGAAGAGAACCTTCATCATGTCTTCATCATAGCTTGAGGTAAACAAATTGAGGAGCCGACCATGTCTCTCGGTGAACAAAGAATTCTCAGGAACCCTTGACGCTAATTCTTTGAGTTGAGGAGGCATTCTTACGAGGTTGACTTGGATAGTATTTCTGCGAGTGGAAGTCATGTCCTACAAAACAGAACAAAAGTAAATATCTAGGTCATTGAAATGGTTAGTTCAAAATTTCATGGTATGATGTCATGATGTTTATGTACAAGTATATATACAAGCAAATCAAACAAGTCCTTAGATTTAGGCTTGCATGGAGTTCATAGGTAAGTACTCTTTTAAAGTTTAGTTGGTTCAACCTGTCCTAGAAAGTAACCGGGTTCTAGGGGATCTCAATATCATTGATCTTTCTTCATCGGGAATTACTTCAGCGCAAGCCTCTTTTTTGGAGACCGAAATATCCCGAAAGTCCGATCTCAATGAGTGTAGTATCGAGTATCAACCAACTTTAGACTGAAGTGGTGAAAAACACAAGAAGGGGGGGGGGGGGTTGAATTGTAAAACTGAAATCTAATGCAATGAACACGATATTTTTATCCTGGTTCGTTTGATCTCAAACTACTCCAGTCCACCCGTCAAGGTGATTTCGCCTCTCTCCAACGAGGTCTTAATCCACTATATTCAACTGAATATTACAGACTGCTTTAACAACTGCTAAAGCCTTCTTGATTCAAACCACAACCCGGTTTGTCAAGGTAACACTTTCTTACAAAGAGATAAAACTAAGTGTGTGGATGTTTTCTACAAAACTGTATCACAACTGTGATGTATACACAAATTGAAGCTTAGAAACTAGATTGCTAAACAGTAATGGAATATCAGAGTGTGTGGTTTAGCAAAACTGTAGAACGAAGATTGTAGTTTAGCTTTTGTGCGTGTAGAGATTTGGAGAGCATTAGCCATTTCAATCTTCAAAGCCTTGTTTATATAACACTGAGATGATGAACGTTGGATGCAATATTCTTGAATCAATGCTATTAACAAACTTTCCATATCAAGCAGATCTTGTCTGGAATGAGGCCGTTGGAATTAATTTGCTTTCAATGCACAGTGTCGTTGCTTACTTAATGCAAGTTCTGGCTTGGCTCATTCTGATTCTGCTTCGCTGCTGATGAATTGTTGTGTTTTCTGTATCAGAGTGTTGAGCGGAATTCTGTTCATCAGGTTTCAGCATGTACGAGTTGATCATCTGATTCTAACGTTCTGATATGACAACTTCTGATGCTGGTGTCTGAAATCAAGTTCTGATGCTGAATAGATGTGATCTTGCTTATATTGATCAGAGTATCTGCAAGTCAGAACATAATAATTTTAGGCAGCAGATAGTTCTTACATGAAGCTTATAAATACTATGTCTTTTCACTTTGTTATCATCAAAACTTAAATATAGGGTAGTAGATTCAAACTTTGTTCTAACAATCTCCCCCTTTTTGATGATGACAAAAACTAGATATTTTTGAATGAAAATAACGTGAAAAGGTATCAGAGTAAGAGGTAAAAAGATAGGAAGATATTAGAGATGAGAGGTACTCCCCCTGAGTTTATTACTTCCCTTTGATTACACGTGTTCTTCAGGATCAGATCTTTTTGCCTTTCTCTGAACATTAGAGTATCAGAGTCTTTGACTTGTCAGAAGCTTTATGTCCGAACAGAGCTTCAGAGCTTTCCTTGTCAGAGCTTTGCTTTGGGTCAGAGTATCAGAGCGGATCAGAACTTCATAGTGATCAGAGCTTCTAGTCTTCAGAGTGTCCAGGTGCTTCCTTGTACCTGTAGACTTTAAGCAAAACAGAAAAAAACATTTCAAGTAATAGAGTTAGAATGTTTGAGAGTTTCTGTCTAGTCAGCCGTCATTGATTAAAATATCATTCTTGTTCTCCCCCTTTTTGTCAGCAATCAAAAAGTGTAAGTGATGTGCTAAAACAATTGAGATCAGAAAAAGACTAATCATATTGAGATAGTTCAGAGGTAAAACAAGAAAATATTACAAAACATATTCAAATAGTGCATCAGAAAATCAAAGAAAATATGAAAATGATATGAAGAAAAAGAACTAAGGTTGAGGAGGCAAGCGTGTGAACAGGTTCTCCAGCATGGCTTTGATCTGATCAGCAGTCTCATTCTGCTTGTGCACCATGCTGACAACAGTGTCAATCTTGTTGTCCTGCACATCCATTCTCTCTTTCATCTTCTGGTCATTTTCATCCATCCGCTGCTGCAGACGCATGTCATTCAGCTTTAGTTCTTCCAGAGTCTGCCTGTCCAAGGCAGCTTGAGAAGCATCAGAAGCAGGAAGCTTCTGAGAACTTTCAGCAACATCTTCTGCTTGACTTTCTTCAGCTTGAATGGACTTGTCTTCTTCTGATTGCACCTTTGCAGCTTGCTGTTTCTCAGACCAAGGTTCACTGTCCAGAGGGAGCACGTCTTCTTTCAGAAGCTGACTTCCAACTTCATTCAGAAGCTTGCTGAAATTCTATTGTGCCTGCTCATAGTTGATATCCTGCAACTTGAGGGCTTCAGCACGTACCCATATTCTGAATTGTGACCAGAGCTGATCAGAAGCAGCTGGGTCAATCATTCCAGGACACACTAGTTTCAAAGAAGCAATCCATTGCTGCATACCTGTTTCAAAATTTATAATACCAGAGCCAACATCTGGTTGTTTTGGTTTTGGGATGGCAATTTTGTGTTTCAAATCAGCAAGACGGTCAAGACTGGTTAAGTCTATGAAAGTCCTGCTGGGGTTTTCGGAGGTTTTCTGAGCAGCTGTTTGTTTTGGAGAGGGAGTATCAGAATCAGAGATTACGATAGGACTGCTTGGTGTTTTGGGAGTATTTGGTGGTGTAGATTCTGATGAGGATGGCAATTGGGCCATTGTGACAGTTGTTCCACATGGCAGCTGAATTGCCAGAGGTGAAGGTTGAGGTGAGTGAGGTTCAGATGGTGGATTATTTTCTGGTTGAGGAGAGGGAATTTCTGGTTGTTCAGGGATAAGGGGTTCTTCTGGAATTGGTGAGAGTGGTTGTTGTTGTTTTGGTTCTTCAGCAGATTGTTGTTGTTCTGGTTGTGGAGGAGGAACAATTTGTGGTGCAGAGCTTGGAATAATGGAGGAGTGATCAGAGGTGTGTTGATCAATATCAGACAACACTTTGTCAATTGCTGTTGTTGCTGAGATTGTTGGTTTGGGATGTTTGGTTCTGGGTCTTCTGAGTTGTAATGCCTCAGAAGGGTCATCTTCTGGTTCATTTTCATCTATTGTTGGGATGGGGATTGATATTCTATGAGAGGTTTGAGGAGGAATAGATGCTGGAATAGTAGATAAATTTAAAACAGAAGCAGCAGATAAATTACCTCTTTTCTTGGGTGTCTGCTGGGATGATCCTTCTGATGGTGCCTTTCTCTTCTTCGTCTTCTTCAGAGTCACTTCTGGTTGGGGTTGATGCAGATCTCTGATAATCAGATTGGGATCTGTACCATCAGCTTTGCGAGCTTCCACGTATCTGAGAATTACCTCTGGGCTGGAGTTTATCTCAGAGAATATGGGAAAGTCACTCAGAGGCACTCTTCTGCTGGAGATCTCAGCAATGGGAGTAGCTCTGGGTTCCTTCTGAATATTCTCTATCAGCTTCATCTTCTTCAAGTTCTTTGCGTTCAGAGGTTTCCCAACTGTTGGTTCAATAGTGCTCAGCACTTGAACTTCGCTCAGATACTCTATCAGCTTATTCTCTGTCAGAATATCTGATATCAACCTTCCAAAGGGTATCCAATCCCTCTTGGTTCTTTCTTCTTCCCTTGTTTCTTTCACACTGGTTCTGAGATGGTTGAACAGGAAGTGAGCCAGATTGATCTTTATCTTCTGATCAATAAAGTAGATCAGAAACTACTGATCCACGTTTATGTAATCAGGAGAACTTGTTGGTTTCCTGTGGTTGAAGCACCCCAGAACAATCTTAGCCCATACTCTGCAGTGATCCTTCAGATCTTTAATCTTGCTGCTGGGCACCCCATGGGTGAAGATCCTTGCAGCTATTGCAGCCACACCTGTATCAGCACATCTTTCAGCCATGTCCACACAACGGACGCCACCACCACTGTAACCGATTAGCCTTGCAATGTGATCCTCAGTGATCACAATCTTCTTCCCCATAACAAAAGAGGTGACTAGATGTGTTGAAGCCTTGGCGTGAATCCAGAATTCCTTGACTAGCACAGGGAATATTGGTCCAATCATCCTATCGAAATACCTTTCCCACTTCTATGCCCTGACTTCTTCAGTTAGGTCAAAACCATTATCCTTCAAGCTTTCAAAATCAATGATTAATTCAGAAAGCACTTCAAGATTCTTCACCGGAGTGAGGAGAGTTCTGAGTGGCACTAGATATTGCTCAGATGATGCTTTCTTCTGAGTACCTGCAGAAACGCTGCTGGAGGATGCCATGTTCACACTAAAAAGGGTTTTGAAAAGGAACTGAAGAAAATAGGTTGCAAGAGATGAACACAGAAATATGCAGAAAATGCTTGAGTATTAGTCAGAAAGCGTGAAAGATGATAATGAAAGATTAATGAGTTTAAATAGAGTTTCAAAAAGTATTTTGAAAAGATAAACGTTTTTAAGAAAGAGAAAAATCATGATTGCATTTTAAAAGCATGATTACTTTTCATTAAATGCTTGCTGATTTTGGGGGATTTGAGAAAGATACTTAAAACGGTTACCAGACATGTGTCTCAATGCACCCAATCAGCGCTTTGCCTTCTCAGAAGCGTGCACGCGTTCTGCTTCAGAGAAATGCTGATGCTTGGATGACACTTGTTTGATGTAGTGATCAGCACGTCTGTCTTTGAGCTTAGACTCTTAGACTTTAGACTTGCATCTGATACAATCTGCATGTTCTATCTTTCTGAAAGAGGATTGATCAGAGGTTCACAGTAAAACAATTACATTCTGAAGATAAATATATGGAATTAAAACATTTTCACTCTGGACACACTTTCATGCTGAGATGTTTCAGAATGAAATTGAACCTATCTTCTGAAAGGGGTTTAGTAAAGATATCAGCCCATTGATGGTCTGTATCTATGAATTTTAAGTTTAAAATACCTTTCTGAATATAGTCCCTAGTGAAATGATGTTTTATTTCTATATGCTTAGCTCTAGAATGCAAAATTGGATTCTTACTTAAGCAAATAGCAGAAGTATTATCACAAAGTATAGGAATGTTACTCTCAAAAATCTGGAAGTCTTCAAGCTGACTTTTCATCCAGAGCATTTGTGTGCTACATCCTGCTGCTGCTATGTACTCAGCTTCTGCTGTTGACAGAGCAATTGTTGATTGCCTTTTGCTTGACCAAGAGATCAGATTTTCTCCTAGAAACTAGCAGCTTCCAGAAGTACTTTTATGTTCCACTCTGTCTCCAGCAAAGTCAGCATCGCAGTAGCCTACTAAGCTGTAATCACTAGATTTTCTATAAAACAAACCCAGATTAGTAGTACCTTTCAGATACTTGAAAATTCGCTTAACAGCTGTTAAGTGAGATTCTCTAGGATCTGATTGGAATCTAGCACAAATACAAACGCTGAATAATATGTCAGGTCTTGAAGCAGTCAGATAAAGAAGAGAACCAATCATACCTCTGTAGACTTTCTGTTCTACCTTTTTGCTTACCTCTTCTCTTTCCAGAATGCACGTGGAATGCATTGGAATCTTTGATGGCTTACATTCTGAGAGGTCAAATTTCTTCAGAAGATCTCTGATGTATTTGCTCTGATGAATGTAAGTTCCCTCTGGAGTTTGATTGATCTGAATTCCTAGAAAGAATTTCAGTTCCCCCATGAGGCTCATCTCAAATTCTGCCTGCATACACTTAGCAAATTTTCTTCCAAGAGAAGGATTAGTAGAACCAAAAATAATATCATCAACATAAATTTGACAGACTAAGATGTCATTCTTAACTGTTTTACAGAAAAGAGTAGTGTCCACTTTCCCTCTGGTGAATTCATTTTCCAACAGAAAGTTACTTAGCCTTTCATACCAAGCTCTGGGAGCTTGTTTCAGACCATACAGTGATTTCTTTAGTTTGAAAACATATTCTGGATGTTTTGCATTTTCAAAACCAGGGGGTTGGTGTACATAAACTTCTTCTTCTATATAACCATTTAAGAATGCACTTTTGACATCCATCTGATACAGAGTGATGCCTCTATTAACAGCAAATGAAATTAAAAGTCTGATAGATTCTAACCTGGCGACTGGGGCAAAGGTTTCTGTATAGTCTATCCCCTCTTGCTGACTATAACCTTGTGCAACCAGTCGTGCCTTGTTTCTGATGACTTCACCTTGTTCATTAAGCTTGTTTCTGAACACCCATCTTGTTCCAATGACGTTGAATCCTTTTGGTCTGGGAACGAGATCCCATACGTCGTTTCTGGTGAATTGATTCAGCTCTTCTTGCATTGCCAGAATCCAGTCGTTATCCAGAAGTGCTTCATCAATAGAAGAAGGTTCAATCAGAGACACAAGTCCCATCAGGGTTTCTTCAGAGTTTCTGAAGCTTGCTCTTGTTCTGATTGGATCTTCCTTTCTTCCTAGGATAGTCTCTTCTGGGTGATCTACACTGCTTCTGGGTAATCTCTTCTGAGGTTGATCAGCAGTTGTTGTAGGATTGCTAGCAGTGCTCCTTTCAGACGTTGAAGGAGTGTCTGTGTTGAGAGCTTCTGATGACTTGTCTTCAGAACCTGTAAATTCAATTTCCATACCTGCAAAAACTTCATTCTGCTTTGACTTTTCAGAGTCAAGCTTATCATCAAAACGAACACTGATTGATTCTTCCACAATCTGTGTTTCTGTATTGTATACTCTGTACCCTCTTGAGCGTTCAGAGTATCCTAACATAATACACTTCTGTGCTTTAGAGTCAAACTTGTTCAAATAATTTTTTGTATTTAACTGAATATTACAGACTGCTTTAACAACTGCTAAAGCCTTCTTGATTCACACCACAACCCGGTTTGTCAAGGTAACACTTTCTTACAAAGAGATAAAACTAAGTGTGTGGATGTTTTCTACAAAACTGTATCACAACTGTGATGTATACACAAATTGAAGCTTAGAAACTAGATTGCTAAACAGTAATGGAATATCAGAGTGTGTGGTTTAGCAAAACTGTAGAACGAAGATTGTAGTTTAGCTTTTGTGCGTGTAGAGATTTGGAGAGCATTAGCCATTTCAATCTTCAAAGCCTTGTTTATATAGCACTGAGATGATGAACGTTGGATGCAATATTCTTGAATCAATGCTATTAACAAACTTTCCATATCAAGCAGATCTTGTCTGGAATGAGGCCGTTGGAATTAATTTGCTTTCAATGCACAGTGTCGTTGCTTACTTAATGCAAGTTCTGGCTTGGCTCATTCTGATTCTGCTTCGCTGCTGATGAACTGTTGTGTTTTCTGTATCAGAGTGTTGAGCGGAATTCTGTTCATCAGGGTTCAGCATGTACAAGTTGATCATCTGATTCTGACGTTCTGATATGACAACTTCTGATGCTGGTGTCTGAAATCAAGTTCTGATGCTGAATAGATGTGATCTTGCTTATATTGATCAGAGTATCTGCAAGTCAGAACATAATAATTTTAGGCAGCAGATAGTTCTTACATGAAGCTTATAAATACTATGTCTTTTCACTTTGTTATCATCAAAACTTAAATATAGGGTAGTAGATTCAAACTTTGTTCTAACATAGACTGCACCAAAGCCGGCTATCTCACTACTTCCTAATGGCCAAGTTGTTCAATTAAGGTTCTAAGGTCAGTTAGTGTTTCATGACACCACACAGCCGCCCCGTATTCTCCTTGACTACTCAAGGGCTACCAGTACCAGCAAATGTGTCACACTAACGTAGCTATCGCTTCAACCATGTCGGTATACCCCACACAGTTTCTACAATCTATTACTACTTACCTAAAAGGTGCCCTAGATCCGGGTAGAGGATAAAAACAAACCCAAACAAGGAACCATAATATAAAGCAAGCAAGTCAAACAAAGAAAGAAATTAAAGGTGATCTAGCCCTAAGGTAACCCCACTTTTAAGTATGTCCCCAGCAGATTCGCCAGTTTTGTAATACGGTGGGAGAACTGACTTGGTTGTTTTGCGTTTGATCGCAATTGTTTCGGATAGCAAGAGTTGCCACCGATTTTTCTTTTATCCAATAAAGGAAAGGGTGAAAAGAAAAGGAAAGACCTTTGAGATTATTTTCTTGAGTTCGGGGGGTAGATTATAAAAAGGGAAGGTATTAGCACCCTTTTTATCCATAGTTATCTATGGGATCTTAGTTACTTGCTAGATCACTTTCTTTGTTTGAAATGTGCTTTGTGGTGTGAGTTTGAAAATATTTTGAAAATGCCTTTAGTTGCAGAAAACTTTGTAATGATTCTCGTTTCTATAAGAATGCATATAAAGTGTTGGACTTTTGAAAATATTTGATGTTTTTAAAGTGTTTGGTGTGTTTGAAAAAGTGTTTGTTTTTGAAGATGAATTATGAGTAAGCGACTAAGAACATTCTACCTACTTAAAAGTATTTTGTTTATTTCTTCCTTCCTTTGATATTGCTATTTTATCATTGATTGGTAAGAAGCCTTGTCTTTAGATGTAAAAGGGACGGGCGTGGGTCATCGTATAGTCATGAATAGCAATGTTGTGAGATATCTTAACATTTCTCTTGAGGGATTAAGATCATTTTTAAGGCAACATTCAAAGCGTCATCGAGGGACTATGATATTTTGATTATTTTTGCTAAGACGTCTCACATGAATATTATGACCATTTTCTCAAGGCAACAAGTGGAGATTACCCTAGAGGTGCATGTGTGCAAGTGTGTTTGATTTGCATGCATTTTCTGTCTTTGATTAGGGTGGTCTATTTGTTGGTTTTATCTTGTCATACACCCTAATTACTAACATTTATGAAAGTAATAAAAATGCGAAAAATAAGGTCCTATGCTATTACAACCATATTGAAAGGCAAGAAAATGTAAAAACAAGAACAAAAATAAAAAAGGGAAGTGAGTCCTTCGATCCAGGCAGTTGGCTCTTTCGATTCACCCTTCTTTTACTTTCCTTCAATTGAGCTTGGGAGTTGGTGGGTGCAACCCTCAATTGCACCCTTTTATGCTCCTTTCGATTGAGGATGGGAACCAGTATGAGCAACCTTCGATTGATCCTTCTGGCTACTTCTTTTGATTGGGCCTAGAAGTCAACATGAGTGTGCACCCTTCGATTCACACTCCCTGTCTTTTTGTCTGGTTTTCCATTGGGAAGCCGTAAGGGGGAAAGCCTAAGGCTTCGATTCATAGGAAATTTATTCTTTCATTGGAGTTTGTATAGGGTTAGTCTCTAACATATATTTGGACAAGAAAAATTTACAAACGAAAAGGGAACAAACGAAGGATAAATGGAAGGTTATTTACATGCTATGCTGAAACGAAAGGTGCAAGGTCAAGAGGACTTACCTTGCTTAGAAACTAGAACTTGTCTGTTGGACTGAGTTGTTGACCTGGGTATTCTTGGACTCGAAGAAAAGAAACAAGGGTAGTGTTTCTAGTGTTGGATTCGAAAGAAGGAATCAGGCGTTGGGTTTCTTATGGATTTGAAAGGGAAAAGAAACAAGTGTGTGGTCTTTTGATTCTAGGTTTGAGAATGTGTTGAGTGTTTGAGAGTTTGAGAGTGTTTGATAGTTTGAGAGTTTGAGAGTGTTTGAGAGTTTTCCCACACAGCCAAAATCCCGGTCCTTGATTTGCAAATGGACTTGTATATTTATATGAAAATGTTAGAGATGTTTTACACAAAGGATTTCTAGGTTGGCTGTGTGAATTGCTTCTTATCAGAAGTAGAGAATAAGCTTCAACGTGTTGTACAAACATAGTCTGAAGTTATTGGAGGCCTTAGGCATGTTGCTTTTAGATTTGACTTTGCTTGTGCTCAGACAAAATCAGGTTGGGAGCTCAAGAAGTTGACTTTATGATTAAATTAATCTTTATGAAAATAGACACTTAGCTTTTTGCCATTTCGACCAAAAATAGTAATAGTCCAGTGGATAAAGCTTCGAATTTGTGTGTAAACCTCTGATTATGTAAAGATTTGGAAGCAACATAGCTTGTAAGTGAGATTTGGAAGATAAGTGCTATGGGATTTGGTCTTGAGTCGAATGCAATAATGAGATCAAAGCATATTTTCTCTAAGGAAATCATTTGCCCAATCGAAGTAAGGCAAACTTGCTCGAAGGAAGCTTTCGCCTCAATCAAAGCTTGCACGCATGAGGCTCTTGCCTTGTGAATCGAAGCAAACCTTCAGGAGGCCATTTCTCTCTGAATCGAAGCATACCTGCAGGGGGTCATTGTCTTCTGAAATGAAGCATGCATGCAGGAGACTACTACCTTCTGAATCGAAGCATACCTGCAGGAGGATTCGAAGCAAGCTTAGAGGTGGATTAGAAGCATGCATGAAGGTAAGTGGATTGACACACGTATGAAGGTTGATTCGAAGCAGGTTAAAGGTGGACGTTGCCCTGTCCAAGCTTGCATGAAGGAGGCCTAAATTCCCAAACGAAGCTTGCATGCAGGAGGTCTCTAACTTGGTGAATCAAAGAAATCCTTCAGAAGGCCATTGCCTTCTGAAGGATGTTGTTTCAAAGGGAAACAAAACCCCAGTCAAAGCTAGTCATAAAGATAACCATTTATTCAATCGAAGCTTGTATGAAGATAGGCGTTGCCTGCCTTGTGGATCGAAGCTAGTTGCTTTGAAGGAATAATTTTTCCTTGTGGATCGAAGCGTGCAGAAGAAGGAGTTGCCTTACAGATCGAAGGAGGCACAAAGGATGTTATTGTCTTATCTAAGTAGTCTTGAAAGAGACTAAATTCCAAAAGAAACAAAGGAAATATAAGAAGGATTGAAGGAGACCAAATTCCAATTGAAGGCTTGTGAATCGAAGTAAACTTGTTTTTCTCCAATTTTGTCAAAAAGATTACTTTTATCTGCTTTGCCCTTGTGTAAACTTGATCTTTTGAAAATTCTTTGCAGAAAATGTCTTGAGAAAAGAGAGGAAAATTTTGGGGTACAACACCTGTGTTGAGGAATCAGATTTTCAATCTTACCTCCACAAAAGAGTTAAGCTCCATTGTCATAAACTTCGACACTTACTAAAACAGATGTCAGTCTATCTGTTTCTCTTTCCGTCTCATACTATGTTACTTCTCACTTTTATTCAACACTATGCTTGGATGTCATATTCCCCAGTGTAGCGTTTCTCTTTTCACTCTAGTTCCATTCCTGGATGTCATGTATTTTCACTCCAGTGCCATTCCTGGATGTCTATCTCTTTCCATTCCAGTGTCGTTCCTTGATGGCTGTCTCTTTTCACTCTAGTACCATTTCGGGATGTCTGTCTCTTTTCACTCCAGTTCCATTTCTGGATGTCATGTCTTTTCACTCTAGTGTCATTCTTGGATGTTTAACTCTTCTTCCTCGCTAGTGCTATTCCTGGATACCTTGTTTTTCTTTCATCCAAAGAAGGTTATTGGATATCGTGTTTCTTTCTTCTTTCGTCCAAAGCAGGTTATTTGATGTCGGCATATTCCCCTTCATTCAAAGCGGGTTATTGGATGGCTCGGTCTTTTCCATCCAGTGTCGTTCTTGGATAACTCTGATGTAGCTTCAAATTTGGTATCACTCGACATCTAATGTTATCCTAGATGTTTCTGATTGTATTTTTCAGAGAGTTTCTCCCTTCGTCTATAGCAGGTTATTAGATGTTTGTGGTCTTGCCTGTCCAGTGCCATTCCTGGATGACTCTGATATATCTTCAAATGTTTTTGATGTATTTTTCAGAGAGTTTATCGCCTCATTCAATGACATTATTGGATGTCGCTACTTACCTTTTCAGATTTTCTCCCTTCGTCTAAATCAGATTATTAGACGATGTGATCTTCCTTCATCCAAAGTAGGTTATTGGATGTCATGTTTTATCTTTCTATGGTTTATCTCCCTCTTCGCAAGTATTTTTGGTTACTCCTTGTCACCCTGACGGATATCCAGAATATCTTGTATTCCCTAGTGTGTCTTTCCACGTCATCTCAGTCAATCTACCACAAATTTCCAGTTTCGAGTCCTTTCCATATTACCACAAAGTATGTCTCATATAATTTCATATATATATATATATATATATATATATATATATATATATATATATATATATATATATATATATATATATATATATATATATATATATATATATATATATATATATATATATATATATATATATATATATATATATATATATATATATATATATATATATATATATATATATATATATATATATATATATATATATAAAGAGTCATGCATTCATCGCATTCTCGCCACCCTACATTCACCTCATACCCATTGCATCTCAAAGAAAAAATTTGGGTTCTTTGATATTTAACTATCTCCCACTACGATCATATGAAGTCTGATCATCTTCATATCATGTGGTTGAATATATTTAAATAGGGGCATCTATTGCACCCTAAATTTCGCCCTAAAAATTTCCAGTCGCGTTATCATATCATATTTTATTATTTGGTCACAATCATCAATAAACATCTTCACTCATCACATTTTACATCATCAATCGCATTTAAGTTGACCAAAAGTCAGTTTAAACCGATGTTCGCATTGTTTTGTTGTTGAAAAATACCTGACATTTCACTTCATGCATTTTTATCTCTTTACTCGCTTCTGGCATTGCATTAACTTGTTTATATGTCGATAATATTGATATTTTAGTTTTATGGACAGGTTGTTAAAAGCGATTTGACATTGTGCGGAAAATTAGCGAGAAAATATTTCAAGTTTTCACCTTTAATTGTTTGTTTTATGAATCTAGGTTTCGTGTAGATCATGACAGTGTGCTCACTTTATTTTTTCGGTACAGTTTGAAGTCTCGTTCTTAATCGTCAGCTCTTTGCAGTCGGGTATTTTTATTTTTATTTTATTTTGATTTTGACCATTTAAATGATTTTTTATAAATCTTTTGGATATGTAATTTATTTTATTGTGTTCATTTAATTTTTTGATTAAATAAGTGTCTACTTTTTATCGTTTTTGATCATTTTAGGTCTCCATTTTTTATTTAAAAAAATTAAAAGAAAAATATTTTAAATTGTATTTATTTTTATACTTTTAAGTTTGTATGTTAATTTTTTCAATAGGGGCTTTTTAGAGATTAAATAAATTAGCTAAACCTAATTTGTATTATAAATAGGTTGAGTTTAGTTATATTGAAGGAGGAGGAATCAAAATTGAAAACGGTAGAGTTCAAAACTTTCCTCTTCATCATTCATACAACCTCCCTTCATCTTCTCAACACCAAAAACCTTCAACCCATTTTTGTTATAAATCCCTTAAATATTCCATAATCCATTTCCACTGAATTTGTTTCTCCATTTAACATCCCTTCAACTACCTTGCGACAAACTCCCTCTATTCATATCATTCCACAGGTACCCATACAACTACGTTAACACCTCATTTCCTACAAACAATCTTCACCTTCGTAAACCAACACAAAATTCGACCTCTGCATCCAATACGCGATTAGATGAGTCTTCTCCTTTAAAAATGACGACTTATCTCTTCATTTAAAATCAACCAACAGATAATTCTTTTCTAGCTGAACTACGGCGCTCTGACTTTCCCATTTCACGAGTAAGTACGTAGGTATCATACCCCAAATTTTCCCCATCAAATTCAGTGATCATATTATTACTATGTTCTAAATTATAAATCATATAGTGTAAATCTGCTTATTTTTAAGTCTTATCCTGACGGGGATTTTAAAGCATAAGAATGGTGAACTATGGACCATCAATATCTGAGGACCCATTAATTTATTTTAGAGGCCCAATTAAATAAATAGAGGGGTGTCAAAATAAAAGGCTATTGCATCATTAGTAATCTGGTGGCCAATTAAAGGCCAATTTAGTATAATGAGAGGGGGTGTTATCTTTGTTTCGTTTTTAGATGGGCCCCATTTCAGTTTGTGGCCCAAGTAAGGATCGGAGGGTTGAGTTTTTTTACAAAGGCCCATGATACTCTTTCTTAGCTCATTAAGGGTTTGTGACTCATTTTGAAACCATTATGAAAGGGGTGTGATTAGAAAGTTGGAGGGCCCATTAGGGAAGCCTGTTTCAATAATAGTAGAGGAGGTTCTTATTTTTGCAGACTGGGCCAATAGATTTTATACAGACCATTAAATCACTAAAGGTCTTATTGTTTGACTTTATATAAGAAGGGAGGTGTGTTCTGGAAAGTACACAGAGGGATGTGTTTAGAAGCCCAATAGCTGAACAAGTGATAGGCCCATATTGGGTCATATTTTTTGAAGGCCCATTTTATTTTTAACCATAGTCCAATGTCGTTTTCACTGATTTTGTTATTTAATTATTATTGTTTTCATAATTATTATATCTATGCTATTATTATCCATTATTTATTTATACTAATTGTTATTTTCAAAATTGTAACACTCCATACAGATATGTATAAAATACTATGCAGGAAGGCTAAAAATAGTACAACGAAACATACATATAACTGGAAAAGACAAGAAATTAAAACTGAATACAATACAATACAATACAATATCAGAACGTATATAATAAGCTTGTCTTCAAGAATTGCACAGCAGAAAGATAACATCTTCAAAGGTCTTTTTGCCATCTGTTTGTCTGCAGTCTTCCAAACTGACCATCTAGCAATTCATCTACTTAAAACCTGTGCCTGAAAAATAATAAGAGGATTGGGGTGAGATTACTAAATCTCAAAGAGTCTCCCTATCTTAAGGGTTCTCTCAGTTCTATAGGGTACATGAAAATAAATAGATTCACCGAGAATCTGGGGTGCTCCTCATGGCTCGGTACAAACACACAACAAAGGTACACCATCATTGGGAGTCCCATAAATAACCAATAAGACAACAAGAAAACATTCTGCCCAAATCCCGATACAAAGACCACAGTGGTAAACAGTATACGGCACAAGCTCACGGTAGTAAACAGTATCTGGCACAAGGCGACAGTAGTAAACAGTATCTGGCACAAGGCCACGGTAGTAAATAGTATCCGACACAAGGTCACGATAGTAAACATTATCTGACATAAGGCCACAGTAATAAACAGTATCTGGCACAAGGTCACGATAGTAAACAGTGTATGGCACAAGGCCACGATATTAAACATTGTTTGGCACAAGGCCACTGTAGTAAACAGTGTACGGCACAAGGCCATGGTAGTAAACATTGTTCGGCACAAAGCCATGATAGTAAAAAGTGTATGGCCCGAGGCCAAGGTAGTAAATGTTATTCGGCACAAGGCCACGGTAGAACCAAATGTATCCAAAAGTCAGACCAGAATAACAGAAACATCATATAATGCACTTCATCGTAAACATGTTTTGGCGTACAGAAGGTCCAAGTATCATATCAGATAAACATACATATTGGAATCATACAGTAAACCACAAAGTATCAGACAAGGCACCCAGTTCCCGAACTCATAACAGATCTGCATTATAGGGAAAATCATATAGTTCTGTCAGGCCAAGTTCGCTAAATGAACTGGTAGTGAAGCCTTGATTCGCTAAGCGAGCTAGTGGCGAGCTCCAGTGAATAAAGTCAATAGCTTCAGCCAATTCAGAAAGGCACAATTTGCTATGCGAACCTCCAGCGAATGCCCATTGGGCTAAGCGAACTAGTAGCGAGTAATTCGTTAAATTATTTCCTTCATTTCTAGATCGTTGCTATGCAAACTCCGTAGAGAATGCTACTTCAATAAGCGAACACAATTCTCTAAGCGAACACAGAAGAACAAACCTTCTTGTTAACCAGATAGTTCGCTACACGAACACAGAGTTCGCTGAACGAACTTCACAGAGCAGAGAAAAATCAGAAAAACAGCAGTACGATCTTGGGTCCCATACCTCAAAATCTTCACATGCAAATGGCATTTAGTAACATACAAGTTATGCTCAGGATGCATGTACACATATTTACCAGAATAAAGTCAGAATTATGCATGAACATGGATTATTATGGACATTTAGCTCAAACTCTTCTTCCCAAATAATCCCCAAACATGTTTTCCCCGAGTCTCTAATTATGAGACTCACCTTGCATCAATTGGGGGTTAGAAGGATGAATATGTTGCCCTTGCACTCCCATCTTGACCATAATTTCACCTCCAAGCTCAATAATCATGCAACACCCTTTTCTCTATTTCCATCAAGAATCACCAATATTCAATTGCGTTTTTATCCATGCTCACAAACGTCCAGAATGAAAAGTTTATATGAAAAACGTATGGAATTTTGTAACTTTCCAAAAAGTCTGGAATCAGATCAAATAGAGTTACGAATAGAAAGTTCTTACAAGATTAGTGAGAGGTGTCCAAAGTGTGCGAAAATAGTTTTTGGAGATGTGATCTTCATTCTCTCTCCACTACTTCATCCCTTTCTTCATAAAATTATGACTTGGAATGGAGTAGGAATGTTGTCTCTACCAAACAACCCTTAAGACTACATGCAATTATGTTTAGTATCCAAAATTCCCTCCAACCATGCTCATATTAATAGTTTGATACTTAGTTTATTTCTAACTAATGCTTGAGTTCTTCATTAATATTTTCTTGATTCCATTAAGTCCACATAATAAAGATATACTACTTAGCCTTTATTCTCATGCTTAGAAAATTTAGGATGTTACATCCCCCCCCCCTTAAATACAATTCACCCTCGAATTCCTTTCGATCATTACTAGAACACACTTTCCAAACCTTTTTCCAATGAGGGGATGAAATGTTCCTTACATACTTCATATAGGAATTATTTTATTCAAGAAACACAGCTCTCAACTACGTTTGCGTCCTTAACATTCTTGACTGAAAGCCTTAGTCATTTCATAACATATTTCTTCTGATACTCCATCCAGACATACCTGAGAAATAATTCGTCCAAGGTTCCCGGCCTATACTTATTCACACCTTGTTTCATAGCTACGGGATTCCTGGAAATCCATTATATTCGGACATTCCTCATCCTCAATGTTTGCCAAGCTCATCCTTGCTCAACACATGCCTCTTGACTCCATACAGCACCCACAAATGTTTGTTGAACCCCTTGGTCCTAACTTTTAATTTACAGATGCTCAAATTGACTTGTTCCAAGTCTTCCTTCTTTCAGTCTTGATGGTAATACTACCACCGAGAACCATAAGAAGGTAAAATGTTTGCAACCACATTCTTGATATTTGACAACTTGACAGAACATTCTATCGACGAAGGGTGAATCCTGACGGTTAACCTGCGCTCATCAACAAAGTATCTATACACACTCCTAAGTGTATAAGACATAGCCACAAGAATTGACATCAAGAAAACATAACTGACATAAAGCAACAATAATCGGCACAAGCCCTAGGACAACATCCTCAAACTATCGGCACAAGGCCCATCACAACGGCAACAGCCAATCTATAGATTCGTACCCATGTATGAGGAGTCCAAAAGTAAGTTCACCCTGTTATGTAACGTACACATTCATATCCTCAATGAGTAACCAAGTGCATCACGTCAAGAGACTCTTACTAGCACACAAATGATGAAACAGATAAATCCTAAATGGAAGTGCATCCACGAGGAGTAAACGTGGTGGCATTGCCTACAAAATTTCCTCCCCACCTTACCAAGCACGCAATGTTAAAAACTACTTGTGGAATTCCACTTCTTGGACCCACACAAGCCCATTACAATGGTGACTCATATTTGAATGACATACAAAAACGACGATGAAATCACACAGCACATTGCATTGGTAAAAGCATAGATCAGTCACAAGTGAATCATTAATTGTCGGTCGGGTCTACTCCGATTCAGGCATGTGACACATAAAACCACATCGAGTCACAGAAGGAAACACATCCGAACATCCAAACAGAATGAATGGGAACACAATGTTCATACATTTGGCCAAGTCACGGTACCTGCTAGAGTCTTAAGTACACCCAACAAGGATTACTTCTCAAAGTTGAGAATTTACCATAATTCGGTCGCTAGTGGTTCTCTTAGTCCATTTAGGTCCATTGAACACAATTGGGTTACATGTTTCAATTCTAGAACGCCTAAAGTTACACTCACAAAATAGGGATACACCTTACTCTATTGACTTCCACATCGTACAATCGCTACGATTACACTATCAACTTTTTCCATAGTTCATTCTTAATCATCCAACTTCATGCTCTTAGTGTGACAACACCTCTACTAACTCA
Source organism: Vicia faba (assembly GCA_948472305.1). Classification (NCBI taxonomy): domain Eukaryota; kingdom Viridiplantae; phylum Streptophyta; class Magnoliopsida; order Fabales; family Fabaceae; genus Vicia; species Vicia faba. Next base: position 1,695,513,109 of record OX451737.1, on the reverse strand, counting down.
GGTGACTTAATTGATTCAATAATCCTTTCACGGTCACACTTAGTTCATGCAGTCGTCTATTGTCGTTCATAACGCCCCATATTTCCTTTAGGGTCCCTGACTAACCCTGCAAACCAATACAAGCCCTTTCAGTATGCTTTGTTCTCACTCACACGCTTTTCGGAAATTCCCCAGAATGTCACCCATCATAAACTACTCCAAGTCAAGCACACTTGAATGTGGAGTTCCTACAGAACAGACTACTGAAAAGGAGATGTATCCTATTAGAATATGTAGTATCAATGAATCCTTATAAGCCTCCTTCAACCATGTAGTCCCATACCTGCATAATCTCAGGATCCTCTCACTCTGATGCAAGATTCAGTTTCCCAGTTGAAGCTGCTAGGAGCGTCTCATAACCAAGCCTCGTTGTTTTCTGAAACTGTCACCAAACTGACTTTCTCGGGTGCATTCGCTAATGCGGCATTTATAATATCTAGAGCGCAACCACAATGCAAGGAATCACACTTTGTGCCTCAATATTTTCCTTTGAAATTTCTTGGTATCCCAGAGTCAATGCGTCTCTGCTTACCAAGACTGACATTGTTTCACTTTGGGAATCTACAGATACTCCTCTAGACACAACTTATATTGATCTAAAAGATCTCCACCCGTATCATATAGTCACGACTGACAGATATGTGGATGGATATCGAGTGAAGTCATTGTTCCACAAAACCTTATGATCCCACTCCTTAGGATGCCAAAACCTAAGAGTGTCACGCGTTTAGGATTTACTTACTCAGAAGACAACAAGCAGGGTATAAGTTTAGCTCGAACTACTATGCCATGCATGTACTTACTCGTACAGTGCATGCATAAGAAATTCTAAGGGTAATCCTCTCAGAAAGAAATACCATGGTTCCAAACAAACAATACAACTGCAGTTATCCCTCTGATGCTTCGGATAGACACTAGTTTCCATCCATCTAATTACCCAACACCAAGCATAGTTATATGTCCTCCCTCAGGGTTAAACAAATCATAACTAGAGAATACTTAAGTTTCAGTATCTCGCGTTTTCACTCACTCAACTTCGGCCTAGCATAGTTCTAGGGCTTATTCGCAGATTAGCAAGAACGAAGATAAAATGGTTCCTCCTCTAATCGGGTATCCAATATCTGCCCAATTAGAGATCGTTGATTCTAATTTTACCATAAATCCTTTACAGAGTAATCCACACAGTTCACGGCATACCAAAATGAGTCAAGGTGTAGTACTTCTTCCATCCAAGTACTTCTCACACCAGAGTAACCAAAATGTTCAATAAATCTAATCAAACTTTCAACAGTTCTTCCATCCTACCAGTTCTCTAATTATATCCGCCATTATCACCAGGGTTGAGTAGTGAATTCTACCGACTTTAAGCCCAGCTCTAACATAGAATTCCTTACTATGTTCTTCCTCAGGTGCTTTATGAATATCTTCCACCACTACAGAGACTTGAGAGAGTTTCACCTCCTCTGATCAATACCTTGGAAACTTTGGTTGTCTTGAACCTTACCACTACAGTCAGGTTGTCAACTATTCAGAGTCAAACGCTCCACTTATAAATAATAATCCCAACATTTCCTCTTACTCCTATGGTTTTCACCACTTCATCTCAAGTTGCTACGGACCTTACCCATCCTCGTGGTGGCTCCACCGTAATCCTATCCATCACATATGAAGTCAGTGAGGAGATCAGGATCAACGAATGAATACTATGATAGTAGAAATCAAGCTAGCAACACACACATGTGAGGGAGAAGAGAATTGCTATTGATATTTTATGGCAGGGATAAGGATCGACCTACTCTGATACCAACTGTAACACCCCGTATATATATATATATATATATATATATATATATATATATATATATATATATATATATATATATATATATATATATATATATATATATATATATATATATATATATATATATATATATATATATATATATATATATATATATATATATATATATATATATATATATATATATATATAGAGAGAGAGAGAGAGAGAGAATAATATGCAGGAATACTAAAAATGGTATAACGAAACATACATATAACTGGAAAAGACAAGAAATTAAAAACGAATATAATGTAATACAATATCAGAACGTATACAATAAGCTTATCTTCAAGAATTGCAGAGCAGAAAGATAATATCTTTAAAGGTCTTCCTGCCATATGTTCGTCTGCATTCTTCCAAACTGGCCATCTAGCAATTCATCTACTAAAACCATGTGCCTGGAAAATAATAAGAGGATTGGGGTGAGATTACTAAATCTTAGTGAGTCTTCCTATCTTAAGGGTTCTCTCAGTACTACAGGGTACATGCAAATAAACGGATTCACCGAGAATCTAGGGTGTCCCTCACGGCTCGCTACAAACATATAACAAAGGAACACCATCATTGGGAGTCCCATAACTAACCAATGAGGCAACAAGAAAACATTCGACTCAAAGCCCGGTATAAAGACCACAACAGTAAATAGTATCCAGCATAAGGCCACGGTAGTAAACAGTATCCGGCACAAGGTCATGGTAGTAAAAAATATCTGGGACAAGGCCACAGTAGTAAACAGTATTTGATACAAGGCCATAGTAGTAAACATTATCCGGCACAAGGCCACAGTAATAAACAGTGTCTGACACAAGGCCATGGTAGTAAACAGTGTACTGCACAAGGCCACGATAGTAAATGTTATTTGGTACAAGGCCACGGTAGTAAACATTGTACATACAATGCCATAGTAGTAAATGTTATTCGGCACAAGGCCACGATAGTAAATAGTGTACAGCACAAGGCCACAGTAGTAAACATTATTCGGCACAAGGCCACGATAGAACCAAATGTATTTAGAAGTCGGACCAGAATAGCGGAAACATCATATAATGCACTTCATCACAAACATGTTTTGGAGTACAGAAGGTCCATGAATCATATCAGATAAACATACATATTGGAATCATACCGTAAACCAAAGTGTATCAGACAAGGCACCCCATTCCCAAACTCGGAACATATCTGCACTACAAGGAAAATCATATAGTTCTGTCAGGCCAACTTCGCTAAGCGAATTGGTAACGAGGCCTCAATTCGCTAAGCGAGCTAGTGGAGAGCTCCAATGAATGAAGTCAGTAGCTTTAGCCAATTCAGAAAGGCACAGTTTTCTATGCGAACCTTCAGCTCGTGCCTGATTCACTAAGTGAACTAGTAACGAGTAATTCATTAAATTCTTTCCTTGATTTCCAGATCGTCGCTATGTGAACTCAGTAGTGAAAGCTACTTCGCTAAGCGAACGCATAAGAATAGACCTTCTTGTTAACCAGATAGTTCGCTATGCGAACACAGAGTTCGCTAAGCGAACTTCACATAGCGGAGAAAAATCAGAAAAATAGCAGTACGATCTTGGGTCCCATACCCCAAAATCTTCACATGCAAATGACATTTAGTAACATACATGTTATGTTTAAGATGCATGTACACATATTTACCATAATAGAGTCAGAATTATGCATGAACATGGATTATTATGGACATTTAGCTTAAACCCCACTTCCCAAATAATCCCCAAACATGTTTTCCCCAAGTCTCTAATTATGAGACTCACCTTGCACCAATTAGAGGTTAGAAGGATGAATATGTTGCCCTTGCACTCCCATCTTGACAATAATTTCACCTCCAAACTCAATAATCCCGTAACACCCTTTTCTCTATTTCCAGCAAGAATCACCAATCTTCAATTATGTTTTTCTCCATGCTCACAAACATCCAGAATGAAAAGTTCATATTCAAAACATATGGAATTTCGTAAGCTTTCTAAAAAGTCCAGAATCAGATTAAATGGAGTTACGAATAGAAAGTTCTTACCAGATTAGTGAGAGGTGTCCAAAGTGTGCGAAAATAGTTTTTGGAGATATGTTATTCATTCTCTCTCTCTCTCTCTCTCTCTCTCTCTCTCTCTCTATCTCTCTCTCTCTCTCTCCACTACTTCATCCATTTCTTCATAAAATTCTTACTTGGAATGGAGTAGGAATATTGTCTCTACCAAACAACCCTTAAGCATACATGCAATTATATTTAGTGTCCAAAATACCCTTCAACCATGCTCATATTACTAGTTTGACACTTAGTTTATTTCTAACTAATACTTGAGGTCTTCGTTAATATTTTCTTGATTCCATTAAGTCAACATAGTAAAGATATACTACTTAGCCTTTATTCTCATGCTTAGAGAATTTGGGATGTTACAAAAATTATTATTATCATTTAAACATTATTGTTATTTTATATATTATTTATTGTTGACCAAAGGTCCAAAAGGGTGTTAGAAACCCTAGATTCAGCAACGGTGCCGCTACTATCCCTTTCTTCTTCGTTAAAGCTCAAGGGACCAGAAAACATATTTGAAGCAAATCTCGTAATCAAATCAAATCTAGAAATTAAATATTTGTTTTATTTACTAAAAACGAGTTACAAAGCTTAACAGTCCATGTTCATTAATAGATTACAAACCCTAATCTAAATTACAAAGAGATCAAATCATATCCTAAGATTAATTCTAATTGAATCAATCACTAACCTATAATAACAAATCATCTGACTAATTTCCTAAATCAATCTCTAACTTAAACCTATAAATACCTAATTCTAAGACTAACTAGGGGAGAAAAATTTGCGAACAAAAGAAAAGAATGAGTAAAAGAGGAGAGATATGGGTTTCAATTTCTGAAACCCTAGATCTGTGTTGCACCACCATCGCCTTCAAGCTATCACCACTGCCACGCCATCATTTCACGCACCTGCAAAATGGGAAAAGAAGGAGAAAGAGATTAGAGGGGAGAATTTGAAAATCAGAAAAGGACTAGTACAAGAAGAATCACTGCAAGAGAGGTAATCTGATTCACTTATCTTAGGGTTATAATTGTTGAACCACTACGATTTGTGATAAATTTTGGGGTTTATGGAAAAATCTTAGGGTTAGGGTTCTTATTCTTAGGGTTCGTGTTCTTAGGGTTAAGGTTTAAAGGGTTTCTCCCTAGGGTTCAAAGGGTTTCTCCCTAGGGTTCTTAAGGTTTCTTAAATTATGGGTTTCTTATGGTGGTTTGGATGAATATTTAAAGATCCCGGTTGAGCTTAAACCGGGGACCTGAGGATGGGCGGTGGTTTTACAGTGACTAAGGGTGGAGCCGCCGGCGGAAGCGGTTTCTGGTAATCACACCCCAAATATTTTACTAACCAATTGGATTTACATCCCCCTGCGTTTTAAATAAAAATTAATTTATTTAATTTTATAGTTTCATTTATTTATTTGTTTGTTTATTTCTTATAATTTTTTATTTATTTATTATATTAACATATAATTTTGCATAATTAGTAAATAATTGTAATATTTTTTTAAAATATTTAACATTTTTTAAAAAAATCCATTTTTAAATACTAACCTTTCTATAATTACATTAAATATTTTTCTCATGAATTAAAACTTATTTTTTCTCATATTGCATCATATATTCAAAAACATATAACCAATCAAATACTAACTTTTTTACTAACATATAAAAATCAAGATATTTTCAAAAAGGATTGTGAATCTATTTTATATTAATTGTGAACTGTGTCTACGATTATGTTATTTTCAACCCATACTAGTTCAAGGATTAATTCAAAATACCTCCACAATCCATAAAAAAAAAAAATCAAACATTACGAACTACAAATTGGGACTCTAATTCCTCATAAGAGGATACGTAGGCATACAACTTAAAATCATGGTGAGTTCCCCAAACTAAAAAACTAAAACCCTATTCTTAAACCTTAAACCTAAACCCTAGTATCCTTGTGAACAAGGTAGATGAAGGATCCTAACACCTTCCCTTCGTCTAAAGTGAGTCAAGAACTTAGAATCTTTGTATCACCAATTAGGGTTATTCCGTTATATTCTCGTCTTAGGATAAAAATTAATGGTGGCGACTCCATATTTTTTGCCGGTTATTACAATAGGTACTAAGTCTCAAGACCCAATGCGAGCAAAAACAATAAAAAACATTTTCTTTTATTTGTAAATATTATTTCATTCATCTTATCCTTTTTAGCAAGTACACCTTTAGATAACACACTCATTGATTTAAAACAAACAAAGTGGATCTTGTGGAGTACCGTAGATGCTTAGGGTGCTAATATCTTCCCTCTGCATAACCGACCCTTGTACCTTGATCTCTTATCTTTTATTTAATTTTGGGTTTTGTTCGTTTTTTCCCCATTTCCATTTGGAAACAATAAAGTGCAGTGGCGACTTCATTGAGTGAGTTATGTCAATTAATGACTTAGTCTCAAATCTTTACCGCTACATCTTTTTTCGCATTATACACAGTGCGACAACTTGGTGACTTCACTGGGGACTCTTTCTTAAGTGGGTAAATCTTAGCTTTGTTTGTTTTCTCTTTATTCGTGTGTTTACCTATTTCCTTTGTTTGTTGTTTATTTATTGTATTTTATTGCTTTCCACTATTCTATATATAATGTTGTGCTGGATTTTCTAGTTTTTCAGGTTGGGTGAGTGTTACTTTGAGGTAAAAGGCCCAGTATCCAGGCAAACCCGTGATTCCGAGCTACCCTTTGACCTTACCTTGACCTAGACTTTACCCGTGAGTAGGTATGGTTTGTTCTTACAGGTACAAATGTTGATTCTTATGGTGTTTGGTTCTTTGGTTTTGGTGTCGAACCTTTGAACATGTGATTCTATTCTAGTGCAGTGTATTACATGACATTTCATATCATTTGCATTTGTTGTATCATGGTGTATAGATCCAGGTTGTCCAGGATATTATTCCCAATTATCTCTTTCTTCCAGTTGTTCGTCTACCATCAAGCTGATTCCTCGACACAAGTACGAAACTAGAGCTAACATCAGAAGAAGAATGGTAGACCAGAGTTTGGGATTTGATTAGAGAATTTTGTCCTTTAAATATACAAGTCTTATTATCAACAACAATCCACTGTCAGAGCATGATAAGTGAAGCTTCAGTCAGAGCTAGATTATCCTCCTAAAGCCAGTGTTTCATACAGGACATCTCATCTTTGTTGCTGATTAGTCACTAGGCCATGTTTCTTTTTGTTTGCATCTTCCCTTGTTTATGTTGAATTGTTGCTTTAAAATTTCGTTTGTACTTTCATGTTAATTTTAATGAAATGAGCATCACATTTATTTTGATTCAAATCTTTTACATTTACTGCTTTCAAAAAATATATCTCTTGTTTACTTTCTTTATCAAACCATTGTTTATGAAAATATTGGAGGGAGGATGATGAAAACGAAATACCCATAATTGTTGTTGGTATGCTTTCGAATAAAACTTTGTTGAGGATATACAAATATTGTTTCAATTCCGAAACATCGGAGAAATAAAGCAGTTGCTCGGACGACTGGACATGGCAGGCATAATGCTCAAGTGGTCGTTAGAACTCTTCGAGTTCAACATAAAGTACAAAGGCTAGAAATCCCTCAAGGCCCAAGTACTAGCTGACTTCGTGGCCGAAATGACTTCACTCGTATCCTCAGACAGGATGCGCAGGTGGACCATATTCATCGATGGAGCCTCCAATTTGACATGTAGCGTAGCATGTATCATCTTGGAGAATGATGAGGGAATTCTGATAGAAGTCTCCCTCATGATGTCCTTCCTGACCTCAAACAACCAATCCAAATACTGAGCATTCTTAGCAGGGTTGCGCTTTGCCGAAGACATAGGAGCCGAGGAGGTGAGAATCTTCACAGACTCCCAGCTCATGGAATCTCAAGTACGAGGAAAATATTAGGTCAAAAATGACCATCTCGTTGAGTATTGGACTCTGGTCCAAGAAAGAATGGAGAAGTTTAATCCTATAGATGTGCAACACGTTCCCCACGAACATAACACCCGGGCAAATATCCTGTCAAAACAGGCGAGCACAAAGAATAAAGGGGAAAACAAATCGATTATACAGGAAACCCTTCCTCGTCCGAGCATTGAAAAACACTCCTCTACTCTCGACGTATACGCCATATAGGAAGTGACTGCTAGATGACCCCAGTGTACAACTACCTCACGAAAGAAGAGTTACCAACCGATCAAAAAGAAGTTAGCATAGTCAGGTGGATAGCCTTCTTCTATGTTCAGGTCAAAGGCACGCTATACAGGATGGGATTTTCCATCACCCTCCTCAAATGTGTCGATAAGCATAAAGCAGCCCACGTCTTACGTGAAATCCACGAAGGAATCAACGAACAACGTTTGGGCGGGAAATGCCTTGCTAGGAAGGAGTTACGAGCAGGGTATTACTGGCCCACTATGCAGCATGATGCCAAAGAACATGTAAAGAAATGCGACAGATGCCAATGCCACAGAGACATCACTAGCACCTCCAAGCGAGCTCAAATATCTCTCTTTCCCCTGGCCCTTCGCCTGGTGGGGCTTAGACCTCCTCGCACTATTTGTTGTGGGAATGAAACAGAAAAAATATTTGATAGTGGTTATCGACTACTTCACAAAGTGGATAGAGGCTGAAGCGCTAGCCCGAATCACCGTGCAAAACATTCTCCGCTTCTACAAAAGAAACATCCTTGCTCGTTTCGGTATCCCGCAAGCGATTTTCACCGACAACGGGACGCAATTCACAGACAAAAACTTCCAGGAGTTCGTTTCCAAGTTGGGCACCACCCAACACTTTGCTTATGTTGAACACCCCCAGACAAACAGGCAAGCTGAGTACGCAAACAGGGTGATCCTACAAAGCCTTACCGTGTTCATGAGAAAATGGGGAACATAGCCTACTACATGGAAAACCTACAGAGGGAACAACTTTCTTGACCTTGGAAAACCGAAAAACTAAGGCAATATTACAGTTGAATCACTGAACAGTCGGCGTGTCTCATCAACACAACAAACACACATATGCCCGACCACACGTGCATGCCTAGGTACAAGTATGTCACTGGAAATTAAATGAAGAGGAAAGTTTCCACTCTTTTGATGAGAAGATCCTTAGCCCGACATGGATAACTCAAACGAGCTCCACCTTCGTCGTACCACGATGGTAGAACACCCAACTCGCAATGGGAAGTTTGCACCGCCGAACTCGGGTCCTCAAAATGAAACTTGAGTTCTGGCTCATGCCCGGTAATTGCCCTGGCCGTATGACCAATTTCCCCGCACTAGCGAACTCAAAAACTAACGAGCAAACCCCCATAAATCCTTAGTAAATACAAAAGCGTCTTAAATAGACAAGCATAAAAAATCATGCAAACATTCTAGATAATCAACAGATCGAGCATAAAATAAAGTGAAAAACACTTGAACAATGCAGATTAAAACAAAACGACCACCACGATCATAAAATTAAAAAGACGACCACCATGGTCGCAATTGTACAAAGTATTATCAAAGGGAGGCCCAAGGCCCCCAATAAAAAAGACGAACTCGTGGCCACAAGGACCACGATTGTTTAAAACTTACATAAAAAAAGGAGCAAAGCCTTCCGAACAAGTTATAACTAAATGGCATGTAGGCCGAAACAAAGTTTATCAAACACCAAGTTGAAGTCCCTCCGTATTTACACTGACCTCAAAAACATGCTCCGCATGAGAGGGCTCCCCGAACTCAACGTCCTCGTCAATCAAAAGGAACTTGAGGATTACTATCTTACCATCTGCCACATAGTAGTGGAGCCTCATTCCAGCCATGTTAAACTCGACGTTGGGATTCAGAACCTGGAGTTGCGCCACCACATTGTTAAAGCTCCCTACAACATTAACCACACAATATAAGGCCAGTTGGAGGTGATCAACCAAGTTGGCGCGGGTCTTCAGACCTTTGACCTCGTCTGGCTCATCCTCGACAGGAGCCAACTCATCCCTAAGAGAAGCCACCAACTCCTCAGAAGCTTTCTTCTCAAGCATAAAGGCATCGCGCTCCTAGATCATCTTTGCCAAACTCTGAATTTTCTTCTTTTGGGCAGTCTCCCTGGTAGCGCGTTCTTTCGCAGAAGTCCTCAGCTTGGCTTGTAGCTTCCTCATCTCGACATCCTAGGAAGTACCTCCCTCGGTATACATAACGACCATCTCCATAAACCTCATAACGAAACCAGCATCCTAAGCCAACGTCACCCTCTTGCTCGGACGATCTAGATCCTCTATCATGAGTGACTCAGCTCGGGGGAGGTGTAGGGAAGCCCCTTGAAGAAGGCCCTATTATACCAGCAAGGAGGCAGATCGAACTGCCCCTTCTTCTTATCTCCCGTCAGGTCTACTTTCCCATCCTAGTGTTTCCTTTTAAACCTCGAAGACACCTGCTGAGGAGAGAGAGCCATGACCACTAGACTAGTCGATGACGTGCCCAAACTTGAATATAGGGTCGTCCCTGTATCACCTGGTGAGGGTCTGGAAGACTTTTGTGCCATCTTCGAGCCTAGGAGAGCGTTCATAGCCATGTGCTCAGTAGTGGGATTCATCCTTCATGCACAAGAAAAATGGAGTTAGCAAGCAAAAATAAGGAAACAAACATACGAATAAGGTCAAAATAAAGAGCAAACTACCTTGGTACGCCACAGGGTCCTCGCTCTCGAGGAGCTCCTTAATAAGTATAAGACCAGGCTCTTAAAGAAAATTCTCATCCTCATCGGTTAACGACTTTCCCCCTTTGCCCATATGTTGAGCTAGGGGAATCTTTGCAACAAAGGCCTCCAGACGATCATAGCTGGCCTGGTCCTCTTCGCCCAACTGGCCCTTCTTCCATATATAATGGTTAGTTCCGTCATTATAATGTTTACTCAACCAATGAAAGAAAAACTTTGGCACTAGCTTCTCCACTGGATTCCCTTCCTCATTCAGGTGAGGTTTCCCGGTCTCGTCGACCAGTTGAACGCTCCTAAAGATGTTCAGCATGTACCTCGACTTAAAATCTCGAACAGACTCCAAGTAAGCCTTAAACAGCTTCCCATTCTCCTACTTGAGGGAGACCCATGTGAACCGACCACCATAAGCACCCCGTTAGAGGTGGAAGCAGTAGAAGAATATAGGAATAGTAGCCCCTATTTGTAGATGATCACACACAATCTCGAAAGCCCACAAAAAGTAAATCGAGTTAGGATGCAATTGTGAAGGAGCAAGGCGGAGATGCCGTAAAACGGCCACCTAGAGGTCACTAAAAGGAAGTCTAAAACCCATCTCCTGGAAGAGAATCTGGTACATAGAAAATGATATCATCCTCGAACTACGAACATGTTCGGTGATCTGGATTAGGGATATATACTGACCACTCCTCCTCGGCGCCCTCTACTTCCATCCTCGTGTCCACCTTGGTAAACACTTCATCTGGATGCTCGCAAAAATGGGAAACCCACTTTAAATGATAAGGCGTGACTCAAGCTAAGGGATCTACTCAAACCACGGGTGCATCTTAAGCAATAGGCGTATCCTAATCCACTTCGATCACCTCTGGCGAGACCTGATTGGGTTTGGGCATCCCCGAAGTGCTCCCTTCTGTCGACGAGCACTCGGAAAGACATAGTGAGTTGTCACTAGGTTCGGCCATAAACTCATCTTTCGTACCACTGTCCATTATACCAGAAAAGTAGAGGACAAAAGTGAATTCAACATCAGAATTAAATCCACCCTTCCACCACTAATCAAGTGAAAGGGCGCAATGAAACGAGGACCTTGTCCCCGACCAAAGCCCTCACTCAAACAACAAAGAAAATACACTCTCTTATAGGGCACGCCGGTGCCGAGCAAGAATGAGGATCCTCTGAACAGCTATCTCCCTAACACTGTTGGGTTGGGGTCGATCCTAGAGATTCATCGTCCCTCATGAAGATTATAGCATGAACCTAGAAATGGCCCCAATGTTGCCGGAGAGTTCATCACAAAACATTACCACCTACACTATGTTAAAATCATCTCTACCTAACGCGCAAAGGAACTACCGTCCTCAAGCAACAGAACATCCATCCACAACTAACACTCCATCGGGAACTCTCACATTGAGCTACTCCAAGCCCTAAACCACATGCATTTCTATGAAAAGAGGTGCAAAGTCTAGCCTATAAAAAAACAAATTCTACAGAAACAAGGGATAGTAGAGAAACTTACCAAATTATCGGAGGAGAAACGGCGGAATGAAAAAAATGCTTCAAAAAAAAACTCTATCGAGCAAAGATAAAGCAGTGTCGAGCAGAAGGAGAGCAAGCGAAAAAGTGCAAATGAAGCTCCTTCTCCGCTTTTTATAGAGCAGCCTAAGGACACGTGAGCGAGCACGTGCCTATGGAACCCTAAAGTGCACCATCATTACGCCCTATCCCCTAGGCTAGCTGTTGTACCCTAAAATTTGCTCATTTCTCAAGAATTTTCTCACAAGATCTCTTTTGGTTCAAGACTGCACAAGGATTGATCAGCTCAAGATACCTCCTCAAGCACTGATGACTCAAAACTAGGGTTTGAGTTTGCACAAGTACAATTGGACTTTTAATGCACCATATAGTTTCCATGGATCATATTGGGTTCTCAAGCATCAGGTCAAAGATGGAACTTATGAATCCTCGAAAGGAGGAAGAGGAAACTGTCAAAAGGGCAAAGCAGATAAAAAAGGTGTACAGTTATAGATAACCATGTCGAATTCAAAATCTGGTTCAGGATGTTCGAACCACATGACTGATCGAAAGGAGTGGTTGGCAGATTTTTGATAAGTCGAATAAGAGCAAGCTTGCTTCGATCCCCAAGCTTCGACTGTGCAATGGCTTCTTAGAGCAACCTGCTTTTATTCACTTTTAAACCCTTCGACACACATAGTTTCGACACTATGAATTATAATTCAACACGCCACCTAATTCATTGTGTCTAAACAATATATATTCATCATGGTTCTTAGCGTTCTAAATACTTCGACCTGCACTCCCTTTTTCATGATATCTGCAATTTGATTCTCATTTCTGCAATATTCCAAATTCATCTTCCCATCTGCTACCTGCTCTCGAAGATAATGGAACCTCATTTCGATGTGCTTGCTTCGACCATGTGCTATTGGGTTCTTCTCCATATTGATAGATGACATGTTTTCTATCTTCATGCTTGCTTCGATCCACAAGCTTCGACTGGGAAGTGGCTTCCTTCGAGCAACTTGCTTCGATCCATCTATAAACCCTTCGACACTATGGATTACAATTTAAAAAAAAAACTTCCTGATAATAGTTCATTACAAGAAGAAGGTAATGGCAACATAGTCTTTCAAATGAGTAATGAAGGAAAAGTTATGATTAAAGATGTGCTCTATGTACCTGGAATAAAGTGTAACTTGCTAAGTGTTGGACAACTAGTCGAAAAGAGTTTCTCAGTTGTCATGAAAGATGGAGTTTTGAGATTGTTCGACACCAAGAACAATTTAGTCTTAAAATATCTGTTGTCGAAAAACAAGACATTTAAGACAATGATCAATTCGAAAGAAGTTCAATGTTTGAAAACTGTTCGACCACAAGGATAGTTGGTTGTGGAATTTGAAGTTTGGACATTTGAACTTTCGACAACTTAATCAACTGATTACTCAAGATATGGTTACTGGTATTCCAAGTCTTAAGATGCCTGAAAAAACTTTGTGAAGTTTGTTTAGTAGGAAAGCAATCCATAAATTCTTTCGTTTCGACTATGCCAATGAGATCATCTTGCATACTCAAGGTGGTACATTCAAATGAATCTGGTCCATTCGAGGAACATACAATTGCTGGAAACAAATATTGTTTTGTCTGTTGATGGGTTTGGTTGAAAGTTGTGGATCTATGGGATCAAAATGAAAGCATGAAGTATTCGACATCTTTAAGAGATTCAAGATGCTTGTCGAAAACCAGAGTAAGAAAAAGATCAAAGTTCTACAGAGATTCAAGATCTTTGTAGAAGGAATCAAGTTGAAGACAAAATTTTGAAGAACATTGATCAAATCCATAGGCCATGCTACATAATCTTTCTTTGCAGGCCTCAATGCTTGTGTTTCACTCCATAATTAGTTATTTACACAATGAATTAAGCTCTTACCCAAGTATGTAAAGTATTGTCCAGGCCAATTTTCCCTTAATGGCACAAAGTTACCATTGTCATTTTAGAAAAGTAAGATTTATGCAAATTGTCAATGCATTGAGCCTTGTGACCTTTATCTCTAATTGTAAGCAATATCAAAAGCATGAATCAAGTCTCCTGCACCCAACAAACATCAGGCCATACTTGTACTTGAAATTTGGAACCATGAAAATCCATTCAACTTGATTTTTTCATTTTCAACTAAACCATAACATGATATCTCAAGATTCTGGTTACTACAAGATGTCAAACCTCTTCCCTATAAAAAGAGGCATTTTTTTAACATAAAGGAGGGGATTACCAGCCTTAGAACACTCCCAAAACTCTCAAAAACTCAGAACCTGCACACAAGCAAAAAACTTGGCACATCCTGACTTTACACACAAAATCTGAAATCCCTTCACGCGTTTTCTGGCCTTTTGATTCACTATGCTTCCATATACCACATAGAAACTATCCCAACCCTTAAACCACTTCTGTAACTCCTCCTTCCTCATCCACCATTTTCAAAATCCACCATTGCACTTGACTTGTCCAAAGCAGTTGGGCAAGCTACAAGACATTCTAACAATTGGAATAGCTTCAGGGAGGTCCAGGCAAGCTTAATCTATCATCAAACCATTTCTGGAAGTCGTATATAAGTCATTCGAGTTTCACTCTAAGAGGTAAGTTTTTCAAACTTGGAACTCTTCATTCAAGCATCATTTGTAGATACATTATGAAGAAAAGATGTAGATAACATGTCTAGGAAGCTGACTATATCCATAGTTTTGATTATCATTGCTTATACTCTGAGAATTTAATCTATGATCAGTTAGGTCTTGATTTTGGTATTGAACAAAATTCATGCTAACCTTCGACCCATAAATTTTGAAAATTATGTGGTTAGATTCGTATTTAAATTTTAGGCAGGTTTGATGTTTACATTTTTTTGATTTGGCTGAGAAATGAAGCTTTTAGAAGCTTAACAATGGAGTAAACATTCCTGCACGCGCAAGGAAGAAGAAACTAGGCATTGCAAACATTCAGAAACGAGTTCATTTTATATTTAATTGAAGTTATCTTTTGAACGGATGAAACAGACCACCCCAGTGATACAAACAACGCGCACTAAAGCCTTGCCATGTAGAAGGTCCTGGGTTCGAACCCCAGCGAGACCTTTTGTCATTTTTCCAAATTTTCTCACTTTTTTTTGTTTGCAGGAAGTGTTCCTGGGCCTCCATTGGCTAGGCCTTGACACTTCCATTTTCTGAACCCCCCTGACGTTAATGTTATATCTTTATTTCATTTTCTTTACTTTATTATTTTTATTATTATAATTATTTTTATTAATCAAAAACACCAAAAATATATATTTAAATTATTTAGTTTATTTTTATTTAACTTCTTACAATGAAAAAGACCAAAAACATTTTCCTATTTATTTTCTTTTCTTTAACTTAATCTTAATTTTTCTTTAGTTTAATTAAATTTCCTTTTAGTTAAATAGACCAAAATATTTCTTTAACAAAATCAAAACAAATTCATTTTCTTTTCATTCATGTCTTGTACATTATATTCCTTTCAATTCTTGTATATTATTCAAGTTTCAATATGGTTGTAATAGATAATTAGGTTTAATTTATTGCAATCCCCATTTGTAAATTTGTAAACCCCATTCCCAAAATTATGTAATAGCGTAGGACATTTATTTTCTGCAATTTATCGCTTTTCATATAAATGCTAGTAATTAGGGTTTGTATGGAAAGATAAAATCAATGCTTAGAAAATCTTAATCCAGGACAAAATCAAGCATGAAAAAATAAACACTTGCACACTTACACCTCTAGGGTTAAATCCACTTGTTACCTTGAGAAAATGGTCATGATATGCATGTGAGACATCTTAGCAAAAACAATCAATATCATAGTCCCCTGATGATGCTACGAATGTTGCCTTATAAATGATCTTAGTCCCTCAAGAGAAATGATAAGATATCTCACATCATTGTTATTCATGACTATACGATGACCCGCACCCGTCCCTTTACATCCAAAGATAAGGCTTCTTACCAATCAATGGTAAGATGGCAATATCAAAGGAAGGAAGAAATGAACAAAAGACTTTTGAGTAGGTAGAACGTTCTTAGTTTCTTGCTCACAATCCATCTTCAAAAAACAAATATCTTTTCAAACACACCAAACACTTTCAAAACATGAAATATCTTCAAAAAGTCCAAAACTTTGTATGCATTCTTATAGAGATGAGAATCATTACAAAGTTTTCCTAAACGAAGGCGCTTTTCAAAAATACTTTTGAAACACACCACAAACACACTTCAAACAAAGAAATTTCAAAAAAATGATCTAGAAAGCAGCTAAGAGCCCGTAGATAACTACGGATGAAAAGGGTGTTAACACCTTCCCTTTTCATAACCTACACCTAGAACTCAACAAAATATCTCAAAGGTCTTTCCTGTTCTTTTCACCATTTCCTTATTGGATAAAAGAAAAGTTGGTGGCAACTCTTGCTATCCGCAATAATTGTGATAAAATGTAAAACACCTAAGTCAGTTCTCCCACCGTATTACAGAACTGGAGACTCTGCTGGGGAAAACTTAAAAGTGGGGTTACCTTAGAGCTAGATTACATTTACTTGATTTCATTATTTGATTTGTTTGCTTTACATTTTATGGGTCCTTGTTTGGGTTTGTATTGATCCTCTACCTGGATCTGGGAACACCATTAGGTAAATAGCGAAGATTATGGAGACTTTACGGTGTATACCGATATGGTTGAAACAATAGCTATGTTAGTGTGACATATTTGTGGGTACCGGTGTCCCTTATGGAGAATTAAGGAGAATACGTGGCCGTTGAGTGATGTCATAAAGCACTTACGAACTTTAGAACATTTAATTAAACAACTTGGCCATTAGGAAGTAGTGAGATAGCTGGTTTTGGTGGAAAGCTGAAAATTGGTTGATACTCGATACTACGCTCATTGAGATCGGACTTTTGGGATATTTTGCCCACAAGAAAAGATTTATTGTGCTAAAAAAATTCCCAATGAAGAAATATCAGTGATATTGAGATTCCCTAGAACCCGATTACTTTCTAGGATAGGTTGAACCAACTAAACTTCAAGAGGGTATTTACCTATGAACCCCATGCAAGCCTAAACCTAAGGACTTGTTTGATTTGCTTGTATATGATTACTTGTACATAAGCATCATAACATCATACCATGGCATTTTCAATAACCGTTTTAAGGATCTCAAGGGCTTGTGATGCAGGGTCATGATGAACCAGACGTCTATCAAGGGGAAATAGGATTTATTCTCCTCTAACCAAACGCTCTAAAAGACCAAAGCACGGTGTTGTACCACAAAATTTTCCCTCTCATTTATCAAGTATTTTCTCACAAGATCTCCTTTGGTTCAAGACTGCACTAGGGTTGATCAGCTCAAGACACCTCCTTAAGCACTAATGACTGAAATTAGGGTTTGAGATTGCACAAGGATAATTGAACTTGCAATGCCTCATATGACTTTAATGTACCATTATGTACCCCCAAGATTACTCATGTCAAGTTTCAAGTCATGGATCACATTTTTGCTCAATCAATTAAGCAGTTGACCTAAAAATCAGTTGTATTGGGGAAAAGTCAATTGTGGGCAATTTACAGCCAAACTTCATAAGTTTTGATCCATATAAACATTATAAATTAATATGTATCATTTGATCAATTTTGGACCACAATTCCTCAAGAAATTTGACCAGATCATCAAAAGGGCAAAATGGTCAAAATTAGGGTTTTGACTAGGAAAGGGTAATTTCTGATTTTTGACCTAGAAAATGGTTAATTGGTTTGAGGAATGATCTCAATAGTTCAATTGCATCATTTTTAGCTAATGGAATGACTCAAAACATTGCTCAAGATCAATTGGATTGATAGTTGATTTTCAATCAACTAATCAAAAGCCAATTGTATACTGAAAAGTCAAACTTTGACTTTTTGGTCAAAATCAAGTGTCAAAGATCACAATTCATCAAAACATTTCAAAATATAAAACTTGTTCATCAAGAAATCAAAAAGTCAAGATTTCATTTTGAAAAGTTAAAGTTTCCAAACTTAGAAATTTTTCTAAGTGTTGAAAACTTCATGTTTTTTCACAACTTGGAGCCAGTTTTTCACCATGATGCAAGATGATTTAAAAGAAACTTTCAACATGAAAGTTGTAGATCTCCATGAGATCTTAAACTTTGCTTTAAAAAACTTCTCCTAGAAATTCTTGGATATCAAGTTATTAATCCATGAAGTCGTCGTCATTAAACTAAACACTTAGTGAAACTTTTGCCCTAGTTTAGGTAGGATTTTGACCTAACTTCATGGAAAATTTTCATATAGTTCCAAGGGAAATTTCCAAAAGTGATTTAAAGAGGGGTTGTAGAGCACACTAAAAGCTTTCTAAAATGTCCAAGAACTCCTTTATATCATTCTTGAGCAAGGAGAATCGAAGAGAGGGAGTTAGGGTTTCAAACTAAAATTATAGGTCATTTTCATGATGAACAAAAATGCAATTTCAATGTTAGGCTGCATAATCTTGCTTTGCAGGCCTTCTAAATTGTGTATCTATCCATCATTAATGGATTACACAAACTTTTAAGCTTTAATCCAAGTGGTTTAAGCTTTATCCAATCCATATTTCCATTAATGGAACAAAGTGAACACTTCCATTTTGGAAAAACAAGCTTTATGCACAAAGTCAATTCTTGAGCCTCCAACTTGTTCCCTCTAATCACACTCCATCTACAAAGTCATAAGCAAGTGTGTTTAAAGCATAAACACTCTGTCTTAGCAAGTACACAAGGCTTTGAAACTTGGATTTCTCAAAAATCACATGTTATGCTTAAACTTGTGATTTTGAATTCTGATCAACAACAAGCTTCCAAACTTGTTGCTTATAAATAGAGGCACTATTTGTGAGCTAGAACACGAGCTGAAGCACCCTGAAACACACCAAAACTCTCTCAAATCAGAAATTGCCCAAAAACTCCATTGTTGCACAGTTTCTGACCTTGAACACCAAACTCATATTTCCCTCGTGCATTTCTTGGCTATTTGGTTCCTTAAGCTTCTTCACATTAAATAATACTCATCCCCATCCTCATTCTAGAACTGTAACACCATTTACCATAACCTCCATAATCAAAAAACAAAGTATACACATTGACTTCTCCAAGCTATTCCAGCCATCCATTGCTCAAGTTAACCATTGCATTAGCTTCCTGGGAACTTGAGGAAGCTAACCTGATCATTGCATCACCTTGACTCAAGCTCATTTTCATTTCACGATTTCCAGTTTTGAGGTAAGTTTACCTAACTTGGAACTCTTCATACAAGCATCATTAATGGTTTATTTGTGAATAAGAAATGTAGATATCATTGTCCTAAAGCTAACCATGTCCTTAGATTTAATTATTGTTGCTTGTGTAGTTAGAATTTTGAATCTGAACTTCTGAAAATATTTAGGTCAGGATTTGGTACCATTAGAAATTCATGCTCATTTTTTAGAATTAGCTTAAGTTATTTACATATTCAGAATCGAGAGAAAATTTCTAACAAGTTTGATGTTGGAAGTTTTTGAATGATTGAGAAATGGTGAAGATACGGGTGGTATGGCTGGAGGATGAAGATGAAGTGTATTCAGGACTTGTTTTATATTATATATTTATCATTTCGGTTATATTAACGGATGTATAGCCACCCTAGTGGTAAGGCAGCGCGCTGGTAATCAAGAGGTCATGGGTTCAAACCTCAACGCGTTGCCTTTTGCATTTTTCCACCTTTTTTGTCATTTCTCCATCCAGCGCGCTTGGGCTTTCCCCTCCTGGGCTTTGCATTTTTACTCACTAATCCGCCCTCCCCTGTTTGCTCATACCACACAACCCATATTTTTTTTTATTTTCTGATTTCCAAACAAAAACATCAATTGGGCCAGGTTCAAAAACTGTTTTTTTCTAACAAACCTCTAAAATTCAATTTTTACCTCCCTGACTTATTTATTTTTATTTTATTTTTATTTCATCTATTATTATTATTATTATTTTCATTAATAAAAAATATCCAAAAAAATATTTACATTATTATTTCTATTTATTTAGTTTGTTTTTTCATAAAACTAAAAGAACAAAAACATTTTCTTTAATAAATTAATTTCTCTTTTTTTAAATACTTAGATAATAAATTTTAATTTTAATTATATTATTTTCTTGTAAATTAAAATCAATTTAGAATTTAGGACTTTTTTATTTTTATTTACTAAATTAATTAAATTCACAAAAAACCCTAAAAAACTTATTTTCTTTAAATTAATTTATTTTACTAACTTAATCTTAATTTTCTTATTTTTAGTTAATTATTTTATTTTAATCAATTAAGTCAAAACCCCTTTTTCATGAAAACCCAACAAAAATCACATTTCTTTTTTCATTTTATATTCTTGCATTTTTATCTTCATTTTTATACATTTATTCAAATTCAATATGGTTGTAATAATTATTTAGATTTAAATTCTTGCAATTCCCCATTTGTAATTTGTACACCCCCTCCCCTAAATGATGTAATAGCGTAGTAATATTAAATTTCCATAATTTATTGCTTTATATACAAATGCTAGTAATTAGGGTTTTGTATGGAAAGATTAAAACCAACAAGTAGCAAACCCTAATCAAGACAAAACAAACATGTAAATCAATACACTTGCACACATACACCTCTAGGGTAAACCCAATTTGTTATCTTACAAAATGGTCATATTATGCATGTGAGGTATCTTAGCAAAAACAAGCAAAAATACAAGATCATAGTCCCTCGATGACGCTATCCATATTGCCTTTCAAAATGATTTTAGTCCCTAAAGAAAAATGCTAAGATATCTTACAACATTGCTAATCATGGTTATACGATGACCCACGCCCGTCCCTTTTACATCCAAAGATAGGGTTACTTACCAAATCAATGGTAAGATAACAATGTCAAAGGAAAAAGGAAATGAACATGAAATACTTTTGAGTAGGTAGAATGTTCCTAGTTACTTGCTCAATTTCAAAACAAAAACATCCTTGCCATTTTCAAAACAAACACCAACACTTTCAAAAACAACTTTCAAACTTGAAAACATTTTCAAAAGATCTACACTTTGTATACATTCTTACAAATGAGAATCATTACAAAGTTTGCCTAAACATTGGCACCTTTTCAAAATACTTTCAAGAAACGCACAAAGCATATTTTCAAACAAAAGCAAGTGATCTAGCAAGTAACTAAGAGCCCATGGAAAACCATGGATGAAAAGGGTGATAATACCTTTCCTTTTCATAATCTACCCCCCGAACTCAAGACAATATCTCAAAGGTCTTTCCTGTTCTTTTCAGCCTTTCCTTTTGAACAAAAGAAAAGTCGGTGGCGACTCTTGCTAACCGCAACATTTGCGATCAAATGCAAAACAACCAACTCAGTTCTCCCACCGCGTTACAGAACTGGCGACTCTGCTGGGGAAAATACTTAAAAGTGGGGTTACCTTAGGGATAGATCACATTTATTTGCTTTCCTTGTTTGACTTGCATGCTTTACATTATGGTTCCTTGTTTGGGTTTGCTTTAATCCTACACCCGGATTTGGGGTACCTTTCTTAGGTAAGTAGCAATAAACTGTGAGGGAATTATGCGGGGTATACCGACACGGTTGAAACAATAGCTACGTTGGTGCGATACTTTGGTGTGTAGCGGTAGCCCTTGAGTAATAAAGGAGAATATGGGGCCACTGCGTGGTGTCATAAAGCATCAACTGACTTTAGCACCTTAATTGACCAACTTGGCTTTTATGACGTAGTGAGATAGCTGTCTTTGGTGTAAACCCAAAGTCGTTTGATACTCGATACTACACTCATTGAGGTTTGACCCTTGAATTTTGTATGGTGGCAAGTCAATTGCCTATCAGAATGAGAATTGGGGGAAAGACCAATGATATTGAGATCCCTTAGAACCCGGTTACTATATTTAGGACAGGCTGAACCAACCCAACTTCAAGAGGGTATCACCTTAAAATCCATGCAAGCCTTAAACCTAAGGTCTTTGTGTGAGTTGCTTGTGCTTGCTATATCTGCTATATCTGAGCATAATCATGACATCATAACTTAGCATGTCATACTAACCATTTCAAGGATTATTAGGGTTTATTTTTGTCTTGTTTTGTAGGACATGGCTCTCGCCCGTAGATTCACTATCCAAGTCAGTCTGGTAAAAGTACCTCCTCAACTTAAGGATTTGGCATCAAGGGTTACCGAAAGCTCTCCATTCACAGAAAGACATGGTAGGCTTCTCAGCTTGGTCACTTCAAACCCTTATGAAGAAATGTTAAAGGTGCTCTTTCAGTTCTTTGACCTTCTCCATCACTGCTTCACTTTCACGGATTACCAGTTAGTGCCTACTATGGAGAAGCTTTCTCTACTGTTGGGGTGCCTATCCTTAATGAGGTACCTTTCAACGGTATGGAAAGAGACCCTAAACCTGATGATATTGCCAAAGCTCTATCCTTGCAACGGTCTGATGTAGTAGCAAATTGGGAAACCAGGAGAGGTGTCAAAGGTTTTTTGGCTAAGTTCTTGTTCGAGAAAGCTCATAATTTCTGGGATACCTTGGACTTACAAGCTTTTGAAGAGGTGTTATCCCTTCTCATCTATGGGTTGGTACTGTTTCCTAATCCAGACCATCTCATAGATGTGAATGCAGTTAATATTTTTTGGTCACGTAATCCAGTACCTACTCTGTTTGGAGATATCATACATTTGTTGCATACTCGCACTATAAAGAGGAGAGGAACCCTTCTATGTTGCACACCTCTTTTGGCTAGGTGGTTTATTTCTCACCTACCCTGATCCGTCTTGAAGAATAAACAAGGTTTGAGATGGTCCCAAAGGTTAATGACTCTTACACATTCAGGCATTCATTGGTGTCCCCGATCCTCGGAGAATGTTACCATCATTCATCGATGCGGAGAATTCCCTAATGTTCCTCTCTTAGGAATTAAGGGAGGAATCACTTACAATCCTTGTTTAGCACTACGACAGTTTGGATATGCAAGAAGGGATGGTCCTCATGATGCACTTATTTAAGGAATCATCTTCGACTACGAGAATGATGCTCAGGATTACCGCAAAAGGTTCATGAGAGCTTAGGGAATGGTACATAGAGTTGATTGCAAGACATTGGGGCATAAGAATTCCATCCCTCTTGAGCCTTATCTCAAATGGGTATGAGCTCGTGCTCAAAGTCTTATGATACCTTATCCCTCTATTCTCCCAGTTATCATAGAGCCTGTTGTGGAAGGAGATGTCCCATACACTATCATTCATCCTAACATGCCCACCTCTCTCGAAGACTTACAAAGGTATTAGATACATATTAAGGGGGAGAGAGACACTTTTGAGGCCCAATTCTATGCCAGTAAGAAGAAGGTTCTGGAACTCACCAGGCAGCTTCATGAGGAGCGGAGTCTGAACGCCTACATTGCACCAAAGAGGATGCGCTCAACTTTTTTGTCTTAGTTTTTTGTATTTTCATTTCTTTCATTATAAGCCCAAAGAGGCATGATGTACTCAAAATTTGATTTATTAATATGACGTGTGTTCTTTTTGTCTAAAGCAAATTTAAATCTCTAAATTCCTTGAAACCATTGCATATGCATCTTCATTCATCATAACATAAGCAGGTTTCTTACCATATGTCTCCTTATCTTTCTACTGTTTATTTCAGTAAGATGGATCTTGAGCAGACAGTGAAATACCTCCAGACGCAGAATGCTCAGTTTCAATAGATGTTCTTGACTCTAGCCAAAGGACAAGAAGATTTGAAAACTTTTTGATCGAAGAAAAGAAGAAGAAAGCAAAGAAAGCAACGGGTGTTCTGAATCTAGGAAGAAGGTTCCCAGAGCCATCCAGACGGGCCCTAGACTTTGCAACATCATCTGGTGAAAAGGATAATCAAGAAGGGAAAGGAAAGGAAGTGACTGCTTAGCCAGAATCTGAAGAGGAAGAAGAAGAAGATTACTCTGAAGAGTAGTATCCTCCGGCTGACGACAAATACAAACATCTGGAAGAGAGTCTAAGTGCAATGGAGATTCAAAAAGTTCTCGGGCTGGACTTTGAGGAGTTGGGTTTGGTGTCTGGGATTGTTACTCCACCAAAGTTCAAGGCGTCAATATTTTCTAAGTACGACGGGGTTTCGAGTCCCAAGATGCATCTCCAATATTATGTGAGGAATATACAGCCTCACACTGCTGATAGAGATTTATGGGTCCACTTCTTTCAAGACATTCTATCTGGGACTCAGCTAGATTGGTTCTATCAACTGAAAAGGGCCAATATCCATAATTGGGAAGACATTGCCGCTGCTTTTTATAAATAGTATCAGTATAACACAGACCTTGCTCCCACCCGTACTCAACTCTAGATTATGGCTATGGTTTTAAGTGAGGGTTTCATAGACTACGCTCAGAAATGGAGGGACCTAGCAGGAAGAGTCCAGCCTCCCCTGTCTAAAAGGGAACTAGTGTATATGTTTCTAGGGAACTTGTTTGGTCCATTTTTCAATCATCTAATTGGAAGCTCCTCAGCAAGCTTCACTAAATTAATCTTGACCGGGGAAAGAGTGGAAGTTGGGATTAAGAGTGGAAAGATCCAAAAAGACGCATCATCCAATGCCATGAGAAACCCATTTATTGGGAAGAAAGAAGTTGGTGTTGTGTATCCTCAAAGGAATCAATACAGAATTGAACGCCATCCAACGGTAGGGGCCGTCATGATCCCTAAGCCTGCACGTACTCAACAAAGGAGCAACCATCCTAGAACAGAAAGACCAGTAAGACAATTTACCCGGATAAATATGACACTGTCTCAAGTCCTGCCATATTTGTTGGTAACTTTGAAGGAAGCCCCGAAGAATCCCAATACAACCTCTCCTCATTACCACCCTAATGCTCGTTGTGCTTACCATTCAGAAAGTCCAGGCCATGATACCAATAACTGTTGGGCTTTGAAAAACAAAGTACAAGACCTTCTCGAAGCAAAAGAAATTGAATTTGATGCTCCCGAGATCCCAAATGTTATCACCTCTCTTATGCCCAAGCATGGTCGTGAGGTTAACGTTGTTGAAGATGATATGTTTGTTACTGTTGTTGATGAACTTGTTACTCCTCTCCTGACTGTCAAGAAGAACCTGTTGAAAGTCGGTTTATTTCTGGGCTATGACGAAAGCTGCCACCTCTGTTTATCCCTACCAACTGGTTGTCATTTACTGAAAGCAGGTGTCCAACGCCTAATAGATGACAAAGAGATTTTGTTTGAGAAGACTCCTGTTTCAACCATTTCTTATAATGATGTTTCAATAGTAACCATTTCCGCCAATCCTTACAGGGTCTCCACCAAAAGACCCGTTAGGATTACATTTGTTCCTAAAGTGGCTCTGCTGATAATTACTATGCTAGGGCCGGTCCCATACTCATTAGATAAAACTGTCCCATGGAACTATGGAGGCGACGTCTACTATCACAGCGTCAAGAAAGATTGGCTAGTTAATGAAGACTCGATTTTTTAGAAGGTTGACCCCGACATTGGAAACATTGCGGGAACCAGCAAGATAACCCGAAATGGCAGAGTATTCTCTCCTGAGATTGTTCCTCCAAAAACTATTACAGGTCCCGTGATCATCCCTGTTTCTGTTCCTATTGATACTACTACTACAGTTCCTGTGGATACCCCTACTGACACCCTTACTGACGATTCAACTGAGACTCGGGGAAAAGGCATTTTGGTTGAGCTTGTCCGGATGAAGGCGCAATCAGTATCTATCCTGGAAGCCTCAAAAAAGGAGATGGAATAAATTCTGAAAATTATAAAGAGAAGCGACTACAACATGGTCGAACAGCTAGGGCAGACGCCATCAAAGATTTTTATGCTAGATTTACTGTTGTGTTTCGAGGCTCATGCGAAGTCCTTGGTAAATTTTTTTAAAACTGCCCATGTGCCACAGGAAACCTCTGTTGATCAATTCTAAGACTGTGTGGCCAGTTTAACAGCTGACAATGGCTTAGGCTTTTCTGATGTTGACCTGGAACCTAGAGGGAGGAAACATAACGAGGCGTTGCATGTCTCTGTCGAATGCAGGGGCACAACTTTGGCTCATGTTCTGGTTGATATTGGCTCGTCTTTAAATGTGCTGCCTAAGAAGGCTTTAGATAGACTAGACTGAAGTTCTGACTTTAAAACCCAGAAATATAGTGGTAAAGGCCTTCGACGGATCAAAGAGGATGGTGCATGGGGAGGTGGACATCCTCATAAATGTTGGAACTCAAACCTTTGATTTAACTTTCTACGTGATGGACATTTTCCCTTCACATTCCTGTTTATTAGGCCGACCTTAGATTCATGACGCTGGTGCCGTCACCTCTACATTACATCAGATGCTGAAAAATACCCAACCAAAGGGAAAATCATTACTGTCCATGGAGAAGGGGAATATATGGTCAGTCACTTAAACTCCTTCAGATATGTGGAATTGGATGGTGAATTCATTGAAACTCTGTTTCAGCATTTTGAGGAAGTCCCACAGACAGTGGCAGCTACCAAGACTGTTTCCCAAGTCCCGAAGATTACAAGACCCCCGCTAAAGATGTCTTCTCTGAAAGATGCCAAGGCAGTGATCAAAGAAGGTGGGTGTACTATTTGGGGCCAACTCTCGGATATCCCTTACAAATCTGACAAATTTGGTTTGGGTTTCACTTCAGGAGCCCAGAAAGTTGTTCGTCACGCTCGTGCCAGGGGACCACCTTTGAGGATCAGCAACCATGGACTCAACACAGTGGAGGATAGTGATGACGACTGTGACCTGGAAGAATGGATTTTCCCGACTATCAACGGAGGACTCACCAACTGGGAAGCTAAAGATTTTTTCCCAATTACTTTTATCCAACAGTAATTGTCTTTAAATTTCTATCGGACTTGTAACAATTAAACAATTCAGACTTTTTAAACCTTGTGTCTTACCCGAGGCACAACGGTCCATTTGTAAGGGTTGTTACCTCATTTTCATATGTCATCAATGAATCATGGACGTTTTTGCATGCAAACTTTGTGCTCTTTGTCTTTCTTTTTCTACATTTTTTTTCAAAGATAGCTATACTCTTACACACACTCACATTAAAAATTGCAGGTCTACATCCACTCAGGATCCCATGGGTAACAATTCTGTTATGGCCTATTGTGACTTTGAAAACCTAATCTACCAAGTCGGAGACGAAGGTGAGGAAGATTGTGAAGTTCCAGGGGAACTAGCCAGGTTACTACAACAGGAAGAGAGGATCATACAGCCCCATGAAGAACCAGTGGACACAATTAACCTAGGTACCAAAGAGGATAAGAAAGAAGTCAAGGTGGGTGCCAATCTGGAACCCAGTGTCAAGAAGTGTCTAACGTAGTTGCTACATGATTATGTTGAGGTCTTTGCCTGGTCGTACGAAGACATGCTAGAACTTGATGTTGATATCGTGGTCCATCGTCTATCAATAAAAGAAGATTGCCCTCCGGTAAAACAGAAATTATGTCGCATGCGGCCAGACGTGTCAGAGAAGATCAAGGCTGAAGTCATGAAACAATTCAACACTGGATTCTTATCTGTTACCTCCTATCCACAATGGGTCGCCCATATTGTTCCAGTTCCTAAAAAGGACGACAAAGTACGAATGTGTGTGGACTACAGATATTTGAATAGGGAAAGCCCCAAGGATGATTTCTCGCTTCCCCGTATTGACATTCTGGTTGACAATATTGCATAGCATAAAGTGTTCTCATTTATGGACGGTTTCTTAGGCTACAACCAAATCAAAATGGCACCTGAGGACATGGAAAAAATGACCTTCGTCACACAGTGGGGCATATTCTGTTACAAGGTTATTCCATTCGGGTTGAAGAACGTTAGGGAAACTTATCAGCGTGCCATGGTAGCTCTATTTCATGACATGATCCATCACGAAATAGAAGTCTATGTGGATGACATGATATCCAGATCTCAAACTGAAGAGGAACATCTCTACCATTTGCAGAAACTATTTGAGAGACTAAATAAATACAAGCTGAGGTTGAACCCGAATAAATGCACATTTGGGGTGAGGTCCGGTAAACTCCTAGGCTTCATCATCAGCGATAAAGGTATCAAAGTGGACCCTGCCAAGGTAAAAGAAATACAAGAAATGTCTGATCCTCGTACTGAAAAGGAATTTAGAGGATTCTTAGGACGGCTAAACTACATTTCCAGATTCATTTCTCACTTAATCGCTACTTGTGAACCAATCTTCAAATTACTGAAGAAAGATCAAGTAGTCAATTGGAATGATGAGTTCCAAGATGCCTTCGATAAGATCAAAGAGTACCTTCAAAAGCCTCCTGTTTTTATGCCTCCAGTCGAGGGAAGACCTTTGATCATGTATGTAACTGTCTTGGAAAATTCAATGGGGTGTGTGTTGGGGCAGCATGACGAGTCTGGCCGAAAAGGGCATGTTATTTATCACCTGAGCAAAAAGTTTACCGACTCTGAAACAAGATATTCACTGCTCGAGAAAACTTTTTACGCTCTGGCATGGGCTGCTCGCCGGCTAAGACAGTATATGCTAACCCATACTACCTTATTGATATCGAAGATGGATCCAATAAAATACATATCCAGAAGCCTACCCTCTCTGGGAGAATAGAAAGATGGCAGATGATCCTGACAGAATATGACATTCAGTACACTACCCAAAGAGCAATAAAGGGGAGTGTGTTAGTCGATCCCCTTGCTCATCAGGTTGTGGGTGACTACCATTCCATGAAATTAGAATTCCCAAATGAAGACATCATGATGGTGAAAAACTGTGAAGAACTCAGACCATATGACGGACCTGAACAAGGATCCCGATGGACATTGGTTTTTGATGGGGCATCCAACGCACTCGGAAATGGAATAGGTGTTGTAATCATATCCCCAGAAGGATGTCATACTCCCTTCACCGCAAGACTTTGTTTCAACTGTACCAATAACATGGCAGAATACGAAGCGTGTGTTTTTGGTCTCAAAGCTGCCATAG
Source organism: Vicia faba (assembly GCA_948472305.1). NCBI lineage: Eukaryota > Viridiplantae > Streptophyta > Magnoliopsida > Fabales > Fabaceae > Vicia > Vicia faba. The sequence goes on along the minus strand of OX451737.1, from coordinate 1,695,483,813 downwards.
ATTTAGGAATCAAGTCTTTAAGTGTATTTGGAGATTCAGCCTTGGTCGTCAGTCAGATCAAAGGAGAATGGGACACTAAGCACCCCAACCTCATACCCTACAAAGAACATGTGTTGACATTAATCCCACATTTTGAGGAGATTACCTTCAAGCATTTCCCGCGAGAAGAAAATCAACTAGCGGACGCGCTAGCCACCATGTCATTCATGTTTAAACTCAAGTGGGGTAACGAGGCTCCCCAGATAACCATTGAACGGATGGATCAACCAGCTTACTGTCACGAGATCGATACTGAAGAAGTAGTGGACCAGCCTTGGTTCCATGAAGTTAAGAGGTATCTGGAGGCTCAAGAGTATCCGGAAGGAGCTTCGGTCAATGATAAGATGTTCTTGAGAAGATTCTCTGCTAAGTTCTTCATCAGTAATGACATTCTCTACAAACGCAACCACGACTTTGTTTTGCTTCGTTGTGTAGACAAGGTTGAGGAAGAAAAGATCATGGCTGATCTACATGAGGGCACTTTTGGCACCCATTCTAGTGGGCATACGATGGCTAAGAAGATGCTACGGGCAGGGTATTATTGGTCTACCAAGGAAGCAAATTGCTATAAGCATTCACAAACCTGTCACAAGTGTCAGATCTACGCTGACAAAGTATATGTGCCTCTAGTTCCTTTAAACTTCCTGACTGCTCCTTGGCCATTTGCAATGTGGGGCATCGATATGATTGGAGAAATCAAACATATGGCTTCTAATGGACAATGCTTCATCTTGGTGGCCATTGACTATTTCACGAAGTGGGTTAAGGCAACTTCTTTCGCTTCCGTTACCAAGAATGTTGTGGACCATTTCATCAAACAGAATCTCATCTGTCTGTAGGGTATCCCAGAGAGAATCATCACAGACAATGGTATGAATCTCAACAATACCATGATCACCACACTATGCGTGCAATTTAAGATCCAACACCATAATTCTTCCCCTTACGGGACAAAGATGAATGGCGTTGTCGAAGCCGCAAATAAGAACATCAAAAAGATCATATAAAAAATGACAGTAACCTACAAGGACTGGCATGAGATGCTACCATTCACTCTCCACGGTTACCGTACCACGGTGCGCACATCAACAGGGGCAACTCCCTCCTCCTTGGTATACGGCATGGAAGTTGTTCTACCAATTGAAGTCCAAATACCTTCTTTGAGAATCATAAAGGATGCAAGGATGAGCGAAGGCGATTGGATCCAAACTCGACTTGACCAGTTGAACCTAATTGATGAGAAGAGGCTTACGGCTATCTGTCATGGATAGATGTACCAAAAACGTATGATTAAAGCTTTTAACAAAAAGGCCAGCCGTTGGGTATATCAGGTTGGTGACTTGGTAATCAAGTGTATCATATTACCACAAGGTGATCCCAGGGGGAATGGACTCTTACATACGAAGGGCCGTTTGTGATCAAAGGCATATTCTCTGGTGGGGCAATGATCTTAACCACTATGGATGGCGACGACCTTCCACACCCTCTGAACATGGACATAGTCAAAAGATACTACGCCTAAGAGACCCGCTAGGTTGAAACACCTAGGCAAAACAAGGTCATCCCGACGAACCACAAAGGTTCGGGCAAAAATTAGGGATAAAATATATTAAAAAAATTATACACCCGGCAAGCTGAAAACCTGAAAAGGCGGTTTGGGCAAAAAAGGGTATCCCGATGGATTGAAAACCCGAAAGGGCGGTCCAGGCAAAAGTTAGGGAATTAAAGCGTATGACTATGTCCCGTTGGATCACCTTACAGATAACCTTTAGCATCTACTGACAAACTCAACGGTTTTGAGCAATCCAATCAACTTCGGACGAGGCAGTAAGTGGACAAGACACTCAAAGACACAAAGGCTATAGCAGAATGGGAACCCCATGGGATTATTTCACATAGCTATCTTTTCTTTGTATCAAATTTTCATTTTTACGACGACATTCTCTTACTAGGATGTTTGTCTCATTGTACAAAATACTTACTCAAGTTAATACAAAGATATTCCTTTGAAAGTGCAAAAATATCTGTTTTTCCTTATTTGTGTTTTGTTTACAAAAAACGTCTAATGATTTATTTTTGAACATATGCATTCGAACGTGACTATTGTTTACAAAGGAACGGAAAATAAAAAGACAATCACTAATGGATTTAAGAAATAGGATATTATATTTAGACTATTCCATAAAAAAAACCACAGGTTACAGCTTAATGATATCAAGCTTCTCTCAGAACAAAACTTCCAGTTACCGCTCTAAATATTCCACAGTAAATGTCCCCCAGCTTCTCAGGATTCCTCAACAGGATTTCACGAAGTCTACAAGCAGTACACGGGGTTTCCCCTTACACAACAGAGTTTATTTATCTACCAAATGGAACCATCAACACTTTAAAACATGAAGACCTGCACTCCTTATTCCTAGCAGTACTCAGGGATTTATTTTCCCTGACTCCAACAACACTGCGGCATAACAATTAATGTGTCCATACATTACATCCATACGTCATAACATTGACAGCACAAATGCATACGACACAATATCATTTATTTTGAGAACATCATTGCACCATGCATTTCATACATCATGACATTGCATGCAACTAACCTTTCATCTTTTCAGGAAAGATCCATCAACAGGAAATTATCGTCAAATTTTCAACAAGTCAAATACAGATCAACTCCCAAAAAAGGACTGGTCAACCATCTACATAACAGACATTTCTTTCAAACCCTTGTCGGTTCAGTTTAAATCTCTTAATGGTTTATTCTGATTCTTTCCTGCAGACCTCTTTTCTTGTTCAGAAAAGTCTCTCAATGATTTATTCTGATTCTTCTCCAGATCTCTTCGGTTTCAGTTTAAATCTCTCAAGGATTTATTCTGATTCTTTTCCCGCAGACACTTTCTCTGGTTCAGATAAATCGCACAAAATATTTACTTTGATTATTTCCAGTTAAAGCATATTCAAGACCTATTTTGGTTCAGTTTAAACCCCTCAATGGTTTATCCTGATACTTTCCAAAGGAACACTTCAGGTTCAGATAAATCCCTCAACGATTCATTCTGATTCTTTCCCGCAGACACTTTCTCTGGTTCAGATAAATCGCACAAAGATTTACTCTTATTCTTTCCAGTTAAAGAATATTCAAGACCACTTTTGCTTCAGTTTAAACCCCTCAACGATTTATCCTGATACTTTCCAAAAGGAATACTTCAGGTTCAGATAAATCCCTCAATGATTCATTCTGATTCTTTCCCGCAAACACTTTCTCTAGTTCAGATAAATCGCACAAAGATTTACTTTGATTATTTCCAGTTAAAGAATATTCAAGATCTCTTTAAGTTCAGTTTAATCCCCTCAACGGTTTATCTTGATGCTTTCCAAAGGAACACTTCGGGTTCATATAAATCTCTCAAAGATTCATTCTGATTCTTTCCCGCAGACACTTTCTCTGGTTCAGATAAATCGCACAAAGATTTACTTTGATTCTTTCCAGTTAAAGAATATTCAAGATCTCTTTTGGTTCAGTTTAAACCCCTCAACGTTTTATCCTGATACTTTCCAAATGAACACTTCTGGTTTAGATAAATCGCTCAAAGATTTATTCTGATTTTTCCCAGTTAAACAACATACAAGACTTCTCCTGGTTCAAATAAGTCGCTCCAAAGATTTATTCTGATTCTTTTCCAGTTGAACTCAAGTTCAGGCTTAGTCCATTTTCTGTCAACAATCACCCTTGGATGGCATCTACAAGCCCATCTCCGACAAATATCCTGCATTCCTCCAAATGGCATCTATAAGCCCATTCATAATTCATCTTCGAGTGCAAATTTCTGGGCACCCTAGTGTCCAATCATCTTCCACCTTCAAGTCACGAATGGAGGATCCGCCAATGTAACTCTTCAGGTTTAATAAGATTGAACAGGGAAAGTTATTGTACCCCAAAATTTTCCCTCTCATTTATCAAGTATTTTCTCACAAGATCTCCTTTGGTTCAAGACTGCACTAGGGTTGATCAGCTCAAGACACCTCCTTAAGCACTAATGACTGAAATTAAGGTTTGAGATTGCACAAGGACAATTGAACTTTCAATGCCTCATATGAATTTCATGGACCATTATGGATCCCCAAGATTACTTATGTCAAGTTTCAAGTCATGGATCACATTTTTGCTCAATCAATTGAGTAGTTGACCTAAAAATCAACTGTATTGGGGAAAAAGTCAACTATGGCCAATTTACAATCAAACTTCATAATTTTTTATCCATATCAACATTATAAACTCATACGTATCATTTGATCAAGTTTGGACCACAATTCCTCAAGAAATTTGATCAGATCATCAAAAGGGCAAAATGGTCAAAATTAGGGTTTTGACTGGGAAAGGGCAATTTCTAATTTTTGACCTAGCAAATGGTTAATTTGTTTGAGGCATGATCTCAAGACTTAAATTACATCATTTTGACCTAATGGCATGACTTAAAACATTGCTCAAGATCAATTAGATTGATAGTTGATTTTCAGTCAACTGATCAAAAGTCAACTGTATACTGAAAAGTCAAACTTTGACTTTTTGGTCAAAATAAAGTGTCAAAGATCACAATTCATCAAAACAACTCAAAATATGAAACTTGTTCATCAAGAAATCAAAAATTCAAGATTTCATTTTGAAAAGTCAAAGTTCCCAAACTTAGAAATTTTTCTAAGTGTTGAAAACTTCATATTTTTTCACAACTTTGAGCCAGTTTTTCACCAGGATGCAAGATGATTCAAAAGAAACTTTCAACATGAAAATTGTATATCTCCATGAGATCTAAAACATTGCTTTACACAACTTCTCCTATAAGTGCTTGGATCTCAAGTTATTAATCCATGAATTCATGGTCATGAAATTAAACACTTAGTGAAAATTTTGCCCTAGTTTAGGCAGGATTCTGACCTAACTTCATGGCAATTTTTCATATAGTTACAAGGGGGATTTCCAAAAGTGATTCAAAGAGGGTTTGTAGAGCACATTACAAGCTTTCTAATATGTCCAAGAACTCCTTGATATCATTCTTGAGCAAGGAGAATCGAAGAGAGGAAATTAGGGTTTTAAACTAAAATTATAGGTCATTTTCATGATGAACAAAAATGCAATTTCAATGTTAGGCTGCATAATCTTGCTTTGCAGGCCTTCTAACTTGTGTGTCTATCCATCATTAATGGATTACACAAACTTTTAAGCTTTAATCCAAGTGGTTTAAGCTTTATCGAATCCACATTTCTATTAATGGCACAAAGTGAATACTTCCATTTTGGAAAAGCAAGCTTTATGCAAAAAGTCAATTCTTGAGCCTCCAACTTGTTCCCTCTAATCACACTCCATCTACAAAGTCATAAGCAAGTGTGTTTAAATCATAACCACTCAATCTTAGCAAGTACACAAGGCTTTGAAACTTGGATTTCTCAAAAATCACTTGTTATGCCTAAACTTGTGATTTTGAATTCTGATCAAAACAAGCTTCCAAACTTGTTGCTTATAAATAGAGGCACTATTTATGAGCTAGAACAAGAGCTGAAGCACCCTTAAACACACCAAAACTCTATCAAATCATAAATTGCCCAAAAACTTCATTGTTGCATAGTTTCTGACATTGAACACCAAACTCATATTTCCCTCGTGCATTTCTTGGCCTTTTGGTTCCTTAAGCTTCCTTACATCAAATACTACTCATCCCCATCCTCATTCCAGAACTGTAACACCATTTACCATAACCTCCATAACCAAAAAAACAGAGTCTGCACATTGACTTCTCCAAGCCATTCCAGCCATCCATTGCTCAAGCTAACCATTGCATTAGCTTCTTGGGAACTTGAGGAAGCTAACCTAATCAGTGCAGCGCCTTGAATCAAGCTCATTTGCATTTCACGATTTCCAGTTTTGAGGTAAGTTTTGCTAACTTGGAACTCTTTATACAAGCATTATTAATGGTTTATTTTTGAATAAGAAATATAGATAACATTGTCCTGAAGCTAACCATGTCCTTAGATTTCATTATTGTTGCTTGTGTAGTTAGAATTTTGAATCTGAACTTCTGAAAATATTTAGGTCAGGATTTGGTACCATTAGAAATTCATGCTCATTTTTGAGAATTAGCTTAAGTTATTTACATATTCAGAATCGTGAGAAAATTTCTAACAAGTTTGATGTTGGAAGTTTTATGAGTGATTGAGAAAAGGTGAAGATACAGGTGGTCTGGATGGAGGTTGAAGATGAAGTGTATTCAGGACTTGTTTTGTATTATATATTTATCATTTCAGTTATATTAATGGATGTATAGCCACCCCAATGGTAAGGCAGTGCGCTGGTAATCAAGAGGTCATGGGTTCGAACCTCAGCGCACTGCCTTTTGCATTTTTCCACCTTTTTTTGTCATTTCTCCATCCAGCGCGCTTGGGCCTTCCCCTCCTGGGCTTTGCATTTTTACTCATTAATCCCCCCCCCCCTGTTTTCTCATACCACACAGCCCATATTTTTTTTATTTTTTGATTTGCAAACAAAAACATCAATTGGGCCAGATTCAAAAACTGTTTTTTTCTAACAAACCTCTAAAATTCAATTTTTACCTCTCTGACTTATTTATTTTTATTTTATTTTTATTTCATCTATTATTATTATTATTATTATTATTATTATTTTCATTAATAAAAAAATCCAAAAAATTATTTATATTATTATTTCTATTTATTTACTTTATTTTTTCATAAAACTAAAAGAACAAAAACATTTTCTTTAATAAATTAGTTTCCATTTTTTTAAATACTTAGATAATAAATTTTAATTATTATTATATTATTTTCTTGTAAAGTAAAATCAATTTAGAATTTAGGACTTTTTTTTTATTTACTAATTTAATTAAATTCACAAAAAACCCTAAAAAACTTGTTTTCTTTAAATTAATTTATTTTACTAACTTAATCTTAATTTTCTTATTTTTAGTTAATTATTTTATTTTAATCAATTAAGTCAAAAAACCCTTTTTCATGAAAACCAAACAAAAATCACATTTCTTTTTACATTTTATATTCTTGCATTTTTATCTTTATTTTTGTACATTTATTCAAATCCAATATGGTTGTAATAATTATTTAGATTTAATTTTATGCAATTCCCCATTTGTAATGTGTACACCCCCTCCCCTAAATGATGTAATAGTGTAGTAATTTTAAATTTCTGCAATTTATTGCTTTATATACAAATACTAGTAATTAGGGTTTTGTATGGAAAGATTAAAACCAACAAGTAGCAAACCCTAATCAAGACAAATCAAGAATGTAAATCAATACACTTGCACACATACACCCCTAGGATAAATCCACTTTGTTGCCTTACAAAATGGCCATATTATGCATGTGAGGTATCTTAGCAAAAACAAGCAAAAATACAAGATCATAGTCCCTTGATGACGCTATCCATGTTGCCTTTCAAAATGATCTTAGTCCCTAAAGAAAAATGCTAAGATATATTACAACATTGTTAATCATTGTTATACGATGATCCACGCCCGTCCCTTTTACATCCAAAGATAGGGTTACTTACCAAATCAATGGTAAGATAATAATGTCAAAGGAAAAAGGAAATGAACATGAAAGACTTTTGAGTAGGTAGAATGTTCCTATTTACTTGCTCAATTTCAAAACAAAAACATCCTTGTCATTTTCAAAACAAACACCAACACTTTCAAAAACAACTTTCAAACTTGAAAATATTTTCAAAAGATCAACACTTTGTATACATTCTTACGAACGAGAATCATTACAAAGTTTGCCTAAACAATGGCACCTTTTCAAAATACTTTCAAAAAACGCACAAAGCATATTTTCAAACAAACGAAAGTGATCTAGCAAGTAACTAAGAGCCCATGGAAAACCATGGATGAAAAGGGTGCTAATACCTTTCATTTTCATTATCTACCCCCTGAACTCAAGAAAACATCTCAAAGATCTTTCTTGTTCTTTTCAGGCTTTCCTTTTGGATAAAAGAAAAGTCGGTGGTGACTCTTGCTAACCGCAACATTTGCGATCAAACACAAAACAACCAAGTCAGTTCTCCCACGGTGTTACACATGGTAACTTGAGTCGAGGGCTATGACCCACTTGACATGGTGAGCTCGATTCTCGTGGAAGGTCATTCAACAATACGAAGTTATTTAACTAAAGTTGTAGTCAAAGTTCAACTTCTAACATCTTCTTGTGTTTACCCGCAAGATCCTTGAAAACATTGCATCCACATAACATGCATGACATCATAACAGGTTTTCTCCATACAAGTTTCCTCATCCGCTTATTGTTTCTTTCAGTAAAAATGGCTCTAGAACAGATTATAAAGGATCTTCAGACCCAAAATGCTCAGCTTCAAGAAATGTTCCTGAATCTATCCAAGGGGAAAGAAGAAGTGAAAACACTTTTCATTGAGAGCATGACTAATAACAATCCTGAAGACGACAAGGAGGGTAAGATAAGACAATTGCAAGCGGAGATAGCAACAATGAGAATCTAGATGTTGGGACAAATGGCTCTTATCCAAAACTTAGCTCGGGGACAAGAAGAGTTGAGAACTCTTGTCAACAAGCTTCATCAAGACAGATGCAACCGTATGAAACAAATAATAGAGGTTGGGGATCAAGTCATTAATCAGCCCCCGAAGAGATAAGAAGTTGGCTTGGTGGAGAGTAGAGCTTTCCAAATTGTTGCTACAACACGAGCCTAACAACAACCTCGCCAACAACGACAGGGTAATCGGCGTAAGCAGGATACATCCAATAGGAAATATACCAAACTCAACATGCCGATGTCACAAGCTTTGCAACACATGTTAAAGTTGAATTTGGTCACATTGAAGGATCCTCCTCGGAATCCTAATACTCTTGCTCCTAGTTACCATCCCAATGAAAGGTGTTCATATCACTCCAACAGTCCCGGGCATGATACTGATAGCTGTTGGATGTTGAAATATAAGACTCAAGACCTGATCGATGAAGGAGCGTTGGAATTCTCACAAGATGGTCAGATTGATTTTTTCTGTCATCCCTCAAAGACACACCATCTGAAGTAACAAATTTAGGCGGAGAATTTTTTGTTCATTCGAATTTTCAGTTGTAATTTCTTTCTTTGTTTAAACATTTGTCCTTATGTCAGACTTTGGTTATTCTCATTCATGCATTGCATATGTTTGTCTTGAGTTAATCCATTCATTTTCACTATATTAAAATTATGCTTTTACTCCTTTTTGTATGATATTCAACTCTTGATTACAAGATGTAAGCCTTTAGAGGGAGGATGACAAAAACAATTCCATAGTCTCATACAATATGCTTCTGGACAGACCTTGCTGACAATGTACAGGCGTTCTTTTAATTCCTAAATAGTGGAGTTATAAGGAAGATAATGTTAGAACATAGTTTGATTCTACAACCCTTGGTTAGAGTTTTGATGATAACAAATACAAAGAATAAATAAATATAAAGAAATATATACAAAGAACAAATATGCTCCTTAAAATTATGTTTTGTATATACATAAGTTATGATGGGATCAGCATCAGAAGATAAGCAATAAATAATTTCACGTTGAAGCTATCAAATCATACGCTGAAGATTGGTGACCAGAACCTGCGCTTAATGACAACAAACTCTGATTCTGAACAAAGACATATTAACCAAGTCATCAATATTCTGAAGCGCCATCAACAGTTAAGGATAGAAGACTCTGAAGCGTTACTGATTATTCAAGACAAAATTAATGCCAACGACTTTCTTCAGACAAGATCTTCTACAAAAGGAAAGTGTGTTATTAACATTAAACTTGCTTTATGGACAACGTCTTTGCCTTGCCTATATAAACAAGTATGCTTGTGAAAGAAGCACGTACGTACGCACACATAAAATTTGCAGAGAATTACAAACCACGCATATTCAAGCTCTAGCAAATTTATTCTATTCTAAGCTTAATATGTGTAATTATCACAGTTGTGATAAATTGTTTTGTTAGAAAACAACAACACATTCTTGTTCAATTATTTGTAAAAGATTTCCTTGAGATTAACCAGTTTGTGGTTGTACTTAAGAAGACTTTAACAGTTGTTAAAGTAGCTGTTGTAATCTTTTGAGATTAGTGGATTAAGACCTCGTTGGAGAGAGGCGAAATCACCTTGACGGGTGGACTGGAGTAGTTTAAGATCAAACGAACCAGGATAAAAATACTGTGTCATTAAGCTGTTTTGATCTAAGTTTTCAATTCAACCCCCCCCCCCCCCCCTTCTTGTGTTTTTCACATCTTCAATTGGTATCAGGGCGCCTGGTTCTGAGCTTAAACACTTAACCGTGTCAGTACAAGATCCAGCGTCAGAAAAACACTATTGTAGGACCAAGTCAAAACATCAGCAATGACAACAATGAAGAAAGGGACATATTCAGTGGCAAACCTCCAGTCTTCGATGGAGAGAACTTTGATTATTGGAAAGACAGAATTGAGAGTTTCTTTTTGGCCCATGATGCTGATCTGTGGGACATGGTGACTGATGGATACACGCATCCAGTGGATGGACGTGGTCAGAAGATAGAAAGGAAAATGATATCTGATCAGCAAAAGCGTGAATTCAGAAACCACCACAAGGCCAGAATAATTCTTCTCAGCGCCATCTCATATTCAAAATATGAGAAAATATCAAACAGATAAACTGCCAAGAATATGTTTGATTCTATGAGAATGACGCACGAAGGCAATATTCAAGTCAAAGAAACCAAGGCCCTTGCGCTCATTCAGAAGTATGAGGCATTCAAGATGGAAGATAGTGAATCAATAGAAACTATGTTTTCAAGATTCCAAATTCTTGTTGTTGGTCTAAAAGTTCTTGACAAAGGGTATTCTATTGCTGATCATGTTAAGAAGATCATCAGAAGCTTGCCAAAATAGTGGAGGCCAATGGTCACAACGCTTAAGCTAGCCAAAGATCTCAATAAAATCTCTCTGGAGGAACTTGTCAGCTCACTCAGAAGTCACGAGATAGAGCTAGAAGCAGATGAACCTCAAAAGCAAGGTAATCCATTAGCTTTAAAATCTAACAGAAAATCTGACTCCAAAGTTTTGCAGGCTGTGGAAAAAACCTCTGATGGATCCTGTGATCGGTGGATCTGGAACTGACTGTTTAACGCTGGTTCGCGAAATGTCGCGGAAGCAAGAGTCGCCACCGTCTTTTATTTTCTCCAATTGGAAAGGACAAAAGCACAGAAAAATTCCTTAAAGAGATTGCTCTCGGTTCGGGAGGTAGATTATAGAAAGGGAAGGTGTTAGCACCCTTTCTATCCATGGTTATCCATGGGCTCTTAGATACTTGCTCATTGTGTTTTCAAAAATGGTTTGTTTGCTTTTCAACTGTGGGTTTAAAAAAGTTTCTTTGAAAATTCCAGTTCGACTCTTGTATCGGTCCTCAAGAGTGTTTGAAAAGTTGCTTTCGAAAGCTTTTTGAAAAGGTGTCGGTGTGAAAAGTATTTTTGATTTGTTTTTGAATTTAGAGCAAGTATTTAGAGTCGTCTATCTACCCTAAGGAATTCGTCTGTGTAAATGTCCTTTAAAGTAGTGCCATCCCACCATTGAGAGGTAGGTAGCACCACCGTTGGAGGTGTTCGGGTCAATTCGAGGTTCGGGACATGATGATCACCAGAGCAATGGGAAGACACCTTAGAAGCTACCCTCATGCCAGGTTCCCGGATCATGAGGACTTACTAAGACATCCTCTACTCGACGATCACCTTTCGAGGCAAGGCAACAGTGAGGCGTACCCTAGGGGTGGTGTGTGATTTGTGTGTCAGATTCGTTTATTTTTGTCTTGTCATGTTATGGTGATCTATGCGTTTGTTTTTATTTTTTTGGCCATTCATTCTTGCATGCATTTATTTAACGGTTAAAAGAAGCGAAAAAGGTAAAGTTCTAAACTATTACAAGAGGCGCGGGTCCACATCGCCAAAATTTCCAGAACCCGATTTGACAGAAAATAAATAAAGAATTAAAGTAAAAACGCGAGAGATAAATATTTACATGGCTTTGGGAGAGGTACATGAATATTAAAAGAAACGAAATAAAACGCGCGAATTGAAGTAAAATTGGAAACGAGGGCGTTGGACCCTTTTTAATGAAGTTAAATTAAATTATTAAACTAATTAAAATTAAAATGAAAATAAAAGAGAAAAGATTTTTTGAGTTTTTTGGAGTTGTGAATTTTTATGAAATTAAAATTAAATTAACCCTAATTCTATAACTTTTATTTATTAAGAAAAAATGTTAAAGTTAAACCTAAATTAACCTAATTATTTACACGCAATTTAATTACAAAAATAATATTTAATAATTAATTATTGTGACAAGAAAAGGAAAAAAGGATAAAACTTGATGCAAACCCTAATTCTACAAATTTTAGATTTTTATGAAAAATATTAAGATTAATCCTAGATTTAAAACTAAAATTAATTAATGCAATTTATTTACAAAAAAAAATAAAAATATTTATTTTTGTCTTTTTCTGATTTTTATGTTATTTTGATATTTTTATGAAAATACTAAATTCAAAGAATTAATTAAAAGGAACAATAATTGAAATAAAAAAAATGAAAAGAATATAAAAAGCTTGCAAACCTAGGGGGTTCTGCCCCTAATTTGGGAGGTATGATCCAGTATTTTAGGCCCATTAACCTTTGGCCTCTTTGACTTTTCAGCTAGCGCGTATGTGTGTTGACTGAGGTTCACCATGGTCTTCAGATCCTGGCCCTTGATTGAGTGCAGTGGGACGCGTGGACGGCTGGATAACGTGGATGCATGATGGACCCTTGTGTTGAATCTGCATGGGATAACAATTGGAAAAATAATATTGGAAAGGGGTGGGGACCTGGGGCTCGAACCCATGTCCTAGAGATTACCATGCATACGCCTGACCAACTGCTCCACTTGCACTCTTTGATATTTATGCACCTAAAGAATAATATAATGTGAAACAACAATTAGTGGGAAATTTAGCGCGAATTTTCAAATCACCCAATTTTTCCTTGCCACCTCATCTTCTTCTTCTTCGTTCACTTTTTTCCTGATACACAAAAGGAATGGGCAACGGTTTTGAACCGTCCCCAAAAGCAACTTTCAAAAAAAATAGCGAATAGGCCATAGGGCCTCATAAATTAGGCGCGAGGGTCCTGTTCTTTTCGTCCAAGCGCGCTGAGTATGATCATGGCATTGAGGTGTCTCAATTTTACCATATTACAAAACGCCCAAATTGGAACTTGAAAAACCCTAATACTCATCCATGGAAAATCTTCATACAATGCACAAAAACGCAATTCAATCACATGGTTAGTCTCAGAATCATCTCATTAACACAAATCAAGAACAAAAATGCATGGATATGGCCTAAAAATCAAAACACGATTATGCCAAAAGAGTGATACAGTTTGACTTATATCTACCAATTCTCAAGGTTTCAGGTTATGCTATTGATTCAATCTCCTTCCTTGAAGCCTCAGCAAGCCAATGGAATGGATATTTTGCCTTGAATCGCCTTGTATCCCTGTTTTCAGTTTTCAATATTCTTGCAAAAATTCAAGTTTGTTTCTTGGTATATGGCGCAGCTGGGAGTCTAAGGGCACGAGGGTTAGCTTGCATATATATGTATCAATGATTTAGGTCAAAGAAATTGATCAAAAATCCATGAATTAATGAGAAGTATATTTGATTTTCAAGCCATAATTTTCAAAATCTTTTTCATGCTTTTTGGCTTCAATCACATCCAATCACCTTTGATTCTTTCCTAACCTGATTTGCACTAAATATGGAGTATATATCATGCATAAAAAGATTGAAAAACCTAGGTTTAGCATTTTTTATATATTTTAATTAATTAAATGAATTTCTAGCATTTAAAAATTCAAATAAATAAAATAAAAATGATAAAAACTTCCCTTTGGGCCAAATGGTCGTGAACATGCCTTGGATGATGAATTGTGGAAGAAAAAGAGGCCCATTAGCATTTTGAGGTCATTTGAAGCAATGTTGATTTTTCAAAATATCCAAAAATTTCCCAACTTCTACAAGGCATAACTTTCTCAATTTTTAAGCTTTGCTCATGTTCTTGGACATTTTGGACAGGTATTGGAGTCCTCTAACCAATGTCGTTGGTCCCATGTCATTTTGATTTACCAATCTCAAGTTATGGCCTTTGACCTAAAGTCCCTTTTTGTTGACTTTTGAAAATGACCTATAATGTTGAAATTGATAACTTTTTGTGAGAGCATTTCTTGGACTTGAAGTGTGAAGAGGAGTTGTAGGAAATGTCTTTCTCTTCAAAATGAGCTTTGGATGGAATTTTTCTGATAATCCATGTGGAAGTTATGCCCTGGTCAATTTACAGTTGACTTTTTCAACTGTCCAAATATGGAAACTTTTGCATCTTGATGATTTTTGAGCCAAGCTTTGAGAATCATGATCAAGCATTGATCAAATGATGTTTGTGGCTTCAAAATGAGATGTTTACCAAAAATTTGAACTTTTGACTGTCAAATGACCATTTTGCCCCTACAGTTGACTGTAGTGCAATTAGGGTTTTTGACTGTGCAATCTTGTGTTGTAAGTCTTGAAACTTGATATGAGGATGCTTGACCATATTTGTAGGCATGTGGGACATGATTAGACCCTTGGAAACTTCATTTTCTTTGTCAGAACCAAAACCCTAATTTTGACTGTTAGGAGGCCCTTGAACTGTGCAACCCTTGGGGAGATTTTGAAGCTTTGACTTGGCAAATTTTGAAGAATATGGGAGGGCAAATTTTGGGGTACAACAGTTGCCCCTGTTCAATCTTCTTAGACCTGAGGATGCGGATTGGCTGACGTGCCTTTCGTAATCCGAAGGTGGAAGATGATTGAACACTAGAGTGCCCAGAAATTTGCGCTCACATAGTAGCGGTGTGATGGTGGAATGGGCTTATAGATGCAATTTAGAGATTGATGGATAGGATGATGGGCTTGTAGATGCCATCTGGATGTTGATCGCGTAAGATTTTCCTTAGCGCGAACTTGCGTACCTGCAACAAAGAAAAATGAGTACCTGACCTGTTACAGGAGCTGGTCTTCAAATTCTTTGTGTAGATGTGTCCTGACTGGTTACAGGAGCTGGATCTGGAGCTTCAAACGGTGATGAATGAACCAGGGATGGTTACTACCTCAACAGGAACGGTGAGAGAACCTTGGATGACTTTAACCTCAACAGTATCGCTGAGAAAATCTTGGGATGATTACTACCTCCGCAGTATCGGGGAGAGAACCAAAGGCGACTACAACCTCAATAGCAATCATTGAGAGAATCTTGGATAACTTCAACTTCAACAGCAATCGTTGAGCGAATCTTGGGATTACCACCTCCGCAGTATCGGGGAGAGAACCATAGGCGACTACAACCTCAATAGCAATCATTGAGAGAATCTTGGATAACTTCAACTTCAACAACAATCATTGAGCGAAATCTGGGATTACCACCTCCGCAGTATCGGGGAGAGAACCATGGGCGACTACAACCTCAACAGCAATCATTGAGAGAATCTTGGATATCTTCTACTGAGTCTTTATCAGAAAAATCTGTTTGGGGTCGATTTAACTAGACTAGAGAAGGCCTTGGACTGGATAAGAAACAGAAAATCTTAGGGTCGATTAACTGAACCGGTCTAGGTCTTGAAATGTCTTCAACTGGAATAAGTGTCAGAACGTCGCCATGCCTGGGTTACATCCGAACCATATCTGGAAGGAAATCTGGAAGCAGTATCAGAACGTTGCCATAACTGGTTCACATCTGAACTATATTTAGAAGGAAATCTGGAAGCAGTATCAGAACGTCGCCATATCTGGTTCACATCTGAACTATATCTAGAAGGAAATCTGGAAGCAGTATCAGAACGTTGCCATAACTGGTTCACATCTGAACTATATCTAGAAGGAAATCTGGAAGCAGTATCAGAACGTTGCCATATCTGGTTCACATCTGAACTATATCTAGAAGGAAATCTGGAAGCAGTATCAGAACGTCGCCATATCCGGTTCACATCTGAACTATATCTAGAAAGAGTTGCGATAGTTGATAGTAATCATTTTTGTATTGTCCTTCCCTGAAAGGTAAAGCATTAGTTGTATGCAAGATCATGATGCATGAACTGCATGATTTCAACATGTCCTCAAAATTAATGAGGTTCGTGTAGTATGATGCATATGCATGCTATAATGTATGAAGATGTGATGTTTATGAACATATGTTTTCGTCTTAGGAAAGTAAATCCTTGACGAGTGTCGGGAAATCACTCCTGGGCTGCTGTTGAAGAATAGATTTTTGCCTCCGCTGAGATGATAGTTGCAAGAATACCGGTAGGAGAAGATAACTCCATTGGGGAATGAACTTGGCGAATGGATAACTCTGCGGGGAGAAAAGTACTCTAATGATCTTGCTGGGAAGCAATACTCTGTGGGGAGAGAGATGTTTTGCTGAAATGTTGATAATAACTTGTTGGGGATACCCTTGTTGTGTTGGAAGTGTTGATAGACTTCGCTGGGGATAAGAAGACTTCGTCGAGGACGCTCTTTCCGTGGCTTTTGGCTGAGGATAACCCAGTTATATCCTGGTAGGGAAATAACTCTTTGAATAAAGCCGGGGGATGCGTTCGTGCTCTGCGAGGGTAAGCTTCCAGAATCTACTGGGGATAAGCTTACTGCTTGGGGAGATGGATTCCAACTTTCCTGGGGAACTAGATTGGACTCTCCTGGGGAATTTTGAACTGTATTGGTTATGTTCTTCAACGGAACTTACCTTGATACCTTGGAGGACCGAACAATCAGATTGTTTAGACAACCCTTTATTGCCCCTGTTTCTGATGTGGGAGAGGATACCTGTGGGGGTAACTGACAAATCTTCTGGTAGGCAAGTGGCAAGATGCCGGGACATAGTCATACGCTTTGATACCTAACTTTTGCCTGGACCGCCCTTTCGGGTTTTCAGTCCACCGGGATACCCATTTTTGCCCAAGCCGCCTTTTCAGGTTTTCGACTTGCCGGGTGTACAGATTTTTTCATTTTCATCCCTTATTTTTGCCCGAACCCTTTTGGTTCGCCGGGAAGCCCTTATTTTTGCCTAGGTGTGTCAACCTAGCGGGTCTTTGATTGTGCGTAGTATCTTTTCGACTATGTCCGTGCTTTCAGAATGTAGGGAGTTGCCCCTGTTAGAAGTGTTTTGTCATGCCATCAGAAGATTTCTGACCAGGCAAGATTTATTGTTGAAATACCCCAAGTGACTCAGGCGGAGATTTGCCCCAGGCTATTTGGCCTTTGAGAGATTCTCCGAATCTTGATTGGATTGCCCCAGATGATGGACCATGATCATGTCGTGCCCCTTGATTGGAAGTACTCTTGTTCACTAGGTATTCATCGTGCGAATTTCCCTGCTGTTCAAACAAAAAGTCATATGCAAACAAAGTTATGTCAAAAATGCAAAGCTTATGTCTGTCTTGAAGATTTTGAAAATGCATTATTTTTCATAAAACAAGTGAATGTTTGTAAAACGTGATGTCAACTCCGTATTTACCGTAAGCCTTAAGGAGTCAGGATACCTTTCGTACAGTATGCTTTCGAACTAACCCATGCTTCAGCTAGGACTTTTGAGGGTTATAACGTGGCCTGGTTCATGGTTTAAGAAACAAAGGATAAAGGCTCAAATTATTTGTACCCACCCGCTCTTCGTGATGTTCTTCAAACCTAAACTCAGTTGATCGTGCGTTAGACCTTATTTGAGTCTTTGCTCTGACATACCAGTGATGGTTCGGATATTGAAAGTTTATTTCGAACAGGCAGTCATTTCTTTCTTTTTTGTTTGAGGGTTTGTTGGACCTCTTTCCTTTTCTTTTTTTTTTGTTATCCCTTCTTTTTGCCTGAGCTGTTTCCTTTTTGGAATTACAGTCAGCGGGATGCCCTAGTTTCGTAAGTCCCCTTATAGGTTTTGACTTATTGGGTTTTTATTTTGAAGGATAATGACTGCCTTTCTTTATCGATTATTCGGAACCATCACTGTCTTTCTTTATTTTGCAAGGACCCTTTTGGTGCCATTTGTTATGCACTTGGATCAACTGAGAGAACTACCCTGCCCCAGGTTATGATTAAGGGTTTTAATTTTCGAAAAGAAAAACTCCTACTTCTTTGGCTCAGAGGGGTTGACGAGGGATTATCTTCCTTATAACTCCAGTGTTTAGGAATTGAAACAATGCTTGTACCTCATCAGCGGGGTCTGTTCAAAAGCATACTGTAAAGATCGTGGTATCGTTTTCGTCATCCTCCCTCAAGAGGCTTAGAATTTTAGATCAAGAGCTGATATCAGAAAAAATATGAAAATAATTTGCATTTAGTGAATACGAATATATTGTTTCAGAACAGACATATGCGATGCATTAATGAAATAACAATGTTTAACATGAGTAAATGTTTGAACCAAATAAAATTACAACTTGAACATTCGATTGAACAAAAATTTCTCAATCCTAGCCATGTTTTGGCAAGGGAGCAGTGATCACGTTCGGAGTTTCAGGTATTTCAAACTGAATCTCTCTGGCGTCGATCATGTCTTGGATCTTGTTCTTGAGAGGCCAGCAGTTGTCCGTAGTATGCCCCGGGCTATCAGAATGGTATGCGCACCTATCGTTGGGATGATAGTTAGGAGCAGAAGTATTTGGATTCCGGAGAGGAGCCCTTAAGGTGATCAGACCTGCTTCCAACATTTGTTGTAGTGCTTGATCCAGCGACATGTTGATCTTGGTGAATTGCTTCTTAGGCTTGTCTGGTTTGCTCTGATCAGCCCGTTGTTCTGGGCGAGGTCGTTGTTGGACCTGTGAAGTAATAGCAGCTTGGAGAGGCCCAAACCTTTGACTTCTTGGAAGTTGATTAATGACTGGGTCCCTGACTTGGGCTGGTTGCTTCATGTCTTGATGAAACTGACTGATCATGGCCCTCAGCTCTCCTTGCTCCTGAGCTAAACCTTGAATGAGTGCCCTTTGCCCCAGCATCTGGGTTTTCAAAGTGTCTACCTCAGCTTGTAGACGTTTCAGCTGCTCGTCCTTGTCATCTTCAGGACTCTTTCTGATCAGATTCCCCATGAGGAGTGTCCTCAACTCTTCCTGCCCCTTGGATAGGCTTAGGAAGATCTCCTTGAACTGAGTCTCTTGAGTGTGGAGATCCTGGTTATCTTGTTGTGAAGCCATTGCTTGCTGAAATAAACAGCGAGAAAGGTAAGTGACCTGCAACAAGGATACCTGTTATTCAATGATGAGTATGACATGCATGTAATGTTTTCAAGGACCTCGCGGGGTAAACAAGAAAATTTGTTAGCATTTGGATCCGGTAGCTTGATTGAAAGAAACTTCATATTTGTTGAGAGTCTTTCTTCCAAGGGTCAAAGGCTCACCATATCCAGTGGGTCATAGCCTCTGACAACTTTGGCTAGAGGAAAATAAATCCTCTTTGCCCCTTGCTAGATGTTTGATTTATCACGACCTGCATCACAAGCCCTTGAGATCCTTGAAATGGGTTAGGATGTATGCAATGGTATGATGCTATGCTATGCATGGGGTAATGTAGGTAACCCTGTTATGAGTCCTAATTAAGGACATAAACAAAACCTGCACAAACTCAGTAAACCCTGTTATGAGTCCTAATTAAGGACTAAAACAAAACCTGCAAGGAATTCAATAAACCCTGTTATAAGTCCTAATTAAGGACTATAAACAAAACCTACAAGGAATTCAATAAACCCTGTTATAAGTCCTAATTAAGGACTATAAACAAAACCTGCAGGAAACTCAAGTGTCAGACAACAAGCATGCAAATAGTCAAGTACGAAGGCACACAAGTCACACAAAAGAGCCCTTAGAGTTTAGGCCAGCATGGGGTCTGGGTAGTACCCTTTTGAAGTTGGTGTGTTCAACCTGTCCTATTAGAAGTAACCGGGTTCTAAGGGTCTCAATATCACTGGATTACTTTCATTGTTCATCGTTTCGATTTAGCCACTGAACTGGCGACCGAAATATTCCAGGAAAGCGACCCTCAATTGAGTGTAGTATCGAGTATCAACCAACCTCGGACTGCACCAAAGTCAGTTATCTCACTACCCTAAAGAGGCCAAGATAGTTCAATTAAGGTTCCTAAGGTCTGTTGATGCTTCACGACACCACGCGGAGGCCCCGTACTCTCCTTGACTGAACTCAAGGGTTACCGGTACACATCAAAGTGCCACATCAACGTAGCAGACTGCTTCAACCATGTCGGTATACCCCACACAGTTCCCTCACAGCCTTGTTGCTACTTTCTAAGAAGGTGTCCCCAGATCCGGGTTAGGATCTATAGAACTCCCAAGACAGTACCCACAATAGTAAAGCAAGCAATTCAGACAATTGAAAACACAAGTGATCTTAATCCTAAGGTACACCTCACTTTAAAAGTATTCCCCAGCAGAGTCGCCAGTTCTGTGATCGGTGGATCTAGAACTGACTGTTTAACGCTGGTTCGCGAAATGTCGCGGAAGCAAGAGTCGCCATCGTCTTTTATTTTCTCCAATTGGAAAGGACAAACGCACAGAAAAATTCCTTAAAGAGATTGCTCTCGGTTCGGGAGGTAGATTATAGAAAGGGAAGGTGTTAGCACCCTTTCTATCCATGGTTATCCATGGGCTCTTAGATACTTGCTCATTGTGTTTTCAAAAATGGTTTGTTTGCTTTTCAACTGTGGGTTTAAAAAAGTTTCTTTGAAAATTCCAGTTCGACTCTTGTATCGGTCCTCAAGAGTGTTTGAAAAGTTGCTTTCGAAAGCTTTTTGAAAAGGTGTCGGTGTGAAAAGTATTTTTGATTTGTTTTTGAATTTAGAGCAAGTATCTAGAGTCGTCTACCTACCCTAAGGAATTCGTCTGTGTAAATGTCCTTTAAAGTAGTGCCATCCCACCATTGAGAGGTAGGTAGCACCACCGTTGGAGGTGTTCGGGTCAATTCGAGGTTCGGGACATGATGATCACCAGAGCAATGGGAAGACACCTTAGAAGCTACCCTCATGCCAGGTTCCCGGATCATGAGGACTTACTAAGACATCCTCTACTCGACGATCACCTTTCGAGGCAAGGCAACAGTGAGGCGTACCCTAGGGGTGGTGTGTGATTTGTGTGTCAGATTCGTTTATTTTTGTCTTGTCATGTTATGGTGATCTATGCTTTTGTTTTTATTTTTTTGGCCATTCATTCTTGCATGCATTTATTTAACGGTTAAAAGAAGCGAAAAAGGTAAAGTTCTAAACTATTACAAGAGGCGCGGGTCCACATCGCCAAAATTTCCAGAACCCGATTTGACAGAAAATAAATAAAGAATTAAAGTAAAAACGCGAGAGATAAATATTTACATGGCTTTGGGAGAGGTACATGAATATTAAAAGAAACGAAATAAAACGCGCGAATTGAAGTAAAATTGGAAACGAGGGCGTTGGACCCTTTTTAATGAAGTTAAATTAAATTATTAAACTAATTAAAATTAAAATGAAAATAAAAGAGAAAAGATTTTTTGAGTTTTTTGGAGTTGTGAATTTTTATGAAATTAAAATTAAATTAACCCTAATTCTATAACTTTTATTTATTAAGAAAAAATGTTAAAGTTAAACCTAAATTAACCTAATTATTTACACGCAATTTAATTACAAAAATAATATTTAATAATTAATTATTGTGACAAGAAAAGGAAAAAAGGATAAAACTTGATGCAAACCCTAATTCTACAAATTTTAGATTTTTATGAAAAATATTAAGATTAATCCTAGATTTAAAACTAAAATTAATTAATGCAATTTATTTACAAAAAAAAATAAAAATATTTATTTTTGTCTTTTTCTGATTTTTATGTTATTTTGATATTTTTATGAAAATACTAAATTCAAAGAATTAATTAAAAGGAACAATAATTGAAATAAAAAAAATGAAAAGAATATAAAAAGCTTGCAAACCTAGGGGGTTCTGCCCCTAATTTGGGAGGTATGATCCAGTATTTTAGGCCCATTAACCTTTGGCCTCTTTGACTTTTCAGCTAGCGCGTATGTGTGTTGACTGAGGTTCACCATGGTCTTCAGATCCTGGCCCTTGATTGAGTGCAGTGGGACGCGTGGACGGCTGGATAACGTGGATGCATGATGGACCCTTGTGTTGAATCTGCATGGGATAACAATTGGAAAAATAATATTGGAAAGGGGTGGGGACCTGGGGCTCGAACCCAGGTCCTAGAGATTACCATGCATACGCCTGACCAACTGCTCCACTTGCACTCTTTGATATTTATGCACCTAAAGAATAATATAATGTGAAACAACAATTAGTGGGAAATTTAGCGCGAATTTTCAAATCACCCAATTGTTCCTTGCCACCTCATCTTCTTCTTCTTCGTTCACTTTTTTCCTGAAACACAAAAGGAATGGGCAACGGTTTTGAACCGTCCCCAAAAGCAACTTTCAAAAAAAATAGCGAATAGGCCATAGGGCCTCATAAATTAGGCGCGAGGGTCCTGTTCTTTTCGTCCAAGCGCGCTGAGTATGATCATGGCATTGAGGTGTCTCAATTTTACCATATTACAAAACGCCCAAATTGGAACTTGAAAAACCCTAATACTCATCCATGGCAAATCTTCATACAATGCACAAAAACGCAATTCAATCACATGGTTAGTCTCAGAATCATCTCATTAACACAAATCAAGAACAAAAATGCATGGATATGGCCTAAAAATCAAAACACGATTATGCCAAAAGAGTGATACAGTTTGACTTATATCTACCAATTCTCAAGGTTTCAGGTTATGCTATTGATTCAATCTCCTTCCTTGAAGCCTCAGCAAGCCAATGGAATGGATATTTTGCCTTGAATCGCCTTGTATCCCTGTTTTCAGTTTTCAATATTCTTGCAAAAAATTCAAGTTTGTTTCTTGGTATATGGCGCAGCTGGGAGTCTAAGGGCACGAGGGTTAGCTTGCATATATATGTATCAATGATTTAGGTCAAAGAAATTGATCAAAAATCCATGAATTAATGAGAAGGATATTTGATTTTCAAGCCATAATTTTCCAAATCTTTTTCATGCTTTTTGGCTTCAATCACATCCAATCACCTTTGATTCTTTCCTAACCTGATTTGCACGAAATATGGAGTATATATCATGCATAAAAAGATTGAAAAACCTAGGTTTAGCATTTTTTATATATTTTAATTAATTAAATGAATTTCTAGCATTTAAAAATTCAAATAAATAAAATAAAAATGATAAAAACTTCCCTTTGGGCCAAATGGTCGTGCACATGCCTTGGATGATGAATTATGGAAGAAAAAGAGGCCCATTAGCATTTTGAGGTCATTTGAAGCAATGTTGATTTTTCAAAATATCCAAAAATTTCCCAACTTCTACAAGGCATAACTTGCTCAATGTTTAAGCTTTGCTCATGTTCTTGGACATTTTGGAAAGGTCTTTGAGTCCTATAACCAATTTCTTTGGTCCCATGTCATTGTGATTTACCAATCTCAAGTTATGGCCTTTGACCTAAAGTCCCTTTTTGTTGACTTTTGAAAATGACCTATAATGTTGAAATTGATAACTTTTTGTGAGAGCATTTCTTGGACTTGAAGTGTGAATAGGAGTTGTAGGAAATGTCTTTCTCTTCAAAATGAGCTTTGGATGGAATTTTTCTGATAATCCATGTGGAAGTTATGCCCTGGTCAATTTACAGTTGACTTTTTCAACTGTCCAAATATGGAAACTTTTGCATCTTGATGATTTTTGAGCCAAGCTTTGAGAATCATGATCAAGCATTGATCAAATGATGTTTGTGGCTTCAAAATGAGATGTTGACCAAAAATTTGAACTTTTGACTGTCAAATGACCATTTTGCCCCTACAGTTGACTGTAGTGCAATTAGGGTTTTTGACTGTGCAATCTTGTGCTGTAAGTCTTGAAACTTGATATGAGGATGCTTGACCATATTTGTAGGCATGTGGGACATGATTAGACCCTTGGAAACTTCATTTTCTTTGTCAGAACCAAAACCCTAATTTTGACTGTTAGGAGGCTCTTGAACTGTGCAACCCTTGGGGAGATTTTGAAGCTTTGACTTGGCAAATTTTGAAGAATATGGGAGGGCAAATTTTGGGGTACAACAGATCCTCATCAGAAGAAGATGAACTATCTCTCCTCTCCAGAAGGATGAACCAACTGTGGAAGCAGAGGCAAAGGAATTTCAGGAATCCCAAAAGATCAGAAAATCAAAATGAATCTTCCTCCAGATACAGAAGGTCAGAATCCTCCTCTGGACACAGAAGATCTGAAGGTTCTTCAGGATACAGAAAGCCAAACAACAAAGACATAATTTGCTATGAATGTAACGAGCAAGGGCACTACAAAAGTGACTGCCCAAAGCTTCAGAAGGAGAAGCCCAAAAAGAAGTTTATCAAGGAAAAGAAGAAAAGTCTCATGGCTACATGGAATGATTCTGACACATCTGAAGCTGACTCAGAATCAGATGATGAAAGAGAAAACATAGCTCTCATGGCAAACGTATCTGAAGACAGTGAAGCTTCTGGTTCAGACTCAAAATCAGACACATAAGAGGTATTCCCTTACTTTACTATAAACTTTACTAAGGCTGAACTTGCTGAAAGCCTTAATGAAATTCAGGAAAGGTATCAGCAGATCAGAGTCAAATTCAGAAACCTGAAAAGGAATCTTGCTTCTGACTCTGATAAGACTGAGAGTCTCAGATTGGAGAATTATGAGTTAAAAGAAAAAATTTCAAAATTAGAAAACCAGTTGCAAAACTCTCAGAAGGAAACAATCCCTGAAACTCCCAGCAATGCTGATGAGAACATCAAAGAGTATGATCACAGCTTTCAGAAGTTTCTAGCTAAAAACATAGACAGAAGCAAAATGGCTTCAATGATCTATGGAGTTAGCAGAAATGGCAGAAAAGGGATAGGATATCAAGGTAAGGTACCTACACCAAAAAATGCCATGGACTTAGTTATAAAACGCACTCCACTTGATTCACACTTTATATATGGGCACACACGTGACATAGAATACACAAGTAGTGATTATTCTGTCAAACCAAAATTCAACCAGAGTTTTGGTAAAACTAACAAATCAGGACCCAAGAAAATGTGGGTACCTAAGGATAAAATAATACATGTGGCAGATATCTTTAGCAGCAAAGCAAAGACACCAATCATGGTACCTGACTCTGGCTGCTCACGACACATGACTAGAAAAAGGCATATGTTCCAAAGCCTGGAGGCCACGTAGGCTTTGGAGGCAATCAGAGAGGAAAGATCATTGGCTCTTGAACAGTGGGTAATGGAAATCTTCCCTCTATAAGTAATGTTTTATTAGTTTATGGATTAATGCATAACCTGTTATCCATAAGTCAATTAAATGATAACGGTTATGATATAATCTTCAATCAAAATTCATGCAAAGCTGTTAGTCAGAAAGATGGGTGTTGGCTCCCAAATTCAACACTTACCATATTTGGTCTTTTTGACCAAAAAACTTGAATGAACCAAGTCAAGAAGAATGTTTCGATGTATGGAATAACTTAGGAAAAAGATCTAAGTTATATTTGAGCCTTCGACCAAGGCTCACTTTCAGGTCTTTTCGACTGAAGAGGACTTATGTCTTTCGACTGAGAGAAAATATCCTCGCTTTGACACATGATACGGGGGATATTTGAATTTTGAATTATTGGAGGGAAAGGCAGTTTCGCCAGCGGCTAAGAAGAAGCAACGTGGCTGAAAACCATAGGTCGAGGGACATGCAGAAGACACTTGTCTTTATCTTAGCGCAGAATGATCCCTCGACAGTTACTTAGTTTTTAGTATAAATTAGGAAACTTATGTAGTTTTTTAGTGTGTTCAACCTATTGTACTAGTCACTCAAAAATTATCCAAGTAACTGCTGCGTGAGAAAGGATAAAACTGAGAAATGTACGTTGGAAACACCTCTTTTTATTAATGAAAGTCTTTTACATTGCTTTAATATCATCTTGCAAAGTTATCTTTCTTGCTTCTTTACCTGCATTTCTACATTTCTGCCTACTTTTCCAAAATCTCAAACATCTTTTCTCTGGGTCGAACGTGCGTTCTTCCTGCTTATCTGTCTTACATAAAAATTAGCATATGTTCTGGGATTAATCTGATCGATCTCGTAAGTAAACCAAAAAGAACTTTCCTTTTCGGAGATCAGCGGTTGTTTACCAAAAACAACGGTAAACAAATTGGCACACCTGGTGGGATGTTGCTAATTTTTATTAAAAATCTTGTTTATGTTATTGTGTTTTTCCTGTACAGTCATAACATTGCATGTTATTAAGAAGTGGTAGAGTAACCAACGATTATACTGTTAGGAAGACAAATAGTGAGAGTAGTATGGCTAACGAGCCAAATCATGGAGAAATACCTCCACCAGTTACTGGAACAATGGTTACTACCGCTGTCGAAGGGAATATCCCAACTTCTGTTGGATCAATACCAACGCTAACCACAAATCAAACTGGACCCTTACTTTCGTATGTAGGTCCAAGGGGTCCATTAGGAACGCCTCCACCAAGGGTAAATCTAGGATCTCGATCAGTTGTGCCCCCAGGATTTTCGACAACCTGGATGGGTCGAGAGCAGCCATATGGCATGCCAACTACTGAAATGGCTAGCCTTATGAATGCTGCTTCCACTTTTTCAGAACCTTTGGTGAATGCAACATCGCCATTACAGGGGTCTGGAGCCTGTAGAAACCAATTTTTGGGAGGGCCATCTCATGTAATACCAAGCCTCACAAATGTTTCGACAGCAATTTTGAGGCAACAGATGGACGAAAGTAATCATGATATGGTACAAATGCTAGCGCAAACTCTAAGTACAGTGCTAAACCCCCTTATTCAAACTGCTACGCAGTCGACTCAACAGATGACAGTGAAAATGACGCGCATGGCTGAATTTTTTGGGGTACCCCAAGTTGTTCGACAACCCCAGAGGATACCAATAAGAGTAAATCAAGGGGTAATCATGGAAGAGGATTTGACCATTAATCCAAACACCCAGGTCCCTAGAGCAGAAATAGAACAACCAAGGGTCGAAATACCACGAAACTCTAGAGAAATAGATTAAGGAGTTATTATGGCTAATAGAAACCAAAACGCTGACGAATTAATACAGCAAGTTCGACACTAAAACTATGGGACGGACAATAATTTAACTGCCATGATCAAAAGGATTATGCTTCAAAATGGGATGAACGTTGGTTTTCACAGACCAAACTTTACATCCCCATTGTTAGAATATATTCTGAAAATAGACTTACCACCTAGGGGAAAGGTTCCAAAGTTTACTAAATTTTCAGGGGATACGACAGAGTCCACTGTCGAACATGTGGCTAGATATTTGATAGAGGCCGGGGAAATAGCAAACAACGAAAACCTTAGAATCAAATATTTCCCAAGTTCCCTAACAAAAAATGCTTTCACTTGGTTCA
The DNA here is from genome assembly GCA_948472305.1 of Vicia faba. Lineage (NCBI taxonomy): Eukaryota > Viridiplantae > Streptophyta > Magnoliopsida > Fabales > Fabaceae > Vicia > Vicia faba. Next base: position 1,695,456,149 of record OX451737.1, on the reverse strand, counting down.
CCATCCTCCCAGCCAATTCGATCCACAGCTGGAACCAATTGGAAAGATTGTTCCATGAACAATTCTACATGGGCCAAACCAAGATAAGTCTAAAAGAATTGGCTAGTGTGAAGAGAAGGTTTACATAGCCAATTGATGAAGATTTAAATAGGTTTTGATTACTCAAAGCCAGATGCTTTACCCAAGTGCCTGAGCATGAATTGGTCGAAATAGCAGCAGGGGGCATGGATTATTCGATTAGGAAAAAGTTAGATACACAATACCTAAGAGATATGGTCCAACTGGCTGATAGAGTTTGACAAGTAGAACGCCTTAAAGCTGAGAAAGCTAAAGCTGCCAAAACTCATCGAAGAGAAAGGGTATCCTATGTCGAAATGGATGATAACGATCCAGAGATATCTAATGATCTTATAGATGTCGAAGAAGGCAAAATAGATTTAGCAGAATTAAAACAAGGACCACCATATTCTTGTAAGTTGCTAGTGCCGTCAAAAGGGAAAAATCCTGTAGAGCCTGAGAAAAACAACGACAAATTTCCTAAGAAAACTTATAGTTTTGACATATCCAAATGTGACGAAATATTTGATCTATTAGTTAAAGATGGCCAGATGATAGTGCCCCTAGGGGAAAAATTTCCTCCTTTAGAACAGAGAAAGAAAAGAGGTTTTTGTAAATACCATAATTTTTTGGGACATAAAACCTCACAATGTTTCCTTTTCAGGGATCTCGTTCAACAAGCGCTAAAGGAAGGAAGGCTGAAATTTGCTGATAAGCCAGCAATGAAAATCGACACAAACCCACTGCAAACGGAGGCACATTATGCCGAACCAGTTGGCATTCACATGGTGGAAGTTTCTGAAGATTTCATCACTAAACCCATCTTTGGAAGTTTTACTGGAAACATCTCCAGAAAAACTATTGAAGGGGTGAGAAAGGCCACTGAAGGCCTAGATTTGAAAAAGGAAGTTGCCCAAGGGTCGAACAAGAAGGCTGCTGAAAGCCTGAAACTGATTAAATGGGTTACTGAAGACCCACACAAAAGCAAAGGAGTTGCTGACAACTCCAGCAAAAGAACCACCACAGGTTCTTATTTGGCTGCTGTAAAAGGTTCGACAGAGAATCTAGAGGCCAAAATGCAGAAGATGAACCTTATTGCCAAAAGCAACATGTAGGTCAACATGGTTGAAGTCTCTGGCGCCAAAGCCTCAGAGGAAGCCATTCGACAAGAAGAAGTAAACAAAACGGCATTTCGAAAGGAGAATGAAGATCTGGCAGATTTTTTACATAGGTGCCAGAAAAAGAAATCAGAAGTAATGATATTCCCTAGGTGTAGCTCTATTTTCGACAAGAAAGCCGCAGAACACATACAAGCTATGCGGATTGTGAAAGCAAAACAGGGCACTAATGCCCAACAAAGAATGGGTTAAGAAATCAGATTTGACCCCAGAAGGGGGCATCAACAAGGACCCATGAGTCAGGTAAGGAGGCCACCAACTTTTAGGCCTCCAACTAATGTACCTACAGATACTTGGCTAAACACCATGGGAAGAAAGAGGCCAAATGAAGAGAGATGGCAGGCGTTCGACGTGCCAAGAGGTTCTTCTTTAGATTACAGAAAGGAGTATCATGCTTCTGCGTCGAATAAAATGACCCATGTATCGAACAATTACAAAGGAAAAAATCCTATGTCTCGTTCACAATGGAGAAGATTCCAAAGATGGAGAAAGGCCGAAAAAGAGGCAGTTGGACCTCATCCAGAGGTTAGCACTAATGTGCAAAGGAAACAAAGGAAGCCTCTAGAGAGAAATCATATGCCTTGGATGGAGGAATGTGGGTCGAATGATGAAGACGACTCTGATTCCGGTGATAGTTTAGACATCATGGTGAATGTCATATATGTGTTACCTAAAGAATACAACCGTGAGGTCGAAGTTGAAGAAATTGACCTAATGGTTGAACAAGAAATGGCTAGACACAAGCCAGTATGTTACTATGTAATGAACAATGGCTGCGTAGAAGAACAGAACGCATTTTTTGAGCCACCAACAGAGGCAATGAAGAGCCATCTGAAACCCCTGTTCATTAGAGCAAATATAGGGGAGATAACTATAAATAAAATTCTGGTTGATTGTGGGGAGACCATCAATATCATCCCACAATTCATGCTGGAAAAGCTGGGAAAGGGAGATGCTGACATAAAGCCACATAACATGGTCTTGTCCAACTATGAAGGGGGCATTGGCACCACAGTGGGTGTCATACAGCTAGACCTCAAAGTAGGATCAATCCTCTGACCCACCATGTTCATGGTGATTTCAGCAAAACCCAATTACAATATGCTCTTAGGTCGAGAGTGGATACATGGCATCGGAGCAGTGCCATCTTCGATGCACCAAAGGGTCATAATATGGCGCCCCGATGGCATTGTGGAAAACGTTGAAGCAAATCAGAGTTATTACTTAGGTGAAATCAACAGTGTCGGAAAAAATAGTTTCGACAGAAATCTAGCTCATATAGGGCCATGCAATCCACCTAAGTTTGATTTAACCCCAACTCCTAATGCCTTCTGCTCCCTATACCTACACTCCGACTACGGCTTTCAGTTGGATAGGGAAGACTTATCCAACATCGACTTTGGAGGAGTTGATGATATACGGCCAACAGGATGGGGAAGCGAGTTTGGTGATGATGACTGAGTCACAAACTCTGCAAAAAATTTCGGCGTATGTGGCCAAAAGTAGAATGATAGCGGCCTTGGAGGCTGAAGTTAAATATATGGCTTTTGAAGCCAATGAGCAAGTCCTTTCTAAGACAGGCCCTGGGAAAGATTTTGACCCAGAGCCTCCCAACTTAGAAAGGAAAGATCTTCGAGATCAGAGGCTAGACGCCATCTATGACGATGAATCTCTGGGTTTCGAAAAGGACCCGCTAGCGAACAATGTTAAAATGTTAGAGCAAGATCCTCTAGAAGAGGTAAATCTAGGCGAAGGTCCTGTAAAAAAGCCAACGTACATAAGCACAAAAATGGATCCAGGACTCAGGGTCGAAATGATCCAATTACTAAAAGAGTTCAAGGATTGCTTTGCATGGGATTATGACGAGATGCCTGGACTCGACAGAAGTTTGGTAGAACTGCAGTTGCCAATAAAGCCTGGAAAGAAGCCCGTTAAGCAGACTCCAAGACAGTTTGCACCAGAGATTTTATCAAAAATCAAAACAGAAGTCGAAAGGCTGCTGAGATGCAAGTTCATCTGAACGACCAGGTACGTCGAATGGATTGCAAATATTGTGCATGTTATAAATAAAAACGGTACCTTGAGGGTGTGCATCGATTTCAGAGATCTGAATGCTGCAAGACCCAAAGATGAATATCCAATGCCGGTGGCGGAAATGCTTGTGGATTCTGCCGCTGGTTTCGAGTACATGAGTATGCTTGATGGCTACTCTGGATATAATCAAATCTTTATTGCTGAAGAAGATGTGTCAAAAACGGCATTTTGTTGCCCTGGGGCTTTAGGCACTTATGAATGGGTAGTGATGACCTTTGGCCTAAAGAATGTAGGGGCAACATACCAGAGAGCCATGAATTCGATCTTCCATGATTTTATTGACACTTTCATGCAGATTTATATTGATGATATTGTTTTCAAATCTGTTTCAAGGAAGACTCGCATGGATCATCTTCGACAATCCTTCGAGAGGATGAGACGCTACGGCCTGAAGATGAATCCTCTAAAATGTGCTTTTAGTGTAAAAGCGGGATATTTCTTAGGTTTTGTGGTCCATAAAAATGGCATTGAGATAAACCAAAACAAGACCAAAGCTATCCTGCAAGCCCAAGCGCCAACTAACAAAAAGGAATTGCAATCCTTACTTGGGAAGATAAATTTCCTAAGGAGATTTATATCCAACCTCAGTGGGAAAACGCAAGCCTTTTCGCCACTACTTCGACTCAACAAAGGAGGATTTGAATGGAGGCAAGAACACCAAGAAGCCTTCGACAAAATCAAAGAGTACCTCACCAAACCACCTATTTTGGTGCCTCCTTGTCGAAGTATAAGTATGAGACTATACATAGTTGCGTCTGATAAAACTTTAGGGAGCATGCTGGCTCAAGAGGATGAACATGGTGTCGAAAGGCCCATATACTACCTCAGTAGAGTTTTAAATGATGCAGAAACTAGATATAACGAGGTTGAAAAACTATGTTTATGTCTATATTTTTCATGTACAAAACTTAAGCAATATATAAAGCCAATTAATGTTTATGTTTCGTCTCATTTTGATGTTTTCAAATATATGTTGTCAAAACCCATTTCGCACAGTAGAATTGGCAAATGGGCACTTGCATTAACTGAGTACTCATTAACCTTTATGCCTCTCAAGGCTATGAAAGGTCAAGTGGTTGAAGACTTTATAGTCAACCATTCTATACAAGAGGAATCACTGAATTACTTGGAGATCGAACCTTGGAAACTGTACTTTGATGGTTCTAGTTACAAGGATAGAACTGGAGTCGGAGTTCTCATTATTTCTCCAAACAAAATTCCAACAACATTTAAGTACAAAATAGATGGGGATTTCTCTAATAATGAGGCTGAATATGAAGCATTAATCGCAGGCCTTGAAATCCTGTTGGAATTGGGGGCAACTCAGGTCGAAATAATGGGAGACTCAGAGTTAGTCCTAAAACAAATTACGAAAGAGTACAAATGCATAAAAGAAAACATTATTATGTATTTCGTAATATCCAGACGGTTGTTGAAGAACTTCGAGGTAGTTAACATTCGACATATACCCAGATTGGAAAATCAAGTAGCTAACGACTTGGCGCAGATTGCTTCTGGGTATAAAGTTTCGAAAGACAGGCTACAACAAGCAATCGAAGTTAGAGGGAGAGTAACTTCCACTAAGTTATCTCCATTGGATTTAAAGACCACAACGTTGGGATGCACTGATCATGAAAATTTTGAAATTTCGTTCATTGACAATCTAACAGAACAAGATTGGAGAAAGCCTGTAGTGGATTATCTACAAAATCCAACGGCTTCGACAGAATGAAAGATAAAATATAGAGCACTGAATTATGTGTTGATGGGAAATGAATTATTCAAGAAAACACTTGAAGGTGTGCTCCTAAAATGCCTAAATGAAACAGAAGCATACATAGCTCTTTCCACCACACACGTTGGGGCATGTGGAGCACACCAAGTAGGCCAAAAGATGAAATGGTTATTGTTTCGACAAGGATTATATTGGCCCACTATGTTAAAAGATTGTGTTGAGTTTGCAAAAGGATGCCAAGAATGTCAATTACATACAGGTATTCAGCATGTGCCGGCAAGCGAACTTCACTCGATTGTGAAGCCTTGGCCTTTTAGAGGATGGGCTTTGGATCTTATTGGAGAAATTCGACCAGCATCTTCTAAAATCCAGAAGTATATATTGGTGGGCATTGATTATTTTACTAAGTGGATTTAAGCAATCCCTTTAGTCAATGTAGACCAAGAAAATGTCATTGAATTCATTCAAAAGTACATCATATATAGATTTGGAATTCCTGAAACAATAACTACAGACCAAGGGTCAGTCTTTACTGGTCGAAAGATGCAAGACTTTGCTGCGGAAATGAGGTTTAAATTGTTAACGTCTACACCTTATTATGCGCAAGCTAATGGCCAGGTCGAAGCAGCAAATAAAGTAGTGATCAGTTTAATAAAGAAACACGTGGGAATGAAACCCAAAAATTAGCACAAGACGCTAGATCAAGTTCTATGGGCATGTCGAACTTGTCCGAAAGAAGCCACGGGAACAACACCATTTCACCTAACATATGGTCATGATGTAGTGTTTCCAGTGGAAATCCACCTGCAGGCGACAAGGATTCAGACACATCATGATATTCCTTCTGAAGTCTATTGGAATATGATGTTAGACGAACTAGTTGACTTAGACGAAGAAAGGTTGAAAGCTCTGGATCTTTTGAGATTGCAGAAGAAGCGAGTGGAGAAATCCTATAATCGCAGAGTGAAATCTAAGATATTTCAGCCTGAAGATCTAGTTTGGAAAGTAATTCTTCCGATGGATCAAAAAGATAGGAATTTGGGAAAATGGTCTCCTAAGTGGGAGGGACCTTTCAAGATTATCCAGGCTTTCTCTGGTGGAGCTTATGAGATTGAAGAGTTAAGTGAAGATCAAAGACTTTTGAAGGTGAATGGTAAATACCTGAAAGCGTATAGACCTATGCTTCAAGAGGTAAAAATAAGTAATATATAGTCACTGTTGAATAGAGAATGCCAAAATGAAAACTTAAATTTTTCATTAAAGGTGCCAAAATGGCTCTAAAATCATTACAACAAGTGATTACATAAATGAAAGAAACTAGATTCAAAAGGGGAGATTGGCCTTAATCTGAAGATACTTGATTCTTTGCAATTCTAGGCGTCGATCACATAGAGCCTTCGATTGATGTAGGGTCTCGAGCTTAGCATCAAGAGATTGGGCTCGATCAGCGTGCCGTAATCCTTCAGCCAGTTCCTCTTGGCTCTCTGATTCAGTGGTAACAGCGAGAAGTTCCTCCTTCTTTTTGTCGTTGGCAGCATGATCAGTGCATATTGATGCATATTTTCTTATGTTTGTACTTAGGCATTTCCATGGTTTGTTTTGTTTATTTTTCTATTTTATAATGTTTTTATAATTTAGTTTATTTTTACCTTTAATTGATTTTCGTATTTTATTTTCAGCATTAGCAGTCTGCACGAATAAATTCATAACTTAAGCTACGGGAGTCAGAATGAGGCGTGCTACCAGTCGTTGGAAAGCTAAGAGAAAGAGCTATGAATTTCATTCAGAAGTAGAGAGTTGAATCGGACTGTAGTAGGGCCATAAAATTCGTTGAAGTTGCAGCATTTTATATTTAAGTTTTGGGTCATTTGTTTTGGGCCCGGGTTATATTTTTGACCCAGTTGGGTTATGAAACGAATCCTTGTCATTGCTATACCTAGCAGCCGCTACAGTAATTTAGTTTTTGACCTTTTCATTATTCAGAAAAAAATACATTTTGCTTTTACGCTTGAATGAAGAACTAATCATCCAGAGTTGATCTACTGTAATCGTGTTTCGATACTTTGAGGTTTTTAACTTATCAATTCAATTTCGTTTCTCTTTCAATTCTATTTTATGAAATTGCATTTGCTTAATCTGTTATTTCATGGAATGTCTTGATTAAATTCGTATGATTGTATTCCTAATCTTTAATCTTTGTTTACGTTGCTTAGTCGTTAAATCGCGTTTTATATCGTGTTTGCTTAATTCACGATTGTATTAATCCGTTTGCTTAATTCAGAATGGGAATTCAATATATTTTATATCTATTGCGCTTGTCAATTGGTATTGAAATCGAATAGAGGTCGAAGCCGCTTAGGGAATTGGTAAGGTAAAAACCAATGATTAGCGGGAACCTGAAAACAGTAGATCGACTTATTTTTATAATCACTTATTTTAATCACTTATTTTGTGTTATAATCAATCATAAAACCAACCCTCTATTTGATTTCTATTAGTTAATAATAAAATCAAGAATCCTTGCGATACGACTCGAGCCATTGTCGCTATACTACATTTTTATAAAATAACTCGTTTTTGATCTGCCCGCGACAGCGGATCAAAATTGGCGCTATTGCCGGGGATTCTTGTTGTTATTAATTAATATTTTAGTCATAGGTGTAGTGTTCTTGCTATTTTTTGTCTTGTTTATTTTTTGTTGTGTTGGTTGATTTTCATGGTTGTAATTTCGGTTGCAGTACAGTTTTTCAGCCTATCAGGTAAGTTTGAAACCTACTGTTTCGATTTGCTCCGAATTTTTTTCTAAAGTTACGAAAAAAATCGACGAACATTACTCCTTTAGAATAATATTCTAAAAGATTTCGGCCTTCAAAATCACAAATTCATTTTTTTTTTCTATTTTTAACGAATTTTTTACTCTTTTCATAGAATCTAAAAAAATCGAAAAAATTCTCAAAATTGTTATTTTTCCTAATTAGATTAAATATGGTGTTATTTTATTTTTTTGAATTTATTTTAATCGTTTTCTTTCTTTCTATTTGTTTCTGCCTGTTTGGGACATAGTTGGTATTTGTGTTTATTGATAACATGGTTGAACAAAGAACTTTGAGGCAGTTGGCTGGCCTTGATGTGAGCTATAATGGTTTATATATTGACTATCCTGCAGCTCATACACCTTTTGAATCGAAATCTGATTTAATACACTTATTATCAAAGCTTAATAGTCTTACAGGTGAGGATCCGCATAAGCATCTGAGGGAATTCCAAGTTGTGTGCTCAGAACCTTCTGAACCTTCGCTAGAGGACATTGTCAAACAAATGGCTGCAAATAATCTCCAGTATGAACAACAAATAGATTCTACTCTCCAGACTTTGCAAACACGGATTGAACAACTTGCCTCTTTGATGAATATCATGCAACAAGCTCAAGGATCTAACCAACAAACCTTGGAAGAGAATTCTATTTTTCCAATAGAGTTGCTTTCTGAGACTGTTGATGACACTTGTACTGATTTATTTGCAGCTGATTTTCCATCATTATATGATTTTGATGATGTTTACTCTTGTGATGTTTGTACTGATATTAAAATTTGCTCTGTTTGTGCTGAAATTGAGGCCGCCTTGCAAGTTGATATTCTTACTGCAGATGAGGTTGCAAATGAAGTTGTTCATGTGGATGAAGCTCTCGACACTCCGGCTGCCCGAAACAAATCATCCATCGAACAACCACCTTCCCGAGAGCTGAAACTAATTCCTGAACATCTTAAATATGCTTATTTAGAGATGAATGAAAAACTTCCGGTTATAATTTCTTCTAAACTTTATTTTGATCAAGAAAGTAAATTTTTGCAGGTATTGAAGAAGCATAAGAAAGGAATTGGATGGATCTTGGATGATATTTATGATACTAGTCTTTCCATGTGTATGCATAGGATCTCACTTAAAGATATAACAAATATAATGAGGCATCCCCTTAATCTTTTGATCTTTGGTGTTGTGGAAAAGAAGATCACGTGCCCATTCGACACTTTTACCTATCAAAGATTATTCTTTGATCCTGGAATAAAAGGTGAAGGCACTAATAAAAATTTCAAGTTCATTGGACATTACCCAAAGCTACTACATGGGAGCCCCACTTTAGAAGAAGAGAATGTAGAAGATCTCTCTTTGGAAAAGGCTGCTTATGTGATCACTTATCCTCCTTGACTATTCGGGTGTGTTCTTTCCTTTCTCTCACTCTTATTTAATAGTTATGTCCTTTCATTGAGGACAATGCATGTTTAAAGTGTGGGGGAAGGGATCATTTATTTTCTTTGTTTTCTTTGCTTTTGTTCGTTGTTTTGTTTTTTTAGTTATTATTAAAAATGCATCTTTTTGAAAGTTTTGGGTTATAGATTAATTGGAGGTTAGTTGTGGAGAGTTCGGAAAAGTTCACAAGATCGGTATCATCTTAACACTGTAAGTATCATGCATATGGAAGTTAATTTGAATTCTTATTATGACGTAGCCTTGAATTCTCACCTTTTAATAGTTCTTGAGTAGTTTATTTCAGCAGTCAGCACCATCTCACACACACTCTACGCAGGGAAGCCGATGAAAATAAGTGAGTGATTCAAGTTTTATTTGGAAAAAAAAAAAGAAAGAAAAAGGAATGCGCCTTCTAAGTTTGGTGACCCTCACCCGGTCACTTAACCCAATGGTCATAGAACCTACAAAAAAAGTTGATAATAAGACTCGTTGTTAGTTGGTTCAGCGGTTTCTGGTGCTGAACTTGGTAGGGAGGATTACAGTCCGATCCCCCGCAACTACAACCGAGTAAGCAAAGGGTTATGCCACGTAAGTACCAGAACCCCGTGTAAAAAGGATCAGAGTCACTAACCGGTCGCCTTGCTATGAGTGTATGGAGATAGCAGGCTTAATGTGATTGCGCCTGAATGAAAAGAGCAAAAAGGAGGATGAGTAAGTTAGGCTTTGGCATAATAATATGATTCGGATTAGTTTGCATATTCAAGAGATAAGATTAGCATTCCTACGATATCCTTAGTATGCAAGATTAGTACCTATTGATGCAATCTTAACGGAAGAAGAGTTTGTAGCCTAGAATGAGTAGTTGATGATGCTGTTGTGTTTCTTTTGATTTTTTTTTGCTCGGAGTACAAAAGTTCAAGTGTGGGGGAATTTGATCAGTGCATATTGATGCATATTTTCTTATGTTTGTACTTAGACATTTCCATGGTTTGTTTTGTTTATTTTTCTATTTTATAATGTTTTTATAATTTAGTTTATTTTTACCTTTAATTGATTTTCGTATTTTATTTTTAGCATTAGCAGTCTGCACGAATAAATTCATAACTTAAGTTACGGGAGTCGGAATGAGGTGTCCTACCAGTCGTTGGAAAGCTAAGAGAAAGAGCTACGATTTTCATTCAGAAGTCGAGAGCTGAATCGGACTGTAGAAGGGCCATAAAATTCGTTGAAGTTGCAGCATTTTATATTTAAGTTTTGGGTCATTTGTTTTGGGCCTGGGTTATATTTTCGACCCAGTTGGGTTATGAAACGAATCCTTGTCCTTGCTATACCTAGCAGCCGCTACAGTAATTTAGTTTTTGACCTTTTCATTATTCAGAAAAAAATACATTTTGCTTTTACGCTTGAATGAAGAACTAATCATCCAGAGTTGATCTACTGTAATCGTGTTCCGATGCTTTGAGGTTTTTAACTTATCAATTCAATTTCGTTTCTCTTTCAATTCTATTTTATGAAATTGCATTTGCTTAATCTGTTATTTCATGGAATGTCTTGATTAAATTCGTATGATTGTATTCCTAATCTTTAATCGTTGTTTACGTCGCTTAGTCGTTAAATCGCGTTTTATATCGTGTTTGCTTAATTCACGATTGTATTAATCTGTTTGCTTAATTCGGAATGGGAATTCAATATATTTTATATCTATTACGCTTGTCAATTGGTATTGAAATTGAATAGAGGTCGAAGCCGCTTAGGAAATTGGTAAGGTAAAAACCAAAGATTAGCAGGAACCTGAAAACAGTAGATCGACTTATTTTTATAATCACTTATTTTAATCACTTATTTCGTGTTATAAATCGATCATAAAACCAACCCTCCATTTGATTTCTATTAGTTAATAATAAAATCAAGAATCCTTGCGATACGACTCGAGCCATTGTCGCTATACTACATTTTTATAAAATAACTCGTGTTTGATCTGCCCGTGACAGCGGATCAAAATTTGGTTCCGATGCAATCTGCACCCTCAGTTGAGCAGTGTCTTGATCTATCTCTTTGACCTCTTTTTGTCTAGCCTCCTGGGCCTTCGACAAATCCTTTACCTTAGAAGCTGACTCGGTAGCAGCATGCCAGGCAGCAGCCACTTGACCATTGGCTTCTTCAATCTCACAATTGAGAGTCCTTTGACGGTTATAATCCGCTGATACTTGGTCAACAATGGAGATTAATTCCAAGATTACATTGGCCACGTCCGAAGAAGCAACGAGGAGACCGACAGCCTTCAGGGTAGTCTTCAGAAAAGAAGGAGCCGTTGGTTCCCCCTCCAAGGTTAACATCAAATCTCTTTTGAAGATTTGTGCTTTAACTTTCTGAAGAGCCTCGTCGAGAGGAGAGGTCGAAGTAGACCTTCCAGATGCAGTTGAGGCGCTATGATCAGAGGAACTTTCTCGACCTTCTAGAATTGTAGTCAGATAGCCTAAAGGGTTTTGCTGTTTCAGCAAGGCCAAATCCTCCTTGGTTCTAGATCCCGTCGAAGGGACACTTTCGTTGGCAGCAACAACCACGTTGGCCGCCTGCTCTGGAATGGTCTCAGTACCTGTAGGATTCTGGTTTCCTTCAGCAGAACCCTCTTCGCCATCAGCTCCTGGGATCCCTTCATCCTCCCTTACTATCACAGTTTCAGCAACAGGGATCCTTTCCTCTTCATTCTCTTGCACGTCAGCCAACGGAGCCCTAGTCTCTTCATGATCTCCTACAGGGCCTTCTTCATTGGCTTCCTCTATAGTTTCATGCTGAGGTTAGGAAGCTTGATTCACTTCATCAGCTTAACTCATGAAAGAGCCTTTCACTGAAGAAGGCCTATGAGTGGGCTCCCCTTCACTATTCAATAGGGTGGTAGAGCCTTCGACAGGAGTAGGGATTTGTTTGGAGGTGCCAGCAGTGTCCTGGAAAATAAAAGGAGTTCGTTTCTTTCAGAATTCTCATAAAGAAAACAGGGAGTTCGAAAAGTAAAAGATGGTTTATCGAAGCAAATACCTGGACTGGGATTTCAGCACTGGGACTTGAGTTATCACTCTCGCTAGGATTGTTTAGCCTAGAAATTACTTCCTATTCAGTAGGCTCTTTGATGACTACAGGAGGAGGCCTCGAAGCTGTAGTCTTAATCTTAATTTTGGGACGAGACTCAATGGCAGGAACTGGTTTCTTCAACCTTCGTCTCTACAGAGGAACAGGAGGAGACTCCTCTTCTTCGTCGCTAGAGATTTGGATCTCCTCGACCTTCCACTTCTTGGGGGTATTTTTCTGAATACCCAGAAAGACAAGTCAAAAGAATCAGTACCCATGTCAGACAATCATATAAAATAAGGGTATGGAAGAAAGTGAATACTTTGGGAGAGGGGTTGACAGTAGAATCTCCCCCTTTTATGCTCTCAGCAACCTTCTTCGAAGTGGTTCTCTTGACAGCTAAATTAAAAGACAAGAGAACTAAAGTTAATCGAGCATCGAATGACAAATCTGAAGCGAAGAGAAAGAAAAGAAGTAATACCTTTCTTGATCCTGTCGAGAACCAGCTTAAAGGCCTCACGAAGATGGTGGGCGAAGTCCTTCTTGTCGAAGAACTCTTCATCATAATACTGTTTCCACCACCCCTCAAAATTAACAGAACTCAAAAATTAAGGTTAAAGTCGAAGAGGGTCAGTATAGTTCGACCGGTGTACCTACCAATATGCTTGGTAACAGCATCTTCTGAGTAGTCTGCATTGTAAAACAATAGCAGCTTCTCTCGAGGATAAATAGGTGAGGGAAGTGACTGAACAATACCAAATTGTCGAGAGACAAGGTTTGGTTGATAAGCGATCAAGCTCAATTGATTTTTGGAGCTCTTGAATCTCAACGGCATGATGCTAGGGCGAAGAAACGATTCCCACATGCTCACGTATTCATCAGTCAAGTCTTCCTCCTCATTCGAAGGAAATGGTCTGGTGAACCATTCAGGACCAACTTTTCAACTGGAAAAAGGAGCCATGGTCGAAACAAAGTGTTTGCGCTCCGCAAACATCATCACTAAGCTTGTGAAAGCCTTCTGAAACTGTTGGCCTTCATCAGTAGGAGTCAGCAGTGCAAGCCTGGTGCCTTCGACCCTCCTGTTCAAGATTTCTGGGGCCTCTTCGTTAATCTTATTCTTATGAGGAAGAAAAGATTCAAAGGTGGCATTGAGCCAAAGCTGGAGAAGCCAAAAAGGGCCATATAGCAGCAGGCTCCCCCTGTCCCCTATAACCTTGAGTTGAGTCACACCATTACTGATGGACTCGTATAGATTGGCCAAAATTAATTCGGCCAAACAAAGGGGATAACCATGGTGAAGTTGTGTCGCAAGTGTGAGCATCTTCTTAGTCACCTAAAGTGACTTAGTGAAAAAAACGAAACGAGACAACCACATAGCCAAGAAGGCTATATGCTCCACCTCCGACACAGTACTAGAGCATTTATCTTGGAAATGGTTGATAAAGGTGGTGTAGGTGGGTTTTGTAGCTGCAAACCCAATAACATCCTCAGACAAGTCTTCAGAGTCGAAATAGTCGCCAGTCGGTCGAAGACTGGTGATTGCCGCTATGTCAAATAGAGTGGGGGTCATCATCCCATAGGGAAGATGAAAAGTAAAATGTGCGCTATCCCTGAAATACAGTGAAGATACCAGCATGAGGGGACAGTAAGGCAATCCTGTCTTCGACAGCATCACCAAGTCCTAAATGCCCATTTCCTTCCAGACGGAAGCTTGCGCCTTCTCCATCTTATTCTACCAGTCTGAATACTCTGAGGAGAGGTTAGGGCTTGATCGAAATATTTTGTTCCCTTTGTTCATGAATTGGAGGTTGATATCCTCTGTAGTCTGAGCGTGCTGTTGATTGGCCGGAGTAGCATCTTCAGGGTCATCCCCAGGCTTCTTCGCACAACCTATGGGTCTGAGCCTTGGGTGAGTAGGGAAGAAGGCGCGATTCTTCAATGGATTTTCGATGCACGAAGACAAAGGACCAGACATAGAATACATGTCTCCACTGTACCTAATGGGAATGAGGAGCTGAGAATCATATGCTTCTCGCCACTCCCTCATCATGGGTTCAGCAACATACCGATCAATCGAGGAAGGAGAAGGGTTAGTAGAAAAGATCTCTGGTGGGTTTTGGACATCATCAGCGTTTTTAGGTTGAGGATTGTTTGGTGCATTGGAGAGGAAAGCCATTATTGAAGATTTGGGAGAAAATGAAGTTGACAATACAAAGTATTTGAAAGCAAGAGATTTGGAAATGCTTGGAATGGTAAAAGTTCCAAATAGAAAGGTTCAGAAGTATTTATAGCCTTCAGAGAGGGATATGTATCGTCAAGGCCATTTAATGTTTTGCAGGTAGTGGGGCATGTGGCAAAGTGTGAAGCGGTTACCGTGCAGACGTTGGGAAACGTTTTGACATGCTTGCATATGTTATAGGAATATGGTCATCATGGCAAGCGTGATAGCGGCAGTTAGGAAAGACATCTTGGAGAAAGAGTAATGATGGTTTTCTCAAGAGCAGCAGATGTCGGAAGACGAAAAGCATACGTCAAGACCTTGTGGGCAACTAGAAAGACAAGTGTTAAATGGAAAGATCAAAGAATGGCTATTTCTTTGAGCGTCGAAATAGACATTCTTGGGGGGAAATTTGTTGGCTCCCAAATTCGACACTTACCATATTTGGTCTTTTAGACCAAAAAACTGGAATGAACCAAGTCAAGAAGAATGTTTCGACGTATGGAATAACTTAGGAAAAATATCTAAGTTATATTTGAGCCTTCGACCAGGGCTCACTTTCAGGTCTTTTCGACTGAAGAGGACTTATGTCCTTCGACTGAGAGAAAATATCCTCGCTTTGACACATGATACGAGGGATATTTGAATTTTGAATTATTGGAGGGAAAGGCAGTTTCGCCAAGAGCTAAGAAGAACCAACGTGGCTGAAAACCATAGGTCGAGGGACATGAAGAAGACACTTGTCTTCATCTTAGTGCAGAATAATCCCTCGACGGTTACTTAGTTTTTAGTATAAATTAGGAAACTTGTGTAGTTTTTTAGTGTGTTCAACCTATTGTACTAGTCACTCAAAAATTATCCAAGTAACCGCTGCGTGAGAAAGGATAAAACTGAGAAATGTACGTTGGAAACACCTCTTTTTATTAATGAAAGTCTTTTACATTGCTTTAATATTATCTTGCAAAGTTATCTTTCTTGCTTCTTTACCTGCATTTCTACATTTCTGCCTACTTTTCCAAAATCTCAAACATCTTTTCTTTGGGTCGAACGTGTGTTCTTCCTGCTTATCTGTCTTACATAAAAATTAGCATATGTTCTGGGATTAATCTGATCGATTCCGTAAGTAAACCAAAAAGAACTTTACTTTTCGGAGATCAGCGGTTGTTTACCAAAAACAACGGTAAACAGCAGGGAACATGAATTCCTGTAAAGGGTCACGTACGACCAAGCAAACATTTTCTGTTATTTCTACAACACTTATTACTATGGATAGTGACAAATCCTCACGAAGTCCCTTTCATAAGGTGATCCCCAATGAAGTAACCAGAGCCACCTCTATAAGGTTATCCCCACAGAATAATCTTCACGGATAAGGGTCCAAACCCCACAAGGCCAAATTCATGGATATCCCCATAGAGTTATCCCTACAAAGTTGGATTCATGCAATCCACATCCAGAGTTTCAATATTCGGAAAACCCAATCCCGAGCCGAGTTAGTCTTAAAAGAAAAAGCCTTGCGGAATTCTACCTAAAGAAGTCACCTCCCCAGCAGGTCGTCAAAATACTTTCTTCAACAAGGTTCATTTCCCTAATAAACTACGAATTCCCAAGCTTGAGTTGACCTCTCAGACTATTACAAATCAATAGACAAAACCCCTTAACCTCTAGTTAAGTCATTAAAACCCCCAACGGAGTCATTACTATCCCTAGTGAGTTATTGTAAAGCCTGGACTCGAACTGATAACAGTTCAAGTTGCTGAAGCCTGGACCCGACCAGATACCAGTTAACCTCAAAATCAAATTGTTGAAACCTGGACCTGACCAGATAACAGTTCAAGTTGTTGAAGCCTGGACCTGACCAGATACTAGTTAACCTCAAGATCAAATTACTAAAACCTGGACCCAACCAGATAACAGTTCAAGTTGTTAAAGCTTGGACCCGACCAAATACCAGTTAACCTCAAGATCAAATTATTGAAACATGGACCCGACCAGATAACAGTTCGAGTTGCTGAAACCTGAACCCGACCAGATACCATTTAACCTCAAGATCAAATGGCTGAAACTTGGACCTGACCAGATAACATTTCGAGTTGCTGAAACCAGGACCCGACCAGATAACCGTTCGAGTTACTACGAAACTTGGACCCGACCAGATAATAGTTTAACTTCTACAAATCACTAACAAAACTCCCATTCCCCAGTAGAGTTTTCCATTATCCCCAGTGAGTTGCTGCAAAGCATGGAATCCGACCAGATAACAGTTAACTTCTTTATCCCTAACAAATTGTTAACTTCCATTCTCTCCAATCAAGAGATAACTCCCTAGTAGAGCAACGAACAACTAAAACTCCTGAACTCTTTTCCCCAAGTAGAAATCAACACTCTCCATAGTTTTTCTGTTGTACCCCAAAATTTTCCCTCTCATTTTACTCAACACATGCCCATTGAGGTCCTTAACTTGCTCAAGGATGCCCAAGAGTTAACCAGACAAACTCCCTCCTAAGGCAATGTACCTCAAACTAGGGTTTCCATTTTCATCAGGGTGTGGGAACTCCATAGGTCCCAATATGTTCTCAAGATCATCCATGTCAAGTTTCATGCCTTGCACAAGAAGTTTGCTCAGTCAATTGCCCAAATGCCTGAAAATCAACTATACTAGGTCAAAAGTCAACTGTGGCCCACATACAGTCAAACTTCAATATTTTTGGTCAACATCAACATTTTGAATAGATATCCATCATTTGATCAAGGGTTGATCATGATTCCTCAAGGAATGCCCCCAAATTCATCAAAACCCAAAAGTTGCTAAATTAGGGTTTCATAGGAAAAGTCAACCAAACTTTGACCAGGCATAATTTCTTCATACTTTATCAGAAAATTTCCATCCAAGGCTCATTTTGAAGAGGATGCAATTGTCTACAACTCATATTCATCCCATAAGTTAAAAATATACACTCATCAAAAGATATGAATTTCTACTTATAGGTCCTTTTGAAAAGTCAACAAAAACACCTTTTCGGTCAAAGCTTCTTACATGAACATGGAAGACCAAATTGAGATGAAACCAAAAGGGTTGTTTAAGGGACATCCTAAGCTTTCTAAAAGGTCCAAGAACACCTCTCTAGGGTTAAAATAGGAGGAGATATGCCTTGTCAAAGTTAACCATTTTTGCAAAATTGCCAAAAGTCAAATGTGCTCAAAAATGCATTTTTTTTGTCAAATGGGCCTAGCATTTCATGATTATATCTTGTTGGAAACATGGTCCACGACCCAAATCAGTATTCACACATTATTTGCTTCATTATTTATTTTATTTTGATTTTTTATTATTTAAAATTCAAATTAAATCAAATAAAGGGCAAAAAATACAAAAGATTGAGTTTGATTTGATTTTTTTTGTAGGAAACAAATCTATTCGAGTTGGATTAATCAGACCAAATCAAATCAAGGAAAATTGAATCAAAATTGGCATGATTAGGATGGTCTTGGAAAGATATCATATAGAAAACAAATCAAATCCAATTTTCATAATCTTCAAATATGCAAAATGTTTTTGTTGCCCTAATTCATCATAATATATATATTGAACATAAACATGCACAAAAACAAGGATTACAGCCGTGATAATACAAGAACAAAACTAAAAAAAATTGCAAGAAAGTGGTGGATCGTTCTTGGACCTAGAGGGTGATTCAAGCCATTATAACACTACCAATAGACTCCTGGACATCTCCAGAACATGTCCCAATCAATTACAAGCATTTCCATGTCCAGAATCTCGAGTTACAGACCCACGGTTTACACATCCAAGCTTGAGTTTGATTTCTTAATTTACGCATGATTAATCATTATTAAACATAGAATTGTGTTTGTATTATCATTTGGAATGTTTTGGTTTATGTAATTTTGTGTTTTGATGATTGTATGCATATGTGCCATGGCTAGGGTTTGTTTCGTTGTTTTAGGGTTTCCTTACACGGGTTAAATTAACCAATAAAAAGGATACCATGATGCTCGTGGTTTTAAGACGAATGGATCCATGTGTTCTCATTTGATTTATCATGCGTTTTGATGATTTTTGAAACTCACATGTTTGTAGCTATGGCAAACTGTCTGTAGGTAAAAGGTAATGACCTAATACGACGGACAGGGAGGAAGATGATGAGTTGGCGCAACCTCACTGGCCCATTCAAATGATGGCGCGTGTTTTCTGTTTTTATCCATGTGTTTTCATATATTATTATTTGTTTTTATTATACTAACAAACAAAGCGAATAGCCCAGATGGCAAGGCGCATATTGATTTGAGTGGGAGGACCTGGGTTCGATCCCAGGTCCCAGCAAATTTTGTTTTCTTACTTTGTTTCTACAGATTCAATGCATCATCATCCAAAACGCCTACCATGCGCTACCACCATCTGGCCATTGGATGTATCAATAATTCAGATCCAACGCCTCAAACAATAAAGGACTATGGTGCACTCTCAGGCTGGCACAACATGGGATCAAGCGTGGGACATGGGCTCAGCTTCATGGGCCTAAGTAACTCAGCATGCACCCCCCTTTCTTCTATACAGGCCCATTCCATTCTTTTTATTTTAATTTCTTTTGATTTTTTTCTAATTATTTTCTTTTTAAAATAACATCAAAAATTATTTCTTTTTTATTTAATAAAATAAATCATAAAAACATCAAAAATCTTTTTTCATAAAAAACATCAAAAATCTTTTTTCATAAAAATATTTTGTTTCTTTAATTAATTAGTTTAATTAAATTAAGGCAATTAAATCTTATTTTTCATAGTTAAAATATAAATAGAATTAGGGTTTAATTTTGTACATAACCTATTTTTTTCTCAAAAATTAACCTAAATATTTTTCAATTAGATTTTTTAAGTTTCCTAATTTATTCTCGCATTTAATTCGTCGCGCGCATTTTTTTATTTCCTTTTTTTTATCGTTATTGTAACTGCTCCGAGTTTGTAATAGTAATTAGGGTTTTAAATTCCGCATTTTTATTTTTAGTCCAAAATAATTATGTATCTGCAAAAGCCTTGTAATAGCTAGAACTTTAAACTTTCGGCACTTTTAATTTCCGCAAACTATAAACTGCTTAGATGTATGTTAATAGGATTGTATGGAAAGAATAACTGAAAATTAAAATAGTAGAAAACCCTAAATGTGCAAAGATAATTAATTTGAAAATACACTCGCACATGCTCACTCCTAGGGTTTACTCCACTCCGGTTGCCTTCGGTAAAACGGTCATGAAGTATAAGGTTTCTTAGTGGTCGTCCTCTAGCCCCGAAAGATCTAAATGACCCATTCGGATGTTACCTCGGAAAAGATCTTTAAAGCTTTAGGATGACTACTAACATTTACTAACATTGCTTTTGTGATCGTACTTGTCCCTTCAAATGTCCCTAAAAACTCCAACGACGGTGCTACCTATTCCTTAATAATGGGATAGCATTGTCTAAAAGGAAAGAGAACAGTCTTTTTCGAGTAGGTAGAAAACTCTTAAGTACTTGTCCAAACAAACAAACTTTTTCACACAAATACTTTTCAAACAAAGTTTTCAAAACAAACTTCGTAACACTCTTGAGGACATAAACAAGGGTTAACACAAAGTAAAACAAAACTTTTCAAAACAAAGCACACACAAGCAATTTTCAAAATGAGCAAGTACCTAAGAGCCCATGGAAAACCATGGATAGAAAGGGTGCTAACACCTTCCCTTTCTATAATCTACCCCCCATACTCAAAAACATCTCAAAAAAGGTTTTTTCTGTTCTTTTTCCTTTTCCTGATTGGATAAAATAAAAGTCGGTGGCGACTCTTGCTTACCGCGACATTTTGTGAACAAAAAATGAAAACCAGTATTAACATTCGGTTCTGCCACCGTATCACAGTTTCCCTCAAGAAAAATCAATGTTCCCCAGCAGATTTATCCTCAAACAACAAATCAGGAATCCCCAACGGAAACATCCTAAACAAAGTTCAAAGATACACGTACTCTTCATCTCCAGTAGTATTCCGGGATTTAACTTCCCAAAACTCTCCCAGCATTTGTCAAGGATTTGTTTTCCTAGACAAAGATACTTCAATAAGCATATCGCATCCATACATCATATCACATACATGACAAATGCATATAGCATAATCTTATTTATTTTGAGAACATCATCACGTCGTGCATACTTCTGCATGCAACTAACCCTCTTCCTTGCAGGAAAAGTCAATCGAATCAAAGACCTCTTCTGGTGATATTTATTTCCTCTAGTTAAAGACAGGCGAATCAAAGACCTCTTCTGGTTAGATTTATTTCTTCCAGTTAAAAATAGGTGAATCAAAGACCTCTTCTGGTTAGATTTATTTCTTCCAGTTAAAAATAGGCAAATCAAAGACCTTTTCTGGTGAGATTTATTTCCTCCAGCTAAAGACAGGCGAATCAAAGACCTCTTCTGGTTAGATTTATTTCTTCCAGTTAAAGATAAG
Source organism: Vicia faba (assembly GCA_948472305.1). Taxonomy (NCBI): domain Eukaryota; kingdom Viridiplantae; phylum Streptophyta; class Magnoliopsida; order Fabales; family Fabaceae; genus Vicia; species Vicia faba. The sequence continues at coordinate 1,695,435,054 of OX451737.1, read as the reverse complement.
CGAATCCAAGACCTCTTCTGGTTAGATTTATTTCTTCCAGTTAAAAAAGTTGAATCAAAGACCTCTTATGGTTAGATTTATTTCTTCCAGTTAAAGACAGGAGAATCAAAGACCTCTTCTGGTTAGATTTATTTCTTCCAGTTAAAAACAGGCGAATCAAAGACCTCTTCTGGTGAGATTTATTTCCTCCATTTAAAGACAGACGAATAAAAGACCTCTTCTGGTGAGATTTATTTTCTCCAGTTAAAGACAGGCGAATCAAAGACCTCTTCTGGTTAGATTTATTTCTTCCAGTTAAAGATGGAGTATTCGACATCTTTAAGAGATTCAATATGCTTGTCGAAAACCATAGTAAGAAAAATATCAAAGTTCTACAGAGATTCAAGATCTTTGTAGAAGGAATCAAGTTGAAGACAGAATTTTGAATAACATTGATCAAATCCACAAGCCATGCTACACGATCTTGCTTTGCAGGCCTAAATGCTCGTGTTTCACTCCAAAATTAATTATTTACGCAATGAATTAAGCTCTTACCCAAGTATTTAAAGGATTGTCCAAGCCAATTTCCCCTTAATGGCACAAAGTTACCATTGTCATTTTAGAAAAGAAAGCTTTATGCAAATTGTCAATGCATTGAGCCTTGTGACCTTTATCTCTGATTGCAAGGAATATCAAAAGCATGAATCAAGTCTCCTGCACCCAACAAACATCAGGTCATGCTTGTACTTGAACTTTGGAACCATGAAAATCCATTGAACTTGATTCTTTCATTTTCAACTAAACCATAACATGTTATCTCAAGATTCTGGTTACTACAAGATGTCAAACCTCTTCCCTCAAAAGGCTGTTCGTCACGCTCGGGCTGGAGGACCTCCCATACGCATCAACAATCCTGGGGTCAATGCGCTTGAAGACAGTGATGGTGATTCCGACATTGACAGCTGGATCTTCTCGACTACCAACGGCAGACTCAGTAACTGGACTGCCAAGGACTTTGTACCGACTACTTTTGTTCAGGAGTAATTGTCTTTCTAATTTTTCGGATATGTAATTTAAAAACAATATAAACTCTATAGCCATGTGTTCAACCCAGGGAACAATGATTCTATTTGTGAGGGTTATCATGTTTCATTTTCATATGACATCAATAAAGCATTGGACGTTTGCATACAAATTTTGCGCTCTCTGTCTTTTTTTTCTTTTATTCTTTTCTATACAACTATTCTCTTACACACACTCACGTATCCAAATTCAGATCCATATCCACTCTGGATCCCATTGATAACAGTTCTGCTACTACTCATTATGACTTTGAAAATCCGATCAACCAAGCCGAGGACGAAGGTGAGGAAGATTGTGAGGTACCCGGAGAACTTGTTAGACTATTACAGCAGGAAGAAAGGGCCATACAGCCTCATGAAGGTCCGGTTGAGACAGTGAACTTGGGTATAGAGGAAGACATAAAAGAGGTTAAGATAGGTGAAAATCTGGAGCTTAGTGTCAAACAGAGGTTGGTACAGATGTTGCATGAGTATGTTGAAATCTTCGCTGGTCATATGAAGACATGTCGGGACTAGACACGAATATAGTGGTTCATTGTCTGCCGACTAAAGAAGACTTCCCTCTGGTAAAGCAAAAGGTCCATCGTATGCATCCTGAGATGTCAGAGAAGATTAAAGCAGAGGTTATGAAGCAGTTCAACGCAGGGTTCTTAGTTGTCACCTCCTATCTGCAATGGGTTGCTAATGTGGTTCTAATACCTAAGAAAGATGGTAAAGTATGAATGTGTATGGATTACAGAGACCTGAACAGGGAAAGCTCCAAGGATGACTTCCTGCTTCCCCATATCGATGTTCTAGTTGACAACACCGCACAACACAAATTCTTTTCCTTCATGGACGGTTTCTCTGGCTACAATCACATCGAGATGGCACCTGAAGACATGGAGAAGACAACCTTTGTTACACAGTGGGGTGCTTTCTGCTACAAGGTGATTCCGTTTAGGTTGAAGAATGCTGGGGTAACATATCAGCAAGCTATGGTAGCTCTGTTCCATGACATGATTCACCATGAGATAGAGGTTTACGTCGATGACGTGATATCCAGGTCTCAAACTGAGGAAGAACATCTTGATCATCTACAAAAGTTGTTTGATAGGTTGAAGACGTACAAGATGAGGTTAAATCCGAACAAGTGCACCTTCGGGGTGAGGTCCGGAAAGCTGTTGGGGTTCATCGTCAGTGACAAAGGTATTCAGGTAGACCCTGCAAAGGTGAAGGCCATACAAGAGATACCGGCTCCCCGCACTGAGAAGGAAGTTAGAGGTTTCTTGGGACGCCTAAATTACATTTCCAGATTCATTTCACATCTGACTGCTACTTGTGAGCCGATCTTCAAGCTTCTGAAAAAAGATCAAGTGGTAAAGTGGAATGATGAATGCCAGGTAGCCTTTGACAGAATCAAACAATATCTCCAAGAGCCTCATATTCCGATGCCTCCGACTGAAGGAAGACGTTTGATAATTTACTTAACAGTGCTAGATAATTAAATGGGGTGTGTGTTGGGGCAGCATGACGAGTCTGGTCGAAAAGAGCATGCAATATACTACCTTAGCAAAAAAATTACCGACTGTGAAACATGATACTCACTGCTCGAGAAAACTTGTTGCGCTTTGGCATGGGCTGCTTGTCGACTGAGACAGTATATGTTGACCCACACTACTTTGTTGATATCTAAGATGGATCTGATCAAGTACATTTTCGAGAAGCCCACTCTCTCCGAAAGAATAGCAAGATGGAAAATGATCTTGACCGAGTATGATATCCAATACACAACCCAAAAGGCAATCAAGGGAAGTGTATTAGCTGATAATTTGGCGCATCAGGCCATGGATGACTACCAGTCCATGAATTTTGAGTTCCCGGATGAGAATATCATGTTAGTAACCGACTATGAAAAACCTGGACCGGATGAAGGACCTGAGGAAGGATCCCGATGGTCTATTTTTTCGATGGAGCCTCAAACGCACTGGGTAATGGCATTGGCACAGTAATCATATATCCCGAGGGCTTTCATACTCCGTTCACTGCCCGATTATGTTTCAATTGTACCAACAACATGGCAGAGTATGAAGCATGTATTATGGGTCTTCGAGCTGCTATTCACCTAAGAATCAAGTTCTTAAGTGTATTCGGGGATTCCGCTTTGGTGATAAGTCAGATCAAAGTCGAGTGGGATACGAAGCACCTAAACCTTATCCCTTGCAAAGAGTGTGTACTGACATTGCTGCCGCATTTTGAAGAGATCACTTTTGAACATTTCCCATGAGAAGAGAATTAGTTAGCGGACGCACTAGCTACTATGTCGTCAATGTTCAAGGTCAGGTGGGACAATGAAGCTCCCTGAATCACTATTGAGAGGTTGGATGAACCAGCATACTTTTGTGAGATCCATACTGAGGAGGTAGACGGAAAACCTTGGTTTCATGAGGTGAAAAGGTATCTCGAGGCTCAAGAATACCCCGAGGGGGCATCTGTCAATGACAATAAATTTATGAGAAGGTTTGCTGCAAAGTTCTTCCTCAGCAATGGAATCCTTTATAAGCGTAATCATAACTCTACCTTACTGCGGTGTGTAGACAAGAGCGAGGCAGAGAGGATCATGGAAGACCTACACGGAGGTACCTTTGGCACTCATTCCAGTGGACATACCATGGCAAAGAAGATCCTACGGGCAGGATACTACTGGTGCACTATGGAAGTCGGCTGTTATCAGCATTCTCAAACCTGTCACAAGTGCCAAATATATGCTGATAAGGTGCGTGTACCTCCAGTTCCCTTGAACGTCTTGACAGCTCCCTGGCCCTTTGCAATGGGGGGCTTTGACGTGATTGGTGAGATCAGACCTACCGCATCCAACCGGCATCGCTTCATCTTAGTGGCCATTGATTACTTCATGAAGTGGGTTGAGGCTTCCTCCTTTGTTATGGTTACCAAGAATGTGGTGGCACTGTTCATCAAGCAGAACTTGGTTTGTCGTTATGGTATCCCTAAGAGAATCATCACGGATAATAGTACTAATCTCAACAACTTGATGATCACTGAACTCTGTAAACAGTTCAAGATTCAGCATCACAACTCTTCTCCTTACCGGCCGAAGATGAATGGGGCTATCGAAGCTGCTAATAAGAATATTAAAAAGATCATACAAAAGATGACAGTGACATACAAATACTGGCACGAGATGTTACTGTTTGCTCTTCACGAGTATCGTACTTCAGCATGTACGTCGACAGGGGCAACACCCTATTATCTGGTATCAGCATGGAGGTTGTCCTACCCATAGAGGTCTAGATCCCTTCTCTACGGATTATGAAGGATGCGGGTTTGATCAAAGACGATTGGATCCAGACTCGACTTGATCAATTAAACTTAATCGACGAGAAAAGACTTACTGCTGTCTGCTATGGTCAAATGTATCAGAAACGGATGATTAAGGCCTTCAACAAGAAAGTCATACAACAAGTGTATCAAGTAGGGGATCTGGTAATCAAGCGCATCATACTGCCGCAAGGTGATCCCAGGAGAAAATGGACTCCCACCTATGAGGGACCATTTATGATCAAGAGCATATTTTCTGGTGGAGCCATGATTCTGACCACCATGGACGGTGACGACCTTCCTCATCCTGTGGATGCGGACATAGTGAAAAAATACTACGCATAACAAAGACCCGCTAGGTTGACATACCTAGGCAAAAATAAGGGCATCCCGGAGAACCAAAAGGGTTCGGGCAAAAATTAGGGATAAAAATAAAAAAAATCTGTACACCCGGCAAGTCGAAAACCTGAAAAGGCGGCTTGGGAAAAAAATGGTATCCCGGTGGACTGAAAACCCGAAAGGATGGTCCAGGTAAAAGTTAGGGATTAAAGAGTATCACTATGTCTCCATTGGATCACCTTGCGATCGGACTTCAGTAATCAGCTGTCAAGCTCAAACGGTACCGATCAATCTAGTCAGCTTCAGACAAGCAGCAAAGTGGTGAGATGCTCGAAGACATAGGGGTAATAGCAGAATTGAAACTCAATGGGATCACTACACATAGCTATTTTCTTTTTGTACACAATTTCTGTAATAATTTCCATTTTTTCGGCGGCGTTCTCTTACTAGAGCGTCAACCTCCATGTAAAAAAAAACGCCTGTTATAGGCAAATTTCAAATCAATACAAATCATCTTTTGAGTACAAAACTCTGTGTTTGTTTTTTCCGTTTTCTGTTTTGTTCTGCAAAAAAACGTCCAATGTTTTATTCTTGTCATATGCATTTGAATATGATTATTGTTCACGAATATCTGCATATAAAAAATAGAAAGACAGTTGCCAAGAACATAAAGAAACTGGTACAAAGCCTAAATGCTAACAGTTACTCCTTCCATCATGGTACAGGGGCAGAGACAGTTGGTAGCGAAGTCACTACCATATACAACTCTGATATTTATATTCCCCACAGAGTGAAGACAGTCGAAGTCCGACCTCCGCGTCCCCAAGCAGGAATTACTTCCCCGGAAGTTTCCTCCAGAAAGCTAATATCTGTATTCCCCAGCCAAGTTTTATAATCATGAACAGCTTACAAAGCTTTCTCCCGAGCATATTTTATTTCTCTCACAGCGGAAGCTCAATCCCCAACATAGTTTATCTCTCCAGTAACGGAAGCTCAATCCCCAGTTGAGTTTATTTCTCCAAATCAGTGAATCTTCCAATAGTGCATCTCTTTTCCCCACAGAATCATTCCCCTGCAGAGTCAATCTCAGACAGAGTCTCTCCCAGTAGAATATTCTCGAGCAGAAAGGAGTAAATCCCCTGCATAATCATCTTCTTTCACTATCCCCAGCGGAAATGAAGAATTCAACTCCCTATACTCTCCAGCAGCAGTCTGAGATTTATGTCCCCGGCTAAAGAGTATCACAATAGCATTGCATATCCATACGTCATGGTATATGCATACATATTATACAGCACAATCTCATTTATTTTGAGAACATCATTACTCAATACATTTCATACATCTTGACATTACATACGACTAACTCTTTACCTTTCAGGGAAAGATCCAATCAAGTTCTCACAAGTTCTCTCTGGTTCAATCAAACGGACACCAAGGTTTCTATTCCAGTTGAAGATATTCCAACACTTTTCAAGATTTTCTCTGGTTCAGTCAAATCGACACTAAGGTTTCTATTCTAGTTGAAGATGTTCTAAGACTTTTGTCTGGGTCAGCCGAATCGTCGCAAAGATTCCCCTGATTTCTATGCCAGTCAAAGTTAATTTGAGACCTCTCCCGAGTTCAGTCAAATCGATACTAAGATTTGTCTCCCAGTTGAAGACAACTCAAGACCTTTCCCTGATTCAGTCAAATTGATACTTAGATTTCTATTCCAGTTAAAAAAGCTATGAAGCCCGGAAACTGACCAGATAACAGCTTAATTTCCCCAAATTACTGAAGCCTAGAGCACGACCAGATAACGGTATAAGATGCTGTGAAGTCTGGAGCACGACCAGATAGCGGCAAGAAAAACTATGAAACTTGGAGCACGACCAGATAACAGTATGAGGTACTGCAAAGCTCGGAACTCGACCAGATAGAAGTTTACTCGGCCAATTACTATTGAAGCCTGGAAACGACCAGATGTTAGTATACCTTAAATTCAAGTTGAAACCCGGATGCGACCGGATAACCACTTAATTCCTTCTGAAGCCTGGAACACGACCAGATAACAGTTATTGAGATTATAAAGCCTGGAGCACGACCAAATAGAAAGTTTAATCTCATCTCCCTAGTAAGTCACTGTAAAACCTGGAGCACGACCAGATAGCAGTCAGTCTTATTATCCTTAACAAATCACTGTAAAGCCTGAAGCACGACCAAATAGCAGTTCATTTTCATCTCCTAGACTAAGAGATGATTCCTCAATAGATTAATGGATAACTGAAGTTCCTAAAATTCCATTTCTCCCAAGACAGAGACCAACATTCCTCAGCAGATTCCTCCTCAACGACAGGAATAGGAATTCTCATCAAAGGAATATCTCGTGAAATCAACATCCTCTAGATGGCATATTTAAGCCCATCTCCGACGATTCTCCGTCATATCTTCTGGATGGTGTCATACCCCAATTTTTGACCTAAGATCCCATTTTTATTTTTGCATTTTTATACAAAAGTCAAGGTCACTAAATACAGTCGGTTTTAACCTCTTACCTTCGAGCATTGATTATGCAGAAATTGTCAAGTGTTTTGAACATTCTTAGCCTATGTATCACTAACTTCTAATCAAGCATGAAATGTGTGTTTTTTTGTTTCTTTGATTTCATGTGCTGACAGGTCTCCTTCGATTCAGCCTTTCAATTGGACAAGTTTACTGCCTGCAAGCCTGTTTCGATTGGACAAGTTTGCTGCCTACAAGCCTGCTTCGATTGGACAAGTTTACTGCCTGCAAACATGCTTCGATTGGGCAACATTTCTTCCTTCAAACACGGGCTTTCGATTGGGAAATATGTTTGTTTCTATCCACATGCTTTGATTGGGCAACATTGCTTCCTTCAAACACGGGCTTTCGATTGGGCAATATATTTGTTTAGATCCAAGATTCGTTTGGGCATGTGGCTCCCTTCGTGCAAGTCTTTGTTTGAGCATTGACCTTTTTGTGTTCTTGCTTGGAGTCACAAAGTTTAGACCTCCTCCATGCAGGCTTCGACAAAACATTAACTACGTTTGTACTAGCTTCGACTGGACAACATTTCTCTTTAGTCTGCTGCATTTCCATCCTTGACAAACTTCAACACATGCTTGAGGGCCCATTCGAAGGACATATATTACCGATCCATCCCAAGAGCATTAATTTGGCCCATTCGAAGGATTGTCTAGGGAAGTCATTCGAACGTCACTTTGATTAAAAAAAGGAGATGGTTACTGAAAGTCTGGTCGAAAGGTGAGTCTAGGGAGTCAAGACAAAAGGACGAGAGGCCAAAGGCATTTGTCGACCAAGTCACATGCGCTGCCAGGCTCGGGCCTGATTCACTGGCCATAAAACTCCAAAACTGATGCACAACAGTCCTGCACTGCCGCCCAATTCCTTGCACCAAAATGGCAATAAAGCACTGTCCCTCAAAGGCTACGAAGAGCAGGTTACTCAAATTGTTCAAGTTATTTTGTTTTCCCTCCAAAAACTTCAGCCAACTTTGCCTATAAATAAAAGGCTCCAACACATGTTTAGGAGGATCTTTGGACCAGAGGAACGAATCCCCCAAATTTTCTCAAACACAACAAAACTCTCAAGTTCATCAACACTTGAGAAATCAAAACCCTGAATCCCAAACACTCACCTCTTTCGATTATGAAGAACACCCCACACATAGAAGTTTGTTCAAACTCAAAGACAACCTTCTGTGACAACTCTTCAAACCAAAAGCGAACCCCCTGTGACTACTCTTCGAATTCCAGAAATGTCCAGGCAGCAGTTCAAGTTCGAATCCCACATCCATTCAAGGCCTGAAGCAAGGTAAGTCACTCTTACCTTTGAACTTTTCGTTTCATAACATGTAAATGCAATTCCTTTTCGTTTGAAACATTGTACATACCATTGTTCCTTTCGTTTCTACATTTTTAACATATCTTTCAGAGCTACCTCTTTCGTTTTTGCTTTCTGTTTACCTGAACTAGCTTTAACTATTAAACTGTTTGAAAGACAAATACTAGCATGGCCTCAGGCCATGTTGCCATTTAATGTTTTAAATGAAAGAAATAGGAAACAGGAAATAGGAAACGAAGCTTCTGGCTTCTACCCTCTTTCTCCAGGTCGAACGAAAGAGACAACTAGGAGGAAAACCATACACTGACTTCCAGGCACAGTCGAAAGACGTTCCCTCAATGCTTTCAACCTCCAGTCGAAGAAGACAACAAGGCAGAACCAGAAGGCTTCACCATACACTGACTTCCAGGCCAATCGAAGGCCAGGACCTCACTAGTGCTAGTCCCAATCGAAGGAGGCCAGCATAATGCAAATCGAAGGCTGCTACTGCCTGGGTCGAAATACACTCATTTTTCTTACTTTTATCTTATTTTTTCCTTCATATTTTTTATGCCTTTCGATACGGTTGTAATAGCGTAGGATTTTATCTTTCTGCATTTTATTTACTTTGTACAAATGTTAGTAATTAGGCATGTATGGCAAGATAAAATCAACAAGTAAACAAACCAAAAACCACTTCTGTAACTCCTCCTTCCTCGTCCACCATTTTCAAAATCCACCATTGCAGCTTGACTTGTCTAGAGCAGTTGGGCAAGCTACAAGACATTCTAACAATTGGAATAGCTTCAGGGAGATCCAGGCAAGTTTAATCCATCATCAAACCATTTTTGGAAGTCGTGTAGAAGTCATTCGAGTTTCACTCCAAGAGGTAAGTTTTTCAAACTTGGAACTCTTCATTCAAGCATCATTTGTATATACATTTTGAAGAAAAGATGTAGATATCATGTCTAGGAAACTGACTATGTCCATAGTTTTGATTATCATTGCTTATACTTTGAGAATTTCATATATGATCAGTTAGGTCTTAATTTTGGTACTGAACAAAATTCATGCTAACCTTCGACCCATAACTTTTGAAAATTATGTGGTTAGATTCGTATTCAAATTTTAGGCAGGTTTGATGTTTACATTTTTTGATTTGGTTGAGAAATGAAGCTTTTAGAAGCTTAATAATGGAGTTATCATGGCCTGCGCGCGCAAGGAAGAAGAAGTTAGGCATTTCAAACATTCAAAAACGAGTTCATTTTATATTTAATTGAAGTTAACTTATGAACGGATGAAACTGACCACCCCAGTGGTACAAATAACGCTCATTAAATCCTTTCCATGTAGAAGGTCCTGGGTTCGAGCCCCAGCGAGACCTTTTGTCATTTTTCCAAATTTTCTCACTTTTTTTGTTTGTTTGCAGGAAGCGCGCCTGAGCCTCCATTGGCTGAGCCTTGACATTTCCATTTTCTGAACCCACTGACGTTAAAGTTATATCTTTATCTCATTTTCTTTACTTTATTATTTTTATTATTATAATTATTTTTATTAATCAAAAACACCAAAAATATATTTAAATTATTTAGTTTATTTTTATTTAACTTCTTACAATGAAAAAGACCAAAAATATTTTCTTATTTATTTTCTTTTCTTTAACTTAATCTTATTTTTCTTTAGTTTAATTAAATTTCCTTTTAGTTAAATAGGCCAAAATCTTTCTTTAACAAAATCAAAACAAATTCATTTTCTTTTCATTCATCTCTTGTACATTATGTTCCTTTCAATTCTTGTAAATTATTCAAGTTTCAATATGGTTGTAATAGATAATTAGGTTTAATTTCTTGCAATTCCCATTTATAAATTTGTACACCTCATTCCCAAAATGATGTAATAGCGTAGGACATTTATTTTCCGCAATTTATCGCTTTTCATATAAATCTAGTAATTAGGATTTGTATGGAAATATAAAATCAATGCTTAGAAAAGCTTAATCCAAGACAAAATCAAGCATGAAAAAATAAACACTTACACTTTTACACCTCTAGGGTTAACTCCACTTGTTTCCTTGAGAAAATGGTCATGATATGCATGTGAGACATCTTAGCAAAAACAATCAAGATCATAGTCCCCTGATGACGCTGCAAATGTTGCCTTATAAATGACCTTAGTCCCTCAAGAGAAATGCTAAGATATCTCACAACATTGCTATTCATGACTATACGATGACCCACACTCATCTCTTTACATCCAAAGATAAGGCTTCTTACCAATCAATGGTAAGATAGCAATATCAAAGGAAGAAAGAAATGAACAAAAGACTTTTGAGTAGGTAGAACGTTCTTAGTTGCTTGCTTACAATCCATCTTCAAAAAACAAACATCTTTTCAAACACACCAAACACTTTCAAAACATGAAATATTTTCAAAAAGTCCAACACTTTGTATGCATTCTTATAGAGGCGAGAATCATTATAAAGTTTTCCTAAACGAAGGCTATTTTAAAAAATACTTTCAAAAGCCACCATAAACACATTTCAAACAAAGCAATTTCAAAAAATGATCTAGCAAGCAACTAAGAGCCCGTAGATAACTACAGATGAAAAGGGTGCTAACACATTCCCTTTTCATAACCTACCCCCCGAACTCAAGAAAATATCTCAAAGGTCTTTCCTGTTCTTTTCACTCTTTCCTTATTGGATAAAAGAAAAGTCGGTGGCTACTCTTGTTATCCGCAACAATTGCGATAAAACGCAAAACACCCAAGTTAGTTCTCTCACCGTATTACACTAGTCATCATTACGCCTTTATGACAAAACGCAACTCGATACAAGCGTGGCACGCAAACTTCCCAAATTCCAACTAGTTTTTCCTTTTCCCGGGAGACAAACTCACCAAGAAATTTTCGGACTCCTTGTACGAAATCGCCCCTCGAAACACTATAACTCCTCGGAGCCGCTTAATTGTTCCTCTCCCTATGAGGAGAACTAACCGAGCATCACTTGTACTCCTCGTGCGACATTGACCAAGGAGCATCCCCGTCTCACGAGCACATCTTAAAGTCACCACTCATCTTCCCATAAGTAACGACTTAGGGGCTCCTGTTCTGGATTGGCCCAATGTCTAGAATTGGCCCAAATCGCTTCTATCCTTGGCGCGACCCAATAACACGAGCCCAACATCCCTGGTCGACCACAGCCCAAGAGGCGCGACCAATGATGCCCGATGCACACATACACCCAAGCCAGCAGCTACCTCTCTGTCTGCCTAAAACAAGTCGAGCGGACAACTAGGAAACGTCCAGAGCGCCTCTCTGCCCATAATTCGCCTCCTCCTCAGGACGAACGACTAGTTATAGGCATATCTGCTTGTTTTGACAAAGTCCTAACAGTTACCTATTTTTGCGGACCCGCGTATCTAGGCCCAAAATAGGGACCAATGATCAGGCGTTGGGGGCATTATATAAACCCTCACACATGTGAGATCCAAGTATCCAATATTCAAACCTTAAACCCTAATATTCTATTTGTGTCTCTTTGCACCCATTCTTACTTGATTGTCAGAGTGTCTTGCAGGTACAAATAATTTTTCATCAAAAAACAAAATAAATATGATAACGCCTTAGTTTAGAGATGTGACCACGCTGTAGGGAAGAACCGCGGTGACCATGGCGTTGTTGAATGTACATTTTATAGTAGTGTCCCCAGATAAAACATTTTTCCAAAACTCATTTCATTTCATCATATTCTCATTCAAAAAATAAAATTTGAATCCTTTGTATTTAATTATCTTTCACCATAATTATATGAAGAATAATGACATTCATACTCTCGAGTGAAAAATGATTAAATAGGAGTAACTATCGTATCCTAATTTTTCTCGAACACTTCCATTTCATTGACATCTAAATAAATGTTAATTATGTTTTCATTTACATGCTTGCATTATTTACATTAAGTTTCATTATCCATTTTTGAGTCATTATTGCACTTCTAAAAATCATAAGATAATTCTAACAAAAATATATATTTAGTCTTCATATATTGCCATTTGTCATTTTCCTTATTCACCAAGTTAGGATTTTTGTACAAGAGACAACATTTTCAAAAATATCTCCAAAAGCATAATATCATCACTAATCTAATTACAACATAAATATACTACACAACTCATTACCACATAAAAAAAGTTAGGCATAAAATCCACATTCTATGCACTAAAAGACAAAAAAATATTACAAATAATCAATGCTCATCACATCATGCCTTATATTACCATGTACATACATCATACATCACATGAATGTTTACATTAAGCTTGCTCACACGTTTTGCACCTCAAAACTCACACAAATATCTCTAACAAACTCACATGATTTGCATCTCATTCTCATCCAAAACTCACACACTTTATGAACTCACACACTCACACCTAGTGCTATAAAAGGAGGAGCAAATCACACAATAAAGGGGAGGAATCACAAAGTAAATTCAGCAAGAAAAGCATCCAAAAAGTCACATGAAAATGCCTCATTCAACCTCTAACTTCATCTCTAACCTTCAACACTTCCTCCATTAAAATATCTATTCCTCACCACCATTAACAACACCAATACAACCATTAACACAATAACCTACCACCATCATCATCTTCTTTACCACATTGTAACCTCCATTATGAGCATCTCCATAATCATAAACAAAAAAGTCAACAACACAAAACTTGTAAAAACAAAAAATAGAGCCAACCTTAAAAAGTTGAAAAGAAAAAGAACCCAGGAAAATCCAAATGCGTCGTCCCTTAGACGAGTACGTTGCTTCCTCTTCCGCTCCGTCAAGCTTCGTTCGCACCACTGCTCTCTCTGTCGCACGCTGTTGTTGTCTCCAACTCGTCCTTTTGGATTGACTTTCGCCTTCCCCCGATGGCTTCTCCATATATTCCTCCATGGCGTAGGTTATCACTATTTTTTTTAGATTTCTGGAGAATTTGAGTCATTAGCGGAAAGATTTGAGTCTGGTTGTGAGTATTATGAGTCAAGCGGTTTGATTCGAAGGGGGATGGAGATAAATAAGGATTCTTCAAAGATGAAGAAGAGGTTTGGGTTTGACAAAGCCTGGCTTCATTTTGGTATTTTTCCGCCCTTTTATTATTTTTGTAATTTTTATTTTAATTGGTACATGTGTCACTTGTTGTATGGTTGAATTTGAAATAATGAAGGGGATCTTGTACAAGATCCCCATGGCATTTATGGTGAGTGCATGTTGATATGACCATTTGATTTAAATCATTAGGTCTAGATTTGTTGTTTTTGTTAATTTGATCGTGGCCTTCTTATCTTCATCAGATGGTCCAAATCGTCCAAGATCTTTTCCTTTTTTTCTACTTATTGGGCTTTAGACTGCAAACTTTCTGGTTTTTACTTGGCAACACCCTATTTTCTATTTGCACCCCCTTTCTTTTTTATTTTTGTTAATTGTTTTAGCTATTTAATTAATTTGTTTAAATTAATTAATTTCTTTTATAAATAATATGAATAAAACTCTGTTTTATTTTCCAAAAAATTCTAACTCCTTTTCCCAATAAAACATGATGAAAAAGGACGAATGGATGTACATCCATCTTGTCTTCGAATAGTTAGACGCAAGATGTACATCTTGTTTAAGTTTGATTATTCGTCTTTCGCTTAATAAATATTAATCAAAGCTCGAATGAAAAAGGGTGAATGAATGTACATCCATCTTACCCTAGAATAATCCGATGCAAAATGTACATCTTGTTTAAAGTTGATTATTCGTCTTCCACCAAATATATTTTATTTAAAACTCGGATGAAAAGGGTGAATAGATATACGTCCCTCTTACCCTTGAATGCTCGGACGTAAAATATACATCTTATTTAAGTTCGGGTATTTGTCATCCACCTAAAAATAACTCCAACTCATCAAACTTACTTTTTCTGCCTTAGCGCGGCGGAAACCTTTTCATAAACGAATGATACTTTATCCATTTCGAGAAAGTTGTGACAGAACTCAAGAAATTCCTAAGTTATTGAAGGATAAAGTCAACCAGTGAGCTTGATCCTACAAATATTGTTAAGGAGAGAAGGAACCCCTTCTTCATACAAGTCAAAGGCCTACACAATTCCTTAAAGGAAATTATCATTGGTGATTCAAAAACAATAATATCAACAATTACCCTCTCAACTAAATTGGTATGCCCAACAGAAGAAAAGACAAGGGTTACACCCTACTCTGGCAAGTCCAAGATCATCAAGGAGATATCCTAAAGTCAAGTGGATCAACAATGAATCTCTTAATAGGATTATTAAATTTTATCAATTTCAAATTGTAGTTTCCAAGTTGCTAAGTTGTATTTGGTGTAAATTTATATCTTTGGACTAGTGATTCAAATAAAATGAACATGTATGTTTCGAAATCAATCCATTCGTTTTACTCTTTCATCACTTTCCATATATAATCAACGAATTTTCCATTTCATCTTTCACCTTTAAAAAAATTTGAGGGATAATGATAAAAACTAAATAACTGAATTTTGCTAAACTATGCTTTCAATGGTAAGACCGAGCTGAGGATGTAAGACATTGTTTCAATTCCTAAACAATGGAGAAATAAGTAGTTAATTCGTAGTTAACCCCTTCAAGCCAGGAGTTGAAGTTTTTTCAATTTTTCTAAAAACCCTTAATTTTAACCAGGGGAAGGGTAGTATTTCAATTAATTCAATGATGCATTCTGTAATACGGTGGGAGAACTGACTTTTGGGTTTTGCATTTTAACGCAAATGTTGTGGATAGCAAGAGTCGCCATCGATTTTTCTTTTATCCAATAAAGGAAAGAGTGAAAAGAACAGGAAAGACATTTTGAGAAATTTTCTGAGTAAGGGGGTAGGTTATGAAAAGGGAAGGTATTAGCACCCTTTTCATCCATAGTTATCTACGAACTCTTAATCGCTAGCTCACTTTGAAAATGCTTTGTGTTTTGTGTATGTTTGAAAATATTTTGAAAAATGCCTAAGTACGGAAGTTTTGTAATGATTCTCGTATTGTTGAGAATGTATACAAAATGTTTGTTTTGAAAATATTTATTTGGAAGAGAATGTTTGTTTTGTGAAAATATGTTTGAAAATGCCAATGTAAGGCTATTTGCTTTATAATAACCCTTATATCAGTCCTCAAGAGTGTTTATAAAGCATTTTGAAAGTGGTTGTTTTGAAAGTGGTTGTTTTGAAAGTGTGAGGTGTGAAGATTGTTTTATTTCTGTGAGAAAGCAATTAAGAGCGATCTACCTACTCAAAAGGTCTTTGTTCTTTTCCTCCTCATTTAGATATAATATCCTACCACTAGTTAGTAGGAAGCCCTATCATTGGATGTGAGGGACATGAGTGGGTCATAGTACAGTCACCGAAGGTGTGATACGGTGGTAGAACCGACTGTTAATACTGGTTTGCATTTTTCGTTCGCAAATGTCGCGGTGAGCAAGAGTCACCACTGAATTTTCTTTTATACAACAAAGGAAAGGGTGAAAAGAAAATAAAAAGACCTTTTTCGAGATTTTCTGAGTAAGGGGTAGATTATGAAAAGGGAAGGTGTTAGCACCCTTTCCATCCATGGTTTTTCATGGGCTCTTAGGTACTTGCTCATTTTTGAAGAAAAAAATACTTGTGTATGGGTGCTTTGAAAATTTTTTGTTTGAAAATGCCTTAGTGCGGCGATTCGCTTTATGATAACCCTTGTATCAGTCCTCAAGAGTGTGATAAAGCGTTTTGAAAACTTTTGTTTGAAAAGTGTTTGGAAGTGTGGTGTGTAAAAATAATTGTTTGAGAAAGTACCTAACAGTTATCTACCTACTCGAAAAAAGTTTGTTCTTTTCCTCATATCCTTTAGACAGTGCTATCCTGCTATTAGTGAGTAGGTAGTCCTAGTCGTTGGATGTTTGAGGGACTATCGAAAGGGACGTACGTCCACTAAGGCAACTGGGCAAGAACTCCTAGTAACTGTCCTAACGTCCTAAGATCACTTTTAACCGAGGCAACAATCGTATGGGTCATCGAGGGAGTTGTGATCTCTTGAACTAAAGGACCGTCACTAAAAATTCTCACGTTTCGAGAATTGTGACCGTTTCTGAAGGCAACCAAGTGAGGAGTACCCTATGGGTGAGCATGTGCAACAGTGTGCTTTTTCAGTTATGTTTATCTTGTAATTAGTGATCTACTAATTAATTGATTCTTGTCATGCACGCCTAAGTTGCTAACAATTATACAAGCATAAGGAATATAAAAGCGAGAAATAAAAGTCCTACAACTATTACAAGGCTTTGGTGTAGATACATAAATAATGAACGAAAAATAAAGTGCGAAATTGTAAACCCTAATTAAGCTATTACAAACTGTGCGCAGTTACATCAATAATAAAAAAAAATAATTGTACGGAAAAATAATAACGCACGAGAATTAAAGCTGGAAAAAAGTTCAAAACCCTAAAAAATCTAATTTGCTCATTAAAAATATTTTTGGGATTTTTTATGAAAAAGATTTGAAATTTAACCTAATCTTCTAATTAATTTTAATTAATGAAAATAAAATTAAAGTTAATTAAATTAATTAATTGGCAAAAAATTAATTTATTAAGAAAAAAACTAAGTCCTAATTTTTTGTGATGGTTTTCTAATTTTATGATTTAAAAAAAAATGAATAAACAAAATAATACAAATTAATTAAAAAGAATAAAGAAATAAAAATGTTAGAAAAATGGGCCTGAGGGGGTGTGAAACCTAAACTGGAGTGATGTTTGTTGAATTTTCCAAGGCCCAGATCTGGTTGGCCCATTGCAAGCGCTGGATCTGGTGTTACTGGATTAGGGACGTCCACCATGGGGCTGCGTCCAGGAGTGTTAGATCTGAGTGATGAATAATCTGATGATGATTGTGTGAAGTTACATGGTGCACCTCTATAGCCTGCAAGCACTGGATCCACAAGAATTCATTTGGAAAATAGAAAAACGTTGGACCTGGGATTTGAACCCAGGTCCTCTCCTTTACCAACGCGCATCAACACCAACTGAGCTGCCAAGTCATTCATACATATAACAATAATAATATATTATATATAAAAGAAAGCCAGTATAAATAAAAACGCGCGCATTTTCAAATGGGCCAACCAGGTTATGCCACGCCTTCGTCTTCCTCAGTTGGTTGTCGTTTTAGCCTAGGTACTTTTACCTACGAACAAATCTGTCACTAAAGGACCTACAAATTTCCAAAATCCATTACAGGCAATATAAATTCACTTTAACCCCATGGATCAAATTGGTTTGATCTCGTGAGCATGATGGTGTCCTTCTTTTGGTCTAATTTTGCCTGTAATGGAAAACCCTAAAACAAACCTCAAAACCTTAACAATGGAAATTAGTCATACACGCATCAAAACATGCAATTAATCATTCAAACATGTTCTAAATGATCATATAAACATGAATGCATACTCAAAATTCATTTATAATGCGTATATTATCAAAATCAAATTCAAGAACAAGAAGTAAACCGTGATGCTGTAGATGCTTGTTCTGGATGCTTTGATGCGTGAGAACGACCCGGTTAGCTTCCAAATGTGCCCAGAAGTTGATTGCAATCCTTAGAATGCCTTGAATCTCCCTGTAAATCAAAATCCGATTGCCACTTTTTGTCAAAAATTTGGAGTTTCTTCTGTCAATTTTGTGCAGCCATTCCTCGTTTTTGTGGTGTGGAAATGTTGTACATATATATGAGAATGCATTAGGTTAACAAACTTGTACTGAATCTTGGAGATTTATGAGAAGAAGATTTGATTTGCCATAGATATTTTAAGTTTCTAAAATAGGACAAATCATGCTCTTTTCATTCCAATCACCCCTTGCACGAAATATTTGATTTCCTAGCGGATTCTAAACTCAGTATGTGGTCATAAAACAAATCTTGGATTTTATTTTATTATTTCACTATTTTATTTGATTTATTTTGATTTTAATGAATAAAAAATCAAAACAAATAATGAAAATAATGAAATAATGTATGAGTGAGCTCAGGGGTTGTAAGCCATGTTAGGAACAAGTTTCAAGCATGAAAACATGGGCCCATTTGGAAAAAATTCAAGTTTGGTCAATATTGGCTTCATGCATATTTCCAAAAATTGGTCAACTTTAGAAATACATATCTCTCTCATTTTTAAACCTAAGAGGGTGTTCTTGGACTTTTTAGAGAGCTTAGGATGTCCTCTAAACAACCCTTTTGGTTTCATCTCAACTGGATCTTCCATGTTCATGTAAGGAGCTTTGACCCAAAAGGTGTTTTTGTTGACTTTTTGAAAGCACCTATAATGTATGAACTTGTATCTTTTGATTGAGGCATTTCTTGACCTTGAGGGATGAAGAGGAGTTGTATGGAATTTGATTCTCTTCCAAATAAGCCTTGGTTGGAAACTTTCTGATAAAGTATGAGAAAGTTATGCTTGGTCAAAGTTTGGTTGACTTTTCCTATAGAAACCCTAATTAGCAATTTTTTACTTTTGAGGAATTAGGAGCATTTCTTGAGGAATCATGATAAACCCTTGATAAAATGATGGATATTACTTCAAAATGTTGATGTTGACCAAAAATATTGAAGTTTGACTGAATTTGGGGCACAGTTGACTTTTGACCTAGTATAGTTGATTTCCAGGCATTTGAGCAGTTGACTGGGCAAACTTGTTGTTCAAGGCATGAAATTTGGCATGGATGATCTTGAGGACATATTAGGACAATGGAGAACATTCGGGATCCTTTAGACTCATACATATTGCTTAAAAATGAAACCCTAGTTGATGTTCATTGTCTTATGAGGAGAATTTATCTGGTTAAATCTTAATTATCCTTGGGCAAGTTGGGAATCTCAATGGGTATGTGTTGAGTAAAATGAGAGGGAAAATTTTGGGGTACAACAACTTCCCCTGTTTAATCCTCTTAAACCTGAGGATGTAGATTGGCTTGTCTGCCTTTCGTGATCTGAAGGTGGAAGATGATTGGACACTAGAGTGCCCAGAAATTTGCACTCGTGATACTTGACTGTGTAGGTAATATCAGGAATGGGCTTATGGATGCCATTTGGAGAAGATGACGGAAGATCATAGAAGATGGGCTTAAATATTCCATCCGGTATATATGACAGAGATTCATCGAAGATGAGCTTAAAGATGCCATCCAGAACAATGTTGATTTCATGAGACATTCCTTTGTGGGAATTACTATTCCTGTTGTTAGGGAGGACTCTGATGAGGAATGTTTGTCTCTGTTTTGGGAAATAGAGTCTAGGAGCTTCAGTTGTCTGTTACTCTATTGGGGAGTCATCTCTTGATTGAAGAGACGAAAGGGAACTGCTATCTGGTCAGGATCCAGGCTTTACAGTAACATGCTGAGGATAATAAGGCTGACTGTTATCTGGTCGTACTCTAGGCTTCACAATGACTTACTGGGGAAATGAGATTAAACGGTTATCTGGTCGTACTCCAGGCTTAGTAGTTTCTCAAACTGTTATCTAGTCAGGATCCAGGCTTCACATTGTCTTGAATTGTTGATTGACTATTATCCGATCAAGTTCCGGGCTTATAGCTTCTTTAACTGGAATAGAAATCTTAGTATCGATTTTACTGAACCAAAGAAAAGTCTTGAGTTGTCTTCAACTGGGATAGAAATCAAGAAAATCTTAGTATCAATTTAGTTGAACCAGGGGAAGGTCTCGAATTAACTTTGACTGGAATGGTAATCAGAAGAATCTTAGTATCGATTCGGCTAACCCAGACAAAAGTCTTGGAATATCTTCAACTGGAATAGTAATCAGAGAGATCTTAGTGTCGATCTAACTGACCCAGAGAAGGTCTTGGATTACCTTTGACTGGAATGGTAATCGGAAGAATCTTAGTATCGATTCGGATGACCCACAAAAAAGTCTTGGAATATCTTCAACTGGAATAGTAATCAGAGAGATCTTAGTGTCGATCTAACTGACCCAGAGAAGGTCTTGGAATATCTTCAACTGGAATAATAATCAGAGAGATCTTAGTGTCGATCTAACTGACCCAGAGAAGGTCTTGGATTACCTTTGACTGGAATGGTAATCAATAGAATCTTAGTATCGATTCGGCTGACCTAGACAAAAGTCTCGGAATATCTTCAACTGGAATAGTAATCAGAGAGATCTTAGTGTCGATCTAACTGACCCAGAGAAGATCTTGGATTAACTTTGACTGGAATGGTAATCAGAAGAATCTTAGTATCGATTCGGCTGACCCAGACAAAAGTCTTGGAATATCTTCAACTAGAATAGTAATCAGAGAGATCTTAGTGTCGATCTGATTGACCCAGAGAAGGTCTTGTGAGGACATCTTTCCGAGGAAAATCCTGAAATAGCCCTTTGTTAGATGTTGCTTTTGAGAAGAATATCGTGTCGTGTAAGTAGTAGATGGTGTATGCTGGTTTAATCTTTTTCCTGAAAAAGGTAAAGGGTTAGTCATATGCAATGTCATGATGTATGAAATGGGTTGTGATGATGCTCTAAAAATAAATGAGATTATGTTGTATGCAATATGTATGCGTATGCCATGATGTATGAATATGGGATGTTATTACGGTATTTCTTAGTCTGGGAAAGTAAATCCCAGACTGCTGCTGAAGAGTGTTGGGAAGCTGAACTCTTCCTTTCCGCTGGGGATGATGAATGAAGATGACTATGCTGAGGATTTTTCCTTTCTGTCTGAGGATATTCTGCCGGGAATTGACTCTGCCTAAGAATAACTTTGTCGGGGAAGGAAACTCCGTTTGAGGGTAACTCTATGAAGAGAGGAGATGCTTTGTTGGAAGACTTTGCAGAGAAGTAAAATCTGTAGGGGAATAAACTTATGCAGTTTGAGAAATAAATTCTGCTCGGGAGGAGGTTTTTATAAAATGTTTTCAATTATAAAACTCGGCTGGGGAATACATATTTCAGCTGGAGAAGGTAATTCCTGCTTGAGGAAGGATAAATCAAAACCTTGGTTATTTCTACTCTGTGGGGAACATAGAGGTCAGTGCCGTATGTAATGGTGACTCTGTCTCAAACTGTCTCTGCCCCTGTACCATGCTGGACAGAGTAACTATCGGGATTGCAAATTATTTTTTAGATTTTGCCCCACTTCTTTAAGTCATCAGCAACTGTCTTTCTGTTTTTTTGCAAATATTTGTGAACAATGATCATATTTAAATGCATATGTCAAAAATAATAATTGGACGTTTTTGCAAAACAAAACAGAAAAAGAAAAACAAATAGTTTTGTAGAGATGACCTATATTGATTTGATGTTTGCCTATAATAGGAGTTTTTGTACAAAGAGACTGACGTTCTAGTAAGAGAACACCGCCGTGAAGATGAAAACTATACAAAATAGTGTACAAAGAGAAAACAACTATGTGTAACGATCCCATTGAGTTTCAGTCCAATTATTGTCCCTATGTCCTTGAGCGTCTCATCACTTTGCTACTCGTCCGAAGCTGACTGGATTGATCGGTAACGTTTGAGCTTGATAGTTGATACTGAAGTCTGATTGCAAGGTGATCTAGTGGGACATATTCATACGCTTTAAATCCCTAACTTTTGCCTGGACAGCCCTTTCGGGTTTTCAGTCCACTAGGATACCCTTTTTTACCCAAGCCCCCTTTTCAGGTTTTCGACTTGCCGGGTGTACAATTTTTTTTGTATTTATCCCTAATTTTTGCCCGAACCCTTTTGGTTCACCGGGATGCCCTTATTTTTGCCTAGGCCAGTCAACCTAGCAGGACTTTATTCATGCGTAGTATTTTTTCACTATGTCCGCATTCACAGGGTGATGAAGGTCGTCACCATCCATGGTGGTCAGAATCATGGCTTCACCAGAAAATATGTTCTTGATTACAAATGGCCCCTCGTATGTGGGAGTCCATTTTCCCCTGGGATCACCTTGCGGCAGTATGATGCGCTTGATTACCAGTTCACCAACTTGATACACTTGACGTCTGACCTTTTTGTTGAAAGCCTTGATCATCTGTCTTTGATACATTTGACCATGACAGACAGCAATAAGTCTTTTCCCGTCAATCAAATTCAGTTGATCAAGTCGAGTCTGGATCAAATCACCTTCGTTCAAACCCGTATCCTTCATGATCCTTAAAGAAGGGATCTGGACCTCAATAGGTAAAACAACCTCCATACCATACACCAGAGAATAAGGTGTTGCCCCCGTTGATGTTTGTGCTGAGGTGCGGTAACCATGGAGAGCAAATGGTAACATCTCATGCCAGTCTTTGTATGTCACTGTCATCTTCTGTATGATCTATTTAATATTCTTGTTAGCGGCTTCCACAGTGTCGTTCATCTTCGGCCGATAAGGGGAAGAATTATGATGCTGGATCTTGAATTGCTTACAGAGTTCGGTGATCATTGTATTATTGAGATTTGTACCATTGTCCATGATGATTCTCTCGGGGACACCATACCGACAAATCAGGTTATGCTTAATAAATTTTGCCATAACATTCTTGGTAACAGTAGCAAAAGAGGCAGCCTCAACCCTCTTCATGAAATAATCAATGACACTAGGATAAAGCGATGCCCATTGGAAGCGGTAGGCCTGACCTCTCTGATCATTTCAATGCCCTACATTTCAAAGGGCCAGGGATCCGTCAAGACATTCAAGGGAATCAGAGGTACATGTACTTTATCAGCATAGATCTGGAATTTGTAACAAGTTTGAGAGTGTTGATAACAGTCTGCTTCCATAGTGGACCAATAGTATCCTACCTGTAGGATTTTTTTAGCCATGGTATGTCCACTAGAATGGGTGCCAAAGGTACCTTCATGTAAATCTTCCATAATCCTCTTTTCTTCGCTCTTGTCTACGCATCGAAGTAGAGTAGAGTCATGGTTGTGCTTGTAGAGGATTCCATTAATGAGGAAGAACTTTGCAGAGAACCTTCTCAAAAACTTCTTATCATTGACAGATGCTCCCTCAGGATATTCTTGAGCCTCGAGATACCTCTTCATCTCATGAAACCAAGGTTTGTTTGCTACTTCTTCAACACCAATCTCATAGCAGTATGCTGGTTCATCCAACCTATCAATAGTGATTTGAGAAACCTCGTTGTCCCATCTGACCTTTAACATGGAGGACATGGTAGCTAGCGTGCCCGCTAACTGATTCTCTTCTCGTGGAAAATGTTCAAAGGTGATTTATTTAAAATGTGGAAGCAACGTCAGCACATGCTCTTTGTAAGGGATTGGATTAGGGTGCTTCGTGTCCCACTCGCCTTTGATTTGACTTATTACCAAGGCTGAATCCCCGAATATGCTCAACAACTTGATCCTCAGGTCAATAGCAGCCTTGACACCCATGATGCATGTTTTATACTCCACCATATTGTTGGTACAGTTGAAACATAATCTGGCGGTGAAAGGAGTATGACATCCCTCAGGAGATATAATTAGAGTGCTGATGTTATTGCCGAGTGCGTTAGAGGCTCCATCAAAAACCATAATCCATCGGGATCCTTCCTCGGGTCCTTCATCTGGTCCAGGTTCTTCACAATCAGTCACTAACATGATATTCTCATTCGGGAATTCAAAGTTCATGGATTGGTAGTCGTCCATGGCCTGATGAGCCAAATGATCATCTAATACACTTCCCTTGATTGCTTTCTGGGATGTGTATTGAATATCATATTCGGTCAAGATCATATGCCATCTTGATATTCTTCCGGAGAGAGCGGGCTTCTCGAAGATGTACTTGATTGGATCCATCTTAGATATCAACAAAGTAGTGTGGATCAACATATACTGTCTCAGTCGGAGAGCAGCCCATGCCAAAGCACAACAAGTTTTCTTGAGCAGTGAGTATCTTGTTTCAAATTTGGTAAACTTTTTGCTAAGATAGTATATTGCATGCTCTTTTCGACCGGACTCGTCTTGGTTCCCCAGCACACACCCCATTGAATTATCTAACACTGTTAAGTACATTATCAGAGGTCTTCCTTCAATCGGAGGCATCAGAATTGGAGGATCTTGGAGATATTCCTTGATTCTGTCAAAGGAAACCTGGCATTCTTCATTCCATTTCACCACTTGATCTTTCTTTAGGAGTTTGAAGATTGGCTCACAAGTAGCAGTTAAATGGGAAATGAACCTGGCAATGTAATTTAAGCGTCCCAAGAAACCCCTAACTTCCTTCTCAGTGCGAGGAACCGACATCTCTTGTATGGCTTTCACCTTTGCAAGGTCTACTTGAATACCCTTGTCACTGACAATGTAACCTAGGAGTTTACCAGATCTCACCCCAAAGGTGAACTTGCTCGGATACAGTCTCAACTTGTACGTCTTCAACCTATCAAACAGCTTTTGCAAGTGATCAAGGTGCTCTTCTTCATTTTGAGATCTGGCTATCATGTCATCAACATAGACCTCTATCTCATGGTGAATCATGTCATGGAATAAGGCTACCATAGCTCGCTGATAGGTTGCCCCAGCATTCTTCAATCCAAATGGCATCACTTTGTAGCAGAAAGTGCCCCATTGTGTGATGAATGTTGTCTTCTCCAAGTCTTCGGGTGCCATCTTGATCTGATTGTACCCAGAGAATCCTTCCATGAAGGAAAAGATCTTATGTTGTGCGGTGTTTTTAACCAGAACATCAACGTGAGGAAGTAGAAAGTCATCCTTGGGGCTTGCCCTGTTCAGGTCTCTGTAATCCACACACATTCGTACCTTGCCATCCTTCTTAGGCACTGGAACTATGTTAGCAACCCATTGTCGATAGGAGGTGACAACCAAGAACCCAGCATTGAACTGTTTCATAACCTCTGCTTTGATTTTCTATGACATTTCAGGGTGCATACGACGGACCTTTTGCTTTATCGGAGGGCAATCTTCTTTAGTTGGTAGGCGATGAACCACAATATCCGTGTCTAGTCCTAGAATGTCTTCATATGACCAGGAAAATATCTCGACATAATCATGCAACATCTGAATCAACCGTTGTTTGACACTAAACTCTAGATTTTCACCTATCTTGACTTCTTTTCTGTCCTCTTTAGTACCCAGATTCACTATCTCAATTGGCTCTTCATGAGGCTGTATAGCCCTTTCTTCCTGTTGTAACAGTCTAGCAATCTCTCCTGGTACCTCACAATCTTTCTCACCTTCGTCCTCGACTTGGTTGATCGGATTTTCAAAGTCATAACCGGCAATAGTAGAACTATTATCAATGGGATCCAGAGTGGATATAGATCTGCAGTTTGATACGTGAGTGTGTGTAAGAGCATAGCTGTATTGATAAAGCAAAAAGCAGAAAATAAAAATAGAGAGCGCAAAATATGTATGCATAAACGTCTAATGATTTATTAATGATATATGATGTTGAAATATGACCCTCACAAATAAACCATGGTGCCTCGGGTAAGACACAAGGCCAAAGAGTTTATATTTTTATTTATTACATATCTGAAAACAAGAAAGACAATTACTCCTGAATTAAAGTAATCGACACAAAGTCTTTAGCCGTCCAGCTACTGGGTCCACCGTTGGTAGTAGGGAAGATCTAGTTGTCCATGTCACTGCTATTGTCAGCATCCTTCGTGGCAGAGACAACATCAATAGCATTGATTCTCGAGCCATGTTTGGGAATGTGAGCAGTAATAACATTTGGAATCTCGGGGGAATCACATTCAATTTCCTTCTCCTCGAGAAGGTCTTGCACCTTGTTTTTCAAACCCCAGCAGTTGTTGGTATCATGACCTGGACTCTCTGAATGGTACGCACAACAAGCATTAGGATTGTAGCGGGGAGAGGTAGTGTTGCGATTCTTCGGAACCTCCCGCAAAGTTACCAGATTAGACTTCAGTAAATATGGCAAGACTTGAGACAAAGTCATATTTATTTGTGTAAATTGTCTTACTGGCCTTTCTGCTTTAGGCTAATTGTTTCTTTATTATGTAGGTGCAGGTTTAGAGATTATAACAGCCCCTACCGCCGGACGGCGTTCAGTTCTGTCCTGATTCCTTTGATTTTACACAACACTAACCTCTTTCTTCCCAGCAAATGGCTTCCTTATTGTATTGGAGGATGCATCCTTTTGGATCTTACCACTCCTAATTCCAGCTTCAACTCTTTCTCTTGTCAAGATCAATTCAGTAAAGATGGTTGAGGAGCTTCCAATTAGGTGATTGAAAAACATACCAGATAAGGTACCCAGAAATATATCCACTAGCTCCCTATCAGACAGGGGAGGTTGGACTCTTCCTGCTAAGTCCCCCCACTTCTGAGCACAGTCTTTAAAGCCCTCGCTCTAACCCATAACCATACTTTGGTGTTGAGTACGGGTGGGAGCAAGGTCTGCATTGTATTGATACTTGTTGTACCCCAAAATTTGCCCTCCTATTTCACTCAACACATGCCCATTGAGGTCCCCAACTTGTCCTAGGATAACCAAGAATTGACCAGACAAATTCCCCTCCTAAGAACATAAGCCTCAAACTAGGGTTTCACTCCTAAGAAAGATGTGTGACTCCAAAGGATCCCAAATGTTCCCCATTGTCCTAATATGTCCTCAAGATCATCCATACCAAATTTCATGCCTTGAACAACAAGTTTGCCCAGTCAACTACTCAAATGCCTAGAAATCAACTGTACTAAGTCAAAAGTCAATTGTGGCCCAAATACAGTCAAACTTCAAGATTTTTGGTCAACATAAATATTTTGAAGTAATATCCATCATTTGATCAAGGTTTGATCATGATTCCTCAAGAAATGCTCCTAATTCCTCAAAAGTCAAAAATTGCAAATTAGAGTTTCTATAGGAAAAGTCAACCAAAATTTGACCAGGCATACCTTTCTCATACTTTATCAAAAAATCTCCAACCAAGGCTCGTTTTGACGAGAATCAAATTATCTACAACTTCTCTTCAACCCTCAAGTTCAAGAAATGCATCAATCAAAAGGTATAAGCTCTGACATTATAGGTCTTTTCAAAAAGTCAACAAAAACACCTTTTGGGTCAAAGCTCCTTACGTGAACATGGAAGATCCAATTGAGATGAAACCAAAAGGGTTGTTTAGAGGACATCCTAAGCTTCATAAAAAGTCCAATAACACACTCTTAGGGTTAAAAATGAGAGAGATGTGCATTGTTAAAGTTGACCAATTTTTGGAAATGTGCATGAAGTCAACATTGATCAAAATTGATTTTTTTCCAAATGGGCCTATGTTTTCATTATTGAAACTTGTTTCTAACATGGACCACGACCCCTGAGCCTACTCACATATTATTTCATTATTTTTATTATTTGTTTTGATTTTTTATTCATTAAAATAAAAAAAATCAAATAAAATAATGGAAGAATAAAATAAAACCCAAAATTTGATTTTATGACCAGATGATGAGTCTATAATCAGCTGGAAAATCAAGGAAATCGTGCAATGGATGATTGGGATGAATATAGTATAATTTGTCCAAATTTAGAAATAAAAAATACAAGATGCAAATCGAATCTTTTCTCACAAACTTTCAAAGACTGTGTTCAGTTTTGTTGACCTAATTCACTCTACTATATATTCCTAACATTCCCAGATCAAAGAAAAGAAGGATTGGCCGTGTAGAATTGACCTAAGAAACTCTAATTTTTAGACAAAAAATGGTGATCAAATTTTGATTTAGAGGGAGATTCAAGGACTTAGAAGGTTTGCAATCCACTCCTGGGCATATTTGGAAGCTATCTGGACCACTCTCACGCGTCAACATATCCAGAAACAGCCTATACAAGTATCACGGTTTTCTCTTGTTCTTGAATTTGATTTAGACTATATATACATGATAAATGAGTTTTGAGGATGCATTCATGTTTATATGGTCATTTAGAACATGTTGGAATGGTTAATTTCTTGTTTTGATGCATGTACGAATAACTGCCATTGCTAGGGTTTGAAGCTTCGTTTTAGGGGTTTTCATTACAGGTGAAATTAAGCCAAAAGAAGAGTACCATTGTACTGACGAGATCAAACCCAGTTGATCTATGTATTTAGATTAAATTTATGGTGCTTGGTTGTGATTTTTGAAATATGCAGGTCCTATAGTTACAGCCATGTCTGTATGTAAAGGTTCGTTGTCTATAACGACAGTCCATCAAGGAAGACGATTATGTGGCGTGATCTGGTTGGCCAGTTTGAACTTGGTGCGCATTTTTATTACAAATACTAACGTTTATTCTATATAATATATTATGCGTGTTTTAAATAAAGAATGAAGAGTTGGCTCAGTGGCAAGAAGGAAGGGTGATAAGGCGTTGCGTGTGGGAGGTCAAGGGTTCGACCCCTGCCTCTTACGTTTTCCAGTTTTTTCAATGTTTTTCTACAAATCCAGTGGTTCCATGCCAAGCATGCTTACTATATGCTCCATCATCATCACCATCAGATCAATCATCCTCCAGATCCAACGCTCCAAGATGGCAGCTCCATGGTGGACATTCCCAAGCGTGACAACACCAGATCCAACGCTTGTAATGGGCCAACCAGATTTGGGCTTTGGACAAATTCAGCAACACACCATCCAATTTGGGTTTACACCCCTCAGGCCCATTCCTTCACTCTTTTTAATTTTACTATTTTTTTATGTTGTTTAATTAGTTTAATTTCTTTTTAAATCAATTTTATAAAATCAGAAAATCATCATAAAAATAGGACTTAGTTTTTTAATAAATTAATTTTTGCAAATTAATTATTTTAATTAACTTTAATTTTGTTTCATTAATTAAAATTAATTAGAAAAATTAGGTTAAATTTCAAATCTTTTTTCATAAAAAACCCAAAAAAATTCTAATAATCAAATTAGTTTTTTTAGGGTTTTTGAACTACTTTCCAATTTTAATTCTCGCGCGTAATTTTTTTTGCCGTATGATTTTTTTTATTGATGTAACTGCGCCCGATTTGTAATAGCTTAATTAGGGTTTTTCAATTCCGCATTTTTAAATTCTGCATTTTATTATGTATCTACACCAAAGCCTTGTAATAGTTGTATGACCTTTATTTCTTGCTTTTATATTCCTTATGCTTGTATATAATTGTTAGTAACTTAGGCGTGCATGACAAGACTAATCGATTAACTATTAGATCATTAATCTCAAGATAAATATCTAAAAAAAGCACTGTTGCACACTTGCACCCTTAAGGTATACATCACTTGGTTGCCTCATAAAATTACGGCCACAATTCTCGAAATGTGAGAATTCTTAGTGGCTGTCCTTAAGTATAAAGAGATCATTAGTCCCTCGATGACCCTCTCGACTGTTTCCTCGGTATAAAAGTGATCTTAGGGCTTTAGGACAGTTACTAAAAGATCTTGCCCTGTTGCCTTAGTGACCGTACGTCCCTTTCGATAGTCCCTCAAACATCCAACGACTAGGGCTACCTACTCATTAATAGTAGGATAGCACTATCTAAAGGATATGAGGAAAAGAACAACTTTTTTTGAGTAGGTAGATAACTGTTAGGTACTTGCTCAATAATTACTTTTTACACCCTACACTTTCAAACACTTTTCAAACACTTTTCAAACAAAAATTTTCAAAACGCTTTATCACACTCTTGACGATTGATACAAGGGTTATCATAAAGCGAATCGCCGCACTAAGGTATTTTCAAACAAAACTTTTCAAAGCACACATACACATGTAGTTTTTTAAAAAATGAGCAAGTACCCAAGAGCCCATGGAAAACCATGAATGGAAAGGGTGCTAACACCTTCCCTTTCCATAATCTACCCCCTTACTCAGAAAATCTCGAAAAAGGTCTTTTTCTGTTCTTTTCACCCTTTCCTTTGATGGATAAAAGAAAAGTCAGTGGTGACTCTTGCTTACCGCGACATTTGCAAACAAAAAACGCAAAACCAGTATAAAAGTCGGTTTTGCCACCGTATTACAAAACTGGTGACTCCGCTGGGGAAATGTAAAAGTGGGGTTTACCTTAGGGTCTAGATCATTTTAAATTTGCTTTCTTTGTTTGTTTTTCATGCTTTACTTTTAAGGGTACTGCTTGGGGTTACTATAGATCCTACACCCGGATCTGGGGACAATGTTTAGGTAAACAACAATAGATCGTGGAGATTGTATGGCGTAGACCGATATGGTTGAAGTGATGGCTGTGTTGGTGTGACACTTTGGTTGGTACCGGTATCCCTTGTGTTGAATTAAGGAGAATACGGGGCCGCCGCGTGGTGTCGTGAAGCACTAACGAACCTTAGAACCTTAGTTGAACAAACTTGGCCATTAGAAAGTAGTGAGATAGTCGGCCTCGGTATAAAGCTGAGGATTGGTTGATACTCGATACTACACTCATTGAGATCGGACTTTCCGGATGTTTCGACCGCAAGAAAATATTGCTAAACTGAAATAATACCGATAAAGAAAGATCAATGATATTGAGAATCCTTAGAACTCGACTACTATTTTTTAGGACAGGTTTGAAACAAACTAAACATCAAAAGGGTACTTACCTTAAACCTCATGCAAGCCTTTAAACCTAAGGTCTACTGTGTTCTTTGCTTGTGTGTGATTAATTTGCTTAAAAATGGCATCATGCATCATAAATATTCATTCTTCATTACACTAACCATTTCAAGGATTAGAGGAATTTATCTTTGTTGTGTTTTGCAGATCATGGCTTCCGCTCGTAGAAACACCATCCGAATCAGCTTTGTGAGAATACCTCTTCAACTCAAAGAGCTAGTATCAAGGGTTTATGAGACTTCTTCATTCACCAAGAACTATGGTCGACTTCTCAATCTGGTTACCTCGGGTTTTGATGAGAAGATGATGAGTGTGCCTTTCAGTTATTTGACCCTAAGCATCACTGCTTCACCTTTCCAGACTATTAGTTGGTGCCCACCATGGAAGAGTTCTCTTAGATATTGGGTATACCTATTCTTGATCAGGTACCTTTCATCGGTTTAGAAGAATTTCCCAATCCATAATTCATTGCCTCAGCTTTGCATTTGATCAAGTTCCTGATAGAGAAGGCTCAACTATTTTGGGATGATTTGGACTTTCAGGCGTTTGAGGAGGTTTTGGTCCTTATAATCTATGGGTTAGTACTATTCCCTAATCCATATTTACTTATAGATGTGAATGCCATCAAGATCTTCCTCTCTCGCAACCCTGTGCCCACTTTGCTCGGAGACATCTTGCATACCTTCCACACTCGTACTATGAAGAAAAGAGGGGTTCTTATGTGTTGTGTGCCATTATTGTCGAGGTGGTTTATTTATCACCTCCCTAAGTAAGTGCTGAAGAATGAAGAGGGTTTCGGTTGGTCGCAAAGGATAATGTCACTTTCTCACTCAGACATCCTCTGGTATTCCCGGTCCATGGGGGATATTTCTATTATTGCAGGGAATTCCTTAATGTCCCATTATTTGGCATTAGGGGAGGCATAACCTATAATTCCTATTTGGCTCTGCGACAATTTGGTTATGCTCGAAAGGATAGTCCTCACGAGATGCTTATCCCGGGTATTGTGTTCAACTATGAGGATGATGTTCAGGGGTATCGTCAGAAGTTTATACGAGCTTGGGGCACGGTAAACAGATTTGATACCAAGACTTTGGTGCTGAAGACTTCCATCCCTATGGAACCTTATCTCCAATGGGTATGAGCTCGCGCTCAGAAACATGTAATGCCATATACAACCATCTTACCAGTGATTGTGGAGCCCATTACCGAAGGGGGTATTCCTTATACAGTTCTCCATCCTGACATGCCCACTGCTCTTGAAGAGCTGTAGAGATCTTGGATTCAGTTGAAAGAGGAGCGGGATACCTATAGAGATCATTTTTCGCCCATGAGAGGAAAGTGTTAGAGCTCACGAAGCAACTTCACGAAGAAAGAATCCTTAATGTCTATCTCGGCACGAAGAAGAAGCATCCATGGGAAACCTCATTCCTTAGAATTTTCAATTGTACACCTAAAAGGAAATTGTTATTTTGAATTCTACTAATAAAATATTTGTTTCATTTTGGTTCGCAAATTTAAATTTCCCGAAGTCCTTGAAAACATTGCATACGCATTTCATACATGTCATTGCATAAACAGGTTTCAAAACAGGTTGCTCATCCTCTTCACTGTTTATTTCAGCAATGGCTCTAGAACAAATAGTGAAGGATCTATAGACTCAAAATGCACAGTTTTAACAGATGGTCATGGCTATGGCCAAAGGGTAAGAGAAACTGAAAGCCTTGATTGTAAAAGAGAAGACTAAGAAGCCAAGGAAGACAGCTAGTATGGTAAATCTGGGAAGGAGATTCAACGGACCTTTGAGGCAAGTGGCTGAGTTAACATCTTCATCAAAAGAAGGAGATAATCACGAAGGGGAACCAAGAGAAGAAGACCCCAATCCAAGGGAATCTGATAATAAGACTGATTACAATTAAGAGAAGTATCCTCCGGCCGATGAAAAGTACAAACAACTGGAAGAGCGTCTGAGTGCAACGGAAATCCAGAAAGTGCCTGCGCTGGATTTTGAAGAGCTGGGTTTGGTCTCTAGGGTTATCATCCCACAAAAGTTCAAGGTGCCAGTATTTTCCAAGTATGATGGGGTTTCATATCCCAAGATGTATCTTCGTTCTTATGTGAGGAAGACTCAGCCTCACGCTGCTGATAGGAACTTGTGGGTCCACTTCTTTCAAGACAGTCTATCTGGGACTCAGCTAGAGTGGTTCTACCAGCTGGAGGGAACCAACACTCGCAATTGGGAGGATCAGGCCGTGGCCTTTTATAAGAAGTATCAGTATAACACAGACCTTGCTCCAACCCGTACTCAGCTCCAAAGTATGTCTATGAGTTCGAGCGAGGGTTTTAAAGACTATGCTCAGAAGTGGAGAGACCTAGCAGGAAGAGTCCAACCCCTCTGTCTGATAGGGATTTAGTGGACATGTTTTTGGATACACTATCTGGTCCGTTCTTCAA
The DNA here is from genome assembly GCA_948472305.1 of Vicia faba. Lineage (NCBI taxonomy): Eukaryota > Viridiplantae > Streptophyta > Magnoliopsida > Fabales > Fabaceae > Vicia > Vicia faba. The sequence goes on along the minus strand of OX451737.1, from coordinate 1,695,401,461 downwards.
ACATTTGATTGGTAGCTCCTCAGTCGGCTTTACTGAATTGATCTTGACGGGAGAAAGAGTAGAAGCTGGTATTTGAAGTGGTAAAGTTCAGAAGGATGCATCCTACAGTGCAATAAGTAAGCCATTTTCTAGGAAAAAGGAAGTCAGTGCCACTTATAGCCAAAGGAATCAGGACAAAATTGAGCACTGTCCGACGGTAGGGGCTGTTATGATCTCTAAACCTGCACCTACTCAACAAAGAAACAATCAGCCTAGAACAGAAAGGCGGGTAAGACAGTTTACCCAGATAAATATGACGTTGTCTCAAGTCTTGCCACATTTGTTGAAATCTAATTTGGTTACTTTGAGGGAGGCTCCGAAGAATCCTAACACCACGTCTCCTTGCTATAACCCAAATGCTAGTTGTGCTTATCATTCGGAAATTTCAGGTCATGATACCAACGACTGTTGGGCTTTGAAAAACAAAGTACAAGATCTGATCGAAGCAAAGTAGATTAAGTTTAGTGCTCCCGAAATTCCAAATGTTATCACTGCTCCTATGCCCAAGCACGGTCGTGGTGTTAATGCTATTGAAGATGATATGTTCATTACTTTTGTTGAGGAACTTGTTACTCCTCTCATAATTATCAAGTGGAATTTGTTGAAGGCCGGTTTACCGGGCTGTGGCGAAGGTTGCCATTTATGTTTATCTCTATCGACTGGTTGTCATTTGTTGAAGGAAGGTGTTCAGCGCCTGATGGATGATAGAGAGATTTTGTTTGAGAAGACTCCTGTTTCGACTATTTCTTGCAAGGATATTTCAATCATAACCATTTCCGCCAATCCTCCCAGGGCCTCCACCAAAAGAACCGTCAGGATTACATATGCTCTGAAGGTGACTCCACTGATTATCACTATTCCAGGGCCAATCCCACACTCCTCAGACAAAGCTGTTCTCTAGAACTATGGGGCTGACGTCTACTACCACGGCGTCAAGCAAGACCTGCTGGCTGTTGAAGACCAGATCGCTGAAAACGATGATCCCGACATTGTAAACATTGTTGGAACAAGCAAAATAACAACAAGTGGAAGAGTGTTATCCCCTTAGATTTCTCCTCCAAAAGATGTTACTAGTCCTGTGATCATTCCTACTTTTGTTCGTACTGATACTACTACTGCAATTCCTGTGATTACCCCTGTTGATACCCATATCACCGAGTCGGCCGAGACTCGGGGCAAAGACATATTGATTGAGCCTTTCCAGACGAAGGCACATTCAGTATCCATTCCAGAGGCCTCCAAGAAGGAAATGGAAGAAATTTTGAAAATAATAAAGAAAAGTGACTACAATGTGGTCGAACAGCTGGGGCAGACCCCATCCAAGATTTATATGCTAGCCTTATTGTTGTGCTCCGAAGCTCATGCAAAGGCTTTGGTGAAATTTCTTAAAACTTCCCATGTGCCACAGGAAACATCTGCTGACCAGTTTGAAGATTATGTGGCCAGTTTGACAGCTGATAATGGTTTGGGATTTTCCGACACCGACCTGACACCTAGAGGGAGGAAACACAACAATGCTCTACATGTTTCCGTTGAATACATGGGCACTACTTTGGCCCATGTTCTGGTAGATACTGGTTCTTCATTGAACGTGCTGCCCAAGAAGGCTTTAGACAAACTAGATTGTGAAGGTATAACCCTGAAGCCCGGTAACATTGTCGTGAGGGCTTTCGATGGTTCGAAGAGGATGGTGCACGGGGAGGTGGACATCCCTATCAAAGTTGGTTCCCAGACCTTTGACTCCACCTTCTACGTGATGGACATTTGACCATCTTACTCCTGTTTGTTAGGACGCCCTTTGATCCATGGGGCTAGAGCTGTTACTTCTACTCTGCATCAAATGTTGAAGTACCCGGTGAAAGGAAAGATTGTCACGGTACATGGTGAAGAGGAGTATATGGTAAGTCACTTGAATTCCTTTAGGTACGTAGAAATGGATAGCGAGTTCATCTAGACTCCTTGTCAGAATTTCGAAGAGGTACCTCATACTATGGCTACAACCAAGACTGTCTCCAATCTGCCAAAGATTACCAGACCTTCCTTGAAGATGGCTTCTCTCAAGGATGCAAAAGCAGTTATTGAAGAAGGTGGGTCCACCATCTGGGGTCAGCTCCCTGATATTCAGTATAAATCTGATAAGTTTGGTTTGTGTATCTCTTCAGGGGCTCAAAGGGCTGTTCGTCCTGCTCGTGCTGGAGGACCTCCCCTACGCATCAGTAATCATGGGGTCAATGCTCTAGAAGACAGTGATGGTGACTATGTCATGGATAGCTGGATCCTTCCTATTACCAACGGTGGACCCAGTAACTGGACAGCAAAATACTTTGTACCAATTACTTTTATTCAGAAGTAATTGTCTTTCTTGTTTTTGGGATGTAGTTTTTAAACAATATAAACTCTATGGCCATGTGTCTTACCCGGGGCACAATGGTTTATTTGTGAGGGTCATCATGTTTTAATTTCATATGGAATTAATAAAGCATTGGACGTTTTGCATACAAATTTTGCACTCTCTGTCTTTCTTTTCTGCTTTTTACTTTCTTAATACAACTATGCTCTTACACACACTCACGTATCAAAATGCAGACCCATATCCACTCTGGATCCCATTGATAAAGATTCTGCTACTGCCGGTTATGACTTTGAAAATTCAATCAACCAAGCCGAGGACGGAGGTGAGGAAGATTGTGAGGTACTGGGAGAGCTTGCTTGACTGTTACAACAGGAAGAAAAAGCTATACAGCCTCATGAAGATCCAGTTGAGACAGTGAATCTGGATACTTAATAAGATATAAAAGAAGTCAATATAGGTGCAAATTTGGAGCCTAGTGTCAAACAGTGGTTGATTCAGATGTTGCATGATTATGTCGAGATCTTTGCTTGGTCATATGAAGACATGCCAGGGTTGGACACTGATATTGTGGTGCATCATCTGCCAACTAAAGAAGATTTCCCTGCGGTAAAGCAAAAGGTCCGCCGTGTGTGCCCTGAAATGTCAGAGAAGATCAAAGCAGAGGTTATGAAACAATTCAACACTGGGTTCTTGGTTGTCACCTCCTATCCGCGGTGGGTTTCTAACGTAGTTCCAGTTCCTAAGAAGGATGACAAAGTACAGATGTGTGTGGACTACAGAGACTTGAACAGGGCAAGCCCCAAAGATGACTTCCCGCTTCCCCACATTGATTTTCTGGTTGACAACACTGCACAACACAATATCTTTTCTTTCATGGACGGGTTCTCTGGGTACACTCAGATCAAGATGGAACCCGAAGACATTGGAAGACAACCTTCGTCACACAATGGGGCACTTTCTGTTATAAAGTGATGCCATTTGGATTAAAGAACGCTGGGGCAACCTATCAGCGAGCCATGGTAGCTTTGTTCCATGACATGATTCACCATGAGATAGAGGTTTATGTTGATGACATAATAGCCAGGTCTCAAACCGAAGAAGAGCACCTCGATCATTTGCAAAAGCTGTTTGATAGGTTGAAGACGTACAAGCTGAGGTTAAATCCGAACAAGTGCACCTTTGGGGTAAGGTCTGGTAAACTCTTAGGATTCATCGTCAGTGACAAAGGTATTCAGGTGGAACCTGCAAAGGTCAAAGCCATACAATAGATGCCGGCTCCTCGCACTGAGAAGGAAGTTAGGGGTGTTTTAGGACGCTTAAATTAAATTTCCTGGTTCATCTCCCATTTAACTGCTACTTGTGAGCCAATCTTCAAACTCCTGAAGAAAGATCAAGCGGTAAAGTGGAATGACGAATGCCAGACCGCCTTCGAGAGAATCAAAGAATACCTTTAAGAACCTCCAATTCTGATGCCTCCGGTGGAAGGAAGACCTCTGATAATGTACTTAACAATGCTAGATAATTCAATGGGATGTGTGCTGGGGCAGCATGATGAGTCTGGTCAAAAAGAGCATGCAATATACTACCTTAGCAAAAAGTTTGCTGACTATGAAACAAGATACTCACTGCTCGAGAAAACTTAATGCGCTTTGGCATGGGCTGCTCGCCGACTGAGACAGTATATGTTGACTCACACCACCTTGTTGATATCTAAGATGGATCCAATCAAATACATCTTCGAGAAGCCCGCTCTCTCTGAAAAAATAGCAAGATGGAAAATGATCTATACCAAATACGATATTCAATACACAACCCAGAAAGCAATCAAGGGAAGTGTATTAGCTGATCATTTGGCTCATCAAGCTGTGGACGACTACCAATCCATGAACTTTGATTTCCTGGATGAGAATATCATGTTAGTGACTGACTGTGAAGAACCTGGATCGGATGAAGGACCTGAGGAAGGATCCTGATGGACTATGGTTTTTGGTGGAGCCTCCAACGCACTCGGCACTCATTTCATCGCCAGATTATGTTTTAACTATACCAACAATATGGCGGAGTATGAAGCGTGCATCATGGGTCTCAAAGTTGCTATTCACCTAAGGATCAAGTTCTTGAGCATATTCAGGGATTCAGCCTTGGTAATAAGTCAAATCAAAGGCGAGTGGGACATGAAGCACCCTAATCTAATCCCTTAAAAAGAACATGTGCTGATGTTGCTTCCACATTTTGAAGAAATCACCTTTGAACATTTTCCACAAGAAGAGAATCAGTTAGCAGATGCGCTAGCTACCATGTCCTCCATGTTCAAGGTCAGATGGGACAACGAGGCTCCTTGAATCACGATTGAGAGGTTGGATGAACCAGCATACTGCCATGAGATTAGCGCTGAAGAAGTAGCAAACAAACCTTGGTTTTATGAGGTGAAGAGGTATCTCGAGGCTTAAGAATATCCTGAGGGAGCATCTGCCAATTATAAGAAGTTTCTGAGAAGGTTCTCTGTAAACTTCTTCCTCAGTAATGGAATCCTCTACAAGTGCAACCAGGACTCTACTCTACTTCGGTGTGTAGACAAGAGCAAAGCAGAGAGGATTATGGCATATTTACATGAAGGTACCTTTGGCACCCATTCTAGTGGACACACCATGGATAAAAAGATCTTACGGGCAGGATACTACTGGTCCACTATGGAAGCAGACTGTTATCAGCATTCTCGAACTTGTCACAAATGCCAAATTTATGCTGATAAAGTACATGTACCTTTGGTTCCCTTGAATGTATTGATGGCTCCCTGGCCCTTTGCAATGTGGGCATTGACATGATCGGAGAGATTAGGCCTACCGATTCCAATGGGCATCGCTTCATCCTAGTGGCCATTGATTATTTCACGAAGTGGGTTGAGGCTGCCTCTTTTGCTTCTGTTACCAAGAATGTTGTGGCACTGTTTATCAAGCATAACTTGATTTGTCGGTATGGTGTCCCCGAGAGAATCATCACAGACAATGGTACAAATCTCAATAATACAATGATCACCGAACTCTGTAAGCAATTCAAGATCCAGCATCATACTTCTTCCCCTTACCGGCCGAAGATGAATGGTGATGTGGAAGTTGCTAACAAGAATATTAAGAAAATCATGCAGAAGATGACAGTGACATATAAAGACTGGCATGAGATGTTACCATTTACTCTCCATGGTTACCGCACCTCAGCGCAAACATCAACAGGGGCAACACCTTATTCTCTGGTGTATGGTATGGAGGATGTTTTACCTATTGAGGCCCAGATCCCTTCTTTAAGGATCATGAAGGATGCGGGTGTGAACGAAGGTGATTGGATCCATACTCGACTGGATCAACTGAATCTAATTAACGAGAAAATACTTACTGTTGTCTGTCATGGTCAAATGTATAAAAAATGGATGATCAAGGATTTCAACAAAAAGGTCAGATGTCAGGTATATCAAGTTGGTGATCTGGTAATCAAGCGCATCATTCTTCCGCAAGGTGATCCCAGGGGAAAATGGACTCCCACATACGAAGGGACATTTGTAGTCAAGAACATATTTTCTGGTGGAGCCATGATTCTGACCACCATGGATGGTGACGACCTTCCTCACCCCGTGAATGTGGACATAGTGAAAAAATACTACGCGTGAATAAAGACCCGCTAGGTTGACTAGACTAGGCAAAAATAAGGGCTTCCCGGCGAACCAAAAGGGTTTGGGAAAAAATTAGAGATAAATACAAAAACATTTGTACACCCGGCAAGTCAAAAACCTGAAAAGGCGGCTTGGGCAAAAAAGGGTATCCCAGTGGACTGAAAACCTGAAAGGGAGGTCCAGGCAAAAGTTAGGGATTTAAAGCGTATCACTATGTCCCATTAGATCACCCTGCGATCAGACTTCAGTATCAACTATCAAGATCAAACGGTACCAATCAATCCAGTCAGCTTCGGACAAGAAGCAAAGTGATGAGATGCTCAAATACATGAGAGAAAAGTGTACTATTTTCTCTTTGTACACTATTTTGTAAAATTTTCATTTTTATACGGCATTCTCTTAACAGTCTCTTTCTACAAAAACGCCTATTATAGGCAAACTTCAAAATTAATACAAGTCCTTTCTACAAAACTACTTGTTTTTCTTTTTCTGTTTTGTTTTGCACAAACGTCCAATGATTATTTTTGACATATGCATTTAAAGAAGTGGGGCAAAGTCTAAAAAAAATGATTTGCAATCCCGACAGTTACTCTGCCCAGCATGGTACAGGGGCATAGACAGTTTGAGAAAAAGTTACCATTACATACGACACCGTGACCTCTATGTTCCCCACAGAGTAGAAATAACCAAGGTTTTGATCTCTTCTTCCTCAAGCAGGAATCACCTTCTCCAGCTGAAATGTATTCCCCAGCCGAGTTTTATAATTGCAAACATTTTATAAAAACCTCCTCCCGAGAAGAGTTTATTTCTCAAACTGTGCAAGCTTATTCCCCAACAGAGTTTATTTCTCTATATCGGCAGAATCTTCCAACAAAGAACATCCTCTCTCCACATAGTTATTCTCAAACAAAGTCAATCCCCGACAGAGTTATTCTCAAGCAGAGTCAATTCTCGGCAGAATATTCTCAGATAGAAAGGAAAATCCTCAATATAGTCATCTCCATCCATCATTCCCAGCGGAAAGGAAGAGTTCAGTCTCCCAACACTCTTCAGCAGCAGTCCGGGATTTACTTTCCCAGACTAAGAAATACCGCAATAACATCCCACATTCATACATCATGGCATACACATACATATTGTATACAACATAATCTCATTTATTTTGAGATCATCATCACAGTTCATTTCATTCATCATGATATTGCATATGACTAATCCTTTACCTTTTTCAGGAAAAAGATCAAATCAACACACACTGTCGACTACTTATGTAACATGGTAGTCTTATCAAAAGTTGTGACTAACGAAGGGCTATCTCAGGAGTTTCCTCAGAAAGATGTACTCACAAGATCTTCTCTGGATCCGTCAGATCGACACTAAGATCTCTTGGATTACTACTCCAGTTGAAGATGTTCCAAGACTTTTGGCTGGGTCAGCCGAATCGCCACTAAGATTCTTCTGATTACCATTCCAGTCAAAGTTAATCCAAGATCTTCTCTAGGTCAGTGAGATTGACATTAAGATCTCTCTGATTACTATTCTAGTTGAAGATATTCCAAGATTTTCGTCTGGGTCAGCCGAATCGATACTATGATTCTTCTGATTACTATTCTAGTCAATGTTAATCCAAGACCTTCTCTGGGTCAGTTAGATCGACACTAAGATCTCTCTGATTACTAATCCAGTTGAAGATATTAAAATATTTTCTTCTGGGTCAGTCGAATCGATACTAAGATTCTTCTGATTACCATTCCAGTCAAAGTTAACCCAAGACCTTTCTATGTCAGTTAGATCGACACTAAGATCTCTCTGATTACTATTCTAGTTGATGATAGTCCAAGATTTTCGTCTGGGTCAGCCGAATCGATACTAAGATTCTTCTGATTTCCATTTCAGTCAAAGTTAATCCAAGACCTTCTCTGGGTCAGTAAGATCGACACTAAGATCTCTCTGATTACTATTCCAGTTGAAGATGTTCCAAAACTTTTGTCTAGGTCATCCGAATCGATACTAAGATTCTGCTGACTACCATTCCAGTCAAAGTTAATTCGAGACCTTCCACTAGTTCAACTAAATCGATACTAAGATTTTCTTGATTTCTATCCCAGTCGAAGACAACTCAAGACCTTTCTCTTGTTCATTCAAATTGATACTCATATTTCTATTCCAGTTAAAGAAGCTATGAAGCCCAAACCTGACAGGATAATAGTCGATCAACAATTCAAGACACTGTGAAGCCTGGATTCTGACCAGATAACAATTTAATCTCATTTCCCCAGTAAGTCACTGTGAAGCCTGGAGTACGACCAGATAACAGTCAACCTTATCATCCTCAGCAAGTTACTTTAAAGCCTGGATCCTGACCAGATAGCAGTTCACTTCCATCCCTTCAATCAAGAGATGACTCCCCAGTAGAGTAACAGACAACTGAAGCTCCTAGACTCTATTTTCCCAAACAGAGACCAACTTTCCTCAAAGGAGTCCTCCTCAATGACAGGCATAGGAATTCCCACAAAGGAATGTCTCATTAAATCAACATTATTCTAAATGGTATCTTTAAGCTCATCTCTGATGACTCTCCGTCATATCTTCTGGATGGCATCTTTAAGCCCATCTCCTACGACTCACCGTCATATCTTCGAGATGGCATCTTTAAGCCCATCTCCGACGAATGTCCTTCATCTCCTCCAAATGGCATCTATAAGCCCATTCCCGATATTACCTACACAATCAAGTATCACGAATGCAAATTTCTGGGCACTCTAGTGTTCAATCATCTTCCACCTTGAGATCACGAAAGACAGACCAGCCAATCTACATCCTCAGGTTTAAGAAAATTGAACAGCGGAAGCTGCTGTACCCCAAAATTTTCCCTCCCATTTCACTTAACACATGTCCATTGAGGTCTCAACTTGTCCTAGGATGACCAAGAATTGACCAGACAAATTCTCCTCCTAAGACAATAAGCCTCAAACTAGGGTTTCACTCCTAAGAAAGATGTGTGAGTCCAAAGGATCCCAAATTTTATCCATTGTCCTAATATGTCCTCAAGATCATCCATACCAAATTTCATGCCTTGAACAACAAGTTTGCCCAGTCAATTGCTCAAATGCCTGGAAATCAACTATACTGAGTCAAAAGTCAATTGTGGCCCAAATACAGTCAAACTTCAAGATTTTTGGTCAAGATCAATATTTTGAATTAATATCCATCATTTGATCAAGGTTTGATCATGATTCCTCAAGAAATGCTCCTAATTCCTCAAAAGTCAAAAATTGAAAATTAGGGTTTCTATAGGAAAAGTCAACCAAACTTTGACCAGACATAACTTTCTCATACTTTATCAGAAACATTCCAACCAAGGCTCGTTTTTAAGAGAATCAAATTCCCTACAACTTCTCTTTAGCCCTCAAGTTCAAGAAATGCCTCAATCAAAAGATATTAGCTGTGACATTATAGGTCTTTTCAAAAAGTCAACAAAAACACCTTTTGGGTCAAAGCTCCTTACATGAACATGGAAGATCCAATTGAGATGAAACTAAAAAATGTTGTTTAGAGGACATCCTAAGCTTTCTAAAAAGTATAAGAACGCCCTCTTAGTGTTAAAAATGAGAGATATGTGAATTGTTAAAGTTGACCAATTTTTGGAAATGTTCATGAAGTCAACATTGATCAAAATTGATTTTTTTTCCAAATGGGCCCATGTTTTCATGATTGAAACTTGTTTCTAACATGGCCCACGACCTCTGAGCCAACTCACATATTATTTCATTATTTTTATTATTTTTTTTGATTTTTTATTCATTAAAATCAAAATAAATCAAATAAAATAGTGGAATAATAAAATAAAATCCAAAATTTGATTTTATGACCACATGATAAGTCTATAATCAGCTGGAAAATCAAGGAAATCGTGTAACGGATGATTGGGATGAATATAGTATAATTTGGCAAAACTTAGAAATAAAAAATACAAGATGCAAATTGAATCTTTTCTCACAAACTTTCAAAGATTGTGTTCAGTTTTGTTGACCTAATTCACTCTACTATATATTCCTAACATTCCCAGATCAAAGAAAAGAAGGATTGGCCGTGTAGAATTGACCCAAGAAACTCTAATTTTTGGATAAAAATTGGTGATCAAATTTTGATTTAGAGGGAGATTCAAGGACTTTGAAGGTTTGCAATTCACTCCTGGGCATATTTGGAAGCTATATGGATCACTCTCACGCGTCAACACATCCAGAAATAGCCTATACAAGTATCACAGTTTTCTCTTGTTCTTGAATTTGATTTTGAATATATATACATGATAAATGAGTTTTGAGGATGCATTCATGTTTATATGGTCATTTAGAACATGTTGGAATGGTTAATTTCTTGTTTTGATGCATGTATGAATAACTGTCATTGCTAGGGTTTGAAGCTTCATTTTAGGGTTTTTCATTACAGGTGAAATTAAGCCAAAAGAAGAGTACCATTGTACTCACGAGATAAAACCCAGTTGATCTATGTATTTAGATTAAATTTATGGTGCTTGGTTGTGATTTTTGAAATATGCAGGTCCTATTGTTACAGCCATGTCCGTAGGTAAAGGTTCTTTGTCTAAAATGACATTCCATCAAGGAAGATGATTGTGTGGCATGATCTGGTTGGCCAGTTTGAACTTGGTGCATGTTTTTATTACAAATACTAACCTTTATTCTATATAATATATTATGTGTGTTTTAAATAACGAATGAAGAGTTGGCTTAGTGGCAAGAAGGAAGGGTGATAAGGCGTTGCGTGTGGGAGGTCAGGGGTTTGACCCCTGCCTCTTATGTTTTCCAATTTTTCCAATGTTTTTCTACATATCCAGTTGTTCCATGCCAAGCATGCTTACTATATGCTTCATCATCATCACCATCAGATCAATCATCCTCCAGATCCAACGCTCCAAGATGGAAGCTCCATGGTGGACCTTCCCAAGCGTGATAACACCAGATCCAACGCTTGCAATGGGCCAACCTGATTTGGGCTTTGGACAAATTCAGCAACACACCATCCAATTTGGGTTTACACCCCTCAGGCCCATTCCTTCACTCTTTTTAATTTTACTATTTTTTATGTTGTTTAATTAGTTTAATTTCTTTTTAAATCAATTTTATAAAATCAGAAAATCATCACAAAAATAGGACTTAGTTTTTTAATAAATTAAATTTTGCAAATTAATTATTTTAATTAACTTTAATTTTGTTTCATTAATTAAAATTAATTAGAAAAATTAGGTTAAATTTCAAATCTTTTTTCATAAAAAACCCAAAAATGTTCTAATAATCAAATTAGTTTTTTTAGGGTTTTTGAATTGCTTTCCAATTTTAATTCTCGCGCTTAATTGTTTTTGTCGTACGATTATTTTTTTTATTGATGTAACTGCGACCGGTTTGTAATAGCTTAATTAGGGTTTTTCAATTCCGCATTTTTACATTTCTGCATTTTATTATTTATCTACACCAAAGCCTTGTAATAGTTGTAGGACCTTTATTTCTTGCTTTTATATTCCTTATGCTTGTATATAATTGTTAGTAACTTAGGTGTGCATGACAAGACTAATCAATTAACCATTAGATCATTAATCTCAAGATAAATATCTGAAAAAAAGCACTGTTTCACACTTGCACCCTTAGGGTATACCTCACTTGGTTGCCTCGGAAGATTACAGTCACAATTCTCGAAACGTGAGAATTCTTAGTGGTTGTCCTTAAGTCTAAAGAGATCACTAGTCCCTCGATGACCCTCTCGAATGTTGCCTCGGTATAAAAGTGACCTTACGGCTTTAGGACAATTACTAAGAGATCTTGCCATGTTGCCTTAGTGACCGTGCGTCCCTTTCGATAGTCCCTCAAACATCCAACGACTAGGGCTACCTACTCGCTAATAGTAGGAAAACACTTACTAAAGGATAGGAGGAAAATAACAACTTTTTTCGAGTAGGTAGATAACTGTTAGGTACTTTCTCAATAATTACTTTTTACACCCTACACTTTCAAACACTTTTCAAACAAAAATTTTCAAAACTCTTTATCACACTCTTGAGGACTGATACAAGGGTTATCATAAAGCGAATCGCCGCACTAAGGCATTTTCAAACAAAACTTTTCAAAGCACACATACAGAAGTAGTTTTTTTTAAAAAAATGAGCAAGTACCCAAGAGACCATGGAAAACCATGGATGGAAAGGGTGCTAACACCTTCCCTTTCCATAATCTACCCCCTTACTCATAAAATCTCGAAAAAAGTCTTTTTCTGTTCTTTTCACCCTTTCCTTTGTTGGATAAAAGAAAAGTCGGTGGCGACTCTTGCTTACCGCAACATTTACAAACAAAAAATGCAAAACCTAGTATAACAGTCGGTTCTGTCACCGTATTAAAATACTGCTTGTAAAAAGCAGCATCCAGGTCTTCCCAATTACGAATTTTGGCCCTTTCCAGTTGGTAGAACCATTCTAGTTGAGTTCCTGACAGACTATCCTGAAAGAAGTGGACCCATAAATCCTTGTCAGTCGTGTGAGGCTGGATCTTCCTCACATAAGAATGAAGATGCATCTTGGGACATGAAACCCCATCATATTAGGAAAACACAGGCACCTTGAACTTTTGTGGGATGACAACCCCAGATACGAAACCCAGCTCTTCAAAATCCAACCCAGGCACCTTCTGGATTTCCATTGCACTTAGACGTTCTTCTAGCTATTTGTATTTTTTGTCGACCAGAGGGTACTGCTCTTCATTATAGTCAGTCTCGTTATTAGATTCCCTTGGACTGGGGTCTTCCTCTCTTGGTTCCCTTTCGTGATTATCTCCTTCTTTTGATGAAGATGTCAGCTCAAAAACCCGCCTTAACGGTCCTCTGAACCTTCTTCCCAGATTTACCACACCAGTTGTCCTCTTGGGTTTCTTAGTCTTCTCCTTAACAATGAGGGCTTTCAGTTCCTCTTACCCCTTTGCCAGAGCCATGAACATCTGTTGGAACTGTGCATTCTGAGTCTGTAGGACCTTCACTGTTTGTTCTAGGGCCATTACTGAAATAAACAGCGAAGAGGATGAGAAACCTGCTATGAAACCTGCTTAAGAAATGATATGTATGATATATGTATGCAATGTTTTCAAGGATTTCTAAGGCTCAAATTTGCTTAAATAGAAAAAGAACAAACGTTAATTGTATTAAAATGTTTTATTGATCACAATAACTCCTCTTGGGCTCACAAAGGAGGTAACAAAGCAAAAGTAAAACTCTCCAAGAAAATGAGGACTCCAGCTTCCCACAGGCGCATCCTCTTTGGTGCAATGTAAGCGTTTATACTCCTATCTTCATGGAGTAACTTGGTGAGCTCTAAAACCTTCTTCTCGCTGGCGTAGAATTGGGTTTCAAAGGTATCCCGTTCTTCTTTGAGTTGGACCCAGGACTTCTGTAGCTCCTCCAGATCAGTTGGCATGTCAGGATGAAGCACAGTGTAAGGAGTGTCTCCCTCAGTAATTGGTTCCATGATCACAGGTAAGATGGAGGGGTAAGGCATCATAAGACATTGAGCACGTGCTCGTACCCATTTGAGGTAAGGCACAAAAGGGATGGAATTCTTGTGCCCCAGTGTCTTGCTATCAACTCTGTTTACCATGCCCCAAGTTAGAATAAACCTCCTGTGATGATCCTGAACATCATTCTCATAGTCAAATGTGATTCCTTGGACGAGTGTGTCATGAGGACCATCCCTTCTAGCATAACCAAGTTGTCGCAGCTCCAAGCAAGGATTATAAGTGATTCCTCCCCTAATGCCTAAGAGAGGGACATTATGGAATTTACCACAGCGATCAATGATGGTAACATCCTCCGAGGACCGGGAACACCAATGAATATCTGAATGCGTAAGGGACATCAACCTACGAGACCATATCATACCCTGATCATTCTTCAAAATAGACCTGGGTATGTGCGAAATAAACCACCTAGCCAATAGAAGAGTGCAACACAGGAGGGTCCCTCTTCTCTTTTAAGTGCAAGTATGTAGAGAGCGTAGAATATCCCCCAAGTAAACTAGGCACCAGATTATATGACAGAAAAATCTTAACCGTATTCACATCTACGAGGTGGTCCGTGTTAGGGAATAGTACCATCCCATAGAGGAGAAGGGCCAACACCTCTTCAAAATCTTGTAGATCCAGGGTATCCCAAAAATAGTGAGCTTTCTCGAATAGAAACTTAGCTGGAAATCCTTGGACCCTTCCTCTAGTTTCCCAATTTGCCACTACATCATACCGTTGTAAAGACAAAGCTTGAGCAATCTCTTCAGGCTTTGGATGTCTTTCCATACTGTTTAATGGTAACTGATCAAGGATAGGTACCCCCAATAACTGAGAAAACTCCTCCATAATAGGCACTAACTAGTAATCGGGAAAAGTGAAGCAGTGATGTACCGGGTCCAAGAATTGAAAGAGCACCTTTAACATTTCTTCATCAGGTTTTGAGGTGACCAAGTTGAGAATCCGACCATGTTTTTCAGTGAAGGGAGAGCTTTCATGAATCCTTTATGCTATGTCCTTGATTTGAGGAGGTACTTTCACAAGGTTGATCTGGATAGTGTTCGTGCGAGCGGATGCCATGTCCTACAAAATAAGACAAAGATAAGCCCTAGAAAATCCTTGAAATGGTTAGTATGATATGCCATGTAATGATGTCATGATTATGCTAAGAATCACATATATAGCAAGAAACAAACAAATCACACTAAGACCTTAGGTTTAAGGCTTGCATGGGTTTTAAGGTAGTACCCTCTTGAAGTTGGATTGGTTCAACATGTCCTATAAATAGTAACTAGGTTCTAAGGGATCTCAATATCACTGATCTTTCCCACAAGTTTCATTCGATAGGCGACTGACTCGCAACCAAAGAAAACTCAAGAGTCAAACCTCAATGAGTGTAGCATCGAGTATCTGACGACTTTGGGAATACACCAAAGACGGCCATCTCACTACGTACTAATGGCCAAGTTGTGCAATTAAAGGTTCTAAGGTCAGTTGACGCTTTATGACACAACGCAGCGGCCCCGTATTCTCCTTGATTGACTCAAGCGCTACCGGTACCAACCAAAGTGTCTCATCAACATAGACATCGCTTCAACCGTGTCGATATACCCTGCATAGTTTTCACGATCTATTGCTACTTACCTAAAAGGTTTCCACAGATCTGGGTGTAGGATCTATAGTAACCCAAACAATACCCTTAAAAATAAATCAAACAAATCATACCAAGCAGCAATTAAAGATGATCTAGACCCTAAGGTAAACCCCACTTTATATAATTCCCCAACAGAGTCGCCAGTTCTATGATACAGTGGCAGAACCGAATGTTAATACTGGTTTGTGTTTTTTGTTCGCAAATGTCATGGTAAGCAAGAGTTGCCACCGACTTTTCTTTTATCCAACAAAGGAAAGGGTGAAAAGAATAGAAAAAGACCTTTTTCGAGATTTTTTGAGTAAGGGGGGTAGATTATGAAAAGGGAAGGTGTTAGCACCCTTTTCATCCATGGTTTTCCATGGGCTCTTAGGTACTTACTCATTTTTGAAGAAAAAATGCTTGTGTATGGGTGCTTTGAAAAGTTTTTTTTTTGAAAATGCCTTAGTGCGGCGATTCACTTTATGATAACCCTTGTATCAGTCCTCAAGAGTGTGATAAATATTTTTGAAAACTGTTGTTTGAAAAGTGTTTGGAAGTGTGGTGTGTAAAAAGAATTGTTTGAGCAAGTACCTAACCGTTATCTACCTACTCGAAAAAAGTTTGTTCTTTTCCTCCTATCTTTTAGACAGTTCTATCCTACTATTAGTGAGTAGGTAGTCCTAGTCGTTGGATGTTTGAGGGACTATCGAAAGGGACGTACGGTCACTAAGGCAACTGGGCAAGAACTCCTAGTAACTGTCCTAAAGTCCTAAGATCACTTTTTACCCGAGGCAACAATCGTATGGGTCATCGAGGTACTTGAGATCTCTTGAACTAAAGGACAGTCACTAAAACTTCTCACGTTTCGAGAATTGTGACTGTTTCCAAAGGCAACCGAGTGAGGAGTACCCTAAGGGTGAGCATGTGCAACAGTGTGATTTTTCAGTTATGTTTATCTTGACATTAGTGATCTACTGATTAATTGATTCTTGTCATGCACGCCTATGTTTCCAACAATTATACAAGCATAAAGAATATAAAAGTGAGAAATAAAAGTCCTACAGCTATTACAAGGCTTTGGTGTAGATACATAAATAATGAACGAAAAGTAAAGTGCGGAAATTGTAAACCCTAATTAAGCTATTACAAATTGGGCGCAGTTACATCAATAATAATAAAAAAATTAATCGTACGGCAAAATAATAACCCGCAAGAATTAAAGCTGGAAAAAAGTTCAAAACCCTAAAAAATCTAATTTTCTCATTAAAAATATTTTTGGGATTTTTTATGAAAAAGATTTGAAATTTATCCTAATCTTCTAATTAATTTTAATTAATGAAAATAAAATTGAAGTTAATTAAATTAATTAATTGGCAAAAAATTAATTTATTAAGAAGAAAAACTAATTCCTAATTTCTTGTGATGGTTTTATGATTTTATGATTTTTAAAAAAATGAATAAACAAAATAATACAAATTAATTAAAAAGAATAAAGAAATAAAAAGGTTAGAAAAATGGGCCTGAGGGGGTGTGAAACCCAAACTGGAGTGATGTTTGTTGAATTTGCCAAGGCCTAGATTTGGTTGGCCCATTGCAAGCGCTGGATCTGGTGTTACTGGATTAGGGACGTCCACCATGGGGCTGCGTCAAGAAGTATTAGATCTGAGTGATGAATGATCTGATGATGATGGTGTGAAGTTACATGGTGCACCTCTATAGCCTGCAAGCGCTGGATCCATAAGAATTCATTTGGAAAATAGAAAAATGTTAGACCTAGGATTCGAACCCAGGTCCTCTCCTTTACCAACGCGTATCAACACCAATCGAGCTGCCAAGTCATTCATACATATAACAATAATAATATATTATATATAAAAGAAAGCTAGTATAAATAAAAACACGCGCAATTTCAAATGCGCCAACCAGGTTGTGCCACGCCTTCATCTTCCTCAACTGGCTGTCGTTTTAGCCTAGAGACTTTTACCTACGGACAAATCTGTCACTAAAGGACCTATAAATTTCCAAAATCCATAACAGGAAATATAAATTCACTTTAACCTCATGGATCAACTGGGTTTGATCTCGTGAGCATGATGGTGTCCTTCTTTTAGCCTAATTGTTCCTGTAATGGAAAACCCTAAAACAAACCTCAAAACCCTAACAATGGAAATTAGTCATACACGCATCAAAACAATCAATTAATCATTCAAACATGTTCTAAATGATCATATAAACATGAATGCGTACTCAAAATTCATTTATAATGTGTATATTATCAAAATCAAATTCAAGAACAAGAAGTAAACTGTGATGTTGTAGATGCTTGTTATGGATGCTTTGATTCGTGAGAACGACCCAATTAGCTTCCAAATGTGCCCATCAGTTGATTGCAGCCTTAGAATGCCTTGAATCTCCCTATAAATCAAAATTCGATTGCCACTTTTTGTCAAAACTTTGAATTTCTTCTATCAATTTCGTGCAGCGAATCCTCGTTTTTGTAGTCTGGAAATGTTGTACATATATATATGAGAATGCATTAGGTTAACAAACTTGGACTGAATCTTGGAGATTTATGAGAAGAAGATTTGATTTGCCATGGATATTTTAAGTTTCTTAAATAGGCCAAATCATGCTCTTTTCATTCCAATCACCCCTTGCACGAAATATTTGATTTTCCAGCTGATTCTAGACTCAGTATGTGGTCATAAAACAAATCTTGGATTTTATTTTATTATTTCACTATTTTATTTGATTTATTTTGATTTTACTGAATAAAAAATCAAAACAAATAACTAAAATAATAAAATAATGTATGAGTGAGCGCAGGGGTCGTGGTCCATGTTAAGAACAAGTTTCAAGCATGAAAACATGGGCCCATTTGGAAAAAAATTCAAGTTTGGTCAATATTGGCTTCATGCATATTTCCAAAAATTGGTCAACTTTAGCAATGCATATCTCTCTCATTTTTAAACCTAAGAGGGTGTTCTTGAACTTTTTAGAGAGCTTAGGATGTCCTCTAAACAACCCTTTTGGTTTCATCTCAACTGGATCTTCCATGTTCATGTAAGGAGCTTTGACCCAAAATGTGTTTTTGTTGTCTTTTTGAAAGGACCTATAATGTATGAACTTATATCTTTTGATTGAGGCATTTCTTGACCTTGAGGGCTGAAGAGGAGTTGTAGGGAATTGGATTCTCTTCAAAATGTTACTTGGTTGGAAAACTTTTGATAAAGTATGAGAACTTTATGCTTAGTCAAAGTTTGGTTGACTTTTCCTTTAGAAACCCTAATTTTCCATTTTTGACTTTTGATGAGTTAGGAGCATTTCTTGAGGAATCATGATAAACCTTGATAAAATGATGGATATTACTTCAAAATGTTAATGTTGACCAAAAATCTTAAAGTTTGACTGTATTTGGGCCACAATTGACTTTTAACCTAGTACAATTGATTTCTAGGCATTTGAGCAGTTGACTGTGCAAACTTGTTGTTCAAGGCATGAAATTTGGCATGGATGATCTTGAGAACATCTTATGGCAATGGAGATTATTTGGGATCCTTTGGACTCATACATCTTTCTTAAAAATGAAACCCTAGTTGAGGTTCAATTCCTTAGGAGGAGAATTCATTTGGTCAATTCTTGATTATCCTTGGGCAAGTTGGGAATCTCAATTCTTCAAATTTTCAAAAATGAGTTTACTTTACATTTATTGCAACATGTTTTATCCTCGGATGTAACAACCACCCCAGTGGCAAGTGCGTGTGTGTGTAGCGCGTTAGTGTGCCAGGGTAGGGGTTCGATCCCTGCCTCTGGAATTTTATTTTTCAACATTTTCTTTGTAGATCAAGTACATGAAAATCCACCGCGCAATGATGCACCCTCTCATCAACACCATTAGATCATCATACAATCAGATCCAACACACCACATGCATGCTCCATGATGCACCTTTTGAACAATATCCTCACTGGACTACAAACAGGCGCCTGGGCCTCCCTGACTTGGGCCTTTCATTTTTTCTTTCTAACCCCCCCAAAGTTCTTTTACTGCAGGCCCTTTTTTTTTTAATATTTTCTTTTCTTTAACAAATTTCATTTTTTATTTATTTAATCAACAAAAATAATAAAATCACAAAAAAATCAGACTTAGGTTCTTAATTAATTAATTAATTTATTGAAAAATAAAAACTAACTTAATTTAATCACTTTGATTTTATTTATTTAGAATTAGGTTTTATACTTCAAATATCTTTTCTAAATAAAACACCAAAAATATTTTCTAAATACTTAGAATTCTTTAGATTTTAATTAATTAATTTAATTTTTGATAATAAAGATTAATTAATTTAATCACACCTTATTTTATTTTAAATAATTAAATTGTAAATTAAATTAGAATTATGTATAATTTTTTATTTCACATTTCAAATATTTTCTAAACAAAGAAACAACAAAATATTTTCTTAAAATACTTAGAATTTTTAGGGTTTTTTGCATCTTTCCCCTTTCTATCTCTGTGCATTTGTTTATTTTTCGCATTAATACAATTATGTAAATGTCAAAAGTTTGTAATAGATAATTAGGGTTTATTGTTTTCCTCCGCCATTCATAAACTTGTACCCCATCCCCGAAGCATTGTAATAGCGTAGGACATTTAATTTCCGCAATTTACCGTTTTCCTTATTACTGTTAGTAATTAGGGTTTATATGGCAAGATTTAAAATCAATCATTAGAAAACCTAATCTCAAGACAAATACTTGAAATCAAAACACTTCACACACGTACACCTCTAGGATAACCTCACTTGTTGCCTCAGATAAAAACAGTCACGTCCCTCGAACGTGGGATGCTTTAGCAAAGACCCTCGGTTAAGTAGTCCCTCGATGACCCTTCAATGTTGCCTTCGGTAAACGATCTTAGTCCCTTACGAAAATTTCTAAAGCGTCTTACAAGTTGCCTTCTGTTGTACATCTTCTTCCTCGCGCCAATAACAACAACAACATTGTTCAAATTTCTAACTCCTTAAATTCTCAATCATTTTAAAAAATGTAAACATAAAAGTTGTTCTAATTTCACCATGAATTCAACCATACAACTTTTGAAAGCTATAAGTTAAAGGTTGGAACGAATTTTTCTTGGTACCAAACTGAAACCTAATATTTCAGAAACTTCAATTCCAAAATTCTCATCACATAATCAATATAAATGAAAACTAAGGACATGGTTAGTTTCAGGGCAATCATATCTACATTTTATATTTTGAAATTGAAAGCAAATGATGCGTGTATAAGGATTTCAAAGTTGGAGAAAATTACCTTTGAAGTGAGAATCGAGTTTGAAGTTAGAGCACTTCTGAAGGTGTTAGGATGATCTGGATAGCTTCACTTAACTCCCAGGAAGCTTTTGCATCACCTACCTTGGATTGAGAGTTCATTTTATATTTTGAAATTAAAATCAAATGATGTGTGTATAAGGATTTCAAAGTTGGAGAAACTTACCTCTAAAATGAGAATCGAGTTTGAAGTTAGAGCACTTCTGGAGGTGTTAGGATGATCTGGATAGCTTCACTGAACTCCCAGGAAGCTTTTGCATCACCTACCTTGGATTGAGAGTGCCTCAATTCTTCTGGACAAGTCAAGTTACAGAGGTGTAAAATGAGGTTTGGACAATGATGGTAGATGTGTTACAGTCGTGCCAAGAGTGTTTTGACAACTTTTATTTGATGGATAAAAGGTATTTGAATGATAAAAGAGGAAAACGCAAGAGTGGATTTGAAGTTGGGTGTTAGAAGCTTCAAATGTGCAATAATGGAGTTCTTTAAGTGATTCTGAGTTTGAGAGTGTTTTTAGGGCTTCTCAATTCATGGTCTAGCTTGCAAATGATCCCTCTATTTATAGGCAAGAGGTTTGGGAGATTGAAGTAATCATATTTGCAAGATATGGAGTTATGGCTTGGTTGGATTTAAAATGTCAAGTTATGGTGAAAATGGTGGTTTCAAGGATCAAGTACAAGCATGTTCTGAAGTTTGTTGGGTGTATGGAGGTTGCTTCTTCTCTTTAGGATGTAGTGTGATCAGAGGAAACAAGTGAGGAGCTCAATGCATTGACTTTTGCAAAAAGCTTTCTTTATGTAAATGGCAATGGTGCCTTTGTGCCATTAATGGAAAATTGTCTTGGACAAAGCTTGAATCAAGTGGATAATAGCTCAAAAGCTTGTTTAGTCTTCCGATTAGAGATATATTTACAAGCTTAGAGGCCTGCAAAGTAATATTACAAGGCATGGCTATGAGATTTGATTATGAGTTCTTCACAAAATGACTTGAAATTTCAAGAATGGATGCCCAACTTCATGTCTTTGAATCTCCTAGATCAAACATGATCTTTTTATGCTCTTGGACATTTTGTAAAGCTTGAAGCATTGTCTATAACTTTCATGTTGACCACTTTGGGTAAATCAAATGGGAACTTGGTGAAAAATGGCCATGAAGTTGGGACAAAAAACTGATCAAAACTTGTTAAAAATTTTCTAAGTGTTGGATAAAAAACATCACAACTTCATGGGCCTATATCTCTTAATCCAAGCACTTTTTGAGGATTATCCCACATTAACAAAGTTGTAGAATTCATCAATCCTTACAACTTTTACTTTGAAAGTTTTCCTTGAATCAACTTGTATCTTGAGGAAACTTGCTTCTGAAGTTAGGGTTTTTTAGGTACAAAACACTTGAATTTTTTGTGTTTGAAAATCTTGACTTTTGAATTTTGTTGACTTTTTTTATTCTTGATGACAAATTTTGATAGTTTTGAATGTTTTGATGATTCTTGATTTTTGAATTCCAATGTTGACCAAAAAGTCAAAGTTTGACTTTTGAGTGACCGTTGACTTTTCATCAATTGATTCAAATTTTCAACTATCAATCACTTGTATCTTTGGAAATTTCTTGAGCCATGTAATTAGGTCAAGATGTTGTATTTGAGTCCTTAATATCATGCTTCAAGACATTAGGTCATGCACTAGTCCAACAATCAATAATCAGTCATCTTCAGTCAAAACCCTAATTTTGGCAATTTTGACCTTTGATGATTTGAGGGATTTCCTTGAAGAATCATGGTCAACCCTTGATCAAATGATGAATATCACCTCAAAATGTTTATTTTGACAAAAAAATCTTTAAGTTTGACTGTATGTTGACCATAATTGACCTTTTACCCAATATAGTTGATTTTCAATCATCTGAGCAATTGACTGAGCAAACATGTGAGGCAAGACTTGAAATTTGACATAAGCATTATTGAGGATCTATGATTAACAATGAAAGTCATTTGAGACCCTTGTAACCCATTCTCCCTTGTACAAGATGAAACCCTAGTTGTGGACCCATTGCTTAGGAGGATAGTTTGTCTGATCAACTCTTGAGTGGCTTTGAGTATTTGAAACCTTTGTGAACATGTTTTGAAAAAAATGGGAGAGAAAATTTTGGGGTACAACAATTGCCCCTGTTCAATCTTTTTAAAACTGAAGAGTTAGATTGGCGTGTCCGCCCTTCGTGACTTGAAGGTAGAAGATGATTGAACACTTAAGTTCCCCAAAATTTGCATTCGCATGTACCCGAAGTAATACTGTTGGTTGATGTAATACTGAGAATGGGCTTAAAGATGCCATTTAGAGAGGTGATGGAGAATTTTCAGAGATGGGCTAATAGATGCCATCCAAAGTAAACCGTTGATATAAATTAGACTAAGTCTACGCTCGACTTCAACTGGAAGAAGTATAAGAATAAATCTACGCTTGATTTAATCAGAGCCAGAAAATGTCTACTGGAAGAAGTATCAGAATAAATCTACGCTTGATTTAATCTGAGCCAGAAGATGTCTGTGTCTGTCTTTAACTGGGAGAAGTATCAGAATAAATCTTTGGTCGATTTAACCTGAGCCAGAAAACGTCTACTGGAAGAAGTATCAAAATAAATCCATGGTCGATTTAATCTGAGCCAGAAGATGTCTACGTCCATCTTGAACTGGGAGAAGTATCAGAATAAATCCCTGGTTGATTTAATCTGAGCCAGAAGAGGTCTTTTTGTCTTTAACTGGAAGAAGTATCAAAATAAATCTATGGTCGATTTAATCTGAGCCAAAAAAGGTCTAATGGAAGAATTATCAGAATAAATTTATGCTTGATTTAATCTGAGCCAGAAGATGTCTACTAGAATAAGTATCAGAATAAATCTACGCTTGATTTAATCTGAGCTAGAAGAGGTATCTGAAGGAAGTGTTCATCATGTAGATAGTCGCCCCATCCTATTTCGGGAATTGATCTACAATATGTTTTTGTTGGTAAACCCATCTTGTTTTAGGAGTTAATCTTTGCTCGGTTGTATAGATAGTTTCCCCGTCTTGTTTCGAGAATTAATCTGGAACCTGATTTTTGTTGGCCGTAGAGATAGTTGCCCCGTCTTGTTTTAGGAATTAATCTCTGACCTGGTCACATAAATACTTACCCCATCTTGTTTCGGGAATTAATCTTGGACTCATTTGAGAATTGTTGATGATATTCGTCTGTTTGTGAACTTTACCTGAAAAGATAAAGATTTAGTTGTATGCAATGCCATGATGTATGAAATGAATTGCGTAATGACATTCTCAGAATAAATGAGACTATGCTATATGTGTTTCGTATGCGTATGCTATGAGATGGGTAAATGATATATGAATGTGAAATGTTGTCGAAGTGTATTTGTAAACCCGTGCAGTATCATTGTCTGGGAAAATAAATCCCTGACTGGTGTTGGGGATGAAGATCATATGTAATCTTCAACCTTGTCTAGAATGCTTCCGCTTGGGATTCCTGCTTGCTATTTGAGGACACTCCACTAAGGAATGTTGACTTTTGTTTTGGGAGAACAGTTTAGGAACATTAGTCGTTCATCGCTCTACTGGGAATTTAATTAATATATACCTTGACTTGGGATAAAAGAGATGGATAACCTTCCGGCTCATATGGAGAGGATAAAGTTGATTGATGTTTGGTCTAGTTCCAGGTTTCGTAGCAACTCTCTGGGGATAGTGGCGACTTCACTGGGGAGAGGAATTTTTCCGGTGATTTGTAGCAATCTGAGGAATAGACTCAAGTTGGGTAGACTGTAATCTGTTGGGGAAATAAACCCTGTTTGGGGAAATAAACCCTTTTGACGGATAAATACTCTGCTAAAGAAATACCCTTGATGAGGAAATGAGCTCTGCGGTTGAGAAGAAATCTGCAGAGGGTTTTATAGTCTTGGAGGAATAAGCTCAGCTGGGGAAGAGAAACTTCCATGAATTGTACTGATTCAAACTCCGTAGTTTGGTGATATTGTCAGGAAAATATCATATTCTTTTATCCGTTGGAGCGATCTTCCAGGGAAATTGCGGGGAATGTATCTTTATTGAAGATGAATTTGTGAAGATTATTTTGTGGGGATAATCTCTTGGAAGTGGCTCTGTGGAGATTTGTGGACATCTTGAATGTCATCCCAACTCCTAGAGTCTTGAGTAAATGCTTATTCCCATTCTTATGCATATATTTGTTAACATTTAATCATATTCATATGCATATGTTCATTAAATTTTGGTCATTGGACATTTTTGCAAACAAAATAGAAAAATAAAAAATAAAAAGTTTGAATTTTAGAGTGTATTTATATTGATAGTTTGCCTATAACCAGACGATTTTGTATAAAGAGAAATAAATCCTAGTAAGAAGAAATTTTCATGAAATGAAAAGAGTACAAAGTAAGAACAAAACATATAGCTATGAGGAAATGATCCCGTTGGGTCCCAACTCTGCTATTGCCCTTATGTCTTCGAACATCTCATCCCTTGTTGTCAGAAGAAGTTGAATGAACTCGTACCATTTGAACTTTTTACTTTGGTAATAAAGCTTGTAGTAAGTGATCTAATGGGATATAGTCGTACACATTTAATCCCTAACTTTTTCCTGGACCACCCTTTCAGGTTTTCAGTCCATCGGGATACCCTTTCTTTCCCGAGCCGCCTTTTCAGGTTTTTGACTCTCCGGGTGTACAATATTTTATATATATCCCAAATTTTTTCCCGACACATTTTGGTTCGCCGGGATGCCCTTGTTTTTTCCTAGGCCATTCAACCTAGCGGGTCGTTTTCATGCGTAGTATCTTTTAACTATATCTGTATTTATAGGGTGCGGGAAATCTTCACCATCCATGGTGGTTAGTATCATATCACCACCCGAAAATACTTTCTTGAAAATAAATGGCCCTTCGTAGGTGGGAGTCCATTTGCCCCTGGGATCACCTTGCTGTAAAATGATGCGCTTTATTACCAAGTCACCAGCCTGATATACCCGATGCTTGATTTTCTTGTTGAATGCTTTGATCATACGATTCTGATACATCTGATCGTGACTGACAGCTGCAAGCCTCTTCTCATCAATCAGATTCAACTGGTCTAGACTATTCTGAACCCACTCGTCTTCGTCTAAGTCTACCTCTTTCATAATTCTCAAAGAAGGAATTTGAACTTCGACAGGTAGGACGACTTCCATACTATAGACCAGAGAGAAAGGGGTTGCCCCAGTTGATGTTCATGCTGAAGTGCGATAGCCATGAATAGAAAATGGTAACATCTCGTGTTAGTATTTGTAATTTACAACCATCTTCTTTATGATCTTCTTAATATTTTTGTTGGCGGCTTCCACTGTGTCATTCATCTTTGGTCGATACGGAGAAGATTTGTGGTGCTTAATCTTGAATTGCGTGCAGAGTTCAGTGATCATAGTGTTGTTGAGGTTTGTACCATTGTCTGTGATGATTCTCTCGGGGATGCCATACCGGTAGATAAGATTATGTTTTATGAACCAGGCGACCATATTCTTAGTAACAGAGGCGAACGAGGCTGCTTCAACCCATTTTGTGAAGTAGTCAATGGCGACGAGAATGAAGCAATGTTCGTTAGAGGAAGTAGGCTTGATTTCTTCGATCATATCAATATCCCACATTGCGAATGGCCATGGAGTAGTCAAAACATTCATAGAAACCGGAGGCACATGAACCTTATCGGCATAGTCTGGCACTTATGACAAGTTCTCAAGTGGTGGTGACAGTCGATTTCCATAGTCGACCAATAGTAACCTGCTCTCAAAATATTTTTAGCCATAGTATGCCCGCTGGAGTGAGTACCAAAGATGCCTTCGTGCATATCCTCCATAATTTTATCTGCTTCCTTCTTGTCCACACAACGAAGCAGAGTTGAATCATGATTACACTTGTACAAGATTCCATTGCTCAAGAAGAATTTAGCCGAGAACCTCCATAGGAATTTATTATCATTGATCGATGCCCCTTCAGGGTATTCTTGAGCTTCAAGGTACCTTTTCACTTCATGAAACTAAGGTTTTTCTTCTACTTTCATCAGTTTCAGTTTCATAGCAATGTGTCAGTTCGTCAAATCTTTCAACGGTAATTCTGGAAGCCTCTTTGTCCCATCTGACCTTGAACATGGATGACATGGTAGCTAATGTGTCCTCCAACTAATTCTCTTCTCTTGGGATATGCTCAAAAGTAATCTCTTCGAAGTATGAAATCAAGGTTAGCACATGCTCTCGGTAAGGGATAAGATTTGGGTGCTTCGTATCTCATTCTCCATTGACCTGATTGATTACCAAGGTTGAATCCCCACATACACTCAGCAATTTGATTCTCAGGTCAATAGCAGCTTTAATTCCCATGATACATGCTTCATATTCAGCCATATTATTGGTGCAGTCAAAGCAAAGTTTGGCAGTGAAAGGCGTATGACAACCTTGAGGAGAGACAATTACAACAACAATTCTGTAAGTATGTTATAAGCTCCATCAAAAACCATAGTCCATCAGGATCCTGAATCAGGTCCTTCATACGGTCCAGGTTCTTCATAATTTGTAATTAGCATAATATTCTCATCCGGGAATTCGAAATTCATGGACTGATAGTCGTCTATAGCTTGATGTGCCAAATGATCTGCCAGTACACTTCCTTTGATTGCTTTTTGAGTGGTGTACCGAATGTCATATTCTGTTAAGACCATTTTCCATCGGGCTATTCTTCCGGAGAGAGTTGGCTTCTCAAAAATATACTTGATGGGATCCATTTTAGAGATCAATAAAATAGTATGGGTCAACATATACTGTCTTAGTCGGTGAGCAGCCCATGCCAAAATGCAACAAGTTTTCTCGAGCAGTGAATATCTTGTTTCACAGTCAGTAAACGTTTTGCTAAGGTAGTATATTGCATGCTCTTTTCGACCAGACTCGTCATGTTGCCTCAGTACACACCCTATTGAATTCTCTAACACTGTTAGGTACATAATTAGAGGTCTTTCTTCAAATGCTGGCATCAGAATCAGAGGTTCTTGTAAGTACTCCTTAATTTTATCAAAGGCTAATTGACAGTCATCATTCCACTTTACTACTTGATCTTTCTTCAGCAGCTTGAAGATTGGCTCACAGGTAGCAATCAAATGAGAAATGAATCGGGAAATGTAGTTCAATCTTCCTAAGAAACCTTTGACCTCCTTCTCAATACGGGGAGCCGACATTTCCTGAATAGCGTTAACTTTTGCAGGATCAACTTCAATATCTTTACCATTGACGACGAAGTCCAGGAGGTTTCCAGACCTCACCCCAAAGATGCATTTATTTGGATTCACCCTCAGCTTTTATTTCTTCAGCCTTTCAAAGAACTAATGCACATGATCAAGATGTTCATCTTCAGTCTGTGATCTTGCTATCATATCGTCGATGTAGACTTCTATATCATGGTGAATCATGTTATGGAATAAGGCTATCATGGCACGCTGATAAGTTTCCATTGTGTTCTTCAACCCAAAAGGCATGACCTTGTAACAGAAAGTGCCCCACTGTGTGACGAAGGTAGTTTTCTCCATGTCTTCAGGCGCCATCTTGATATGGTTATACCCTGAGAAACCATCAATGAAAGAGAATACTGTGTGCTGAGCAGTGTTGTCGACCAAGACATTAATATGTGGAAGTGGGAAGTCATCTTTGGGGCTTTCCCTGTTCAGATCCGTATAATCTGCACACATGTGTACCTTGCCATGTTTCTTTGGTACCGGAACAACATTAGCAACCCATTGAGGATATAACGTCACTGCTAATAAACCTACATTGAATTGTTTCATAATGTGAGCCTTGATCTTTTCCGACATTTCAGGATGCATGCGATAAACCTTTTGCTTAATCGGAGAACAACCTTCTTTCATTGGCAGCCGATGAACTACAATATCAGTATCGAGCCTTGGCATGTCCTCATATGACCAAGCAAATATCTCAACATAGTTGTGCAACATCTGAATCAACCTGTTCTTAACATTATCCTCTAAGTTAGTGCCTATCTTGACATCCTTTCTGTCTGTCTCAGAACCTAAGTTTACCACTTCGATCGGCTCTTCATGTGGTTGGATAGCCTTTTCTTATTGTATTAAGAGTCTGGCGAGTTCTCCAAGTATCTCACAATCTTCCTCACCTTCGTCCTCGGCTTGGTAGATCGAATTTTCAAAGTCATAAGCGGCAACAGCAGAATTGTTATCAACGAGATCCAAATTAGATAGGGATCTGCAATGTAGTGTGTCGGTGTGTGTAAGAACACAATGCTATTCGAAAATGCAATAAAGTAAAAGAGAGACAGAGAGCACAAAATTTGAATGCAAAACGTCCAATTTTTTCATTAAATGAAAATATGACATATGAAATGACAACCCTTAACAAATGGACCACTGTGCCCCAGGAAAAACACAAGGTTTAAAGTCATTGTTTTAAAAGAAATTACATAACCAAACTTTTTAAAGCGATAAAACAGAAATAGCTATTACTCCTGATTGAAGGAGTTAGGGATAATGTCTTCTGCTTTTAAATTGTCGAGTCTGTTTCCAATGGTAGGGAATATCCAATTGTCGAAGTCACAATCACTGTCAGCATCTTCTAAAGCATTGATTCTGTTGTTGCTGATATGGAACAGAGGTCTTCCAGCTCGAGCATGATGAATAACCCTTTGACTTTATGCAGTAAAGCCCAAACCAAACTTGTCATATTTGTAGGGGATATCAGGAAGCTGACCCCAAATTGTGCAACCACATTCTTCTGTAGTAGCTTTGGCATCTTTCAAGGAAGCCATCTTATGCGGAACTCTGGTATTCTTTGGAATGGTAGAAATATCTTCAACAGCAGCAGGGGAAATCACTTCAAAAGCTTGACAGGGAGTCTCGATGAATTCTCCGTCTATCTCCATGTATCAGAATTAATTCAGATGGCTGGCCATGTACTCCTCTTCTCCGCAGACAGTAACAATCTTCCCTTTTACAGGATACTTTAATTTCTGGTGTAAGGTGGAGGTAACAACGCTTTCCCTATGGATCCAGGGGCATCCTAATAGACAAGAATAAGCTAGTTGTATGTCCATTACATAGAAAGTGGACTCAAATATCTATGAACCCATCTTGATTGGAAGATCCACTTCTCCATGTACCATTCTTTTGGACCCGTCAAAGGCTCGAACTATGATGTCGCTAGGTTTCAGCACCACCCCTTCATAATCTAATTTGTATATGGCTCCCTTTGGCAGAACATTTAGAGAAGATCCAGTATCAACTAACACATGGGCCAACGTAGTTCCCCTGCATTTAATGGAGACATACAAGGCCCTATTATAATTTCTCCCCTCCGGAGTCAGGTCAGCATTAGAGAAACCTAATCCATTATCAGTCGTTAAGCTAGCAACATAGCTTCCAAATTGATCAGCAAAAATCTCTTGTGGTAGATGAGCAGTCTTTAAAAATTTCATTAGAGCTTATGCATGAGCTTCAGAACACAATAATAAAGATAACATGGAGATTTTCGGCAGGGTCTTCCCCAGCTGTTCAACAATTTTGTAATCGCTTCTACGAGTGATCTTCAAAACCTCTTCCACCTCTTGTCCAGAGGTTTCCTTGACTGCAGCTTCTTTTGGTGCCTCCGTTCGGGCAGGCTCTATCATTGGCTCTTTACCTCAAGCTTCGGCAGTTGTCTTGGTAACTGTGACTTGAATAGGTGGAGAAATTTCCAGAGAGAAAATCCTTCCACTTCTAGTAGTTTTACTGGTCCCTATAACATTGTTAATGTTGGGATCAACCTCTTCATCATCTTCATCAGACAACTCTTGTTTAATGCTATGGTAATAGACGTCAGACCCATAATTCCATGGAATAGCCTTCTCCGAGGAATATGGGATGGGCCCAGGTTTTGTAATGATTAAAGGAGCAACTTTTGGATTGGCAGTAATCCTTACAAGACCCTTGGAAGTGATCTTGAAAGGAGTACCTGATATGACAGAAAAATCTTGGCATAAATTCTCAGCATACAGAATTTTCTCAATCAAAATTACATGCTCATCCATCAGGCGTTAAATACCTTCCTTTAGTAACCTGCACCCATTGGGTTGAACTGCACAACAATAACATTCTTTAACATAACCTGGAAATAAACCGACATATAGAAAATTCTTCTTGACTGTTGAGAGAGGAGTAACCACATCACTTACAGAGGTAACATACAAAACATCTTCAATAGCACTTATGAATTTGTCATGCTTCGACATATGAGCAGTAATCACGTTCGAAGTATCAGGAGGGTCAAACTCAATTTCCTTGTTATCAATCATGTCTTGGATTTTGTTTCTCACGGCCCAGCAGGTATTGGTGTCGTGCCCAGGACTGTTCGAATGATAGGCACACTTCGCATTTGGATTATACTTTGGAGAGGATGTGTTAGGATTAGGAGGAGGATCCCAGAGTGTTATTAGGTCAGCCTTTAACAAATGTTGCAATGCTTGAGCCAATGGCATATTAATCCTGGTGAACTACCTCTTCAAAGAATCTGACCTATGCTAGTTTCCCTGTTGTGATTGTTGAACAGGTGCTAGATTAAAGATCAATACCGCTCCCACAGACTGATGGCGGTCATTTTTACGACGACCCTTCTAACCATAGACAGTGTTGGTTTCTTTCTTACCAACGAAGGGCTTCTTCACAACATTAGAAGATGTAGCCATTAGAATCTTCCTGTTCTTGATACCACTTTCAACTTGCTCTCCAGTCAGAATTAGCTCAGTAAACCCTGATGAAGAACTTCCAATCAGCAAATTAAAGAATGGACCCGTCCGAGTGCCCATGAACATATCCACTAATTCCCGGTTAGTCAAAGGAGGTTGCACCCTTCCATCTAGGTCCCTCCATTTCTGAGCATACTCTTTGAACCCTTCATTCGAGCCCACGAACATGTTTTGCAATTGTACACGAGTCGGCGCAAGGTCAACATTATATTGATATTGCTTATAGAAAGCAACAACCAAGTCTTCCCATGTGTTAATGTTGGTTCCTTCCAGCTGGTAGAACCATTCAAGTTGAGTACCGGGCAAAATTTCTTGAAAGAAATAGACCCACAACTTCCGGTTAATAGTATGAAGTTGGATTTTTCGAATATACGACCTCAGATGAAGTTTGGGACAAGAGACCCCATCATATTTAGCAAAGATAGGGACCTTGAATTTGTAAGGGATGACCACCCCTGGGATCAGACCTAGCTCTCCGAAATATAATCCAGGCACTTTCTGGATTTCCACAACTTTGAGTTGATCTTCCAATTGTGTGTACTTGTCATCTGCAAGAGGATACTGTTCGTCGGAGTAGTCTTCATCCTTAGAAACCTGATTATTTCTACCTTCACCCCTGACACTTCTGCCATCTTCCTCTTAGTTGTCGTCTTCCTCAGAGGAAACATCTTGAACTGGTTGAGCAGGACCTTTTAATCTTCTCCCCATGTTGAGGATAACAACCCGCTTCTTAGTCTTCTTTTTCGTGGTGAGGAGCACCATCATCTCTTGTTGCCCTTTGGATAGATTCAGAAGAGTCTCTTGGAATTGTGCATGCTGAGTTTGGAGATCCTTGACAGTTTGTTCAAGGGCCATCTTATATTGAAATAAACAGTAAATATATGAGGAAATCTGTATTGGAAAACCGGCTTATGAAACGATGCATGATATGTGGATGTAATGTTTTCAAGGACCTTAGGAGATTTAAATTTGTTAACCGAGAGGAAACAAAAACAAATATTTCAGTAGTAAGTTCAAAATTACAATTGTCTCTTAGGCTTACAATGAAAAGCAAAAGGGCCTCAAAGAGACAACAATATGAACTTCTAAAACCTAAGACTCAAGTCTCCCACAGACGCTTCCTCTTTGTGTCGATTATGCATTAAAGCTTTGCTCCTCGTGAAGTTGCTTCATGAGCTCTAATACTTTCTTCTCACTTGCATAGAATTGAGTTTCAAAGGAGTCTCATTCTTCCTTGAGTTGAATCCAGGACTTATGAAATTCTTCAAGGTCAGTGGGCATGTCTAGATGAAGGATGATACGAGAAACGTCTCCTTCGACAGCAGGCTCTAAGATCATCGACATAACAGATGGATATGGCATCATAAGGTTTTGAGCATAAGCTCGTACCCATTTGAGATAGGGCTCCAAAGGGATAGAATTCTTTTGTCCTAAAGTTTTTCTATCAACCTTTTTTACCATGCCCCAAGCACGTATAAACCTTTAGTGATATCCTTGAAAAAAAATTCGTAGTCGAACACAATACATTGGATAAGTGTGTCATGAGGACCATCTCTTCGAGCATAACCAAACAGTCATAGAGATAGAGAAGGGTTGTAGGTAATACCTCCCCAAATTCCAAGGAGTGGAACATTAGGGAATTCCCCGTAACGATCAATGACAGTAACATCCTCTAGAGATCGGGAACACCAACATATATTTGAATGAGAAAGTGACATCATCCTTTGAGACCACCTCAGACCTTGTTCATTCTTCAATACTGATTGGGGAAGGTGAAAAATAAACCACCCTGATAGAAGAGGTATGCAACACATAAGAGTCCCTCGCTTCCTCATAGTACGAGCGTGAATAGAATGCAAAATGTCTCTGAGCAAGATAGGCACAGGGTTACGAGAAAGGAAAATTTTGACGGTGTTCACATCTATGAGTGGGTCCGGATTAGGGAATAGCACCAAACCATAGATCAATAAAGCGAAGATATTTCAGAAAGCTTGAAAACTCATAGCATCCAGAAATAGTCGATCCTTCTCTAACAGAAATTTAGAAAGAAAACCCTTGACTCCACTTCTTGTTTCCTAATTAGCTACAATGTCGGAACGCTTCAGATGTAAGGCTGCTGCAATTTCTTCAGGTTGTGGATCTTTCTCTAAACCAGTGAAAGGTATTTGATTGAAAATAGGTACTCCCAGTAATTGAGAGAACTCTTCCATTGTGGGTACCAACAGATAATTATGAAAGGTGAAGCAGTGATGTGCAGGGTCAAAGAAGTGGAATAGAACACTCATCATATCTTCTTCAAAACCCGAGGTAACCAAACTGAGTAGTCGACCATTCCTTTTGATGAATGGATAACTTTCGGGAACCCTTGAGACTAACTCCTTAAGTTGAGAAGGTATCTTCACAAAACTGATCCGGATAGTATTTCTGCAAGCGAATGCCATAACCTACAAAACAGAACAAAGATAAATCCATAGGTCCTTGAAACGGTTAGTGAAAATGATATGGTATGATGTCATGATCTTATAATGTCATGTTGTTATGATTTCATGTTCGAATAATTAATCAAACACAAACAAAACACACAAGGCCTAAGGTTTAAGCTTGCATGGAGTTTGTAGGTAAATACCCTCTTGAAGTTTTAATTGGCTTAACCTGTCCTAAAAGAAGTAACCGGGTTCTAGGAGCCTTAATATCACTGATCTTTCTCTCAAGCATTGTTTCAGCACAAACATCTAAATTGCGACCGAAATATCCCGAGAGTCAAATCTCAATGAGTGTAGCTTCGAGTATTAACCAACTTCAGTATGCACCAAAGCTAGCTATCTCACTACTTTCTAATGGCTAAGTTGTGCCAACTAAGGTTCTAAGGTGAGTTAGTGCTTTATGACACCACACGGTAGCCCAACATTCTCCTTGACTTACTTAAGGGACACCGACACCAACCAATGTGTCGCACTAACATAGCCATCACTTCAACCATATCAGTTTATACCGTACAGTTTATATAATATATTGTTACTTACCTAAAATACCCCCAGATCTGGGTATATGATCTATACAGTAAATAAACCCAAACAAACATTTAAAAGTAAATCAGGCAAGTCAAACAATGAAATCATTTAAATGTGAACTATCTCTAAGGTAAACCCACTTGGAGTAGTCTCTCCAACAGAATCTACAGTTCTGTAATACGGTGGGAGAATTGACTTTTAGGTTTTTTGTTTTATCACAAATGTTGCAGATAGCAAGAGTCGCCACCGACTTTTCTATTATCCAATAAAGGTAAGGGTGAAAAGAACAGGAAAGACCTTTTGAGAATTTTTGAGTAAGGGGGTAGGTTATGAAAAGGGAAGGTATTAGCACCATTTTCATCTGTAGTTATCTACGGACTCTTAATCGCTAGCTCACTTTGAAAATGCTTTTGTGTTTTGTGTATGTTTTTAAAATATTTTGAAAAACTCCTAAGTACGACAATTTTGTAATGATTCTCGTATCGTTGAGAATGTATACAAAATGTTTGTTTGGAAAATATTTATTTGGAAGAGAATGTTTGTTTTGTGAAAAGATGTTTGAAAATACCAATGTAAGGCAATTTAATTTATAATAACCCTTGTGTTATACCCCAAAATTTTCCCTCTTTTTTTCAAGGCATTCCTCCCAAAGTATCTCCAATGCTCAAGGATTCTCAAGGATTTTATCAGACAAAATCATCTCCGAAACACTGAGACCACAAATCAGGGTTTTGACTGAGAACGGATGATCGTTGACTTTTGACCTAATACATGAACTAATGGATGGATAGTTGAAATTTGATCAACTGATGAAAAGTCAACTTATGCACAAAAAGTCAAACTTTCACTTTTTGATCAAGATTTAATTTCAAAGATTGCAATTCATCAAGACATTCAAAAATATGAAGCTTGATCATCAAGAAATCAATAAAGTCAAAAGTCAATGTGAAAAGTCAAACTTTTCAAGACTTAGAAATTTTTCTAAGTTGTTTTTATACATGATAATTTCATTACTTCATGCCATTCTTTCACCAAGATGCAAGATGATTCAAAGAAAACTTTCAACATAAAAGTTGTAGATCTTGATGAGATCTACAACTTTGCTTTGTTGATCAAATCCTAGAAGTGATTAGATTTTGAGTTATAAATTCCTAAAGTGATGACATTTTTCATAAAATACTTAGAGAAATTTCCAACAGGATTTGGTCAGTTTATTGTCCCAACTTCTTGGCCAATTTTCATCAAGTTCCAATTTTATTTATCCAAAATGGTCAACATGAAAGTTGTAGACAATTTTTAAAGCTTTCAAAAACATCCAAGAGTATGAATTTATTATACTTGAGCTAGGAGATTCAAAGGCATGAAGTTGGACATCCATTCTTGAATTACAAATCATCCTTGTTGAAGAACACATAATCAAATCTATATGTTATGCTGCATAATCTTGTGTTGCAGGCCTTCTAACTTGAAAATTTCACCATAATTAATTGTGTACACAAACATTTAAGCTATGATCCAAGTGGTTAAGGCATTATCCAATCCATTTTTCCATTTATGGTACAAAGGCACCATTGTCATTTACATAAAGCATGCTTTTGCAAAATTTCAATGCATTGAGCTTTGTAATAGTTATATCTGATCACAAACAAGCTCAAAAGCATAGAGAAAACCCTCTGCATCCAACAACTTCAGAACATGCTTGTACTTGAAGCGTTGAAACTATGGAAATTTATCCAAAAAAAGAGGAGGAGGTCAGAAAAAAAGGAAGAGAAATAAGCACTCAAAACTCCTATACTCTCAAAAAACCATATTTGTCCATAAAACCTCCATTTTTTAGCTTTGAAGTCCTAATATTTGAACCTCTTATACCTTACAAGTTTTTCCCACACAAACCATCCAAATACTTCATATACATCATATAGAAGTTGTTCAAACACAAGAACAACTTCTGTAACATCACTATCACCATTTTCCAAACTCAAAAACAACCACCTGCAACTTGACTTCTCCAAGACAATACAATAACTCTAAATCAAAACACGAATTTCAGTTTCAAGGTATGTTTTCTTGACTTTGAACTCTTCATACAAGCACCATTAGTGGTTCATTTATGAAGATAAAATGTAGATATCGTTGCCCTGAAGCTAACCATATGTTTACTTTTCATTTTCATTAACCATGTGTTGAGATCTGACTTATATATGTAACAAAAAGATGTTAGATGTAAAACTGCAGTATGAGTCGATAAATATCTCATATGAGTCGACTCATATTAGTTAAAAAATAAGGGATGAGTCGATACAATGCATTACGTATCAATACATATTATTATCAAGATACATTACAAAGAGAAAAAATGTGTATGAGTCAATGCAAACCATTATGCATCGATACAAACTGTTGAATCCAGAGCCTTTAATTTCGTATGAGTCGATACAAAATGCAAATGTGTCGACTCATAATGAGTTAATTTCATTTTCCAGAAACAAGAAATGATATGTGTCGATCCATAAAGGTTTTTTAAAATATTTTCCGGAA
Organism: Vicia faba; assembly: GCA_948472305.1. Taxonomy (NCBI): domain Eukaryota; kingdom Viridiplantae; phylum Streptophyta; class Magnoliopsida; order Fabales; family Fabaceae; genus Vicia; species Vicia faba. The sequence goes on along the minus strand of OX451737.1, from coordinate 1,695,364,514 downwards.
TTAAGAAGTGATATGTATCGATGCATAAGTGCATGTGTCGATGCATAAGTGCATGTGTCGATGCATAAGGTTTTTAAAACATTTTCCAGGAGCAAGAAGTGATATGTATTGATGCATAAGTGCATGCGTCGATGCATAAAGATTTTTTTAAAAGAAAAAATAATAATTTTCCTTTATTTTTACATTATCTTTATATTTTTATATTGTTATTGTTTTTCATTATTCAATATGGTTGTAATAGTAATTAGGTTTTAATTACTTTTATTCCCCATTTGTAATTTGTATCCCCATCCCCTAAATGATGTAATAGCGTAGAATCTTAAATTTCCGCAATTTATCATTTTTAATATTATTGCTAGTAATTAAGGTTTGTATGGAAACACTTAAAATCAACAAATAAATAACCCTAATTTAAGACAAAAATGCATGAAATCAAACACTTTGCACACTTACACCTCTAGGGTTAACCCACACTTGTTTCCTGAGAATAAAATAGTCATGTCCCTCGAACTTGGGATACTTTAGCAAAGATCCTCAATTACAAGATCATAGTCCCTCGACGACCCTTCAATGTTACCTTCGGTAAACGATCTTAGACCCTTACGACAAATTGATAAGATATCCTACAATGTTGTCTTCTATGACTGTACGACGACCCACACTTGTCACTTCATATCCAATGATATGGTTACTTACTAACTAATGGTAAGATAACACTATCTAAAGGAAGAGGAAAAGAACTAAGACTTCTTTTGAGTAGGTAGAACGTTCATAGTTGCTTGCTCACAAACATTGCAAAACCTCTTTAAAACACACCAACACTTTCCATGAAACAATGGCTAAATTAGTGTGACACATTTGTTGGTACCGGCATCCCTTGTGTCGAATCGAGGAGAATACGAGGCCGCTGTGTGGTGTCATGAAGCACTAACCGACCGTAGAACCTTTAGTGGAACAACTTGGCCATTAGGAAGTAGTGAGATAGCCGACTTTGGTGCAAAGCTGAAGATTGGTTGATACTGGATACTACACTCATTGAGATCGGACTTTTGGGATATTTTGGCCGCAAGAAAAGATTGGTTGTGCTAAAACAATGCCCAATGAAGAAAGATCAATGATATTGAGATTCCCTAGAACCCGTTTACTTTCTAGGACAGGTTGAACCAACTAAACTTCAAGAGGGTACTTACCTATGAAACCCATGCAAGCCTAAACCTAAGGTTCTTGTGTTCTTTTTTTGTGATTATTATTCATGACATCATAAACATCATAACATCATGAGCATTTTCACTAACCATTTCAAGGATTTAGGAATACCATCCAAATTAGCTTCGTGAAAGTGAATCCTCAACTTCAAGAGCTAGCATCAAGGGTGCCTGTAGATTCTCCCTTCACCAAGAAATATGGTCGACTTCTCAACTTGGCTACCTCAAACTTCCAAGAAGAAATGATGTGCATGCTCTTCCAATTCTTTGATCTTATGCATCATTGCTTCATATTTCTCGACTACCAATTGGTGCCCACATTGTAAGAATTCTCTCAACTGTTAGGAGTGCATGTTCTTGATCAAATACCATTCACCAGTTTAGAGGAAACTCCAAAGCCTGAGGTTATTGCCAAAGCCTTACACTTAAAGAGATCCGACATTGTGACAAATTGGGAAACAAAGAGTGGAGTTAAAGGTTTCTTAGCCAAGTTTCTGTTGGAGAAGGCTCATTTGCTTTGGGAGGGTATGGATTTCCAAGCTTTTGAAGATGTATTGGCCCTTCTAATCTATGGTTTGGTTCTTTTCCAAAATCCAGACCAACTCATAGATGTGAATGCCGTCAAGGTTTCTCTCTCTCGTAATCTCGTGCCTACACTACTCGGAGACATCCTACATTGTTTTCACACCCGCACCATGAAGAAGATGGGTACTATTTTGTGTTGCATTCCATTGATGTCTAGGTGGTTTATTTTGCACCTACCTCAATCAACATTGAAGAATGAGCAAGGCTTGACATGGTCTTATAGGTTGATGTCACTCTCGCATTCAGATATTCATTAGTGTTCTCGATCTTTGGAGGATGTTACCATTATTGACCGTTTTGGGGAATTCCCTAATGTCCCACTCCTTGGTATTAGGGGAGGTATCACTTATAATCCTTGTTTGGATCTACGACAGCTTAGGTATGCTCTGAAGGATGGTCCTCATGACGCGCTTGTCCAAGGTATTGTTTTTGACTATGAGAATGATGTCTAAGTTTATCGTCAAATATTTGTATGAGCTTAGGGCATGGTGAACAAAGTTGATAGCAAAACTTTGGGGCATGAGAACTCCATTCCTTTGGATCCTTACCTCAAGTGGGTGTGAACTCGCCCTCAAAGGCTAAAGATGCCATATGCGGCCATCCTACCAATCATTGTGGAGCCTATTGTCGAAGGAGATGTTCTCTACACCATTCTTCATCCTGACACGCCTACTACTCTTGCGAAGTTGCAAAAGTCATGGATTCAACTCAAAGGGGAACAAGATACCTTTGAAGCACAGTTCTACACAAGCAAGAAGAAGGTATTGGAGCTCACGAGGCAACTTCATGAAGAACAAAGCCTGAATGCCTACATTGCACCAAAGAGGATGCGCCCATGGGAAGCTTGAAGTCCTTTTGTTTTAGGAGTTTATTTTGTATCATCTTCGTTCCTTCCGTTGTAAGCCCAAGAGGTATTTGTAATTCATGAACTTATTAATAAAATTAATGTTTTGTTTCCTCTTTGTTTAAGCAAATTTAAATCTCAAAAATTCTTGAAAACATTGCATACGCATAACATGCATCATATCATAAGAAGGTTTTCCGATGTAGGTTTCCTTATCTTTTTACTGTTTATTTCAGTATAAGATGGATCTCGAGAAGACTGTGAAGGACTTGCAAGCTCAGAACTCTCAGTTTCAAGAAACTCTGCTCAACTTAGCAAAGGGGTGGCAAGAAATGATGTCACTTCTTGTCACGAAGAAGAAGACAAGGAAGAAAGTTGTGATCAACATGGGGAAGAGGTTTAAAGGGGATGCCAGACAAGTCCAAGTTGAAGAGGATGAAAATCAAGATGAAGATGCTAAAAGCACCCATGCTGGGGGTGGAAACAGTCAAATCTCTGAAGACGAGGATTATTTTAATGAGCAATATTCACCGGCTGACGACAAATATAAGCAACTAGAAGACAGATTAAAAGTTGTGGAAATCCAAGTTGTGCCTCGCTTGGACTTCGGTGACTTGGGTTTGGTTCCTGGGGTAGTCATTCCCCACAAATTCAAGATCCCCGCTTTTTCCAAGTACGATGGTGTCTCATGCCCGAAGCTTCACCTAAGATCTTACGTCCACAAAATTCAGCCGCATACCAATGATAAGAAACTGTGGGTGCACTTTTTTCAGGAAAGTCTAGCTGGGACACAGTTGGAGTGGTTTTACCAATTGGAAGGGACTAACATCCATACTTGGGAGGATTTATCCACTGCCTTTTACCGCCAATATCAATATGACACTGATCTTGCGCCAACTAGGGTGCAATTACAAGGAATGACCATGGGTTCCAACGAGGGCTTCAAAGAATACGCTAAAAAATGGAGAGACTTGGCTGGCAAGGTGAAGCCACCTTTAACTGATAGAGAGTTGGTAGACATGTTTATGGGAACATTGACTGGACCATTTTTCAACTTACTGATAGGAAGTTCATCATCTGGATTCACTGAATTGATCTTGATTGGTGAGAGGGTTGAAAGCGGGAAAATATCGAGGGCCTCCACCTCTAATGTTGTGAAAAAACCATTTGCTGGAAAAAAAGAGACTAATGTTGTATATGGATCAAGAAGTCGTACTAAGAATGACCGCCATAATTCGGTAGGGGCAGTATTAATTTCCAATCCTACACCTACTCAACAACAACAAGGGAATAGACGAAGGATGAAGTTTCAAGAAAGGCAGTATACTAAGATCAATATGTCACTATCACAAGCATTGCAACACTTACTAAAAGCGGAGCTGGTTACATTGAGGGATCCTCCCTAAAACCCTGATACCTCCTCTCCAAAATACAAACCCAATGCTAAATGGGCTTACCACTCAAACAGTCCCGGACATGATACTAATGATTGTTGGTCTCTAAAGAACAAAATCCAAGATCTAATTGATAATAAAACAATTGAATTCGACCTTCCACCAACTCCTAATGTGATCATCGCACCCATGCCAAATCATGGTAAGGGTGTCAATGCTATTGAAGATGTCTCTTTTGTCTCCTCTTTCAAAGACATGACCACCCCTTTGAAGATTGTTAAAAAGAATTTATTGAAATCCGGGGTATTCCCTGGCTTCCTTGAAGACTGTTGCTGCTGTGCTGAACAAATTAATGGCTGTGAATGGATGAAGAAAGGTGTCCAGTACCTGATGGATAGCCGTGAGATTCTATTTGAAAGAACTCCGTCTGTAAAAAGTTTTACCCAAAGTGTATCACAATAATTTGAAGACGTGTACATCATTCCCATCTCAAATAAACCTATTAGGATCACCTCCAAAGGTCCTATTAGGATTCCCGTTGAACCAAGAATAGCTCCACTAATTATCACCATATCATGGCCAGTCCCCTACTCTTCTTATAAGGCGGTGCCCTGGAATTATGGGGCGGAGGTGCACTACCATGGTATCAAACAAGATTCCTGGATTGATGAAGAGGAAACTACTGACATTACAAACATTGTTGGATAAAGTAAAGTTACTAGGAAGGGGAGGATCTTCTCTCTAGATATTTCATCTCTGATAAACACTACTACACCCATTCGTATTACTGTTGTTAAACCTGTTGCTGATACTCGAGGAAAGGGAAAAATGAATGAGCCTTCCAGGACGGAGGCGCCCTCAAAAGATATTACCATTGAGGAACCATCTACCCAAGAGATGGAGGATATTTTAAAAATTATTAGAAAAAGTGACTATAAAATAGTGGAATAGTTGGGGCAAACACCCTCAAAGATTTCTATGTTGTCTTTGTTCCTATGTTCCGAGGCGCATGCTCAAGCACTAATAAAATTCTTGAAGAATGCACATGTTCCTCAAGAAACTACAGCCGACCAATTTGAAAACTATGTAGCAAGATTAACTGCCGACAATGGTTTAGGTTTCTCTGATACAGATTTGATTCCGATAGGGAAGAATCACAACAAAGCTCTCCTCATTTCCATAGAATGCAAGGGAACTACCCTAGCACATGTATTAGTGGATACTGGATCTTCTCTCAACGTCTTACCTAAAGGAGAATTGGATAGGCTAGATTGTGATGGACTGGTTCTAAAACCCAGTGACATTGTAGTAAGGGCTTTCGATGGTTCTAAAAGGATGGTTCATGGAGAGGTTGATCTCCCTATCAAAGTTGGGTCTCAAATTTTCAACTCAACATTCTATGTGATGGATATCCGTCCTGCTTATTATTGCCTGCTTGGACGCCCATGGATACACGGGGAAGGTGCAGTGACTTCCATACTACATCAAAAGTTGAAATATCTGGTCAAGGGGAAAGTTGTTACAGTTAGTGGTGAAGAAGAGTTTATGATTAGTCATCTAAATTCATTCAAATACGTTGAAATGGATGGAGAGTTCATTGAAAATCCTTGTCAAGCCTTTGAGGTTGTCTCTCCCATGGTTGTTATTTCCAAGGCCACTCCTGACACTCCCAAAGTTGCTAAAGATACACCAAGGATGGCCTCTCTCAAATATGCCCATGTTGTTGTTGAAGAAGGAGGTTCCACCATTTTGGGATAACTCACTGATTTCCCTTTCAAGTCAGACAAATTTTGATTGGGCTTAACTTCCAAAGCTCAACAAGAGGTTCGACATGCTCGTGTAGGGAAACCACTTCTCTGCATTACTAACCATGAAGTTGATGCTCTTGAAGATTCTGATGCTGATTGTGACTTTGACGACTAGATCCACCTGACTGCTATTGGAGGACTCAACAATTGGTAGACCAAGGACTTCATTCCAATATCCTACAAAAAGGAGTAATTACCATTTACTGTTACATTAATTTGAGAACTTTGTCTGTAATTTCTATCAAAATAATGACTTTAAGCATGTGCCTTGCCCGGGGCACAATGGTCCATTTGTTAAGGGTTTGTCATTATCATATGCCATATGCTCATATTAATGAAAAACATTGGACTATTTTACATTCAAATTTTGAGCTCTTTTCTTTCCTTTCCTTTATTGCATTTTCAAGTAGCCATGTGATTTTACATGCACACACACACATTTACAGATTCACGTCCACTCCGGATCGCATTAACAACGACTCTGCTATTGCTATCTATGAATTTGAACATCCAATCTATCAAGTCGAAGACGAAGGCGAGGAAGATTGTAAAATACCTGGGGAACTCGCCAGACTTCTGATGCAATAGGAAAGGCCATTCAACCGCATGAGGAACCAGTTGAAGCAATCAACCTAGGTACTGAGGCAGACAAGAGAGACGTCAAGATCGGCACTAACTTGGAAGACTATGTCAAGAGAAGATTGGTCCAAATGTTGCATGACTATGTTAAAGTGTTTTCTTGGTCATATGAAGATATGTCGAGGCATGATACTGATATCGTAGTCCATCGTCTACCAATGAAGGAAGATTGTCCTCCAGTCAAGCAAAAGGTTCGCCGCATGCGGCCAGACATGTCTGAAAATAAAAGCTAAGGTAATGAAACAATTTGATGCATGTTTCTTAGAAGTGATGTCATACCCTCAATGGGTGGAAAATGTTGTTCCAGTATCGAAGAATGACAGTAAAGTCTGTATGTGTTAGACTATAGGGATTTGAATAGGGAAAGCCCCAAAGATGATTTCCCACTACCTCATATTGATGTCTTGGTCGACAACACGACTCAACACAAAGTTTTCTCCTTCATGGATGGATTCTCCGGTTACAACCAGGTCAAAATGGCACCCGAAGACATGGAGAAAACCACCTTTGTCCCACAGTGGGGCACCTTCTGTTACAAGGTCATGACTTTCGGTTTGAAGAATGCAGGGGCAACCTATCAATGAGCTATTGTAGCCCTATTTCATGACATAATCCATCATGAGATAGCAGTCTATGTTGATGACATGATTACAAGATTGCAAACTGAGGAACAACACCTTGATCATCTTCTAAAGCTGTTTGAGAGGTTAAAGAAATACAAGCTAAGGTTGAATCCCAACAAATGCACCTTCGGGGTATGGTCTGGAAAAATCTTAGGGTTTGTTGTTAGTGTAAAAGGTATTGAAGTCGACCCTTAAAAAGTCAAAGATGTATAAGAAATGCCATCTCCTTGTACTGAGAAGGAGGTCAGGGGTTTCTTAGGTCAACTCAACTATATTTCCCGATTCATATCTCACTTAATTGCTACCTGTGAGCCGATCTTCAAACTGTTGAAGAAAGATCAAGTAGTCAGGTGGAATAACGAATGCCAAGCAACTTTTGACAAGATTAAAGAATACTTACAAGAACCTCCCATCATGATTCCTCCAGTTGAAGAAAGATCTCTGATTATGTGCTTGATTGTATTATAGAATTCAACGGGGTGTATGTTGTACCAACATGACGAGTCTGGCCGAAAAGAGCATGCAATATACTACCTTAGCAAAAAGTTTACCGACTGTGAAACCAGATATTCATTGCTCGAGAAACTTGTTGCGCTTTGGCATGGGCTGCTCCTCGGCTAAGACAGTATATGTTGACTCATACTACCTTATTGATTTCTAAGATGGATCCCATCAAGTATATCTTCGAGAAGCCATCTCTCTCCAGATAAATAGCTAGATGGAAGGTGATCCTGATTGAATACGACATCCAATATACTACACAAAAAGCAATCAAAGGAAGTGTGTTGGCGGATCATTTGGCCCATCAAGCTGTTGATGACTACCAATCCATGAACTTTGAATTCCCGGACGAAAATATCATGTTGGTAACTGATTGTGAAAATTCTGGACCATATGAAGGACCTGAACAAGGATCCCGATGGACTATGGTTTTTGATGGAGCTTCCAATGCTTTGGGTAACGGAATCGATGTTGTAATCATTTCTCCCGAAGGGTTCTGTGATACGGTGGCAAAACCGACTGTTAATACTGGTTTACGTTTTGTATTCGCAAATGTCGCGGTAAGCAAGAGTCGCCACCGACTTTCATTTTATCCAACAATGAAAGGAAAAAAGCATAGAAAAAATCCTTTTTCGAGATTTTCTGAGTACGGGGGGTAGATTATAGAAAGGGAAGGTATTAGCACCCTTTCTATCCGTAGTTATCTACGGGCTCTTAGGTACTTGCTCATCATTTTCAAAATTGTTTTCTTTGTGTTTGTAGGTTTTGAAAAGTTTTTGTTTTAACTTCGATTTAACTCTTGCTTCTGTCTTCAAGAGTGTAATGAAGTGTTTTTGAAAACTTTGTTTGAAAAGGAGTGTAAGTGTGGAAAAATTTGTTTTGATTGAGCAAGTACTTAAGAACTAATCTACCTACTCGAAAAAAGAATCGTTCTATGCTTGTTTCCTTTAAACAGTGCTATCCCACTATTAGTGAGTAGGTAGCACCATCGTTGGAGTTTTGAGGGTCAATTCGAAAGGGACGTACGGTCACTAAAGCAATGTTAGGACGTCTTAGTAATAACCCTAATTTCTTAGATCAATTATCCGAGGAAACAATATCCGAGGCAACCTTTCTGAGGCAACTTTGATCTTTGGACAAAAGGACGACCACTAAAATATCCTATACTCAATGACCGTTTACCGAAGGCAACCAAGTGGGAGTGTACCCTAGGAGTGCGCATGTGCGAATGATTCAATTTCAGTTTATTTATCTTTGCACATTTAGGGTGATCTAACCATTTTAAAATTAGTTATACATTCTTGCCATGCATCCTATTATCATACATCTAACAGTTAATAATTTGCGGAATTTAAAATACGGAATTAAACTACGCTATTACAAGGCTTCGGGTATTTACATAGCCAAAAACAAACCCTTTGAAAATAAAGCGATGAAATTAAATAAACGTCCTAATTAAAACTATTACAAACTGTGAGCAGATACAATAATTGGGATAAAAATAAAATAAAGCGCGCGATGACAAATTAGATCGAAGAGAAACTAGGGTTTTGACCCTTCTATCCTAATTAAAAAGAAAAATATTTTTTGTTGCTTTTAATAAAAGAAATAAGTTTTTTCTAAATTAAATATGCAATTCATTAGTGATTAAATTAATTAATAAAAATAAATACATGACCTATTTTTGGTTTTTTGTTATTTTTAAGAAAAGAAAGAAAAAATTAAATTTGGAATAAAAACATAATTATTCTAATTTATTTTTAATTATGTACAAAAAGAATTAAAGTTATCATAATTAATAAACCTAATTAAATTAATTAATTTTTTACTAAAAATAAACATCTTAAATTTAATTGATGAAAAATAATATTTTTGGTGATTTTTTTTTTATAAAGAAAATAATTTGATTGGTTAGTAAATAAATAAATAAATAAAATAAATGAAATATAAAAAAGAAAAAGAGTAAGAATTGGGCCTGAAAAGCATTTTTTGGGGGTGCAAATATCCAAATTATGGGCCCAAAAGAGTGAGACCCATTTGACCTTTTGGATCCAGTGCATACGCGTTTGACTTGGCTTATGGTGTTCCTTCCAGGATGGCCATCAGATTTGGCCTCAGGACACTTGGCATGATTGATGATGAGGGAGTATGGTGGTCATTTGCTTCATGCACGTACTGAATTGCTTGAAAGAAAATAGGAAAATAACAAATGCTGGAGGCAGGGGTCGAACCCCTGACCTTAAGCCTTCCAATGCCTTAACACCTGCCTGGCTACCACTGGGCCATCTGTTTTTTGTTGTATGTAATATAAACAAGAAATATTATAAAATAAACAAGCGAAATACACAGATCCTGGCGCGAATTTTCAAACGAGCGAATGATGGTTGGCCATGTATTCGTCTTCTTCCTCTCTCCGTGGGTAAAAGTTTCAAACTTTTACCTACAGACGTTTGTCCGTAGATATAAGCAATGCTCGTTCAAAAATCCTCCATGGGCCATATAAATGACTCCCAACGCCATGGTTGGATTCGCCTGGTCATCCTGAACCTAAAGGTACCATTCATGAAGGCCAATTTTCCCTGCATACAAAAACCCTAAAACGGAACCGGAAAACCTAGCAATGGTGAAATTCACTACAGGCCATATAAATGCAATTAAATCATGTAGAAATCTTGCATATATCTCATAGATCAAGAATATGTGATTAGTTCATCCTAACAATGCCTAAATCATGAGATTCAATTTCAAGAAAAGAGAGGTATCGTGACTGACTTACAGTGCGATTTGGGGCTTGAAAATGCTTGCTTTGGATTGATTTAGCTTGCTGACACTCCAAGGAATCAATTGGGATTGCTAGAAGGCCTTGAGGATGCATGGAATACTGAATTCGATCTCATACTTTTTCTTGATTTTTTCAGATTTTGTTCTTGCTCATGTGCCTGTTTCTAGCCTAGTTTTTAGTCTGGCTTTGTTCTATATGTACCAAGGAATAGATTAGGGTTCCAAAACTGATCCAAATCTTCCTCCTTCAATGATTTTTGATTTGATTTGATCCTCCTTAAAAATCTTTCCAAAATTGGCCTAAAACCAATCTTTTTGTGCACTCTAATGCCTTGCACGAGTTTGAATGTTTGCTAGTTGTAATTGGAACCTGAAATATGCACAAAAGCTCTTTCTTTCAATATTTTGGATTTTATATGATTTGTTTTGATTTAAATTGAATTAATTCAAATAAAAATCAAAATAAATAATAAAAATAAATCATGTACAAGTGGCAAAGGCTAGAGATCATGGAATATGTTTCCAACTCAAAACAAGTGAAAACGATTGGGCCCATTTGGCAAAATTTGAAGTTTTAGGCATAGTTGACTTTTGGCAATTTTGCAAAAAGGGTCAACTTCACCAATGCATAACTTCCTCAATTTTGACTCTTTGGAGGTGTTATTGGACCTTTTGGTGTTATCTCAATTTGATATTCCATTCTCAAATATGAAGCTTTGACAAAAAATGTGTTTTTGTTGACTTTCCAAAATGACCTATAATGTTCAAATTTATAACTTCTTGTCAGTGCATATTTTGAACTTGGGAGCTGAAGATGGACTGTAGGGAATTGCATCCTCTTAAAAATGAGCTTTGGATGGGTTATTTATCATAAACTATGAGAAAGTTATGCTTGGTCAAAGTTGAGTTGACTTTTCCTACAAAACCCAAATTTAGCAACTTTTGAGTCTTGATGAATTATGAGCAATCCTTGATCAATCATGATCAACCCTTGATAAAATGATGAAATATACTTCAAAATGAGGATGTTGACTAAAAATCTTGATGTTTGACTGTATGTGGGCCACAATTGACTTTTGCCCTAACATAGTCAATTTTTGGGCCTTTGAGCAATTGACTGAGTAAACTTCCTCTGCAAAGCTTGAAACTTGACATGGATGATCCTGAGAACATATTAGGACACTGGTGAGAATTTGGGATCACTTGGACTCAAGTATCTTAAAGCAACATGAAACCCTAATTTGAGGTAGACTGCCTTAGGAGAGAGCTTGCCTGGCCAACCCTTGGACTACCTTGAGCAACTTGGGGATCTTTCTTGAAATGTTTTTGAGAAATATGGGAGGGAAAATTTTGGGGTACAACAGATGCCACTGTTCAATCTTCTTAAACCTGAGGATCTAGATTGGCTTTCGTGCCCTTCGTGATCCGAAGATGGAAGATGATTGAACACTAGAGTGCCTAGAAATTTGCACTCACATGATGTGGTATCCGTCTTGCGATGTCGGGAATGGGATTAAAGATGCCATTTGGAGATTGATGACGGGATATGGGCTTAAAGATGCCATCTGAAGGAGTGTCGATCGCATAAGAGATTCCTTAGCGAGAGCTTGTATACCTGTCGTTGAGGAAGATTCCGTTGGGGAAGGCTGATCTTTGTTGAGAGAAGTAGAATTTTAGGAGCTTCGAAATCCGTTATTCTGCTGGTGAGATATCTCTGTTGAACTTTAGGAACTTCGGTCATCCATTATTCAACTGAGGAAAACATCTTTGTTGACATTTAGGAACTTCAGTCATCCGTTATTCAACTGAGGAATCATCTCTGCTGACATTTAGGAACTTCAGTCATCCGTTATTCAACTGAGGAATCATCTCTGCTGACATTTAGAAACATCAGTCATTCGTTATTCAACTGAGGAATCATCTCTGTTGACATTTAGGAACTTCAGTCATTCGTTATTCAACTGAGGAATCATCTTTGTTGACATTTAGGAACTTCAGTCATCCGTTATTCAACTGAGGAATCATCTCTGCTGACATTTAGGAACTTCAGTCATCCGTTATTCAACTGAGGAAAACATCTTTGTTGACATTTAGGAACTTCAGTCATCCGTTATTCAACTGAGGAATCATCTCTGCTGACAATTAGGAACTTCAGTCATCCGTTATTCAACTGAGGAATCATCTCTGTTGACATTTAGGAACTTCAGTCATCCATTATTCAATTGAGGGATCATCTCTGCTGACATTTATGAACTTCAGTCATCCATTATTCAACTGAGGAAAACATCTCTGTTGACATTTAGGAACTTCAGCCATCTGTTATTCAACTAAGGAATCATATCTGCTGACATTTAGGAACTTCAGTTATCCGTTATTCAACTGAGGAATCATCTCTATTGAAGAGGAAAATTTAATTTTAGGAACTTTGGTCGTCCGTATTCAACTGGGGATTAAACTGTTATCAGTCGTACCCGAGCTTCACAGCTTGAATTTTGTGAGAATCTGATTGTATCTTTCCTGAAAGGTAAAGGTTAGCTGTATGTAATGCATGATATGTATCAAGTGATGATGTTCTCAAAATAAATGAGATTGTTTTGTATGATGCGTATATGCATGTGTCATGATATATGGAAATGTGATGTTTTTAGCTGGCGAAAATAAATCCCGGATAGCTGCTGTAGAAAAGAGTTGAATTCTTCGTTTCCACTGGGGATAGGGAATGAAGATGATTGAGAGAATAAACCTTCAGGAGAGCATAACTCCGTTGGGGAATAAACTAACAAGGAAATGACTCTGTGGGGGGGGGGGGGGCATGCTCTACTGAGGATTCCGCTGATAAATTCAGCTGGGGATGAATTACCGTTACTGGTGATAATGAACCCTGTCGGGGATTGAATTTCTGTTTGTGAAAGGAATGAACTCCGCTGGGGATGATTTTCCAGTTGCAACTTCACTGGGGATAATCTTTTAGGCTCTACTGGGGACAATCCTCTAGCCTCTACTGGGGATAATTCTCCAAACTCCACTGGGGATAATTTTCTAGTGCTGATGATAGATAAACTTTGCTTGGGGAGAATTTTACCGACTCATTCGCGGTTGCGAGCCTCAGCTGGGGAGAGTTAACAATGTTGTCTTTTTCTTACTCTGCGAGAGTGAATGTACCTTAGTCATATTCTTCAGCTAAATCTATCCATGTACCTGATGGACAGAGCAACTGTAAGGTCTGGACAATTCTTATTTGCCCTTATTCCTGATATTACGAGTAATCATCTTTTGTTTCGTATGTAAATATTTATGAACATCAATTATTGTCAAATGCATATATCAAAAATGAACCATTGGACGTTCTTGCAAAACAAAAAAGAAAAAGAAAAACAATTTGAAATTTCTTTGTGACAATGAATTGTATTGATTTTGAAATTTGGCCTGTAAATAGGCGTTTTTTGTACAAGAGGCTGACGTTCTAGTAAGAGAACGCCGCCGAAAGATAGAGTATTTATACAGTTTGTGAAAAATAAAGAAAAACAGCTATGTGAACGATCCCACTGGGTTCCAACTTTGCTATTGCCTTTATGTCTTCAAGCATCTCATCGCTTCGCTACTTGGTTGAAGGTAGATCAGATTGATTAGTGTCGTCCGAGCTTGATAGTCAATACCTAAGTTTGGTTGTAAGGTGATCCAATGAGACATATTGTTACGCTTTGATCCCAAATTTTTTCCTGGACCGCCCTTTCGGGTTTTTTAGTCCACCGGGATACCCTTTTTTGCCCAAGCCGCCTTTTCAGGTTTTCGACTTTCCGGGTGTACGTATTTTTTTCATTTTCATCCCTTATTTTTTCCCGAACCCTTTTGGTTCGCCGGGAAGCCCTTATTTTTTCCTAGGTCAGTCAACCTAGCGGGTCTTTGATTATGCGTAGTATCTTTTCACTATGTCTGCATTGACGGGGTGAGGAAGGTCGTCACCATCCATGGTGGTTAGAATCATAGCTCCTCCTGAGAAAATGTTCTTAACCACAAATGGCCCTTCATACATAGGGGTCCATTTTCCCCTGGGATCACCTTGTGGCGGTATGATGCGCTTGATCACCAGATCCCCAACTTGATACTCTTGTCGTCTAACTTTCTTTTTAAATGCCTTGATCATCCGTTTTTGATACGTTTGACCATGGCAAATAGCAGTAAGTCTCTTTTCATCAATTAAGTTCAGTTGATCAAGCCGGGTCTGAATCCAGTCATCTTCGCTCAAATCTGCATCCTTCATAATCCGAAGAGAGGGTATTTGAACTTCAATGGGTAAGACTGCCTCCATACCATATACCAAGGAATATGGTGTTGCCCCTGTCGACGTCCGCGCTGAGGTACGATATCCATCAAGAGCAAATGGTAACATCTCGTGCCAATCTTTATATGTCACCGTCATCTTCTGCACAATCTTCTTGATGTTCTCATTAGCCGCTTCAACAACCCCGTTCATCTTCGGCCGGTAGGGAGAAGAGTTGTGATGCTGTATCTTAAACTGTTTGTAGAGCTCGGTGATTATTGTATTGTTGAGATTTATACCATTTTCCGTAATGATCCTCTCTGGTACACCGTATCGACAGATCAAATTATGACGAATAAACTGTGCCACGATGTTCTTGGTTACGGTAGCAAAGGAAGCTGCTTCAACCCACTTTGTAAAGTAATCAATTGCTACCAGGATGAAACGATGCCCGTTGGACGCAGTAGGTCTGATCTCGCCGATCATATCGATGCCCCACATTGCAAAAGGCCAAGGAGCTGTCAAAACATTCAGAGGTACTGGAGGTATGTGCACCTTATCAGCATAGACTAGGCACTTATGACAGGTCCGAGAATGCTGATAACAGTCAGCTTCCATAGTAGACCAATAATATCCTGCCCGAAGGATCTTCTTCGCCATGGTGTGTCCACTGGAATGAGTTCCGAAGGTACCTTCATGCAACTCTGCCATGATCCTTTCTGCTTCGCTCTTATCCACACATCGCAGTAAGGTTGAATCATGGTTACGCTTGTAAATGATACCATTACTGATGAAGAACTTCGCCACGAACCTCCTCAGAAACCTCTTATCATTAATCGATGTACCCTCAGGGTATTCCCGAGCCTCAAGATACCTCTTTACCTCGTGAAACTGGGGTTTATCTATTACCTCTTCAGTCTCAATGTCACAGCAGTGTGCGGGTTCGTCCAACCTCTCAATGGTAATCCGGGGAGCCTCGTTGTCCCACCTGACCTTGAACATAGAAGACATCATAGCTAGCGCGTCCGCTAACTGATTCTCCTCTCTTGGTAAGTGTTCAAAGGTTATTTCCTCGAAATGTAGAAGCAACTTCAGTACATACTCTTTTGTAAGGAATAAGATTTGGATGTTTCGTATCCCACTCGCCTTTGATCTGACTGATCACGAGAGCGGAATCTCCGAATACAGTTAAGAACTTAATCCTTAGGTCAATTGCTGCTCGAAGACCCATGATGCACGCTTCATACTCTGCCATGTTGTTGGTGCAGTTGAAACATAGTCGGGCGGTGAACAGAGTATGAGAGCCTTCAGGAGATATGATCACGGCGCCAATGCCATTACCCAAAGCGTTTGAAGCTCCATCAAAGTACATAGACCATCGGGATCCTTCCTCAGGTCCTTCATCCGGTCCAGGTGTTTCACAGTCAGTCACCAACATGATACTCTCATCCGGGAACTCGAAGTTCATAAACTGGTAATTGTCTACTGCCTGATGTGCCAAATGATCTGCCAACACACTTCCATTGATTGCTTTTTGGGTCGTGTATTGGATGTCATACTCAGTCAAGATCATCTGCCATCTTGCTATTCTTCTGGACAAGGCAGGCTTTTCGAAGATATACTTGATTGGATCCATCTTTGATATCAATAGGGTAGTGTGAGTCAGCATATACTGTCTCAGCCGGCGAGCAGCCCATGCCAAAGCGCAGCAAGTTTTCTCAAGCAGTGAGTATCGGGTCTCACAGTCGGTAAACTTTTTGCTAAGGTAATAAATATCATGCTCTTTTCGGCCAGACTCGTCATGCTGCCCCAGCACACACCCCATTGAATTGTCGAGTACTGTCAAGTATAGGATCAGGGGTCTCCCTTCAACCGGAGGCATCAGAATAAGAGGCTCTTGGAGATATTCTTTGATCCTTTCGAAAGCGGCCTGACATTCATCATTCCATCTTACCACTTGATCTTTCTTCAGTACCTTGAAAATTGGCTCACAAGTAGCAGCCAGGTGTGAAATGAATCGGGCAATGTAATTCAGCCGTCCCAAAAAGCCTCTGACTTCTTTTTCTGTTCGAGGAGCTGGCATTTCCTGTATAGCCTTCACCTTTGCAGGATCCACTTGAATACCTTTATCACTAACGACGAAACCCAGCAGCTTACCAGACCTCACCCCGAAGGTGCACTTGTTCAGATTTAGCCTCAGTATGTACAACTTCAACCTGTCAAATAGCTTCTGAAGATGGTCAAGGTGTTCCTCCTCAGTTTGGGACCTTGCAATCATGTCATCAATGTATACCTTAATCTCATGATGAATCATGTCGTGGAATAAAGCGGAGAATAGGATACCAAAAATCCAAATCTGATCCCTTACAAAGAGCTTGTGTCAACCTTGATCCCTTACTTCTAAGAAGTCACCTTTGAACACTTTCCAAGAGAAGAAAACTAGTTGGTAGATGCCTTGGCAACTATGTCATCCACGTTCAAGGTCAATTGGGACAACGAAGCTCCCAGAATTACTATCGAATGATTTGATGAACCTGCGCACTATTATGAGATTCACACTGATGAGGAGAAGCCTTGGTATCATGAAGTGAGGAGGTACCTTGAAGCACAAGAGTATCCTGAGGGAGCTTCAATCAACGAAAAAAAATTCCTATGAAGGTTCTCAGCCAAATTCTTCCTAAGCCATGGCATCCTATACAAGTGCAACCATGATTCTACTCTGCTCCGTTGTGTGGACAAGAAGGAGGCAGAAAAAATCATGTAAGACATGCATGAAGGTATCTTTGGAACTCGCTCTAGTGGGCACATTATGTCCAAGACGATTCTGAGAGCTGGTTACTATTGGTCGATGATCGGGACTTTATAAGTCTATTGGGATACTAACTGCAAGTATACAGTTTAGTCGTTCTAGTTTTAAAAGATTATCGAACCCACAAAGACTGAGGATCAATCGCATACGATCTAATGCTACAGTTTGTCTAACTAAGCGATGAATATTCGATTTTTGGGGGAAACAGTTTAATTAAAAGTAATAGTACTAATTATACCGGTATGTGATAATCGGACTTAGGGAATTCGGTGAATCGCTTGGCCTATAAAGTATTTCGGTAAAAGCTAATTGTTTAAAAACCTGAGACATACACTCTCGTGTTTATGAAATAAGTCATGCTACTAAACCTAGTGGATGCACTTTAAATTTAATAACACTTTTTGAAAACAATTTGAATTTAATTAATTTATTAAAACACTCTCGTGTATTTAAAAATCAATGCTTCGTTACCACTATCTGGGTTGAACCCCAGCTCTCGCATGCAGGTTCTTGCCTTAATTAATTTCCCACTCTCGTGGCAAAATCGTGTTAATTAACCTCTCACTCTCGTGACAAGGATAGTTAAATTAATCTTGGAAATTGGAAACCAGAAATTGTTTTATAAATATTTTTGGCCAAGGTATCATTGAATTCTTTCAGTTCTTACGGTCACATACCGGTATTAATAATTTAGCCAGACATAATTAACTTAACAGCAATACAGTTCAAAATATAATTCATGGCAATAATTGGCATATTATAAAAACTGAATGAATAATAATTGCAATATAAAAAACCTGGAATCAAAGTTGCTATGGTAATCTTGAGGTAATACAGTAATCCAATCTTCGAGCTTGACTTGCAGTAAATGATTCGTGTTAATTCTTGAAAGAAGAATTAACACTTAAAAATAGAAACTAAGGCTTTGAATGAAAATTACAAGAAAATGAAAACAGAATTCCAAAACAAGCAAATTGGAAAATAACTGTAAAATAAAATAATATTTGCTCTGAGTAAATTTCTTCGACCCTTGAACTGTGTACTGGTACACATATATATAGCATAGGAAAAATCAGCAGTTTTTGAATTCTTGATGAAGTCTTCCGTGGAGATAATACAGGAGTACTAATAGTGGTTGCAAGAAAATAGGAGACTCAGTAGAAAAAGGGAGAACGAGTCTGCCCTTCACGCCCACATCTCAATCCATGCATAACGTCCACCTTCACGCGCGTGACGGTCGTCACAGGTGGGTGACGGTCGTCACGCGCTGAAGTAGTGCCTTACGCTCGTCAGTGGTGTGTGACGAGCGTTTCCTTATGTTGGGGGGTGTTACGCCCGTCACAGGGACGTGACGACCGTCACTGTTCCAGAAGTCCAAACTTTGTATTTTTTTAATTCTTTTTCTCTTTGTTTATCGCCTAGCCTTCTTCATGTTGTCCTTTTCCATTGGTTTGAGTCGACAAGTGTTATACCTGCAAAAAGACAAATAATCTCGGAATAATAGGGGGTTAGACGACTTAATGAAATATAAAATTGGTAAAAAGCATGGTAATTATACGATATGTTTTCTCGTTATCAAATTCCCCCATACTTAAACCTTTGCTTGTCCTCAAGCAAATAGTCATTCGAAAGGTTGGACAAGTCTTTGTCAAGCGCATAAGCATGACATACCTTGGATTTTTAAAGTGGTTTCGGGAAATCCTCGTTGGTTCGGCCAATACATGAGTAAAACACTAAAGATACGCTAATGACGCAAGCAATAAGCTTACCCGTAGACTTCCATTTTAAACGAGCTATCCAACAGTTCCGTTATAACTCTTCCCGGAGTTCCTCGTATCTATTTCACCCGCTTTCGTTCTGGCGCAATCACATTAAGCCCTTTGTCTTAGCACGCACGTAGTGGAGTAACCGGTTAGTGACTTTGATCCTTTAGCACGGGGTCTGGTACATGAATGTGGCAACCCTACATATGTTATCCAAATCGGAGGTTGTGGGGGATCGGGCCGTAGCACGCCCTACCGAGTTCAGAACCAGATACCTCTGAACCAACCAACACTGGATTCCTTCATTATTTGCTCAGCTCTTATATGTGCCCGTATATTTTGGTACACAGATTTTTATTTTCTTTTAGCAGCGAGATAGGAAGGATATTTTTAGAATCAGGCATCAAACACTTATATTCATCGATTCTCCATGTGGTTTGTGTCAAGACGGTGCTTACTGCTAGTATAAACTACTAGGGGTTACTTCTAGAACTTGAAACTCCATATATCGGTATAATGGTTATTGAAACGGATCGCGTAAACAGAACCGTATCGATCTTGTTATGTCGTTTTCGGCTTCCTCAACTGGGATTTCGTTAAAATAGGTATGTCGGGCTAATGCGAAAAAAAAAAAATTTGGTATGGCAAAATAAAGCGAAGAATTTGAATCGAGACATATCGTAAGAATTTACTAGTTTTATAAAAGATTGAAAGGTACCTCTCCCACACAAAATCCGACATTGTCCTCAATGTTGCGGTATATATGCGGGGAAGTACAATTACAAAAACAAAAGGAAAAGAAATGAAACAGAAAAACAACAAATTACATAGAAATTAAAGAAAGACTACTGGTGACCACGTCCTCTGCTCCTGGTGCGAGAGCGTCTGGTAGGAGTGGCTTCAGTGTCGGTGTCCTAGAAGCCAAAGGTGTTCATATCTATCCTCAAGGCATTAAGCTCTGACAGGGCCTCATCTAACCTCTCATTCATGTTGCGCTGCCCAGTCAAGATCTGAGCGTTTTGGGCGCACAGAGACTCAAATTGCTCGGCTTGCCTCCTTTCGAGCGCCGCATTCATTTGGTTTTGCATGTGGAGGGCGCGGAGGATGTCTTCAAGATTGATAGGAGGGGGTGCAGATGAGGATCCTGGAATGTCGTGGACAGGAGGAGCACTATCCAACTCTTCTTGTATATCGTCTGCGGCGGCCGCAGGTTGGTCTTCATGGGCAGGTGCAGGCTCTGTGGGAACTTCAGGGTCGAACAACCAGTTTGCTCGGTTACTTGGATCGATTCGGTCCCTTTTCGGAAAAATGATATTCTGATAGACAGTATTCCTGATTACGGGGTGGAATCTGCCGTCTTCCCGCTCGTAGATGAGGTGTGCGGCTTTGCAGTGATCCAAGGTTAGCAAAGCCGGTGCCATAGAAGGCAAGGTTGCGAGAGCAGCACCGTAATTCAGACCAATGGCAATTGAAGTAACCAGCCCTCCGAAATAGAAAGGTTTTCCACCTCTAGCACAAATAGAGTGGATGTGAGCAAGTAGGAACGGGGCGGCATTTATCTTTTGCCCAGTGAACGCGCAATGTAGAAAGAAGAGCTCCTTGGAGTTGAGCTTATGGTTGCTGTCGCGGGCGAAGATCGTGTTACTAAGGATGCGATGGAAGTAGCGGATGGCCGGATTGTGAATGTGGGTGGCGTTGAGGTGGTCGTAGGATCCGGCACGGATGTTCGTTAAACTGTGCCACAAGTTGAAAGCCTCCTCACCAAAACTATCCGTACCCAAAAATGAGCACCTTCGTCCGAACAAAATCCTAGAAGTCTCGCGATGTCGGATTGAGGCAACTCGTGCTCAATTCCAAACATGCGAAACTTTGCCAGGCCTGACAGTTGGGTTGTGACACCCGGCGGAGTGAGGTAAACAAACAAACTCAAGAACTCAAGAGTAAGAGTTTCGTAGATTGGTCTTGGTTCGCGGCACCGGTTCCACAAATCCACGCTTTGCAATAATCGGCGGACACTGTCGAGTAGTCCCAAACTCCTTAGGCCGTCGATGTCAATGTACCTTGTGGGTTGGAGACCTCGACGTTGAAATTTCTGAAACTTTGCTCGTTGATTCTCCCCTAGTTCGCCGATTCTGAAATTGATGGCTTGAGCGTGTGGGTTGTTTCCCATGGTGGAGGTAGGATTTGATTTGGGAATGTGAGAATGGGAGATTGTAAGGATGGTAATTTGGTGTTGGGAGTTTAGAAATTAGAAGAAAAATGGAGTGAATGGGTAGTTTTTCGTGTGATGTGGTAACAATGGAGGAAGTAAATGGGTTTATGAAGGGGAAAGTTGGAACGGTTCCCTGCAATAGCCGTTCTGGTCACTGTTTGCGTGACGGTCGTCACAAGGGTGTGACGCTTGTCATGAGGTAAAAAGGCGCGTTACGCTCGTCACAAGGGTGTGATGGTCGTAACGCAGGCAGCGTCATAAATAAGATGAACGTTACAGGACCGTTGGGGAGTTTATGTGTTTATTATTTTCTTGGTAATTGTTTTTTTTGTTTTTTTTAAGAATGTATATTTTTTTTGGTTTGTTTGAAATATTTTAATTAATTATTTTAATTAATTAGAGTTTTAAATATAAAGGTGATATAATAATTAAATTTGTAATGCTAATTACAAGTATATAATGAAATAGAAATATTGCGTATAAACATAGAAGTAAATAAAACAGTAGAAATGAAAATTAAAATAGACTTAAATTGAATAAATTCATGACAAATTGTTTCAAAGTAACTAGAAATAAAAAATGATAATATTGAAATAATAACTAAAAATCCCTCCCACACTGAAACTTAACAGTGTCCTCACTGTACGTAAAAATGCAAGAGAGAAGGAAATGAATAACAATGGAAACTCTAGCCACGGGGAGGTGGAAACATATGCTGATGCATGTAGTCCAACTGATCAGTCACCAAGTCCATGAAGGTTATGAAGTCCACCCTGAGAGAAGTCAGCTCGCCCCGCATGTCCGTAATTGCCTCATGTAGGGAGTCCAGGGTAACAGCAGGTGGAGGTGGAGTAGTCTCAGGAGCCTGGGTCGCGGTCTCAGCGGAAGTAGCCTGCTGTTCCCAAGGATCAGGGAACTCATGGTATCCTGGCGGTGTAGCAGGATCTTCATCAGCATTAGCAGTGTTTGGAACCTCATAAATGTCAACTGTAGATGGTGAGGAGGGTGGTGAAGCAGGATGGTGAAGGTCAAACAGCCAGTTATCTCGGTTGTGCACACTGGTGATTGGGTCCGGAAGCTTAAAATGGTGGATGATCTGATGATTAACTAGCAGGTCAAATTGATCTGGTCCAAGGTTTCCGATCATGCTAGTGTTGAAACAAAATGCAATGTCCATCGGCTTTATTCCATAAAGCGGAGCAGAACCGAGCATAGGCCGGCGGAGTCCAATTGCATTAGACAGCATGGTAACTAACCCACCCAACAAGATCAGTGCATTTGGAGTCTGGATGATCCGCTCCATATTAGTGAGCATATAAGCTGCACCGTTCACTGGACGGTTCTGGGATGTACAATACATAATAAACAGCTCATCGCGGGATACAGACGTGACATTTTGCTGTTTGCCAAAGATAGTGTGGGCTATGATCTTATGGAAATACCTGATAGCCGGGTTATGAATGCATTCAGAGTACAGATCTGACGGCTCAGGATGGTTATTACCAGCAATGCTTCCCAAGAAATAGTCAAGATCAGATTCAGGCAAAAGGTTCTCCTGTGTCATACTGATAACATCGGGTCCAAAAGGGAACCCAAGAATCTAGTTAAACTCCCGCAGGTTATAAGTGTAATCCATGTTAAACATTATGAATGTGATCAACCCACGGTTGAATCCCATTCCATGATTTGGAATGAAACTCAGGGTGCTTAGAAACTCAAGAGTCAGCCTTTTGTAGGTACAGAACCTTCGATGGATAGGAGCAGTGTCCCAACCAATCTGATGCAGCAAGTACATGACACTCTCACGAATGCCAAGGGAAGCCATAACATGATCATCTGCGTAGATAGTAGGACACATCTCCCGTTCACCCAGGTCTGCAAACCGTCTTCTTTGGTGTCGGCTTCGCAATTTGACATTCATGAAGTTTGCACAATCCATAGCGCGAAATGTGAAAGTAAAAGAATTACCCCCTGAAAATATTTGATAAATGTTTGAAAGAAAAGGAAATTAAGTATGTATTTTTGGGTTAGGAAATTGCCAAAGTTAAATTAAAAAGAAAAAGAAAGATGAAAGGGAGAAATAAATACAGAAGAAAAAGATAGAAAGGAGTAAGAGATGCAATCATGAAAATGTTTTAAAGATTAAGAAAAAGAAAAGAAAAATAAAAGCATGTTAAAGCAGAAAAAATAATTAAAGTAAAACATGGGTTGCCTCCCACGAAACGCCTTTATTTTATGTCGACGGCTCGATAGTAAATACCTATTCAGTTAGGTAGCGGGGTAGGCGGCTCACTTAACTGAAGATAAGCCTAGAAGTCGATATTTCCGACGTTAAAGTAGTGCTTTAAGCGTTGGCCATTGACTATGAATGGTTCGATAGAACTACCTTTAATTTCTATCGCACCTCTTGGGAAAACTTTGTTAATTTCGAACGGTCCGGACCATCTGGAACGTAATTTTCCCGGGAAAAGTTCCAGTCTAGAGTTGAATAGGAGTACGATGTCTCCTTCCTTAAAGTCTTTCCGCGAGATACGCTTATCGTGCCATTTTTTTGTTCTATCTTTATAGATTTTAGCATTTTCATAAGCGTCTAAACGCAATTCTTCTAGTTCATGGATATCTAACACTCGTTTCTCGCCAGCACTCTTATAGTTTAAGTTAAGGGTTTTTATGGCCCAATAAGCTTTATGTTCTAATTCTACTGGCAAATGACAAGATTTTCCATAAACTAACTTAAACGGAATTGTTCCGATAGGAGTTTTGAAAGCTGTCCGATATGCCCAAAGAGCATCGTTTAGCTTGGAGGACCAGTCTTTTCTGGATGTGGCTACGGTTTTCTCAAGTATTTGTTTGATCTCCCTATTTGACACTTCCACTTGTCCACTTGTTTGAGGATGGTATGGTGTGGTTATGCGATGTTTAACGCCATATTTGGAAAGTAACCTTTTGAAGATTCTAGAGATAAAATGGGAGCCACCATCACTGATCACTAGTCTTGGTACACCGAATCGTGGGAAGATAATATTCTTGAATAGTTTTAGTACCACACGTGTATCGTTTATGGGTGCGGCGATGGCTTCAATCCATTTTGATACATAGTCGACGGCTACCAAAATATATTTATTTCCAAAAGATACGGGGAAAGGTCCCATGAAATCAATTCCCCACACATCGAAAACTTCTACTTCGAGGATTCCTTTTTGCGGCATTTCGTCACGTCTAGATATATTTCCTATGCGTTGACATCTATCGCAGTTCATAATTGCTACGTGGACGTCTTTCCATAAGGTAGGCCAAAAGAAGCCAGCTTGAAGTATTTTTGCACAGGTTTTCGATGTACTAGCGTGTCCACTATAAGGGGCGGAATGGCAATGGGAAATGACGTCGTTTATTTCATCATTGGGAACGCAGCGACGGTAGATACCATCGGCGCCTCTTTTAAAGAGTAATGGTTCATCCCAAAAGTAGTGTTTAAGGTCATGGAAAAATTTCTTCCGCTGTTGGTACGTCAAATCAGGTGGTAAAACACCGGCAGCTAAATAGTTGACGAAGTCAGCGTACCATGGTAATATGGTATTAGTACAAATGGATTTTACTACCGTAGTTGTGAAAGTTTCATTGTGTGGATCTAAACTGTCGGTAGGGTTTGTCTCTAGCTTGGCAATGAGGCGTTCATAAGGGAAATCTTCGTTTATGGGAACACTTTCGGTTTGGATTCCATCTAATCTTGATAAATGGTTAGCTACCATGTTTTCAGTTCCTCTTTTGTCTTTTATTTCTAAGTCAAACTCTTGTAGGAGTAAGATCCATCTGAGTAATCGCGGTTTGGCGTCCTTCTTTCTTAGTAAGTATCGGATCGCAGCATGATCCGTATAAATAATGATTTTAGCGCCTACTAAGTAGGAACGAAATTTGTCCAATGCGAATACCACAGCTAAGAGTTCCTTCTCCGTAGTGGCGTAATTCATTTGTGCGGGGTCGAGTGTTCTGCTTGCGTAGTAGATAGCGTGAAGCTTCTTTTCTTTGCGTTGTCCTAGGACTGCGCCTACATCATAATCGCTCGCATCGCACATTATTTCAAATGGTAGGTTCCAATCAGGAGGTTGCATAATAGGTGTCGATATTAAGGCCTCTTTTAGTGTCTCGAATGCGTTCAAGCACTTATCGTCGAAAATAAACTCAGCCTCTTTTATTAATAATTCAGTTAGTGGCTTGGTGATTTTAGAGAAATCTTTTATAAAACATCGGTAAAAACCCGCATGTCCTAGAAAACTTCTTATTTCTCTAACTGTTTTGGGTGGTTGAAGGTTTTTGATAATTTCGATCTTTGCTTTGTCGACTTCAATCCCTCTGTTTGATACAATGTGACCCAACACAATTCCTTGTCTCACCATGAAGTGACATTTTTCCCAGTTGAGCACTAGGTTGACATTAACACAGTGTTTCAGTACTAATTCAAGATTTGTTAAACATCCGTCGAAACTCTCTCCACAGACAGAGAAATCGTCCATGAATACTTCCATGATTCCGTCTAAAAAATCTGCGAAGATCGCCATCATGCATCGTTGGAAAGTTGCAGGTGCGTTACATAGTCCAAATGGCATTCTCCGGTATGCAAAGGTACCATAGAGACATGTGAACGTAGTTTTCTCTTGATCATCAGGATGAATGGGAATTTGAAAGAATCCTGAGTATCCATCAAGATAGCAGAAATGGGAATGTTTGGCTAAACGCTCGAGCATTTGATCAATGAATGGTAATGGGAAATGGTCTTTGCGCGTAGCTTTGTTTAGTTTTCTATAATCGATACACATTCTCCATCCTGTTTGCGTACGTTGTGCTACCGATTCGCCTTTTTTATTTGTTATAACTGTAACACCTCCTTTCTTAGGCACCACATGAACTGGACTGACCCAGTTGCTATCTGATATTGGGTATATGATGCCTGCCTCTAGTAGTTTTTGCACTTCCTTCTTAACTACTTCACTTAGGATAGGATTTATTCGTCTTTGATGTTCTCTAGAAGTCTTGCAGTCCTCCTCCAGCATAATGCGGTGCATACAGAGAGAAGGGCTTATTCCTTTTAGGTCTGATATATTATATCCTAATGCGGCTGGATATTTCCTTAACACACTAAGAAGTTTTTCAGTTTCGATCTCTCCTAATTCGGCATTGACTATAACTGGTCGTTCGAGTTCTTTGTCTAAGAATTCATACCTAAGATCTTCAGGTAATGTTTTAAGTTCTATACCGGGTTTCTTATTAGTTGAGTCAGGATCGGGTGTTAAGGCTAAACATTCGCTTAGGTTGGCATCTAAGTGTTCCTGTTTCCAGTCTTCGTTCTTGAGGATAGTCAGTGTCTGAATTTTCAGCATCTCAGAGTAGGTGTCCTCTTGGCATTCAAGTTCTTTGACACATTCATCAATGATATCTAGGAGACAACATGAGTCATCTATAGCAGGGCCTTTAAAGAATTGGGAGAGAATGAATTCTACTTTTTCTTCTCCTACCTCGAAGGTAAGTTTCCCTTTCTTGACGTCAATGATGGCTCCTGCAGTAGCTAAAAATGGTCTTCCTAGTATGATGGGAATGTTTGAATCTTCCTTGATGTCCATTATTATAAAGTCAGTCGGTATGTAAAATTGTCCTATTCGGACAAGAATGTTCTCTAGCATACCAACAGGAAATTTGACTGATCTGTCTGCTAGTTGTAGGGACATCTTGGTAGGTCTCATGTCGCCTAATTTGAGCTTCTCGCAAATAGATAAGGGCATTAGACTGACACTGGCTCCTAAATCGCATAGAGCTTTGTCTATGACAGATTTTCCAATTACACATGGTATGGAGAAACTACCAGGATCTTTTAGCTTCGGAGGCATGTTATTTTGAATTATGGCGCTACATTCGGCAGTTAACATGACGGTTTCGTTCTAAACGATTTTTTTCTTATTAGCCAATATTTCTTTTAGGAATTTAGCATATGACGGCATTTGGGTTATATCTTCTGTAAACGGAATAGTGACGTTTAGTTGTTTCAGAAGTTCTACAAATTTCTTGAATTGTCCCTTGTTCTTGGATTTTGCAAGTCTTTGAGGGTATGGAATTGGTGGTTTGTATGGTGGTGGAGGCACATAAGGTTTTTCTGAGGCCTCTCTGTTCTCATTCGCGTCTTCCTCTACATTTTCAGATTGATCTTTCGACTTCTCTATTTCTTTTTCAGGTTTTTGATACATGGTCGGGTTTTGGAGTCTAGGATCTACCGGTCCATCAAGGGCTGTCCCACTTCGTAATGTAATAGCATTTGCATGTCCTTTAGGATTGGGCTGTGTCTGTCCAGGAAATGTACCAGCAGGTGCGACAGAACTAGCTTGGTGTTGTGCTACTTGGGAGATTTGGGTTTCTAACATTTTTTTGTGAGTAGCTAGGGCATCTACCTTGTTTGCTAATAGCTTCAATTGTTCACTGGTGTGAACGTTTTGATTGAGGAATTCTTTGTTTTGTTAGGCTTGATTAGCGATAAAATTTTCCATTAGGATTTCAAGGTTAGATTTCTTAGGAATGTTAGGAACATTACCAGCGGGTTTTTGATAACCTGGAGGTATAACAGGTGCTTGGCCAGGTGCATATAAAGCGTTATTGCTCTTGTACGAGAAGTTAGGATGGTTCTTCCAACCAGGATTATAGGTATTGGCATAAGGATTTCCTTGAGCGTAATTTACCTGATCAGCTGATATTCCTGCTAAGATTTGACATTCGGTTCCAACATGACCAGGTACTCCACAAACTTCGCAGCTTGGGGTAACTGCAGCTACGGTAGCTGCAGGAGGTAAGGTCAAGCTTTCTATTTTTTGGGTAAGAGCATCTACCTTAGCATTAACTTTATCTAGGCTACTAATTTCGTACATCCCGCCTTTGGTTTGAGTTTTCTCCACATATGTTCTTTCTCCTCCCCACTAATAGTGGTTTTGAGCCATGTTTTCAATGAGTTGGTTAGCTTCGTCATAAGGCTTGTCCATCAGTGTACCACCTGCGGCGGCATCTATAGATAGTCTTGTGTTGTACAAGAGTCCATTATAAAACGTGTGGATTATCAGCCATTTTTCTAGTCCGTGATGTGGGCACATTCGCATCATATCTTGGTAGCGCTCCCATGCATCGAATAATGATTTAGTATCCTTTTGCCTAAATCCGTTGATTTGGGATCTTAGTGCAGCGGTCTTGCTTGGGGGAAAGTATCGTGCTAAGAATACGATCTTCAGTCCTTCCCACGTAGTGACGGAATTTGATGGCAAGGATTGCAACCAAGCCCAAGCTCTATCTCTTAGTGAGAAAGGGAAAAGACGTAATCTTATCGCATCTTTACTAACACCATTTGCTATAACTGTGTCGGAAAATTGAACGAATTTTGTAAGGTGTTCATTCGGATCCTCAGAAGGATCTCCAGAGAATTGGCGTTGTTGGATAGCTGATATCAATGACGACTTTAACTCGAAATTGTTCCGGTTTATTGCTGGAGCAGCAATGCTGTTATGGGGCTCTTGTTGTGATGGAGCTGCGTACTCCTTCAGTGGACGGGTCCTTTGTTCTTCGGCCATGTCTAATTCTGGATTGGTTTCGGTTTCAGAGGAAGAATTAGAATCAGTTTCAGAATCAATCTTGATTTCTGGTTTAGGTAAAGGAATAGCGTGATTTAAACAGTAATCCCTGACTGCACGTCTTACGGAAAGAATGCGTTCAGGTTCGTCCGTTGATTTGTCAAGTGGTTCGCCTTGTGAGCGAGTCCTTGGCATACAAATCGAAAAAGGGTGTCTGTTGCTTAGTCTAAACGCGCAACAGAAGAATCGTATTTAATTGACTACCAGTCCCCGGCAACGGCGCCAAAAACTTGATCGGGACTTTATAAGTCTATTGGGATACTAACTGCAAGTATACAGTTTAGTCGTTCTAGTTTTAAAATATTATCGAACCCACAGAGACTGAGGATCAATCGCATACGATCTAATGCTACAGTTTGTCTAACTAAGCGATGAATATTCGATTTTTGGGGGAAACAGTTTAATTAAAAGTAATAGTACTAATTATACCGGTATGTGATAATCAGACTTAGGGAATTCGGTGAATCGCTTGGCCTATAAAGTATTTCGGTAAAAGCTAATTGTTTAAAAACCTGAGACATACACTCTCATGTTTATGAAATAAGTCATGCTACTAAAACTAGTGGATGCACTTTAAATTTAATAACACTTTTTGAAAACAATTTGAATTTAATTAATTTATTAAAACACTCTCGTGTATTTAAAAATCAATGCTTCGTTACCACTATCTAGGTTGAACCCCAGCTCTCGCATGCAGGTTCTTGCCTTAATTAATTTCCCACTCTCGTGGCAAAATCGTGTTAATTAACCTCTCACTCTCGTGACAAGGATAGTTAAATTAATCTTGGAAATTGGAAACCATAAATTATTTTATAAATATTTTTGGCCAAGGTATCATTGAATTCTTTCAGTTCTTACGGTCACATACCAGTATTAATAATTTAGCCAGACATAATTAACTTAACAGCAATACAGTTCAAAATATAATTCATGGCAATAATTGGCATATTATAAAAACTGAATGAATAATAATTGCAATATAAAAAACCTGGAATCAAAGTTGCTATGGTAATCTTGAGGTAATTCAGTAATCCAATCTTCGAGCTTGACTTGCAGTAAATGATTCATGTTAATTCTTGAAAGAAGAATTAACACTTAAAAATAGAAACTAAGGCTTTGAATGAAAATTACAAGAAAATGAAAACATAATTCCAAAACAAGCAAATTGGAAAATAACTGTAAAATAAAATAATATTTGCTCTGAGTAAATTTCTTCGACCCTTGAACTGTGTACTGGTACACATATATATAGCATAGGAAAAATCAGCAGTTTTTGAATTCTTGATGAAGTCTTCCGTGGAGAAAATACAGGAGTACTAATAGTGGTGGCAAGAAAATAGGAGACTCAGTAGAAAAAGGGAGAACGAGTCTGCCCTTCACGCCCACGTCTCAATCCATGCATAACGTCCACCTTCACGCGCGTGACGGTCGTCACAGGTGGGTGACGGTTGTCACGCGCTGAAGTAGTGCCTTACGCTCGTCAGTGGTGTGTGACGAGCGTTTCCTTATGTTGGGGGGTGTTATGCCCGTCACAGGGACGTGACGACCGTCACTGTTCCAGAAGTCCAAACTTTGTATTTTTTTATTCTTTTTCTCTTTGTTTATCGCCTAGCCTTCTTCATGTTGTCCTTTTCCATCGGTTTGAGTCGACAAGTGTTATACCTGCAAAAAGACAAATAATCTCGGAATAATCGGGGGTTAGACGACTTAATGAAATATAAAATCAGTAAAAAGTATGGTAATTATACGATATGTTTTCTCGTTATCAGTCGACTATGGAAATTGATTGTCACCACCACTCGAGGACTTTCCATAAGTGTCAAATCTATGCCGACAAGGTTCATGTGCCTCCAATTCCTTTGAATATCATGACTGCTCCGTGGCCATTTTCAATGTGGGGCATTGATATGATTGGAGAGATCAAGCTCACTGCCTCCAATGGACATCGCTTCATTCTCGTCGACATTGGCTACTTCACCAAATGGGTCGAAGCTCCTTCGTTTGCCTCAATCACTAAGAATGTTGTATCCTGATTTATCAAGCATAGCCTCATCTACCGGTACGACATCCCTGAGAGGATTATCACTAACAACAGAACCAACCTCAACAATTCCATGATAACTTAACTCTACACACAGTTCAAAATCAAACATCACAATTCTTCTCCATACAAACTTAAGATGAATGGTGTAGTGGAGCTGCCAATAAAATCATAAAGAAGATTTTGCAGAAGATGGTGGTGACCCACAAAGATTGACATGAGATTCTACCATTTTCTCTTCATGGCTATCATACTTCGGCTCGAACATCAACTGGGGAAACCCTTTTCTCTTTAGTCTATGGCATGGAAGTTGTCCTGCCTGTTGAAGTTCAGATTCCTTCTTTGAGGATTACGAAAGAAGTGGGCTTAGGAAAAGATGAATGGATTCAGACTAGATTGGATCAGTTGAATTTGATTGATGAAAATAGGTTGGCTGTTGTTTTTCATGGTCAAATGTATCAAAAGCATATGATCAAGGCATTCAATAAAAAGATCAAACCTCGAGTATACCAAGCTGGCGACTTGGTAATAAAGCGCATCATTTTACCACAAGGCGATCTCAGGGGAAAATGGACTCCCACTTATGAAGGGCCATTTGTTGTCAAGAAAGTATTCTCTGGCGGTGCAATGATGTTAACCACTATGGACGAAGAAGATTTCCCGCACCCTGTGAATGCGGACATAGTCAAAAAATACTACGCATAAAGAACAACCCGCTAGGTTGACATATCTAGGCAAAAATAAGGGTATCCCGGCGAACCAAAAAGGTTCGGGCAAAAATTAGGGATATATACAAAAGATTGTACACCCGGAAAGTCGAAAACCTGAAAGGGTGGCTTGGGCAAAAAAGGGTATCCTGGTGGACTGAAAACCTGAAAGGGCGGTCCAGGAAAAAGTTAAAGATGAAAGCGTATGACTATGTCTCATTGAATCACTACAGCCATCTTTACTACCAACGTCAAAACTTCAAATGATACGAGATAAATCCAATCAACTTCTTTCAATGGCAAGGGATGATGTTTGTTGCACCCCAAAATTTGCCCTCTCATTTCTCAAGGGATCACCCTGGATCCTCAGGTTTGCTTTCATCAAGTCCCCATGCCTTGAATTAACAATTTTTCCAAGCAAACCATTCACAAGGGCAAAATGGTCATTTGCACACTGAAGAAGTCCGACTTTGACTTTTGGATCAAAATCAAATAAAATAAAATCATATTTCATCAAGATATGTTGGAATATGAAGTTTTCTTCATCAAGAGTTTCAAAAGTCAAATTTTACTTGGAAAGAATCAAAATTCTAAAAACTTAGAAATTTTTCTAAGTGTTTAAGAAGCATGACAATTTTAGAACTTCTGGGTCAGTGTTCACACTCAGCAAATTCTGGATAGTCTCAAGATAAAGTTTGGTCAAAACTTCTGGGCCAGTGTTCACAAAGGTTCAATCAGAGTTTGCAAAGGTTAAATCAAAAAGTTAACAAAGCATGCTGTAAGTATACTGGAAGTTCTGAAGGATCCCTCGGAACATGCTGAAGTCAGAAGATAAGAGGATCAGAAGATGAGATGCTACGCTAAAGCAGAACTTCTAATCCAGAGTCAAGCAAATATGCAAAGTTTCACATGGGAACTCATTTAATGCTCACAACCACCTCTGAGTCTTTATCCAAGGGATTTTCACCACGTGTACCCCTACTGTCTTGGGAAGACAAACTCCTGTGCAAAAGTATGCTAGACCCACGCGCTGTCTATGCTTTTCCTTAATTCGCGCTTCCAAATCCAGCTGAGGAACTGTTAACCATCCAACTTAAATGCATTGTACCCCCACTTTGTTTAAGCTTACTTCAAGAGTAAGTCAGCATCTAGCATATGATGTTGGTGCCATTTGACTGCCCCAACTGCAAAACTTTGCCTATAAATAGAACACCATTTGCACACTGAAAAGGACCCACCAGAAAATTTGTGAAAGAGACGAGAGAATTGAGGAAGAAAGCCTTGAACCATTGTCAAAATTCCAAGAACCTAGGGAATTATAAACACAAAAATACCAAAATCTTATCATTAATTCCTTACATTCAAACTCCATTGTTTCCCTCAAGCATTCTTGACTAAAGCCATCCACGTAGCTGCTGATTCATACATTAGAAGCTACCTTAACTTATGTATTCCTATTGCCATACACTCTCCATTCACTTTCACCATAAAGGAGTTAGAATATCACCCATTGGTTGCTTCAGAAATTGCAAACTTCCATCCTGTTGAGTACAAGAAGAAGTTGTTTAGAACATCACCAGAATTCAAGACCAATCTCCAGTTCACAGAATCCTTTCCAGCTGCAAGGTAAGTTTTTTGCTGACCCTCATCCTAACTGATTAAGCATTGTCATATTTTGCATATTTAGCACAATGTAGATATTCTGATCCTGATAATGCACATATTGTGAAAATTGTTGCATTTGCCTGCCTAAGTAGAGGAAATCTCAGTTCAGAGCTTCATAAAGAAAATAGGACTCAAAATTAGAATTAGCAAATACATGTTGCTTCTGATTTGTGCTTCTGATATCTCATAAAGTTTTTCATAACTGTTATACATGCAACTTCTGTTCTGTAAATGACCAAGCTGCAGATGTTCTGACTAGCATGGAAAGAGGCAAAGTTTTGACCACTACGTCATAACTTCTGAAAACTTTTGAAGTTCTTACAAGATCCATAACTTCTGAACTTCCATATTTTTTCTAACATGTTTCTGTTTGTGCAGCAAGGCAGAGTCAGAACTTCTGACCTCTTCTATTTTCAGCATTTTACGCTGGTTATGTTTACTTTCTCTTTTATTATTTTGCCATCATATTATTTTTTATTGTTAATCAAAAAACACAAAAAATATTTTATATTTTGCATATTATATTTTCTTTTAACATAAAAAGACAAAAAATATTTTCTTAAACAAAACTTATTTCTTTTTAAGCATTTTACATTTCCTGTACATTCTTATCTATTTCAATATGGTTGTAATAGTAACCTAGAATTTTAGCTTGCAACCCCCCATTCATAAATATGTACCCCCATCCCCTTAAATATTGTAATAGCGTAGGGCTTTACATTTATGCACTGTTATTGCTTTCAATATATGCTAGTAATTAGGGTGTGCATGACAAGATATGAAAATTGACAAATAGATCACCCTAATCAAAACAAATTATGCATGCAATCATATACACTCGCACATTTACACCATTAGGGTAATTCCACTTGTTGCCTTATAAAAATGGCCATGTTATGCATGTGGGAGGTCTTAGCACAAACAAATCGAAATACAAGATCATAGTCCCTCGATGACGCTATCAAAGTTGCCTTTCAAAATGATCTTAGTACCTAAAGAAAAAGTGCTAAGTCATCTCACAACATTGCTATCATGGTCATACGATGACCCAACGCTCGTCCCTTCACATATAATGATGGGACTTCTTATCAAATCAATGTTAAGGTAGCAACATCTAAAGGAGGAGGAAAAACACATCTAAGACCTTTTGAGTAGGTAGATTACTTTTAGTTACTTGCTCAATTTCAAAACAAACATCCTTGCTATTTTCAAAAACAATCACATACACTTTCCAAACATTTCCCAAACCTTGAAATATTTTAAAAAGCTCAACACTTTGCATACATTCTTACGAACGTGAATCATTTCAAAGTTCGCCTAAACGATGGCACCTTTTCAAAATACTTTCAAAACCACACAAAAGCATAATTTTCAAACAAAAAGCAAGTGACCTAGCAAGTAACTAAGAGCTCATGGAAAACCATGGATAGAAAGGGTGCTAATACCTTCCCTTTTCATAATCTACCCCCCGAACTCTAGAAAACATCTCGAAAGGTCTTTTCTGTGCTTTTTCACCTTTCCTTATTGGATAAAAGAAAAGTAGGTGGCGAGTCTTGCTAAAACCGCAACATTTGCGATAAAACGCAAAAATCTCAAGTCAATTCTCTCACTGTATCACAGAACTGGAGACTCTGCTGGGGAATTGAGATCTTAAAAGTGGGATTACCTTAGGGCTAGATCACCTTTACTTGCTTACATCGTTTGATTTGTTTTCTTTACATTTTGGTTCCTTGTTTGGGTTTGTTTTAAATCCTACACACGGATTTTGGGGCACCTTTTAGGTAAGTAGCAATAAACTGTGAGGGAACTGTGTGGGGTATACCGACATGGTTGAAGCAGTAGCTACGTTGATGTGGAACTTTGGTTGGTACCGGTAACCCTTGAGTCAGTCAAGGAGAGTACGGGGCCGCCACGTGGTGTCATAAAGCATCAACTGACCTTAGAACCTTACTTGACCAACTTGGCCATTAGGACGTAGTGAGATGACCAGCTTTGGTGCAGTCCGAAGCTGGTAGATACTCGATGCTACACTCATTGAGGTTTGACTCTTGAGTTTTGTTTGGTTGTTAGTCAATCACTTATTGAATGAAACCTGGGGGAAAGATCAGTGATATTGAGATCCCTTAGAACCCAGTTACTATTAACCAGGACAGGTTGAGCCAACTAAACTTCAAGAGGGTACTTACCTGAAACCCCATGCAAGCCTAAACCAAGGACTTGTTTGCTTTGTATATACACTTGTACATAACATCATAAACATCATAAGCATCATAAACATCACTAACCATTTCAAGGATATTTGGATTTATCTTTGCTCTGTTTTGTAGGACATGGCTTCCGCTCGTAGAAGCACTATCCAAGTCAGTCTTGTGAGGATACCTCCACAACTCAAGGATTTAATATCAAGGGTCCCTGAAGATTCTCCGTTCACCAAAAGACATGGTTGACTCCTTAGTCTGGTTACATCAAGTATTGAAGAAGAAATGGTAAAGGTGCTTGTCCAATTCTTCGACCCTTTGCATCATTGCTTCACTTTTCCCGATTACCAACTTGTGCCCACTTTAGAAGAATTTTCTCAACTCATAGGGATCCCTATTCTTGATCAGTTACCTTTCAACGGTATTGAAAGAGACCCTAAACCTGAGGAAATTTCTCGAGCTCTACATTTGCAACCATCTGACATAGTAGCAAATTGGGGAACAAGGAGTGGTGTCAAAGGGTTCCTAGCAAAGTTTTTGTTGGAGAAGGCTCAAGAGTGTTGGAATACTTTGGATCTACAAGCCTTCGAGGAAATTTTGGCTCTTCTCATCTATGGGTTGCTACTATTTCCAAATCTTGACTAATTTATAGATGTAAATGCAATTAAGGTTTTCATATCTCATAATCCGGTGCCTACATTGCTGGGAGACATTTTGCATTCTCTTCACTCTCGCACTTTGAAGAAAAGGGGGGCTTTGATGTGTTGCACTCCTCCGTTAGCTAGGTGGTTTATTTCGCACCTACCTCGTTCCGTGGTGAAAAATGAACAAGGTATGAGGTGGTCTAAAAGATTGATGTCACTTTCACATGCTGATATCCGTTGGTATTATCGCTCTTTGGAAGACATTACCATCATTGATTGTTGTGGGGAATTCCCCAATGTCACTCTACTTGGCATTAGGGGAGGAATTACTTACAACCCTTGTTTAGCTTTGCGACAATTTGGATACGCCAGGAGAGATGGCCCTCATGAGGTACTCATCAAAGGAATTGCATTTGACTAAGAAAGCGATACCCAAGGTTACCGTCAAAGATTTATACGAGCTTGGGGTATGGTTAACAAGGTTGATAGCAAGACGTTGGGGCGAAAGAATTCCATTCCTTTGGAACCTTATCTTAAATGGGTGAGGGCTCGCGCTCGAAGTCTCAAGATGCCTTATGAAGCCGTCTTACCTGTTATCATGGAGCCAATAGTCGAGGGAGACATTCCACATACTATCCTCTATCCTGATATTCCTATTACTCCTGAAGATTTGCAACACGCTTGGATTCAGTTAAAAGGAGAGCGAGACACCTTTGAAGCTAAGTTTTATGAGAGTGAGAAGAAGATATTAAAGCTTACAAAGGAGCTTCTTAAATAAAGGAGCTTAAACACCTACATTGCGCCAAAGAATATGTGCATAACTTTTATGTCTTAGGAGTTTACTTTATGTATATTTCTGTTGTTGTAAGCCCAAGAGGCATGTTTGTATTCAAATCAGAACTCTTTAAATGCAAGTTAACATTTGTTCACTCTTTGTCTATACAAATTTAAATTCCTTAAATCCTTGAAATCATTTTCATATTGCATATTCATGCATCATGACATGACAGGTGTCCGCATAACAGGTTTCCTTATCTCTCCGATGTTTATTTCAGCAAAATGGATCTAGAGAAAACTGTGACGGAACTCCAGGCCCAGAATTCTCAATTTCAGGAAGCTTTACTCGCCCTGGCAAAGGGGAAGCAGGATATGATGGCCTTGTTGGCCGCTAATAAAAAGCCAAAGAAGAAAGCTCTACTCAGCATGGGTAAAAGGTTCAAGGAGACAATCCGTCAAATTCCAATAGAGGAAGATTCATCCGAAGAGGACGAGAACCAAATTGGCGAAGTCAAGAGTACTCAGGCCGACTATATCAATGACCAAGAATCTGATGATGATTATTTCAATGAACAATATCCACCCGCAGACATCAAATACAAGCAGCTAGAAGACAGGTTGAAAGCTGTTGAAATCCAAGCTATTCCCGGGTTAAATTTTGACAATTCGGGCTTAATCTTTAGGGTAGTCATTCCTCATAAGTTAAAAATACCAACCTTTGCAAAATACGATGGGGTTTCTTGCCCAAAGCTCCATTTGAAGTCCTATGTGCGCAAGATACAACCGCACACTGCTGATAAAAAACTCTGGATACACTTCTTCCAAGAGAGTCTGGCTGGAACACAACTTGAATGGTTTTATCAGTTGGATGGATCTCGCATAAATACTTGGGAGGGTCTAGCTACTGCCTTCTACCATCAATATCAGTACAACGCCGACTTGGCACCAAAGAGGGTTCAATTGTAAGGTATCACCATAGGGAAGGATGAGGGATTTAAGGAGTATGTGCAAAAGTGGAGAGACCTTGCTAGTAGGGTCCAACCTCCCTTGATTGATAGGGAACACATTGACATGTTCATGAGCATATTATCTGGTCCTTTCTTTAATCTATTGGTTGGCTGCTCTTCTTCTGGTTTCACCGAATTAATCCTAACCGGTGAGAGAGTTGAAAGTGGAATTAAGAGTGGAAAGATCTCTATGGAATCTACTTCCACTCCCAATCCTGTCAAGAAACCTTTTTCCGCGAAGAAAGAAGTTAATGTTGTGTATAGAGCAAAGGCCCATACCAAAATGAATAATCATCTGCCTGTCAATGCTGTCCGAATCTCCAATTCGATGGCTACTCAAAGACCATGTACCAATTATCAACGGGTTGAAGCTCCAAGAAGACAATTTACAAGGTTAGGCATGTCATTATCTCAAGCCCTTCAGCATCTGGTCAGGGCCAATTTAGTGACATTGCGAGATCCTCCTGCCAACTCTGACACTTCGTCACCGAGATATAATCCAAATGCAAAGTGCGCTTACCATTCAAACATCCCCGGGCATGAGACTGATCAATGTTGGGCCTTGAAGAACAAAATCCAGGATTTAATTGACAACAAGACTATTGAATTTGATCCTCCTCCAACACCAAATGCAATTATGGCTCCAATGCCGAAGCACGGCAAAGGTGTTAATGCCGTCGAAGATACAATTTTCCTTGCCTCTGTTGAAGAATTAACTACTCCATTGAATGTAATCAAGAGCAATCTGTTGAAAGCTGGGATTTTCCCTGGCTGTGAAAAAGACTGTGTGGGCTGTATGAGACAACCCAATGGGTGTGAGGAACTGAAGAAAGGTATACAACGCCTAATGGATGGCCGCGAAATCCTATTCGAAAAGATTCCCACCATCGAGAATTCAATCGACAAAGCTGAAGATTTGGCCATCATAACAATTTCAAACAAACCTCTTAGGATCTCATCCAAAGGTCCTATCAGGATTTCGAACGAACCAATCATTGCTCCTCTCATAATCACTACTGCCGTACCCATTCCATACACCTCTGATAAAGCGATACCATGGAATTAT
This sequence comes from Vicia faba, assembly GCA_948472305.1. Lineage (NCBI taxonomy): Eukaryota > Viridiplantae > Streptophyta > Magnoliopsida > Fabales > Fabaceae > Vicia > Vicia faba. The sequence continues at coordinate 1,695,325,329 of OX451737.1, read as the reverse complement.
GTTGCCGAGGTTTATTACCATGGGGTAAAACAAGATTCTTGGATTGATGATAATGAAGCTGGTGTTACTAACATTACTGGTTCTAGTAAAGTCACAAGAACAAGAAGAGTCTTTTCCCCTGACATCTTACCACCAACCACTACCACAGTTCCAATCCGCATAACCAATGACAATTATGATAACAATACTAGAGGGAAAGAGAAAGAAAGTGAGCATGCTAGGGAAGAGGCACCTGCTGAAAAGTCTGTTATGGAAGAACCATCCACTTAAGAGATGGAGGAGATTCTGAAAATCATCAAGAAAAGCGACTTCAAAATAGTAGAGAAGTTGGGGCAAGCCCCTTCTAAAATATCAATGTTGTCCCTATTGCTATGTTCCAACGCCCACACACAAGCTTTGGTTAAGTTCTTTAAAAGGGCTCATATGCCTCAAGAAACCACAGCCGATCAGTTTGAGAATTGCGTAGCAAGTCTGACAGCTGACAATGGTCTGGGGTTCTCCGACGCAGAATTAACTCCCATGGGAAAGAATCATAATAAAGCCTTGCATGTTTCTGTTGAATGTAAAGGGACCACTCTGGCACATGTTTTGGTGGACACAGGCTCATATTTAAATGTGTTACCTAATGGCGCTTTAGATCGGCTAGACTGTGAAGGTTTGGTTTTAAAACCAAGTGATATTGTTGTGAGGACATTCGATGGATCGAAAAGGATGGTCCATGGAGTGGTGGATCTCCCAATTAAGGTTGGTTCACAAATTTTCAACTCCACATTCTACATAATGGACATACGGCCTGCGTGTTCTTGCTTGCTTGGACGCCCGTGGATCCATGGGGCAGGTGCGGTCACTTATACTCTCCACCAGAAGTTAAAATATCCAGTCCAAGGGAAGATTGTCACTGTTTACCGTGAAGAAGAATTTATGGTAAGCCATCTCAATTCTTTCAAGTACGTAGAAATGGATGGCGAATTCATAGATACTCCTTGCCAGACGTTTGAAGTTGTGGCTGTTGTACCCTAAAATTTGTCCTCCCATATTTCTCAAAACATCTCAAGAAAGATCCTCAAGTTGCTCAAGGAAGTCCAAGGGTTGACCAGACAAGCTCCCTCCTAAGGCAGTCTACCTCAAATTAGGGTTTCACATTGCATCAAGATACTTGAGTCCAAGGGATCCCAAGTGCTCACCATTGTCCTAATATGTTCTCAAGATCATTCATGTCAAGTTTCAAGCCTTGCAGAGAAAGTTTGCTCAATCAATTGCTCAAAGGCCTGAAAATCGACTGTGCTAGGGCAAAAGTCAACTGTGGCCTACATACAGTCAAACTTCAATATTTTTGGTCAACATCCTCATTTTGAAGTATATTTCATCATTTTATAAAGGGTTGATCATGATTCATCAAGGATTGCTCACAATTCATCAAGAACCAAAAGTTGCTAAATTAGGGTTTTGTAGGAAAAGTCAACTCAACTTTGACCAAGCATAACTTTCTCATACTTTATGAGAAATGACCCATCCAAAGCTCATTTTGAAGAGGATGCCATTCTCTACAATCCATCTTCATCTCCCAAGTTCAAAATATGCACTCACAAGAAGTTAGGAATTTGGACATTATAGGTCATTTTGAAAAGTCAACAAAAACACCTTTTTTGTCAAAGCTTCATACATGGGCATGGAATATCAAATTGATATTAGAACAAAATGGTTTCTTATAGTACATCTCAAGCTTTCTAAAAAGTCCAAGAACACCTTCAAAGAGTCAAAATTGAGGAACTTATGCTTTGGTGAAGTTGACCCTTATTGCAAAATTGCCAAAAGTCAACTATGCCTAAAACTTCAAATTTTGCCAAATGGGCCCAATCTTTTGCACTTGTTTTGAGTTGGCAACATGGTCCACGAGCCCTAGCCTTTTCAACTTGTCATTATCTTATTTATATTATTTATTATGATTTTTATTTGAATTAAATCATTTTAAATTAAAACAAATCATACAAAATCCAAAACATTGAAAACACAAGATTTTGTACTTGTTTCAGGTCTTAAATTCCAGCTAGCATGAAATCAAATTCGTGTAAAGGCATGAGGTGCACAAAAAGATTGAATTAGGCCATTTTTGGAAAGATATTCAAGGTGTATCAAATCAAAATCAAATTCATTGATGGAGGAAGATTGAGGCCAGGTTTCCAACCCTAATCTATTTCTCAATACATATAGAATGTGTGCAGACCAAAAACTAGGTTAGAAGGAGGCGTATGAACCAGAAGCAAAACTTGAAAAAACAAGAAAAAGTGCAAACATGAATTCTCACTTAGAGGCAGTTTCAGGATCCTTGGACCATCCCAATCGTTTCCTGAGGTCATCAGCAAGCAAAAGCAATCAAACTCAAGCATTTCGAGGCCCTATATCGCGCTGTAAGTCCATCACGACATGGCTTCTTTCTTGAATTCTGTTTGCATAATTCTGGCATGTATAGCATAATATAATCATATATTCTTGTTCACCATGACAATTGCAAGCTTTCTATAATATCCAATTGCGTTTTCATGGACTGAATCGATAATTGCCATTGTTAGGTTTTTTGGTTCTGTTTTAGGGTTTTGTATACAGGAAAAATTAGTCTCCATGAAGGTTACCATCATGTTCAGAATGACAAGATGAATCCAACCATGGCATTAGAAGTCATTTATCGTGCCCATGGAGAATTTTGAGATGAACCAGGCTTGTAGCTACGGAAAAACGTCCTTAGGTAAAAGTTTGGAACTTTTACCAACGGAACAAGGTCAGGGATGACCTGCGTGTCACCTTTCCATTGGCTTATTCAAACTTCTGGCGTGCGTTTTTTTTATTTATCCATTAATTCTTTTTTCTGTATATTATTATTACTACTTATTTTTTGTACAACAAAAGCAAATAGCTCAGCTGGTTGCCTAGCGCTGGAAATTGCCTTGGGGCTTAGGTTCGAATCCCAGGTCCCCTACTTTCTTCATGTATTTTTCTTTCAGATAATCCAGCGTATACCCAAGGCCAAGGGCTACCATATACCCTTATGATCCGGTCTGCCAAGTGGCCAGATGGCCAGATCCAAGGGCCATAAAGGGGAGAACACCATGGAGCCTAGTCAACGCAGAGCATGTGATCTTGAAGGTCAACGTGGACCTCACTCTTCTTGGGCCCAGAATCCCTGTTTGCACCCCCAAAAATCCTTTTCAGGCCCATATCTCTCACTCTACTCTTTTTTTTAATTGTTTTATTTAGTTTAATTTATTTATTTTACTAACTGTTGTACCCCAAAATTTGCCCTCCCTTTTTCACAAGAAATCACAACCCTAGGGTTTTTCTCAGATTTTCAAAGACTTGGCTCAGGAATCGATCAGACATATTTTATTTGGCAATAGATCAAGAATTAGGGTTTCTCTCGCATTTCTCAGAAGAAACTGAATTCTCAGAAATTCAAATTAACTGTCACATGTTTTCACACTTTTTCGAGTTTACTGAAAGGTTACTGGTTATTCTCAAGGCTTGTTTATCTGGGATAAGAGATAGGAGCTGAGATGGTCATTTGGAATATTCAGGTTTTGTCTGATCCAGGTTAGCCAGATAATGTGCGTCTGTTAAGACATTTGCCTTGTTAATGGAGTGAAATGTTTGCTTGTTTATTGGAATACCCATGGCGTATTTTGATTGGAATGCTGTTGCAAGGTTACGAGACTACAAAGTTACTGGATTACTTAAAGTTTAAGTTATCTGTATTAGAATTGTTGGAATGCGATTTCAATTATTTTGATCTGAGAATCTTAAAGGATTAAGTGAAGATGCAAAGAAAGAATTACAAGATATTGACAGTAGAAGATTTTATTGGATATCAGATGATCTCATAAAAGCTTTCTTCATTTATTTCAAATTTTGTTACAAAAATAATTTATTATTCATATGCTTTAAGTTTTACAGCTTATAGTACTTGAAAAATAAATTATTACAATTAATGAAAAAAATCTTTCTAAGTTACAAATCTAAGCCTAAGCTTCCATTGCTCCATTGCTCCCGTGCTCGCCACAAAGTCTTGTGCTTCCTCTACTTTGTCATCACCCAAGTTGTGCTCACATGAAAGAAAAAACAAAGAAAACAGGATTAGTACAGTCAGTTAAATAGAATTTTCAAAAAAAAAAAAAGAAGAAAAGAGAAATTTTCATCATTAAAATTTGCCGTCTGGAATTAGAGTGCTATTTTTCATCACGTTTTTATTTTCCTCTTTGCAAATCACAAGAAGATTGCTCTTCTTGGTTCACAAAGAGAAAAATAAAAAATGCAAAAAGAAGAATGAAAACAAAGCAAATTTGTTCAAAGGCAAACATGCGCCAAACTATACTAAGCAAGTTACTAAGGAAAACATGCGCCAAACTGCACTAAGGCAAACAACATTGCAGCAAGTTACAAAGGCAAACAGGCGCCAAACTGCACTAAGGCAAACAACATTGCAACATTACAAATTCAGCAAACCAAGCATTGCAACAAAACTAAACATTGCAACAAACCAAACTGTCAAGCAAAGCAAACTAAACAAAGTAAACTGGATGCAACATACAAGGCAAGTGCAAACTGGATGAAAGCAAAAAAAAGTGCTTTGTCATTGAGAGAGAAAGAGAGAAAAGATATCACCTTTTTGAGATTGTACAGTTTGGCAGAAAATCTATCACAAGTTGCAAAACAAAAATCAAAAGGATATAACAGCACAAAGTCATAAGGGAGAACAAGGTGCATCAAAATACATCAAACCCAAACAGCACAACATGTTATCAAACAAGTCACAAAAACTGTAACAGCTAGAAACCACAAACTCCAAGCCAAGCCTGAAAACTCACAAGTTAAAACCTGTTATCAAATAACATCAAAAAGCGGTTAGCAGAACAAAAATCCCCAACCTGTTATCAAACTCAACTCTCCCAAAAAACCTTCAACAGTTTCAAACACAAAAGCTTTCAAAATGGCCTAACAAGTTTCAGCAACCCACAACCAAGAAATAAGCTTGCAAGACTGTAAACCTGTAGTTCCAAAACAATGCTGCAAAACCTGTGCAAACAATACATAAACACAACAAAACATACAGTTCCCAAAACAAAAACAAGTTGGCCAAACTGCACAACCAAACTGTAAACAAAAAAACCACAACTGCATAACAGCTTGAGCCAACAAGCCTGAAACCACTCTCCCAAAACCTGTAACAGTTTCAAACCAATATTCAAAAACCTGCAGAATCAAACTGCATAACAATTTAAAAAAAAACAGGGCCAAATACCCAAACCTGCACTAGCTTGCCAAATTGTGAAACCAAAGCTAAAACCACAAAACTGCAAGTTTCAAACACAGTTTCAAGCCTTCCCAACATTCCAAACCCAGTCCTAAAATAACCATTTCCGAAATTCCAACAGTTTCACAACTTATACAAACAAAGTTTCAGAACAATAAACAATCATCATCAACATCCACTACCAATAATCAAAACTCAGTTCATATCAGAAGAACAACTTAGCCAAACAAAACTCAGTTCAACAATAATCATCATTTCAAAACAAGGTTTCAGAAACTTTCAACAATCATCATCAACTACAGAGTTTCAGAAAGCAACAAGTATCATCATAGTTCAAGAAAGAGGGAAAGAGATATCAAAGGTTTCAGAACTATCATTATCAACAATCATCATCAACATTCAAGTTCAAGAGAGAGGAAAGAGTTTCAGAACAAGCATCATCATCAACTAACATCAACAACAGAGTTTCAGCAACAAGCATCATCATAGTTCAAGAGAGAGGAAAGAAATAACGAGAGCGGAAAATCATCATTCAAGTTCAAATCAGAAGCAGAAAATCATACCAACAATCAAGGTTTCAGAACAAACGGTCATCATCAACCAACAACAATCACAAAATCCAAAGCTCACGCGTTCTCCATCATCTCTCCTTGCACCTCCGGCCGCTCAAACCCCTTTCCCCTCCATTTTCCGGAATAGCTCCCAAGGTATGCTTCTCCTCAAACCCTTTACTGCGTTTTAGGCATAAGCACCATAGGTTAAACAAAGAAACATGAACGAAGCAAATCAAACGAAAACTGTTAAAACAAAAAAGAACAAACCATACCGTTTTAAAACAGAGCCATTGATCGTTAGGAGAAGGTGAGAGGGGGAGAGGGTGTTCCGGCAACCATGAACGAAGGAGAAGATCAGAACGAACGATTGAGCGTTGAGTGAGGGGAAGAGAGAACGAAGGCAAGCGGCGCCGCTGTAAGGAGAACGCATTGCAAACCCTAAGTGTTTACAAACCCTAACCAAACATTGCAAACTTAAGGCAACTGGGCCTATCTGGCCCCCAAATCAAAGCCCATTTAATTAGCCAGTGCACCCCCCTCCCTCCATTCTGCCCCTCTTTCTCCTCTTATTTTTTTTTTGGGCCTAACCCCAAACTTCCAAATCCTAAGCCCACCTCTTAACTCAATTTATTTTCTTTTCTTTTCTTTTGTTTAAATACTAATGTTTTTTTTAATTAACTCATTTTAATTAATTTGTTTTCTTTTCTTTTAGTTAATAATAATACTAATAATAATTAAAAAATTTATTTTCTTAAATTAGTTTTATTTTCTTCCTTTATTAATTAATCCTGTTTCATTTGATAAAATACCAAAAAAACATTTAATTTGATTTAATTAATTTTGTTTTCTTTAAACTTTTTTTTTGATTAATAATAATACAAAATAATAGAAATTTTGTTTAATTAAATTTTCTTCCTTTAAACTTTTTTCATTATTTATTAATAAAAATAAAAGAATAATAATAATATTTAATATTTCTTTTTTAGAATAGATTTTATTTTCAAGTAAATACATGAATTTCATACTTTATTGATTTCTTCATTTGTTATAAGCTTTGTATTGAATCGCGACAATTCGATTTGGTTGTAATATTTGGACATTTCTATTCTTATGAGATTCATCCCCATTTGTAATAATTTGTACCCCCATTCCCGGATACTTTTGTAATAACTTAGACTTTTATTTTACACATTTATACTTTCAATTATGCCATGTTAGAGATTAGGGTTTGTATGCAAAAAATCCAAAATCAAACAAATAGCTTGACTAATACAAAGAAAAAATGCATGAAAATGATAACACAATGCACACTTGCACCCCTAGGGTTTCATCCACTTGTTGCCTTGAAAAAGGCCATGTTATGCATGTTGAGTACTTTGGAAAAACAAAAACAAAACAAAAGATCATAGTCCCTCGATGACGCTATCTTGGTTGCCTATACAAAATGATCTAGTCCCTAAAAAATTTGCTAAAGATACTTAGCACAATTGCTATCATGGTCCATACGATGACCCGCGCCTGTCCTGTTTAACATCCTAATACAAGGTTGTTTACCAAATGCAATGGTAAAACAACATTGTCAAAAAGGGTTAAAAAATGTGTAGGAAAGACTTTTTGAGTAAAATAGGGTAGACAACTCTTAGTTACTTGATCAAAACTTGCAAAAACATCCTTGCTATTTTCAAACACACCTCACAACACAATTTCCAAACATTTCCCAAATCAAACTTTCAAAACATTGAAATATATTTTTCAAAAGACAAATACACCTTTGTATACATTCAAACAAGAATCATTACAAAGGTTACCACAACGATGGCCTCTTTTCAAAACATTTTCAAAACCACACACAAAGCACCATTTCAAACAATTGAAAAGCAAAAGCAAGTGATCTAAACAAGTAACTAAGAGCCCATGGATAACCATGGATGAAAAGGGTGCTTGCACGTTCCCTTTTCATAATCTACCCCCGAACCCAAGAAAACATCTCAAAGGTCTTTCCTGTGCTTTTTGACCTTTACTTTGGATAAAATAAAAAGTCGGTGGCGACTCTTGCTAAACCGAAACATTTGCGAACACAAACGCAGAACCTCAAGTCAGTTCTCCCACCGTATCACAGAACTGACGACTCTGCTGGGGAGTAAATCTAAAAGTGGGGTTACCTTAGGGTTTATATCACCTTTACATGCTTACCTTATTTGACTTGTATGCTTTACTTTTTGGTTCCTTGTATGGGTTTGTTTTAAATCCTACACCCGGATTTGGGGGCACCTTTTAGGTAAGTAGCAAATAAACTGCGAGGGAACTGTGCGGGGTATACCGATATGGTTGAAGCAGTAGCTACGTTGATGTGGCACTTTGGTTGGTACCGTTAACCTTTGAGTTAAATCAAGGAGAGTACAGAGCCGCCGCGTGGTGTCGTGAAGCATCAACTGACTTTAGAACCTTACTTGACCAACTTGGCCTTTTAGGATGTAGTGAGATGACCGGCTTTGGTGCATTCCGAAGTTGGTAAATACTCGATACTACACTCATTGAGGGTTTCCTTGGAATATTTCGGTCGCCTGTAAGAGGCTAAAATGAAACGATGAACAAGGAAACCATCCAGTGATATTGAGCTCCTTAGAACCCGGTTACTATTTATAGGACAGGTTGAGCCAACTAGACTTCAAGAGGGTACTTACCTATGAACTCCGTGCAAGCCTAAACCTAAGGACTTGTCTGATTTGTGTGAATGTGATTATTTGTATATAAACTTGCTTACTTTTGCATATCTGTACATAACATCATAAACATCATACCATAGAAGTTTCAATAACCATTTCAAGTATCTCGAGGGTCTTTGATGCAGGGTCACATTGAACCAGACGTATACCAAAGGGCAAGAGGATTCATTTTCCTCTAAACAAACGCCGTCAAAGATCAAGTACAACAACTTGAGTCAAGGGCTATGACCCACTTGACATGGTGAGCTTGATTCTCGTGGAAAGACATCCACCAATACAAAGTTCTCCAATCAAAGATGTTGATCGAAGTTCAACCTCTAACATTTTCTTGTGTTTATCCCACGAGATCCTTGAAAATATGCATCCACATATCATGCATCGTATCATGACAGTTTTCCCCCTTTTTAGGTCTCCTTATTTTCCTACTGTTTATTTCAGTAGGGATGGCTCTAGAGAGGACTGTCAAAGATATCCAGGCTCAAAATGCTCAACTTCAAGAAATGTTCTTGAACCTGTCCAAGGGGCAGGAAGAAGTGAAAGCTCTCCTCACAAGGGGTATGGTCCTGGGGAATCCAGGGGGCGTCAGGAATGATCAGTTGGAAGGGATACAGATTGAGATGGAAACAATGAAAATTCAGATGATGGGACAATTGGTGGGCCAGATGGCTCTTATTCAAAACCTGGCTCAAGGACAAGAAGAGCTAAAGGTCCTCATCAACAAACTGCATCAAGATGGATGTAACCAAATGGGGAAAATAAATAGGGTTAAGGATCAAGTCACCATTCAGCCTCCTTTGAGACAAGAAGCCAAAGGAAAGTCTCCCCACTTTGCTTCAGGGTCACAAGCCCAACAACAACCTCACCAGCATCAACAGGATAATTGGCGTGAGCAAAATACATCTGAAAAGTACTCCACTGAGATTAACATGCCATTATCCTGAGTGCTGCAACGCTTGTTGGAAGTCGAGCTATTGTATTAAGGGACCCCCCTCGGCGTCCCAAAATAGCCTCCCCAAGGTACAATCCAAATGCGAGGTGTGCGTATCATTCCAACAGTCATGGACATGACACCGATAGTTGTTGGGCATTGAGAAACAAAATTCAAGGTCTGGTTAAAGAAACAACATTGGAGTTCACACAGGATGGCCAGATGAAGATCTTCCACTAAGGGTTCTCCACCTAAAGTGACAAGTTCAAACTAAGAGGCTTTGGTTTCATTTGAATTTTCAATTTGTAATTTCTTTTGTTATTCAAACAATTATCTATTAATGTCAAACTCTGTTTCATTAATGCATTGCATATGTTTGTCATGAATTCATCCATTCGTTTTCACTATACTTGAACTATGATTTCTACTTTTTACATTTAACTCTTGCTAAAGTTACGAGCCTTTAGAAGGAGGATGACGAAAACAATGCCATAATCTCATACAGTATGCTTTTGGACAGACCTTGCTGACGATGTACAGGCCTTTCTTTCAAATCCTAAACACTGGAGTTATAAGGAAGATAATCCCTAGTCAACCCCTTTCGAGCCAAAGAAGTAGGAGTTTTCTGTTTTAAACACAAATTGAAACCTTTAATCAAACCTGGGGCAGGGTAGTCTCTCAGTTAATTCAAAATGTGCGTTTAGCCGCAAACTCTCAGTTCGTAATACAGCGAATGACATCAAAATTTCCTTTGGAACCAAAAGACAGTGATGGTTCCTTATCTCATAGGCAGTCATTATCTCTCAAAAAGAAGAAAAGCCCACTAAGCCAAAACCTACAAAGGTGGTTGGGGCATCCCGCTGACTGTAATCTCAAAAACAAGAACAGTCAGGCAAAAATTAGGGATAACAAATCAAAAGAAAGAGGTCACTACAAATCCTCAATAACATGAAAAATGTTGCAAAAATGACTGCCTTCCAACAAAATTCAACTTGTGTGAACCATCACCAAAACGTCGTTCCAGACTCATTTGGAGTTCAAACGCACAATTAACTGAGTTTAAGATTGAAGAACATCACAAAGAGTGGGTAGGTACAAATATACTTTGAGCCTTTATCCTTTGTTTCTTAAACCGTGAACCAAGCCACGTTACAACCCTTCAAAAGTCCTAATTGAAGCATAGGTTAGTTCGAAAGCATACTGTTACAAAAGGTATCCTGACTCCTGTAAGGATTTTCTCTAAATCTTGAGTTGAATTTTTCTTATAAAAAGTTTTCTACTAAAAAACACATATTTCAAAATTTCAAGACAAGCATAAGCTTTGCATTATTTGAATATCATCGTTTGCACATGGTTATTTGTTTGACGGCGAAGAAATTCACACAGTGAATGTTCTGATGAACGAAAGCTCTCTCAGTGAACAAAATCACTTCAAGTGGGATGACACTTCCATTGCAAAAATCTCCTATCAATACAGGGGACATAACATGGAAAAGTCCAGTTAACCTGGGGCAGTCCAATCAAGATTTCAAGAAATCTCTCAAAGTCCAGTTAACCTAGGGCAGTCCAGTCAAGATTTCAAGAAATCTCTCAAGTGCAGAGTAGCCAAGGGCAAGTCTCCGCCACCGTCACTTGGGGCATTGAACATCAATCCCAACAAAGGGTTGCATACAGTCAAACATTTCCTGGCAAAGCCATAAACACTCGCTACTTGGGGCAATGACAAATCTCTCCCAAATCCTCCTCATAAGTTGGCTCTCAGTCAGAGTTTCAATCTTTTATAATCTCTTCCCAGCTAAGTCGACCTCAAGAATTCTTGAGAATTTTTTCCATTGAAGTCGCCAGATTTTTCACTATCGGAAACGAAGAATCCAACTCTTTTCTCCATCACCAGTTTGGGATTTATTTTCCCCAACAAGAAGTTGTCTTGAAAACATTACACATCCGTACATCGGGATATCATACAATGCAATCTCATTTATTTTGGGAGAAATATTGTTTGATATATGTCATGCAAATAACCTTTACCTTTCAGGAAAGATGCAGTCAAATTCTCACAAGATTCAAGCTATGAAGCCTGGACCACGACCAGATAATAGTTTATTCAACTTTCCCCTTTAACAGCAGTCCAGGATTTATTTTCCCCAGTATCTGTTGAAGATATTCCAAGACTTTTGTCTGGCTCAGTTAAATCGATTCTAAGATTTTTCTGATTCTTATCCAGTCAAAGTTAATTCAAGACCTTCTCTGGCTCAGTCAGATCGACACTAGGATCTCCCTAATTCTTATTCTAGTTGAAGATATTCCAAGACTTTCGTCTGGCTCAGTTAAATCGATTCTAAGATTTTTATGATTCTTATCCAGTCAAAGTTAATTCAAGACCTTCTCTGGCTCAATCAGATCGACACTAAGATCTCCCTGATTCTTATTCTAGTTGAAGATATTCCAAGACTTTCGTCTGGCTCAGTTAAATCGATTCTAAGATTTTTCTGATTCTTATCCAGTCAAAGTTAATTCAAGACCTTCTCTAGCTCAGTCATATCGACACTAAGATCTCCTTGATTCTCATTCCAGTTGAAGATATTCCAGATTTTACTATTTCAGATAAACCTCTCAACGGTTTATTCTGATTCACTTCCAGATTTTACTGTTTCAGATAAACCTCTCAACGGTTTATTCTGATTCACTTCCAGATTTTGCTGTTTCAGATAAACCTATCAACGGTTTATTCTGATTCACTTCCAGATTTTGCTGTTTCAGATAAATATCTCAACGGTTTACCCTGATTCACTTCCATATTTTGCTGTTTCAGATAAAATCTCTCAACAGATAAATCTCTCAAACGGTTTATTCTGATTCTTTCTCTGTTCAGATCCAGTTCAAACTTTCCGTCAACTATCATCTTTGAATGGTATCTTTAAACCCATTTCCATAATGCCAACACATCAGCATGTCATTAACACCTCCAGAGGAGATGAGACTACCAACTACCAATCCCCAGCGTAGTTGAAACTACCAACCCACAACAGAAATAATCCGGATTCTCCAAATCCCCCAGCAAGTTATCTTAAGGCCTGGATTCGACCAGATAATACCTTGATTATACTGAAGCCCGGAGATCGACTAGAAAATGGTTGAATCCCCTGCAAATCCTTTTGAAGACTAGACGTTGACCAGATAGGAAGTAAAGTATTGTGAAACATGGACGTTGACCAGATAGCAATACAAGACTGTGAAACCTGGATGTTGACCAGATAACAATAAGGTATACTGTGAAACTTGGATGTTGACCAGATAACAGTTAACCGTTAACAGAATGAAGATTCTCATTTTTGAAACCTCATAAGATTGGCATACTCCAAAGCTCCTGATACCGTTAACAGAATGAAGACTCTCATCCTTAAAACCTCAGAAGATTGGCATGCTCCCAACCTCCTGACCCAAACGCCTGAATGAAGACTCTCATTCTTGCTTCCCCAGAAGATTGGCATACTCCCAACCTCCTGACCCAAACGCCTGAATGAAGATTCTCATTCTTGCTTCCCCAGAAGATTGGCATACTCCCAACCTCTTAACCCAAATGCCTGAATGAAGATTCTCATTCTTGCTTCCTCAGAAGATTGGCATACTCTCAAGCTCCTGACCCAAACGCCTGAATGAAGATTCTCATTCTTGCTTCCCCAGAAGATTGGCATACTCCCAACCTCCTGACCCAAACGCCTGAATGAAGATTCTCATTCTTGCTTACCCAGAAGATTGGCATACTCCCAATATCCCGACCTAAATGCCTGAATGAAGATTCTCATTCCTGCCTCCCCAGTAGATTGGCATACACCCAACCTCCTAACCCAAATGCCTGAATGAAGATTCTCATTCCTGCTTCCCTAGTAGATTGGCATACTCCCAACCTCCTGACCCAAACACCTGAATGAAGATTCTCATTCTTACTTCCCCAGTAGATTGGCATACACCCGAACTCCTCACATTCCCGACAGAATGAAGATTCTCATTCTCAAAGTGGCATACAACCTGAGTTCCTGATATTCCCGACAGAATGAAGATTCTCATTCTCAAAGTGGCATACAACCTGAGTTCCTGATATTCCCAACAGAATGAAGATTCTCATTCTCAAAGCGGCATACAACCTAAACTCCTGAACTTCTTCCAAATAGGAATAAGCTTTTCCCAGAGTCCTGAGCTTACTCTCCAGCAGGATAGCTACTCTTCATCAGTATAGCTATTCCCCACAGAGTTTTTACTCCCCAACAGAATGGAGATTCTCATCCTTGATTCTCCAATGAAGTTGCCAGAGCCTTCTTTACTCTCATCATAAATTTGTCAGAGTTTTTACTCCCTAACAAAATCAAGATTCTCATCTTTGATTCTCCAGTAAATTTGCCAGAACCTTCTTTACTCTCAGTGTAAATTTGTCAGAGTTTTTAATCCCCTGCAGATCGAAGATTCTCGTTCTTGACTCCTTAGCACAAATTCCCCTAGCAGAATGAAGATTCTCATTCTCAATTCCCCACCCAGTTTTCAAATATTCCCCAGCGGAGTTCTCCTCAAAACAGGAATCCCCGGAAGAAATATTCTAAGCAAAGCTTGAAGACACACATACTCTTCAACAGTGCTCCAGGATTTATCTTCCTCGGCAGCAGTCAAATATTTTATTATCTCCAGGCAGTCAAGGATTTATTTTCCTCAGCAAAACAACTAATCAGCTTACATGCGCATACATTACATTCATATATCATAAACATTTGATAAAACACATCTTATTGCATCATACATTTCATGCAACATAACTTTATGTTTCAGCTAACATTCTACCCTTTTAAGGATGAAATTGATAGCTACCTAAGGCAGGTATTCAAAGCTCAAAAAACAGTTTACAGATGCTTCCAAACACAGATGTTAATCTATCGCTTGTTCAGATTGAGCTCATTGAAAACAGTTTACGGATGCTCCAAACACGGATGCTAATCTATTGCTTATTCAGACCCCCAGCTCAGAGACGTTCCAGACATGGATACCTTTCTGATACTCATTCTTTCACCTACAACTTACAATTCAACACACATTCTTGGATGGCATCTTTAAGCCCATCTCCGACAAGATTCTGTCGCATCTCCAAATGGCATATTTAAGCCCATTCCCTCAAACTACGCTTTGACGAGTGCAAATTTATGGGAACTCTAGTGTTCAATCATCTTTTACCTTCGAGTCGCAAACGGAAAACTCGCTGATCTAACTCTTCAGGTTCAAGAAGATTGAACAGGGGCAGCTGTTGTACCCCAAAATTTTCCCTCCCTTTTTCACAAGAAATCACAACCCTAGGGTTTTTCTCAGATTTTCAAACACTTGGCTCAGGAATCGATCAGACAGATTTTATTTGGAAATAGATCAAGAATTAGGGTTTCTCTCGCATTTCTAAGAAGAAACTGAATTCTCAGAAATTCAAATTAACTGTCACATGTTTTCACACTTTTTCGAGTTTGCTGAAAGGTTACTGGTTGTTCTCAAGGCTTGTTTATCTGGGATAAGAGATAGGAGCTGAGATGGTCGTTTGGAATATTCAAGTTTTGTCTAATCTAGGTTAGCCAGATAATGTGCGTCTGTTAAGACATTTGCCTTGTTAATGGAGTGAAATGTTTGCTTGTTTATTGGAATACCCAGGGCGTATTTTGATTGGAATGCTGTTGCAAGGTTACGAGACTACAAAGTTATAGGATTACTTAAAGTTTAAGTTATCTGTATTAGAATTGTTGGAATGCAATTTCAATTATTTTGATCTAAGAATCTTAAAGGATTAAGTGAAGATGCAAAGAAAGAATTACAAGATATTGTCAGTAGAAGATTTTATTGGATATCAAATGATCTCATAAAAGCTTTCTTCATATTTTTCAAATGTTGTTACAAAAATAATTTATTATTCATATGCTTTAAGTTTTACAGCTTATAGTACTTGAAAAATAAATTATTACAATTAATGAAAAAAATATTTCTAAGTTACAAATCTAAGCCTAAGCTTCCATTGCTCCATTGCTCCCGTGCTCGCCACAAAGTCTTCTGCTTCCTCTGCTTTGTCATCACCTAAGTTGTGCTCACATGAAAGAAAAAACAAAGAAAAGAGGATTAGTACAGTCAGTTAAATAGAATTTTCAAACAAAAAAAAGAAGAAAAGAAAAATTTTCATCATTAAAGTTTGCCGTCTGGAATCAGAGTGCTATTTTTCATCACATTTTTATTTTCCTCTTTGCAAATCACAAGAAGATTGCTCTTCTTGGTTCATAAAGAGAAAAAAAAATGCAAAAAAAAAAAATGCAAACAAAGCAAATTTGTTCAAAGGCAAACAGGCGCCAAACTGTACTAAGCAAGTTACTAAGGCAAACAGGCGCCAAACTGCACTAAGGCAAACAACATTGCAGCAAGTTACAAAGGCAAACATGCGCCAAACTGCACTCAGGCAAACAACATTGCAACATTACAAAGTAAGCAAACTAAGCATTACAACAAAACTAAACATTGCAACAAACCAAACTGTCAAGCAAAGCAAACTGAATAAAGCAAACTGGATGCAGCATACAAGGTAAGTACAAGTGCAGACACAGCAGGCCAAAAGTAAAATGCAGGAGGTAAACCAAATCACAAGTCAAAGTCTTGTCACAACTTTTCATCATCTTCCAGGATTTTAGGCAAAACTTTTCAGAAAATAAGAAAAAGCAAAAAAAAGAGCTTTGTCATTGAGAGAGAAAGAGAGAAAAGATATCACCTTTTTGAGATTGTACAGTTTGGCAGAAAATCTATCACAAGTTGCAAAACAAAAAGCAAAAGGATATAACAGCACAAAGTCAGAAGGGAGAACATGGTGCATCAAAATACATCAAACCCAAACAACACAACCTGTTATCAAACAAGTCAC
Source organism: Vicia faba (assembly GCA_948472305.1). Classification (NCBI taxonomy): domain Eukaryota; kingdom Viridiplantae; phylum Streptophyta; class Magnoliopsida; order Fabales; family Fabaceae; genus Vicia; species Vicia faba. The sequence goes on along the minus strand of OX451737.1, from coordinate 1,695,308,897 downwards.
AAAAACTGTAACAGCTAGAAACCACAAACTCCAAGCCAAGCCTGAAAACTCACAAGTTAAAACATGTTATCAAACAACATCAAAAAGCGGTTAGCAGAACAAAAATCCCCAACCTGTTATCAAACTCAACTCTCCCAAAAAACCTTTAACAGTTTCAAACACAAAAGCTTTCAAAATGGCCTAACAAGTTTCAACAACCCACAACCAAGAAACAAGCTTGCAAGACTGTAAACCTGTAGTTCCAAAAAAAAGCTGACAATACACAAACACAACAAAACATACAGTTCCCAAAACAAAAACAAGTTGGCCAAACTGCATAGCCAAACTGCACAACCAAACTGTAAACAAAAAAAACCATAACTGCATAACAGTTTGAGCTAACAAGCCTGAAACCACTCTCTCAAAACCTGTAACAGTTTCAAACCAACATTCAAAAACCTGCAGAATCAAACTGCATAACAGTTTTAAAAAAAACAGGGCCAAATACCCAAACCTGCACTAGCTTGACAAATTGTGAAACCAAAGCTAAAACCACAAAACTGCAAGTTTCAAACACAGTTTCAAGCCTTCCCAACATTCCAAACCCAATCCTAAAATAACCATTTCCAAAATTCCAACAGTTTCACAACTTATACAAAAAAAGTTTCAGAACAATAAACAATCATCATCAACATCCACTACCAATAATCAAAACTTAGTTTAAATCAGAAGAACAACTTAGCCAAACAAAACTTAGTTCAACAATAATCATCATTTTAAAACAAGGTTTCAGAAACTTTCAACAATCATCATTAACTACAGAGTTTCAGAAAGCAACAAGTATCATCATAGTTCAAGAAAGAGGAAAAGAGATATCAAAGGTTTCAGAACTATCATTATCAACAATCATCATTAGCATTCAAGTTCAAGAGAGAGGAAAGAGTTTCAGAACAAGCACCACCATCTCTCCTCACACCTCTGGCCGCCAAGGGACAACCCTTTCAAACCCCTTTCCCCTCCATTTTCCGAAATAGCTCCCAAGGTATGCTTCTCCTCAAACCCTTTACTGCATTTTAGGCATAAGCACCATAGGTTAAACAAAGAAACATGAACGAAGCAAATCAAACAAAAACTGTTAAAACAAAAAAGAACAAACCATACAATTTTAAAATAGAGCCATTAATCGTTAGAAGAAGGTGAGAGAGGGAGAGGGTGTTCCGGCAACCATGAACGGAGGAGAAGATCAGAACGAACGATTGAGATTTGAGTGAGAGGAAGAGAGAACGAAGGAAAGTGGCGCCGTTGTAGGGAGAACGCAGAGCAAACCCTAAATGTTCACAAACCCTAACCAAACATTGCAAACTTAAGGCAACGGGGCCTATCTGGCCCCCAAATCAAAGCCCATTTAATTGGACAGCGCACCCCCTCCCTCCATTCTGCCCCTCTTTCTCCTCTTATTTTTGTTTTGGGCCTAACCCCAAACTTCCAAATCCTAAGCCCACCTCTTAACTCAATTTATTTTATTTTCTTTTCTTTTGTTTAAATACTAATGTTTTTTTTAATTAACTCATTTTAATTAATTTGTTTTCTTTTCTCTTAGTTAATAATAATACTAATAATAATTAAAATTTTTATTTTCTTAAATTAGTTTTATTTTCATCCTTTATTAATTAATCTTGTTTCATTTGATAAAATACCAAAAAAACATTTAATTTGATTTAATTAATTTTGTTTTCTTTAAACTTTTTCTTTTCATTAATAAAAATACAAAATAATAGAAATTTTGTTTAATTAAATTTTCTTCCTTTAAACTTTTTTCATTATTTATTAATAAAAATAAAAGAATAATTATAATATTTAATCTTTATTTTTTAGAATAGATTTTATTTTCAAGTAAATACATGCATTTCATACTTTATTGATTTCTTCATTTGTTATAAGCTTTGTATTGAATCGCGGAAATTCGATTTGGTTGTAATATTTGGACATTGCTATTCTTATGAGATTCATCCCCATTTGTAATAATTTGTACCCCCATTCCCGGATACTTTTGTAATAACTTAGACTTTTATTTTACGCATTTATGCTTTCAATTATGCCATGTTAGAGATTAGGGTTTGTATACAAAAAATCCAAAATCAAACAAATAGCTTGACTAATACAAAGACAAAATGCATGAAAATGATAACACAATGCACACTTGCACCCCTAGGGTTTCATCCACTTGTTGCCTTAAAAAAGACCATGTTATACATGTTGAGTACTTTGGCAAAAAAAAACAAAACAAAAGATCATAGTCCCTCGATGACGCTATCTTGGTTGCCTATACAAAATGATCTAGTCCCTCAAAAATTTGCTAAAGATACTTAACACAATTGCTATCATGGTCCATACGATGACCCGCGCCTGTCCCGTTTATCATCCTAATACAAGGTTGTTTACCAAATGCAATGGTAAAACAACATTGTCAAAAAGGGTTAAAAAATGTGTAGGAAAGACTTTTTGAGTAAAATAGGGTAGACAACCCTTAGTTACTTGATCAAAACTTGCAAAAACATCCTTGCTGTTTTCAAACACACCTCACAACACAATTTCAAAACATTTCCCAAATCAAACTTTCAAAACATTGAAATATATTTTTCAAAAGACAAATACACCTTTGTATACATTTAAACAAGAATCATTACAAAGGTTGCCACAACGATGGCCTATTTTCAAAACATTTTCAAAACCACACACAAAGCACCATCTCAAACAATTGAAAAGCAAAAGCAAGTGATCTAAAAAAGTAACTAAGAGCCCATGGATAACCATGGATGAAAAGGGTGCTTGCACTTTCCCTTTTCATAATCTACCCCCCGAACCCAAGAAAACATCTCAAAGGTCTTTCCTGTGCTTTTTGACCTTTCCTTTGGATAAAATAAAAACTCGGTGGCGACTCTTGCTAAACCGAAACATTTGCAAACACAAACACAAAACCTCAAGTCAGTTCTCCCACCGTATCACACTAACCAATCAATTATTTTTCTTTTTCTCAAAAAATCACTAAAATAATATTTTTTACCAAATCAGGTTTAGACTTTATTTTTTAAATAAAAAATTAAATTAATTTAATTAGGTTGTTAATATTAGATAACTTTAATTACTTTTGTAAATAATTAAAATTAATTAGAACAATTAGGATTTTAATTTAATTGTATTTTCTTTTTCTTAAAATAACCAAAAAACACAAAAATAGGCCATTTATTTATTTTCATTAATTAATTTAATCACTAATTATCTTTGCATTTAATAGACCTAATTCTTTTCTTAAAAAAATATTAAAAACAACAAAAAAAACATTTTTTTCTTTTATTTAGGTTAGAAGTGTCAAAACCCTAATTTCTTCCCGATCTAAATTTCATCGTGCACACTTTATTGTTTTATTATTTACCATATTATTGTAACTGCCTACAAGTTGTAATAGTTAATTAGGACTTTTATTTTCATTTATCGTTTTATTTTTAAAGGGTTTGTTTTTGGCTATGTAAATACCCGAAGCCTTGTAATAGCGTAGTTTAATTTCTGCACTTTAAATTCCGCAAAATATTAATTGTTAGATGTATGATATTAGGATGCATGACAAGAATGTATGATCAACTTTAAAACAATTAGATAACCCTAAAATGTGCAAAGATAAATAATCTGAAATTGAATCACTCGCACATGCGCACTCCTAGGGTACACCCCCACTCGGTTGCCTTCGGTAAACAGTCATTGAGTATAGGATGCTTTAGTGGTCGTCCTTTTGTCCAAAGATCAAAGTTGCCTCGGAATGGTTGCCTCAGATATTGTTACCTCAGATAATTAATCTAAGACATTAGGGTTATTACTAATACGTCCTAACATTGCTTTAGTGATCGTACGTCCCTTTTCGAATTGACCCTCAAAACTCCAACGACGGTGCTACCTACTCACTAATAGTGGGATAGCGCTGTCTAAAGGAAACAAATATAGAACGTTTCTTTTTTTCGAGTAGGTAGATTAGCTCTTAAGTACTTGCTCAATCAAAACAAACTATTTCACACTTACACTCATTTTCGAACAAAGTTTTCAAAAACACTTCATTACACTCTTGAAGACAGAAGCAAGAGTTAAATCGAAGTCAAAACAAAAGCTTTTCAAATCACACAAACACAAAGAAGCAATTTTGAAAATGATGAGCAAGTACCTAAGAGCCCGTAGATAACTACGGATAGAAAGGGTGCTAATACCTTCCCTTTCTATAATCTACCCCTCGTACTCAGAAATATCTCAAAAAAGGAATTTTTCTGTACTTTTTTCCTTTCCTTGTTGGATAAAATAAAAGTCGGTGGCGACTCTTGCTTACCGCGACATTTTGCAAACACAAGCGCAAAACGCAAACCAGCAAATCCTAAAAAAAACAGTTCCGGTTTTGGTCACCGTATCACAGAACTGGTGACTCTGCTGGGGAGTATAAGGAGTGGGGTGTACCTTAGGATTAGTTCATCATTTTGTTTTCTATTGTTTGATTTGATTGCTTTATTTTGTGGGCTTTGTATCGGAGTTACTATAGATCCTAACTCGGATCTGGGGGACACCTTTTAGGTAAGTAGCAATAGACTGTGAGGGAACTGTACGGCGCAAACCGATACGGTTGAAGCAGTAGCTACGTTGATGTGGCACATTAGTTGGTACCGATATCCCTTGTGGAGCAACAAGGAGAGTATGGGGCTGCTATATGGGTCATTAAGCATCAACTGACCTTAGAACTTATAATTGACCAACTTGGCCATAGAAAGTAGCAGGATGCTACACTCATTGAGACCGTACTCTCGCGATGGTTCCGGCTGCAAGAAAAGATTGCGTGAGCTGAAACTATGACCGATGGAGGATGGTCAGTGATATTGAGAACTTCTAGAACCCGGTTACTATTATTAGGACTGGCTGAACCAACTGAACTTCAAAAGGGTAGTACCTAGACTCCATGCAAGCCTAAACTTAAGGGCTATTGTGTGACTTGTTTTCCCTTACCATGTTTTCTATCTGTGATACCTGTGGTGTGTTTTTATCATGACATAATGCATCATGACATCCCATGCATATTTCATTAGACTAACCATTTCAAAGACCGAGGGATTCATCTTTGTTCTGTTTTGCAGATCATGGCCTCTATGCGCAGAAATACCATTCGAGTCAACTTCGTGCAGATACTTGCTCAACTCAGAGAGTTGGTTTCAAAAGTTCCTGATACTTCCTCCTTTGTTAGAAGACATGGTCATCTCCTTAGCCTGGTCACTTCCAAGTTGGATGATAAAATGATGAGTGTCCTGTTCCAGTTCTTTGATTCATTGTATCACTGTTTCACCTTCCCGGACTATCAGCTAGTCCCTACTTTGGAGGAGTTTTCTGACTTACTGGGCATATCTATTATAGAGCAGACACCCATTACAGGTTTGGATATAGCTCCTTGGCCAGAGGATATTGCTTCATCCCTACATAGTTTGGACTTTCAAGCTTTCGAAGATATCCTGGCTCTCCTCATCTACAACTTGGTTCTTTTCCCAAATCCGGATGCCTTCATAGATGTGAACGCAGTCAAGATCTTCATGTCTCGTAACCCAGTGCCTACTCTCTTGAGTGATATTTTACATGCTCTTTATACCCATACTGTTCGGAGAAGGGGAACTCTCATGTGCTGTACACCGCTGCTGGCGAGGTGGTTTATTTCTCACCTCCCCAAATCTGTATTGAAGAATGAGGAAGGTGTAGGTTGGGCTTATAAAATCATGTCCCTTGCTCATACGGACATCCTTTGGAGTTATAAAGATATGGAAAAAGTAGCTGTCATTGATCGCTGTGGAGAATACCCTAATGTTCCGTTGCTTGGAATTCGAGGGGGAATAACCTACAATCCTTGTTTGGCTTTACGACAGTTCGGACGCGCTCGGAGAGACGGTCCTCATGAGCTACTGCTTACAGGAATTGTCTTTGACTACAAGGGGGATGTTGAGGGAAATCGCCGCAGGTTTATACGAGCCTGGGATAGGGTGAATAGGTCTGATCCACATGAGCTAGGATTGAAAACTTCTCTCCCGATGCAACCCTATCTCCAATGGGTTCGAGCCCATGCTCAAAAGCTAGGGATGCCATATGACGCTGCTTTTCCGGTGATTGTGGAGCATACTGATGAAGAAGGGGTTCCTTATACAATCCTCCATCCTTATATGCCTACTGATCTGGGGGCATTGAAGATATCTTGGATCCAGTTGAAGGAAGAAAGGGATACCTACATAGAGAAGTATCATGAACAGGAGAGGAAGATCCTGAAGCTTACAAGGCAGCTTGAGAATGAGAGGACAATCAACGATTATGTCAGCACGAAGGGAAAACGACCATGAGACTTCTGATGTATTTTATTATTCTAGCCTAGATTTGCTTTTCAGTTTATTTCTTTTGTAACGCCTTAAAGGCATTTGTTAAACATTGTTACCAGTTTTATCTAATAAAGTGTTTTTTATTTTGGTTTACAAATTTGAATCTCCCTAAGTCTTTGAAATCATATCATACGCATTCCATTATCATGCACCTCATCACAGGTACCCTTACAGGTTTCTTATCTTCTTCGTTGTTTATTTCAGCACAACATGTCTTCTGAAACACCTACTGATTAAGCTATCAAGGCTCTTCAAGCACAGAATGCTCAATTCTAGGAGATGTTCCTGAACTTGGCCAAAGGGCAGCAAGATTTGAAGACTCTTATCTTGAAGGACAAGAAGAAGAAGAAGAAGAAGGTGGTTCTCCTGAATATGGGTCACAGATTCGGGAACAATTTGCGACAGGAAACTGATTTGTCCCATTCATCTGGAGGGGGAGAGAATCAAGAGGAAAGAAAGGGGCCTAGTCCTGTGGTTTCTGACAATGACACTGATTTTGATGAAGACCAGTATCCTCCTGCCAAGGATAGATATAAGCAACTCGAAGACCGGTTGAGTGCAATGGAGATCCAGAAGATACCTGGGTTGGACTTTGGAGATTTGGGTTTGGCATCTGGGGTGGTGATCCCGCACAAGTTTAAAGCTCCTGTCTTTGCTAAGTGTGACGGGGTATCTTTCCCAAAGCTACACCTCTGCTCATACGTCAGAAAGTTTCAACCATATACTGCTGATAGAATCCTCTGGGTTCATTTATTTCATGATAGTCTGTCAGGGACTCAACATGAATGGTTCTACCAACTGGAAGGAGCTAATGTCCGTAACTGGGAGAACCTTGCTGCTGCTTTTTATAAGCAATACCAGTATAATGCCGACCTTGCTCCCACGCGTACTTAACTTCAGGGTATGTCTATGGGTGCGAGCGAAGGTTTTAAGGACTACGCTCAGAAGTGGAGAGATCTTGCTGGAAGAGTACAACCCCTATGTCTGATAGGGAGTTGGTGGATATGTTTCTTGGGACCTTGTCTGGTCCGTATTTCAATCATTTGATCGGAAGTTCATCGTCTGGGTTAACTGAATTGATCATGAATGGGGAGAGAGTTGAAGCTGGTATCAGAAGTGGTAAGATACAGAAAGGTGCTTCGTCAAGTACATAGAAGAAGCCTTTCAAGAAGGAATCTAGTGTAGTTTATAGCTCAAGGATCCAAAACCGTCCTGAACGCCGCCAAGCAGTTAATGCGGTAGTAATATCAAGACCAATTGTTGCCCCACAATGCAACACTCAGCAAAGAGTAGAGAGGCCGCAGAGACAGTTTACTCGATTCAGTATGACCCTATCTCAAATTTTTCCGCAATTGTTAAAGACAAACCTGGTAACTCTGAGGGAATCTCTGAAGAATCCCAGTACCACCTCTCCGCTGTATAATCCGAACGCCCGTTGTGCCTATCACTCTGATAGCCCAGGGCATGATACCAACAACTACTGGGCTTTGAAGAATAAAGTGCAGGATCTGATTGAAGCTAAGGAGATTGAGTTTGAAGCTCCAGAAAAGCCTAATGTCATAACTGCTCCTATGCCGAAACATGATCAGGGAGTAAATGCAATTGGAGATGATGGTGAAAAGTCAGATTTTGACAGCTGGATTTACCCGACTACCAATGGTGGCTTGAACAATTGGACGGCGAAGGACTTCGTGCCCGTTTCTTTTATTACACAGTAATAGACTTTTGTTTTGAGACTTGTAATAGACAATTTAAAACTTTTACGGCCCGGTGCCTTGCCTGAGACACCATGGCTTTGTTTGTGAGGGTTTATCATGTGTCATTTCCATATATCATCAATAAAGCATTGGGTGTTTTCTTGCATTACAAATTTTGTGCTCCTTGTTTTTCCTTTTTATCTCGCACTTTATCAAAACAACTATTTGTCTTACACACACTCACATATCATAATACAGGTCTACATCCACTCTGGATCCCACTGATAACGACTCTGCTACTGCCAGTTATGACTTCGAAAACCCGATCAACCAAGCCGAGGACGAAGGTGAGGATGATTATGAAGTTCCTGGGGAACTTGCTAGACTGTTACTTCAGGAAGAGAGGGCCATACAGCCCCATGAAGAGCCGGTAGAATCAGTGAATCTGGGTACAGAAGAAGACAAGAAAGAGGTCAAGATCAATGCAAATCTGGAGACCAGTGTTAAGCAACGATTGATACAGATGTTGCGTGACTATGTTGAGATATTTGCTTGGTCTTATGAAGATATGCATGGGTTGGATACCGATTTTGTGGTGCACCGCTTGCCAACCAAAGAAGACTGTCCTCCAGTTAAACAGAAGGTTCGCCGAATGCGCCCAGAGATGTCTGAGAAAATCAAGGCTGAGGTTATGAAATAGTTTGATGCCGGTTTTCTAGCAGTTACTTCTTACCCGCAGTGGGTTGCCAACGTGGTTCCGGTGCCAAAGAAAGATGGTAAAGTACGTATGTGTGTAGACTATAGAGATCTGAACAGGGTAAGTCCCAAGGATGATTTCCCTCTGGCTCATATCGACGTTCTGGTTGACAATATCGCACAACATAAGGTATTCTCCTTTATGGATGGTTTTTCTGGTTACAATCAGATTAAGATGGCTCCCGAGGATATGGAGAAGACGACGTTCATTGCACAATGGGGTGCTTTTTGCTACAAAGTCATGCCGTTCGGATTGAAGAATGCTGGGGCAACGTATCAGCGCGCCATGGTCACTTTGTTCCATGACATGATTCATCATGAGATTGAGGTATACGTTGACGACATAATTGCAAGGTCCCAGACTGAGGAAGAACACCTGGACCATCTTCAGAAGCTATTTGACAGGTTGAAGTTGTACAAGTTAAGGTTAAACCCGAACAAGTGTACCTTCAGAGTGAGGTCTGGTAAGCTGCTAGGTTTCATCGTTAGTGATAAAGGTATTCAAGTGGATCCTGCAAAGGTGAAAGCTATACAGGAAATTCCAGCTCCCCAGACAGAAAAAGAAGTCAGAGGCTTTTTGGGACGGTTGAATTACATTGCTCGATTCATCTCACATCTGACTGCTACTTGTGAGCCAATCTTCAAGCTGCTGAAGAAGGATCAAGTGGTAAGGTGGAATGATGAATGTCAAGCCGCTTTCGAAAGGATCAAGGAATATCTCCAAGAGCCACTTATTCTGATGCCTCCAGTGGAAGGGAGACCTTTAATCTTATATTTGACAGTACTCGACAATTCAATGGGGTGCGTGTTGGGGCAACATGACGAGTCTGGCCAAAAAGAGCATGTTATTTACTACCTTAGCAAAAGGTTTACCGACTGTGAGACCCGATACTCACTGCTTGAGAAAACTTGTTGCACTTTGGCATGGGCTGCTCGCCGGCTGAGACAGTATATGCTGACTCACACCACCTTATTGATATCAAAGATGGATCCAATCAAGTATATCTTCGAGAAGCCTGCCTTATCCGGAAGAATAGAAAGATGGCAGATGATCTTGACTGAGTATGACATTCAATACACGACCCAGAAAGCAATCAAGTGAATTATATTGGTGGATCATTTGGTGCATCAGGCTGTAGATGACTACCAATCCATGAACTTCGAATTCCCAGATGAGAACATCATGTTGGTAACTGACTGTGAGACACCTGGACCGGATGAAGGACCTGAGGAGGGATCCCGATGGTCTATGTACTTTGATGGAGCTTCAAACGCTTTGGGTAATGGCATTGGCGCCGTGATCATATCTCCTGAAGGCTGTCATACTCCGTTCACTGCCCGACTATATTTTAACTACACCAACAATATGGCGGAGTATGAAGCATGCATCATGGGCCTTCGAGCAGCCATTGACCTAAGGATTAAGTTCTTGAGTGTGTTTGGATATTCCTCTCTCGTGATCAGTCAGATCAAAGGCAAGTGGGATACGAAACACCCAAATCTTATTCCTTACAAAGAGTATGTATTTACATTGCTTCCACACTTCGAGGAGATAACCTTTGAACACTTCCACAGAGAGGAGAATCAGTTAGCGGACGCGCTAGCTACCATGTCTTCTATGTTCAAGGTCAGGTGGGACAATGAAGCTCCCCAGATTACCATTGAGAGGTTGGATGAACCCGCACATTGTTGTTATATTGAGACTGAAGAGGTAACAGATAAACCCTGGTATCATGAGGTAAAGAGGTTTCTTGAGGTTCAGGAGTACCCCGAGAGTGCATCTGTTAATGATAAGAAGTTTCTGAGGAGGTTCACAGCGAAGTTCTTCATCAGCAATGGTATCCTTTACAAGCGTAACCATGATTCGACCTTACTGCGATGTGTGGATAAGAGCGAGGCAGAAAGGATCATGGCAGAGTTACATGAAGGTACTTTCGGGACTCATTCCAGTGGATATACTATGGCAAAGAAAATCCTTCGGGTAGGATATTATTGGTCCACTATGGAAGCCGATTGTTATCATCATTCTCGGACCTGTCATAAGTGTCAAATCTATGCTGATAAGGTGCATATACCTCCAGTTCCTCTGAACGTCTTAACAACTCCTTGACCTTTTGCAATGTGGGGAATTGATATGATAGGCGAGATCAGACCTACCGCGTCTAACGGGCATCATTTCATCTTGGCGGCAATTGATTACTTTACAAAGTGGGTTGAAGCATCTTCCTTTGCTACAGTAACCAAGAACATCATGGCACGGTTTATTCGGCACAATCTGATCTGTCGATATGGTGTACCTGAGAGGATCATTACGGATAATGGTACAAATCTCAACAATACGATGATCACCGAGCTCTGCAAGCAATTCATGATACAGCATCATAACTCTTCTCCTTACCGACCGAAGATGAATGGGGCTTTTGAAGCGGCTAATAAGAATATCAAGAAGATTGTGCAGAAGATGACGGTGACATACAAAGACTGGCACGAGATGTTACCATTCGCTCTCCATGGGTACCGTACCTCAGCGCGGACGTCAATAGGGGCAACACCCTATTCCTTGGTATATGGCATGGAAGCAGTCTTGCCCATTGAAGTTCAGATACCCTCTCTTCGGATTATGAAAGATGCAGGTTTGAGCAAGGATGACTGGATCCAGACTCGGCTTGATCAGCTGAACTTAATAGACGAAAAGAGACTTACTACTATTTGTCATGGTCAGACGTACCAAAAGCGGATGATCAAGTCATTTAACAAGAAAGTTAGACGACAAGAGTATCACGTTGGGGATCTGGTAATCAAGCGCATCATACTACCTCAAGGTGATCCCAGGGGAAAATGGACCCCTACGTACGAAGGGCCATTTGTGGTTAAGAACATTTTCTCGGGAAGAGCCATGATTCTAACCACCATGGATGGTGATGACCTTTCTCACCCCGTCAATGCAAACATAGTGAAAAAATACTACGCATAATTAAAGACTCGCTAGGTTGACTGGCCTAGGCAAAAATAAGGGCTTCCCAACAAACCAAAAGGGTTCAGGAAAAAATAAGGGATGAAAATGAAAAAAACTGTACACCCGGCAAGTCGAAAACCTGAAAAGGCGGCTTGGGCAAAAAGGGTATCCCGGTGGACTGAAAACTCGAAAGGGCAGTCCAGGCAAAAATTAGGGATCAAAGCGTAACACTAGGTCTCATTGAATCACCTTGCAACCAGACACTGGTATCGACTATCAAGCACGGACGGCACTAATCAATCTGATCTACCTTCAACCAAGTAGCAAAGTGATGAGATGCTCGAGGATTTAAGGGCGATAGCAGAGTTGGAACCCAGTGGGATTGTTCACATAGCTGTTTTTCTTTGTTGTTCACGAACTGTGTAAATTCTATCTTTCGGCGGCGTTCTCTTACTAGGACGTCAACCTCTTGTACAAAAACGCCTATTTTACAGGCCAACTTCAAAATCAATACAATTCATTTTCACAAAGAAATTTCAAATTATTTTCCTTTTTCTGTTTCGTTTTGCAAGAACGTCCAATGGTTCATTTTTGATGTATGCATTTGACAATAATTGCTGCTCATAAATATTTACATGCGAAACAAAATACGATTACTCGTAATATCAGAAACAGGGGAAAATAAGAAATGTCTAAACCATACAATTGCTCTGTCCACCGTGTATAGGGATAGACCTAGTTGGAGAAAACACTTAAAGGTATATTCACTCCCCGCAGAGTAAGAGAAGGACAGTGGTGTTAACTCTCCCTAGCTGAGGCTCGCAACCGCGAATGAATCGGCAATGTTCTCCCCAAGCAGAGTTTATCTATCATCAACATTAGAAAATTATCCCCAGTGGAGTTTGGAGAATTATCCCCAATAGAGTCTGGAGGATTTCCCCCCAGTAGAGTATAAAAGATTATCCCCAGTGAAGTCGCAACTGGAAAATCATCCCCAGCGGAGTTCATTCCTTTCACAAAAAGAAACACTATCCCCAACAGGTTTAGTCATCACCAGCAACGGTAATTCATCCCCAACTGAGTTTATTTCTCCAAATCAACAGATCCTCCGACAGAGTATGTTCTCCCCATAGATTCATTTCCTCGTCAGTTTATTCCTCAGCGGAGTTGTTCTCTCCTGTAGGATTATGCTCACAAACATCTTCATCAACTATTCCCAGCGGAAACGGAGAATTCAACTTCTTGCACTCTCCAGCAGCAACCCGAGATTTATTTTCCCCAGCTAGAGTTTATCATAAAAACATTACATGTCCATACATCATGACATACATATATGCATCATATAGCACAATCTCATTTACTTTGAGAGCATCATTGCCTGATACATATCATGCATTACATACAGCTAACCTTTACCTTCCAGGAAAGATACAATCAAATTCTCACAAACTCAAGCTATGAAGCCTGGGTACGACCGGATAGTATCTTGATTTCTATAGCATATTGTGAAGCCCGGAGAACGACCGAATAACAGTATCAGACTACAGTGAAGCCTGGATTACGACCATATAGTTGTATCTCTTAAAAACAAGCTATGAAGCCCGGATTCGACCGGATAGTAGTTTAATCCCCAACAAGCCGTGAAGCCGGGATTATGACCGGATAGCAGCTCAATAAGCACCATGAAGCTTGGAATACGACCAGATAGTAATACAAGACCATGAAGCCTGGATTACGACCAGGTAATGGTAGAAGACGTTTTGAATCCTGGATTACGACCAGATAGCAGCCAAAGACACCACGAATCCTGGATTACGACCAGATAGTGGTATATCTTTAATACAAGTTATAAAGCCCGGATTCGACCGGATAGTATCTTGATTCCTCTGAACACCATGAAGCCTGGATTTCGACCAGATAGTGGTATGATACATCGTGAAGCCTGGATTACGACCAGATAGTGGTAAAGGACACTATGAAGCTTGGATTTCAACCAAATAGCAGTTTACCCAGCCAATTACTATGAAGCCCAGATTCGACCGGATATTAGTAGGCCCAATAGTCAAAGGGAAGCCCGGATGCAACCGAATAACCACTTGATTTCTTCTGAAGCCCAGATTTCGACTAGATAAGAAGTAAGGTATTGTGAAGACTGGACTACAACTAAATAGCAGTACAGAACACCATGAAGCCTGGATTCGACCAGATAATGGTATAACACATCGTGAAGCCTGGATTACAACCAAATAGCGGTACAAGACACTGTGAAGCTTGGATTTCGACCAAATAGCAGTTTATATGGATAGTTACTAAGAAGCCCAGAGTCGATCGGATATTAGTGTGCCCTAAGTTCAAGTTGAAGACTGGATTCGACCGGATAACAACTTAATTCCTTCTGAAGCCTGGATTATGACCAGATAAGAATTGAGAAATTGCGAAGCCTGGATTACGACCGGATAGCAAGTTTAATCTTATCTCCTCAGTAAGTCACTGTAAAGCCTGGATTACGACCAGATAACAGTCAGTCTTATTACTATAAAGCCTGGACCACGACCAGATAGAAGTTCATTTTCACCTCTTCGACGAAGAGATGATTTCTCAACAAGAATAACGGACGATCGAAGTTCCTAAAATTCAACAAAGACGATTCCCCAGTAGAATAACGGATGACTGAAGCTCCTAAAATTCTATTTTCTCTAAGCTTATATATCAGCATTCCCCAGCGGAATCTTCCTCAACAACAGGTATACAAGCTCTCGCTAAAGAACCTCTTATGCGATCGACGCTCCTTCGGATGGAATCTTTAAGCCCATCCCCCGTCATCAATTTCCAAATGGCATCTATAAGCCCATTCCCGATATTGCAAGACGGACACCACTTCATGCGAGTGCAAATTTTTGGGCACTCTAGTGTTCAATCATCTTCCACCTTCAGATTACGAAAGGTAGACAACCAATCTACATCCTCAGGTTTAAGAAGATTGAACAGGGGCAGCTGTTGTACCCCAAAATTTTCCCTCCCATATTTCTCAAAACATTTCAAGAAAGATCCTCAAGTTGCTCAAGAAAGTCCAAGGGTTGACTAGACAAGCTCCCTCCTAAGGCAATCTACCTCAAATTAGGGTTTCACATTGAATTAAGATACTTGAGTCCAAGGGATACCAAGTGCTCACCATTTTCCAAATATGTTCTCAAGATCATTCATGTCAAGTTTCAAGCCTTGCAGAGAAAGTTTGCTCAATCAATTGCTCAAAGGCCTGAAAATCGACTGTGCTAGGGCAAAAGTCAACTGTGGCCCACATACAGTCAAACTTCAAGATTTTTGGTCAACATCCTCATTTTGAAGTATATTTCATCATTTTATCAAGGGTTGATCATGATTCATCAAGGATAGCTCACAATTCATCAAGAACCAAAAGTTGCTAAATTAGGGTTTTGTAGGAAAAGTCAACTCAACTTTGACCAAGCATAACGTTCTCATACTTTATGATAAATGACCCTTTCAAAGCTCATTTTTAAGAGGATGCCATGCTCTACAATCCATTTTCAGCTCCCAAGTTCAAACTATGCACTCACAAGAAGTTATGAATTTGGATATTATAGGTTATTTTGGAAAGTCAACAAAAACACCTTTTTGTCAAAGCTTCATACTTGAGCATGGAATATCAAATTGAGATAATACCAAAAGGGTTGATTAGAGGACATCTCAAGCTTTCCAAAAAGTCCAAGAACACCTCCAAATAGTAAAAATTGAGCAAGTTATACATTGGTGAAGTTGACCATTTTTGCAAAATTGCCAAAAGTCAACTATGTCTAAAACTTCAAATTTTGCCAAATGGGCCCAATATTTTACACTTGTTTTGAGTTGGAAACATGGTCCACAAGCCCTAGCCTTTTCCACTTGGCATTATCTTATTTATATTATTTATTTTGATTTTTATTTGAATTAAATCATTTTAAATCAAAACAAATCATATAAAATCCAAAACATTGAAAACACAAGATTTTGTACTTGTTTCAGGTCTTAAATTCCAGCTAGCATGAAATCAAATTCGTGTAAAGGCATGAGGTACACAAAAAGATTGAATTGGGCCATTTTTGGAAAGATATTCAAGGTGTATCAAATCAAAATCAAATTCATTGATGAAGGAAGATTGAGGCCAGGTTTCGAACCCTAATCTATTCCTAAATATATATAGAATGTGTGTATACCAAAAACTAGGTTAGAAGGAGGCGTGTGAACCAGAAACAAAACTTGAAAAAACAAGAAAAAGTGCAAACACGAATTCTCACTTAGAGGCAGTTTCAGGATCCTTGGACCATCCCAATCGTTTCCTGAGGTCATCAGCAAGCAAAAGCAATCAAACTCAAGCATTTCCAGGCCCTATATCGCGCTGTAAGTCCATCACGACATGGCTTCTTTCTTGAATTCTATTTGCATAATTTTGGCATGTATAGCATAATATAATCATAGATTCTTGTTCACCATGACAATTGCAAGCTTTCTATAATATCCAATTGTGTTTTCATGGACTGAATCGATAATTTCCATTGTTAGGTTTTTTGGTTCTCTTTTAGGATTTTTGTATACAGGAAAAATTAGTCTCCATGAAGGGTACCATCATGTTCAGAATGACAAGACGAATCCAACCATGGCATTAGAAGTCATTTATCGTGCCCATGGAGAATTTTGAGATGAACCAGGCTTGTAGCTACGGACACGTCCGTAGGTAAAAGTTTGGAACTTTTACCAACAGAGCAAGGTCAGGGATGTCCTGCGTGTCACCTTTCCATTGGCTTATTCAAACTTCTGACGCGCGTTTTTTTTATTTATCCATTAATTATTTTTTCTGTATATTATTATTACTACTTATTTTATGTACAACAAAAGCAAATAGCTCAACTGGTTGCCAAGCGCTGGAAATTGCCTTGGGGCTTGGGTTCGAATCCCAGGTCCCCCACTTTCTTCATATATTTTTCTTTCAGATAATCCAGCGCATACCCAAGGCCAAGGGCCTCCATATACCCTCATGATCCGATCTGCCAAGTGGCCAGATGGCCAGATCCAAGGGTCATCCAGGGGAGAACACCATGGAGCCTAGTCAACGCAGAACATGTGATCTTGAAGGTCAACGTGGACCTCACTCTTCTTTGGCCCAGAATCCTTGTTTGCACCCCCAAAATCCTATTCAGGCCCATATCTCTCACTCTACTCTTTTTTTAATTGTTTTATTTAATTTAATTTATTTATTTTACTAACCAATCAATTATTTTTCTTTTTATCAAAAAATCACAAAAATAATATTTTTTACCAAATCAGGTTTAGACTTTATTTTTTAAATAAAAAATTAAATTAATTTAATTAGGTTGTTAATATTAGATAACTTTAATTCCTTTTGTAAATAATTAAAATTAATTAGAACAATTAGGGTTTTAATTTAATTATATTTTCTTTTTCTTAAAATAACCAAAAAACGCAAAAATAGGCCATTTATTTATTTTCATTAATTAATTTAATCACTAATTATTTTTTCATTTAATAGACCTAATTCTTTTCTTAAAAAATATTAAAAACAACAAAAAAACATTTTTTTCTTTTAATTAGGTTAGAAGGGTAAAAACCCTAATATCTTCCCGATCTAAATTTCATCGCGCGCGCTTTATTGTTTTATTATTTACCATATTATTGTAACTACCTACAAGTTTTAATAGTTAATTAGGACTTTTATTTTCATTTATCGCTTTATTTTTAAAGGGTTTGTTTTTGGCTATGTAAATACCCGAAGCCTTGTAATAGCTTAGTTTAATTTCCGCACTTTAAATTTCATAAAATATTAACTGTTAGATGTATGATATTAGGATGCATGACAAGAATGTATGATCAACTTTAAAACAGTTAGATAACCCTAAAATGTGCAAAGATAAATAATCTGAAATTGAATCACTCGCACATGCGCACTCCTAGGGTACACTCCCACTCGGTTGCCTTCGGTAAACGGTCATTGAGTATAGGATTCTTTAGTGGTCGTCCTTTTGTCCAAAGATCAAAGTTTCCTCGGAATGGTTGCCTCGGATATTGTTGCGTCGGATAATTGATCTAAGACATTAGGGTTATTACTAAGACGTCCTAACATTGCTTTATTGACCGTACGTCCCTTTTCGAATTGACCCTCAAAACTCCAACGACGGTGCTACCTACTCACTAATAGTGGGATAGCGCTGTCTAAAGGAAACAAACATAGAACGTTTCTTTTTTTCGAGTAGGTAGATTAGCTCTTAAATACTTGCTCAATCAAAACAAACTTTTTCACGCTTACACTCCTTTTCAAACAAAGTTTTCAAAAACACTTTATTACACTCTTGAAGATAGAAGCAAGAGTTAAATCAAAGTCAAAACAAAAGCTTTTCAAATCACACAAACACAAAGAAGAAATTTTGAAAATGATGAGCAAGTACCTAAGAGCCCGTAGATAACTACTGATAAAAAGGGTGCTAATACCTTCCCTTTCTATAATCTACCCCCCGTACTCAGAAATATCTCAAAAAAGGAATTTTTCTGTGCTTTTTTCCTTTCCTTGTTGGATAAAATAAAAGTCGGTGGCGACTCTTGCTTACCGCGACATTTTGCAAACACAAGCGCAAAACGCAAACCAGCAAATCCTAAAAAAAAACAGTCCCGGTTCTGGCCACCGTATCACAGAACTGGAGACTCTGCTGGGGAGTATAAGGAGTGGGGTGTACCTTAGGATTAGTTCGTCATTTTGTTTTCTATTGTTTAATTTGATTGCTTTATTTTATGGGCTTTGTATCGGAGTTACTATAGATCCTAACCTGGATCTGCGGGACACCTTTTAGGTAAGTAGCAATAGACTATGAGGGAACTGTACGGCGTAGACCGATACAGTTGAAGCAGTAGCTACGTTGATGTGGCACATTAGTTGGTACCGATATCCCTTGTGGAGCAACAAGGAGAGTATAGGGCTGCTATATGGGTCATTAAGCATCAACTGACCTTAGAACCTATAATTGACCAACTTGGCCATAGAAAGTAGCAGGATGCTACACCCATTGAGACCCTACTCTCGCGATGGTTCCGGCTGCAAGAAAAGATTGCATAAGCTGAAAGTATGACCGATGGAGGATGATCAGTGATATTGAGAACTTCTAGAACCCGGTTACTATTATTAGGACAGGTTGAACCAACTGAACTTCAAGAGGGTAGTACCTAGACTCCATGCAAGCCTAAACTTAAGGGATATTGTGTGACTTGTTTGCCCTTACCATGTTTTCTATCTGTGATACCTGTGGTGTGTTTTTATCATGACATCATGCATCATGACATCACATGCATATTTCATTAGACTAGCCATTTCAAAGACCGATGGGATTCATCTTTGTTCTGTTTTATAGATCATGGCCTCTATGCCCGGAAATACCATTCGAGTCAACTTTGTGCAGATACCTGCTCAGCTCAGAGAGTTGGTTTCAAAAGTTCTCGATACTTCCTCCTTTGTTAGAAGACATGGTCATCTCCTTAGCCTGGTCACTTCCAAGTTGGATGAGCAAATGATGAGTGTCCTGTTCCAGTTCTTTGATCCATTGCATCACTGTTTCACCTTCCCAGACTATCAGCTTGTCCCTACTTCAGAGGAGTTTTCTGACTTACTGGGCATATCTATTCTAGAGCACACACCCTTTACAGGTTTGGAGATAGCTCCTAGGCTAGAGGATATTGCTTCAGCCCTACATCTAAAAATGGCTGATGTGGTATCTAACTAGGAGATTCAGAGCGGGGTTAAAGGTTTCTTGGCTAAGTTTTTGATCGATCAAGCTCAACAGTTTTGGGATAGTTTGGAATTTCAAGCTTTTGAAGACATCCTGGCTCTCCTCATCTACGGCTTGGTTCTTTTCCCAAATCCGGATGCCTTCATAGATCTGAACACAATCAAGATCTTCATGTCTCGTAACCCAGTGCCTACTCTCTTGGGTGATATTCTGCATGCTCTTTATACCCGTACTGTTCGGAGAAGGGGAACTCTCATGTGCTGTACACCGTTGCTGGTGAGGTGGTTCATTTCTCACCTCCCCAAATTTGTATTAAAAAATGAGGAAGGTGTAGTTTAGGCTTATCAAATCATGTCCCTTGCTCATACGGACATCCTTTGGAGTTTTAAAGATATGGAAAAAGTAGCTGTCATTGATCGCTGTGGGGAATACCCTAATGTTCCGTTGCTTGGAATTCTAGGGGGAATAACCTACAATCCTTGTTTGGCTTTACGACAGTTCGGACGCGCTCGGAGAGACGGTCCTCATGAGCTGCTGCTTACAGGCATTATCTTTGACTACAAGAGGGATGTTGAGGGACATCGTCCCAGGTTTATATGAGCCTGGGATAGGGTGAATAGGTCTGATCCACATGATCTAGGATTGAAGACTTCTCTCCCGATGCAACCCTATCTCCAGTGGGTTCGAGCCCGTGCTCAAAAGCTAGGGCTGCCATATGAAGCTGTTTTGCGGTGATTGTGGAGCATACTGATGAAGAAGGGGTTCCTTATATAATCCTCCATCCTTATATGCCTACTGATCTGGGGGCATTGAAGATATCTTGGATCCAGTTGAAGGAAGAAAGGGATACCTACAGAGAGAAGTATCATGAACAGGAGAGGAAGATCCTGAAGCTTACAAGGAAGCTTGAGAATGAGAGGACAATCAACGATTATGTCAGCACGAAGGGAAAACGACCATGGGACTTCTGATGTCTTTTATTATTTCTAGCCTAGATTTGCTTTTCAGTTTATTTCTTTTGTAACGCCTTAAAGACATTTGTTAAACATTGTTACCAGTTTTATCTAATAAAGTGTGTTTTATTTTGGTTTACAAATTTGAATCTCCCTAAGTCTTGGAAATCATATCATACACGTTCCATTATCATGCACCTCATCACAGGTACCCTTACAGGTTTCTTATCTTCTTCGCTATTTATTTCAGCACAACATGTCTTCTGAAACACCTACTGATCAAGCTATCAAGGCTCTTCAAGCACAGAATGCTCAATTCCAGGAGATGTTCCTGAACTTGGCCAAAGGGAAGCAAGATTTGAAGACTCTTGTCTAGAAGGACAAGAAGAAGAAGAAGGTGGTCCTCCTGAATATGGGTCGCAGATTCGGGAACAATTTGCAATAGGAAACTGATTTGTCCCATTCATCTGGAGGGGGAGAGAATCAAGAGGAAATAAAGGGGCCTAGTTTTGTGGTTTCTGACAATGACACTGATTTTGATGAAGACCGGTATCCTCCTGCCGGGGATAGATATAAGCAACTCGAAGACCGGTTGAGTGCAATGGAGATCCAGAAGATACCTGGGTTGGACTTTGGAGATTTGGGTTTGGCATCTGGGGTGGTGATCCCGCATAAGTTAAAAGCTCATGTCTTTGCTAAGTATGACGAGGTATCTTGCCCAAAGCTACACCTCCGCTCATACGTCAGAAAGATTCAACCATATACTGTTGATAGAAACCTCTGGGTTCATTTCTTTCAAGATGGTCTGTCAGGGACTCAACTTGAATGGTTCTACCAACTGGAAGGAGCTAATGTCCGTAACTGGGAGGACCCTACTGCTGCTTTTTACAAGCAATACCAGTATAATGTCGACCTTGCTCCCAGGCATACTCAACTTCAGGGTATGTCTATGGGTGCGAGCGAAGGTTTTAAGGACTATGCTCAGAAGTGGAGAGATCTTGCTGGAAGAGTACAACCCCCTCTGTCTGATAGGGAGTTGGTAGATATGTTTCTTGGGACCTTGTCTGGTCCGTATTTCAATCATTTGATCAGAAGTTCATCGTCTGGGTTCACCGAATTGATCATGACTGGGGAGAGAGTTGAAGCTGGTATCAGAAGTGGCAAGATACAGAAAGGTGTTTCGTCAAGTACAAAGAAGAAGCCTTTCAAGAAGGAATCTAGTGAAGTTTACAGCTCAAGGAGCCAAAACCATCCTGAAAGCCGCCAAGCAGTTAATGCGGTAGTAATATCAAGACCAACTATTTCCCCAAAACGCAACTCTCAGCAAAGAGTAGAGAGGCCGCAAAGACAGTTTATTTGGTTCAGTATGACCCTATCTCAAATTTTGCCGCAATTATTGAAGACAAACCTGGTAACTCTGAGGGAAGCTCCGAAGAATCCCAGTACCACCTCTCCGCTGTATAATCCGAACGCCCGTTGTGCCTATCACTCTGATAACCCAGGGCATGATACCAACAACTGCTGGGTTTTGAAGAATAAAGTGCAGGATCTGATTGAAGCTAAGGAGATTGAGTTTGAAGCTCCAGAAAAGCCTAATGTCATAACTTCTCTTATGCCGAAACATGATCAGGGAGTAAATGCAATTGGAGATGATGGTGAAGAGTCAGATTTCGACAGCTGGATTTACCCGACTACCAATGGTGGCTTGAACAATTGGACGGCGAAGGACTTCGTGCCCGTTTCTTTTATTACACAGTAATAGACTTTTGTTTTGAGACTTGTAACTGACAATTTGAATATTGTATGTCCCGGTGCCTTGCCCGAGACACCGTGGCTTTGTTTGTGAGGGTTTATCATGTGTCATTTCCATATATCATCAATAAAGCATTGGACATTTTCTTGCATTACAAATTTTGTGCTCCTTGTTTTTCCTTTTTATCTCACACTTTATCAAAACAGCTATTTGTCTTACACACACTCACATATCATAATACAGGTCTACATCTACTCTGGATCCCACTGATAACGACTCTGCTACTACCAGTTATGACTTCGAAAACCCGATCAACCAAGCCGAGGATGAAGGTGAGGATGATTATGAAGTGCCTGGGGAACTTGCTAGACTGTTACTTCAGGAAGAGAGGGCCATACAGCCCCATGAAGAGCCGGTAGAATCAGTGAATCTGGGTACAGAAGAAGACAAGAAAGAGGTCAAGATCAGTGCAAATCTGGAGACTAGTGTTAAGCAACGATTGATACAGATGTTGCGTGACTATGTTGAGATCTTTGCTTGGTCTTATGAAGATATGCATGGGTTGGATACCGATTTTGTGGTGCACTGCTTGCCAACCAAAGAAGACCGTCCTCCAGTGAAACAGAAGGTTCGCCGAATGCGCCCAGAGATGTCTGGGAAAATCAAGGCTGAGGTTATGAAACAATTTGATGCCGGTTTTCTAGCAGTTACTTCTTACCCGTAATGGGTTGCCAACGTGGTTCCGGTGCCAAAGAAAGATGGTAAAGTACGTATGTGTGTAGACTATAGAGATCTGAACAGGGCAAGTCCCAAGGATGATTTCCCTCTGGCTCATATCAATGTTCTGGTTGACAACATCGCATAACATAAGGTCTTCTCCTTTATGGATGGTTTTTCTGGTTACAATCAGATTAAGATGGCTCCCGAGGATATGGAGAAGACGACGTTCATTACACAATGGGGTGCTTTTTGCTACAAAGTCATACCGTTCGGATTGAAGAATGCTGGGCCAACGTATCATCGCGCCATGGTCGCTTTGTTTCATGACATGATTCATCATGAGATTGAGGTATACATTGACGACATAATTGCAAGGTCCCAGACTGAGGAAGAACACCTGGACCATCTTCAGAAGCTATTTGACAGGTTGAAGTTGTACAAGTTAAGGTTAAACCCGAACAAGTGTACCTTCGGAGTGAGGTCTGGTAAGCTGCTAGGTTTCGTCGTTAGTGATAAAGGTATTCAAGTGGATCCTGCAAAGGTGAAAGCTATACAGGAAATGTCATCTCACATCTGACTGCTACTTGTGAGCCAATCTTCAAGCTACTGAAGAAGGATCAAGTGGTAAGGTGGAATGATGAATTTCAGACTTCTTTCGAAAGGATCAAGGAATATCTCCAAGATCCACCTATTCTGATGCCTCCAGTGGAAGGGTGACCTTTAATCTTATACTTGACAATACTCGACAATTCAATGGGGTGCGTGTTGGGGCAGCATGACGAGTCTGGCCGAAAATAGCATGCTATTTACTACCTTAGCAAAAGGTTTACCGACTGTGAGACTCGATACTCACTGCTTGAGAAAACTTGCTGCACTTTGGCATGGGCTGCTCACCGGCTGAGACAGTATATGCTGACTCACACCACCTTATTGATATCAAAGATGGATCCAATCAAGTATATCTTCGAGAAGCCTGCCTTGTCTGGAAGAATAGCAAGATGGAAGATGATCTTGACTGAGTATGACATTCAATACACGACCCAGAAATCAATCAAGGGAATTTTATTGGCGGATCATTTGGCACATCAGGCTGTAGACGACTACCAATCCATGAACTTCGAATTCCTGGATGAGAACATCCTGTTGGTAACTTACTGTGAGACACTTGGACCAGATGAAGGACCTGAGGAGGGATCCTGATGGTCTATGTACTTTGATGGAGCTTCAAACGCTTTGGGTAATGGCATTAGCGCCGTGATCATATCACCTGAAGGCTGTCATACTCCGTTCACCGTCGGCTATGTTTTAACAGTACCAACAATATGGTGGAGTATGAAGCATGCATCATGGGCCTTCGAGAAGCCATTGACCTAAGGATTAAGTTCTTGAGTGTGTTCGGAGATTCCGCTCTCGTGATCATTCAGATCAAAGGCGAGTGGGATACGAAACACCCAAATCTTATTCCTTACAAAGAGTATGTACTGACATTGCTTCCACACTTCGAGGAGATAACCTTTAAACACTTCCCCAGAGAGGAGAATCAGTTAGAGGACATGCTAGATACCATGTCTTCTATGTTCAAGGTCAGGTGGGACAATGAGGCTCCCCAGATTACCATTGAGAGGTAGGACGAACCCGCACATTGCTGTGATATTGAGACTGAAGAGTAGCAGATAAACCCTGGTTTCATGAGGTAAAGAGGTATCTTAAGGTTCAGGAGTACCCCGAGGGTGCATCTGTTAATGATAAGAAGTTTCTGAGGAGGTTCGTGGCGAAGTTCTTCATCAGCAATGGTATCCTTTACAAGCGTAACCATGATTCGACCTTACTGCAATGTGTGGATAAGAGCGAGGCAGAAAGGATCATGGCAGAGTTACATGAAGGTACTTTCGGGACTCATTCCAGTGGACATATTATGGCAAAGAAAATCCCCCGGGCAGGATATTATTGGTCCACTATGGAAGCCGATTGTTATCAGCATTCTCGGACCTGTCATAAGTGTCAAATCTATGCTGATAAGGTGCATATACCTCTAGTTCCTCTAAACGTCTTAACAGCTCCTTGGCCTTTTGCAATGTGGGGCATTGATATGATAGGCAAGATCAGACCTACCGCGTCTAACGGGAATCGTTTCATCTTGGTAGCAATTGATTACTTTACAAAGTGGGTTAAAGCAACTTCCTTTACTACAGTAACCAAGAATGTCGTGGCACGGTTTATTCGGCACAATCTGATCTGTCAATATGGTGTACGTGAGAGGATCATTACGAACAATGGTACAAATCTCAATAATAAGATGATCACCGAGATCTGCAAGCAGTTCATGATACAGTATCATAACTCTTCTCCTTACCGGCCGAATATGAATGGGGCTGCTGAAGCGGCTAATAAGAATATCAAGAAGATTGTGCAGAAGATGACGGTGACATACAAAGACTGGCAGGAGATGTTACCATTTGCTCTTCATGGGTACCGTACCTCAACACGGACGTCAACAGGGGCAACACCCTATTCCTTGGTATATGGCATGGAAGCAGTCTTGCCCATTGAAGTTCAGATACCCTCTCTTCGGATTATGAAAGATGCAGGTTTGAGCGAGGATGACTGGATCCAGACCCGGCTTGATCAGTTGAACTTAATAGACGAAAAGAGACTTACTGCTATTTGTCATGGTCAGACGTACCAAAAGAGGATGATCAAGGCATTTAACAAGAAAGTCAGACGAAAAGAGTATCAAGTTGGGGATCTGGTAATCAAGCGCATCATACTACCTCAAGGTGATCCCAGGGGAAAATGGACCCCTATGTACGAAGGGCCATTTGTGGTTAAGAACATTTTCTCGGGAAGATCCATGATTCTAACCACCATGGATGGTGACGAACTTCCTCACCCCGTCAATGCAGACATAGTGAAAAAATACTACGCATAATCAAAGACTCGCTAGGTTGACTGGCCTAGGCAAAAATAAGGGCTTCCCGGTGAACCAAAAGGGTTCGGGAAAAAATAAGGTCATGTCGTTCGGTTTAAAGAATGCAGGGGCAACATATCAAAGGGCTATGGTTGCTTTATTTCATGACATGATTCATCATGAGATAGAAGTATATGTGGATGATATGATCGCCAGATCACAAACCAAAGAAGAACATCTCGGTCACCTGTACAAACTATTCGAGAGACTGAAGAAATATAAACTGAGGTTAAACCCTAACAAGTGCACATTTGGAGTACGCTCTGGAAAGCTTCTAGGTTTTGTTGTCAGCAATAAAGGCATTGAAGTTAATCCCGCCAAGATAAAGGCCATCCAAGAAATTCCAGTCCCTCGTTCTGAAAAAGAAATCAGAGGATTCTTGGGTCATCTCAATTACATTGCCCGTTTCATATCACACTTAACTAATACTTGTGAGCCACTCTTCAAACTATTGAAGAAAGATCAGGTAGTCAGATGGAACGATGAAAGCCATATTGCTTTTGACAAAATCAAGGAATACCTACAAGAACCTCCTATTCTCATGCCTCCGGTTGAAGGAAGACCTTTGATCATGTACTTGACAGCACTAGAGAATTCGATGGGGTGTGTTTTGGGCCAACATGACGAGTCTGGCCGAAAAGAGCAGGCAATTTACTACCTAAGCAAAAAGTTTACCGATTGTGAAACCAGATATTCACTGCTCGAGAAAACGTGTTGTGCTTTAGCGTGGGCTGCTTGCCGGATAAGGCAGTACATGTTGACTCATACCACTTTGTTGATTTCTAAGATGGATCCGATTAAGTACATCTTCGAAAAACCCGCTGTAGCGGTAGAAATGTTCAAGACTAAGCCATTGGATTGACTAGACTTTATACAAATCAAAATTAAAATCGCCACTGTGCTTTATTGTTTCTGAAGGAATGGGAAAAGAGCGAATAACCAAAAAAATGGGGAAAGATTCAAGGTAAGAGGGTTGGTTATGCAAAGGGAATGTATTAGCACCCTAAACATCTACGGTACTCCGCAGGAACCTCTTTGGAAAAATCTGTATATTTTGGCTATAAAAATGTGTTGTATATAAAATGGATGGTGGAGGTGAGAAAAGAAATATTTTTTTATGATTTTTTCACCTGCCGCGGTTGCGAATCTCTAGTGCCTACGTACCACCTTTCGTGCAATAGGGGATCAGGGTACACGTAGTTCCTCTTTTAAAAATTTGTAACACAAGTGTGTTGGTTAATTTTATGAGATAAGACATCATCATCATTGTCCGTGTGGAAAACATACTTACTACCCACAATCATGAGAAAGGAGAATTTGCATCATCTCAAAATGGAGGATATGGCTTGGATTTTAAAATCAACAATGCCTCACTCAACACCCAAGTGGAAAATATCTCTCTTTACTACATATTGTAGAAGTATAGTTGTTTGCATCACTACAAGGACTGACAAGAGTCTAATCTCTTAAAAAAAGTTTAAAAATAAAAAGCCAAAGTGGCAAAAATGGTTTGAAATGAGATTGATTGACTTTTAGTCTTCTCACAAAAATGTCAAGGTATTATTAAATAGATTGAAATTTATTTATGAAAATGTTTTGAAAATGCATGGACCTAAGTCCAAGTTTATTATGAAAGTGTTTCAAGTTTAGAAATAAGAAGAGTTTTTAAAAGGAGGGATAAGATTTTTGAAATTAAAGAAGATGGGAGGAGATGAAGAGACTATCCTAAAGTATAAGGTAAAAGCTAGGGATAAGAACCATCTAACCAACAAGAAACCAATACTTGATATTATGAGTCAATATAGAATTCCCATTCTTCGGATTGGAACCAAGCAAGCAAAGATACTAGACCTCTTGAGAGAACCAAACTTCAAGTGTATTAAGTCTTCGCAAAAATTGGGCAGAGTAACGGCTGTATACGGGTGAATTCCAGATTACAAACAAAGGGTGTAATCACAATAACCTACATACAAAACAAACAAACAAACCAATGTCTTGAGGTAAACCTCAAGAACTCCAGACAAAATATCAAATAAAGTCACAAAGTCTCCAAGACAGGCCAAGGTCTCTAATCCTAAGTCCAAGAAGTCCAATACTCCATAATGCCAAGGATAGTAACCAAATAGTCCAAGTATCATTAATGATTTTTATGGTTCATGTTGATTATAAGGTGTCTTTAAAAGGAAAAGAAAGGCTCAAGTGAGCAAAATAAAAATGACATAAAAGTAAATCCTCAAGTGAGCAAAATAAAAATGGCATAAGAATAAATGCTCAATTGAGCAAAAATAAAAAATGGCATGAAATGTAAATGCTTAAATTAAATGGTACATAAAGCATAAA
The DNA here is from genome assembly GCA_948472305.1 of Vicia faba. Lineage (NCBI taxonomy): Eukaryota > Viridiplantae > Streptophyta > Magnoliopsida > Fabales > Fabaceae > Vicia > Vicia faba. The sequence goes on along the minus strand of OX451737.1, from coordinate 1,695,280,554 downwards.
AAATAAAAGCATAAAGTAAAGTCAATTGTTAGAAATTAGTGGTTAGTTGGATGACCATCTTGAAACTTGCATTTGGAACTCATTAGAGGATTGGTAGAATCAAAGCCTCCACATAACAAGTTACATTTGCTTTTTGTCAAGTACATCATCCATTGTGGAATCCTCAAAAGTAACATTTAATGATCAACGATGTTTAAGTGATCCGCGTTGACCAAAGGTGTTGTAGATCCATTAGAGGATTGGTAGAACCAAAGCCTCCACACAATGAATCTCAAGGTTATTGGATCAAAGAGATCAAATTAACATACTTGGGCTTGCAATCATAAATTTGGGCCACGAATGATCATTTATTCGAATTGGGATTAGCCCTATGTTAAGCAATCGTAAGTGGACTTATGTAGAAGTCGCACCTATTTTGAGGCCGGTCAATAGCAATCTACGTACTTCATGTTTGGATAAATGATATAGAGATCATCATCCCTTAACATGTACCACAATTAAAAAAGAAAGGGATAAGATGAAGAGGAAGGGGAATGATAAGCTAATTTGGATCACCATCTCAAAATTCTTTCATCTCAAAATTCTTTCATCTTTAAATTCAACCACTCCTCTAGATGGATTAAAGCACTAAACATATCATTAATCCAAAGCACCAAAATGAATTAAATAATTCACTCTTAGGTAGATTTGAATTGATGAACATTTATCCAACTTCATCTACATCACAAAGTCCATTGCGTTTAAAGACAAATTGGACATTTAAAATTTGTAATCCAAATTATCCATCAATGAGAGTGAGCAGAAAAAAATATTTGATTCAAAACATCCCCAAAATAAGGCAAAAAAAGTATTTTTGGCACTGTTACAATCAATTGTGCTTAGACAGCAACAAATTGCATCATTGCAGTTTTTTTCAAATCAAATTTATGTGACAAACAATTGCAATGTTACAACAATTGATTGCAACCTGTTAAAATCAGTAGAAACCAGCATTTCAAGGATCGAATTCTTGTTCCAACTTTTCATCAAACACCTTATGACCATGGATCCAATTGAGCATGAAAATTCCATCAAATTATGAGAAAATAGCACTAATGGAGTCATAAAACAGTGCTCAATGAATCAAAAATAGAAATCCACAAGAGATCACATTGTGAAAGATGATGATCCAAATTACTATAGGTAGAATTAGAGAATTATCAAACAACTTCCAGAATTTGCTTCAATTCAACCACAAGAATCAATTACCAAAGCTTGGATATAGAGAATTGATGAAGTAAAAGTGTTTGGATGAATGTTTAGCTCAAAGATTAGTAAGCTTCAATGCAAAGCTTACTAACTTTTTGAAAATGGAGCTTTGAGTGAATTTGGTAGATGGAGAGAATTGAGAGATTTTTTAGCAAAGTGATTTTGGCTATCAAAAGCTTCCAATTTGAATGAGATGAGGGCTCTATTTATAGAGTTTAGGATTGGGATTAGTGGTAATTTGGTAATTGATTCTTGGAGCCAAAAATTGAATTAATGATATAATTTTCAAATTAGGCAGAAAAATTGGAGCCAAAAAGATGTCAGTTTTAAAATTGTTGGCTTTTTTCAAAAATCACGTGTGTTTTGCTGCTATGAGATAACACAAGAGTCGTATGCATCGAAACATTCTAGTTGTATAACACAGCATGTGTCGACACAAGCTTCTATGGATCAATACACGCTGCTATCTCAACACAATACAGGATCAACCAATTTGCATGAGTCGACACATAACATGTATGTGTCGACACATGCTAGTTATACAAAACAGGATGAGTCGACACAAGACTCTATGGATCGATACAAGCTGCCTTTCGACACAATACATAATCAATCAATTTGCATGAGTCGACACATAACATGTATGTGTCGACACATGCTAGTTATACAAAATAGGATGAGTCGACACATAACACGTATGTGTCAATACATACTAAAAAAAATTTATTTTTGAAGGCTAAAAATACATTTTTCTCAAAGATTGTGCACAATACACTGTGCAATTGATTGCACTATAGGAGCAATCGATTGTACAGGAAAACAAAAAATGAAAAAAAATTATTATTTTTTTCTTTGTAAATAGAGATTTTAGGGAAATAATACCGGAAAACCTTATTTGTCGGATGCTTTGACTCGGTACCTACAAAACACAATTTTGCAAAGACAAAGACAAATATTTTTTGTATTTTGGTTAGAGGTTAATTATCAACGCATATACAAAATACACAACTAAGGTGCTTGGAGATTCCTCAAAAGCAAACTTAAAGATAGGAGATAGAAAAAAGAGGAAGAACCAACCCTAATGTGATTTTGTTATGATCAAGTTGACATGATATGATAGGGGAATCTTAGGGGCAAAAATTGGGGTACAACAGCTGCCCTTATTTAAGTGTCTTCTATCCAAAGATACGAAGGTTAAAAATCTTCGTGTCGACGCGATTGAAGATACTTAAATATAAAACAAGCCCTATTTTTGTATCTAAGATTCCATGCAATGCTTATGATTATGAATGCATATGAACAGAACAAAAGAGACGCAAAGTATCATTGGGGATGCCACAAAAATGAAGAAACAAAGGAGCAACCCCACCAGGAAAATAAATCACTGGTAAACCAAAAGAATTGAATCAGAGAGGAGGATAACAAGCATCGACGTTCACTGCCGATGTCTACAAACGTTCACTGAAGGTAGAGAGAAAATATCATACCACCGCCGTTCACTGACGATGAACTATCAACGTTCATTGAAGATAGCAAAAAGATAACAAACACCGACGTTCACCGCCGGTGTACTACCAACATTCACTGAAGGTAGAGAGAAAATATAATACCACCTCTGTTCAGTGACGATGAACTATCAACGTTCACTGATGATAGAAAAAAGATAACAAACACCGACATTCACTGCCGATGTACTACCAACATTCACTAAAGGTAGAGAGAAAATATATCATACCATCACCGTTCACTGACAATGAACTATCAACGTTCACTGATGATAGCAAAAAGATAAAAAACACTGACGTTCACTGCCGATGTACTACCAACATTCACTGAAGGTAGAAAGAGAATATATCATACCATCGTCGTTCCCTGACGATGAACTATCAACGTTCACTGATGATAGCAAAAAGATAACAAACACCGACGTTCACTGCCGATGTACTACCAACATTCACTGAAGGTAGAGAGAAAATATATCATACCATCGCCGTTCACTGACGATGAACTATCAACATTCGCTGATGATAGCAAAAAGATAACAAACACGGACGTTCATTGCCGATGTACTACCAACGTTCACTGAAGGTAGAAAGAGAAAATATATCATACCATCTCCGTTCACTGACGATGAACTATCAACATTCACTGATGATAGCAAAAAGATAACAAACAGCGACATTCACTGCCGAAAGTAGAAAGAGAAAATATATCAAGTTTTCCCCAAAATTCTGGTGTTTCACCTAGAACGGGTCTCAACTTCTTCTTTAACCAAAGCACTCTGCCTGGAAAGGATAATATGTAAGCTTATCTCAAATAAAGAGACTTCCACTCATTGTCAAGGGGAATTGCAAAGAGAAATGACTTTCTGGGGATAGAAATATGGCTTCCTGGGGAAAGAGATATGACTTCCTGGGGAAAGAGATATGACTTCCTGGGGAAATGCCACGTTATTCCTGCTGAGGAGATAAAGTCTTCTCGTGAAAAATAAATGCACAAACCAAAACTCAAAGTTCTCAGAAATCCAAAGTAAATAATATTGTCATGCAACCACAAATCCAATTAGAAACAAACTGGAGCAAGACGGCCAACGAAGATACATCCTTTGAGAAATAAACTCAAGAGGGAAAACCAAATCCACCTAAGCAAGGAGCACTGCAGGAAGGTTAGAACACAATGTTAATAAAAAATGATTTGTAGCAATGCATGATGCATGTATGAATGTATGAGTGATATCGTGCATATGCTGGTAAAAGGATACATAATCAGTACAAACAAACAAAACCGCCCCAGGTACCAACAACATTGGGCTAAACTTCAACCAGAAAGATCAATCCAAGAAAGGTAAAAGCAACTGCGGAAACCAAACCTATTGCATGTCCTAACTTCACTTAGGAGAAACTTAATCCAGATGTAGCTAAATCAAACAGATACCGGGATAGAACATCTTTCTTCCGGTATCATCGGAGAAACCAGTTTTTCAAAAGCAACATACCTACTGGAGATTGCAAGACCTACCTCAAATAAAGCAAACTGACGCCGATACAATCAAACCTTGCTGGGGAATTCAAGCCTACCCCCTGGGGAAAGATGCAGATTGAAACTTTACATCATGAAAACCTATTCCGACAAAAGATGCCCTGGGATAGCCTTCCCGGGAAATCAAGAAGTCAACACTAATGCCAATACTGCAAAAAGAGCTATATCTTAGCACACCAAGGGAATAAAACCTTTCATCATATGAGGGAAAACTTCACTAGGGAATCTGGGACGGAGGCTTCTGACCATGCAAACCAAAAATCAAAAGCAAACCAAGACTTGGCCGGGGATAATGGGATCACAAACCTACAACTGTACCTTGCACCCACTGGTATCATCTTTAACTATCTGAGAAACACACAAAGATTGCACACATACCAACAAAATGACCTGAGAAAAACCTTCATGAAGGAAGTAAATCTTCTTAAAACAACCGGAGTTTGTTCATTCCTGGGATCGCCATTTTTGTTGTCATTGTTTCATCACAAATCCCAAAGTAAATTGAATTGTGAAGATCTCCTTTTTTTGAAAAGTCAATTTTTCTTTTTAATATTTTTGCTTTAAAAATGATTATCCGTAATAAATGGAGTCTTTGCAAGCTAAATAAAAATAAGAACATAAAGAATTGGGCAAAAGCTCGAATTTCATTAATAGAATGGTAGTCTGTGAATGGCGAGACTCCATGGATGATTATAAAGTTTGGGAAATGGTAATATATAATGGAAAAGATACATTGAGATACAACGACCACCATTCCCCCTAACAACTTTTGAAATCCCGAGCAGCAACTTTTGTTGAAGTATGGTGAGGATCCAAGAATATTGTTGCTTCAACGATCAAGTCTTGTCTGACGTAGTTACTTGCCAAGAAAAATCCCTAACTTTTGCCTAAGCTACCCTTGCGGGTTTTCAACTTAGTGGGAAATTTATTCTGTTTATGTCTCTAATTTTTGCCTAAACCGCCCTTTCGGGTTTTCAGCCTACCGAGACGCTCCTTTTTGCCTAAGCTGCCCTTTCGGGTTGTCAACTTAGCGAGTTGTTCTTTATTTCTTTAGGAAAAGTATTTCTTGACTGCGTCAGCATTCATGGGACGTGGGAACTCCTCGCCATCCATAGTTTCAAGAATTAATGCACCACCATAGAAGGATTTATTGACAACAAACGGGCCTTCAAAATTGGGAGTCCACTTGCCCCTAGAATCAGTGTTAAAAGACATGATCTTCCTGAGCACGAGGTCGCCTTCTCTAAATTCACGAGGTTTGACCTTTTTATCAAATGCTTTCTTCATTCTTTTCTGATATAACTGCCCATGACACAAAGCTGTCATTCTCTTCTCTTCAATCAAATTTAATTGGTCAAACCTATTCTGGACCCATTCAGCTTCTGTCAACTTGGCTTCCATTATCACACGCAACAAGGGAATCTCTACCTCAACAGGGAGTACAGCTTCCATTCCATATACCAGGGAGAACGGGGTTTCTCCTGTTGAAGTGCGGACAGATGTTAGATATCCATGCAGAGCAAAAGGGAGCATTTCATGCCAATCCTTATAAGTAACAACCATTTTCTGGATAATTCTCTTGATATTCTTATTAGCAGATTTAACAACCCCATTCATCTTTGGCCTGTATGGAGACGAATTGTGATGGACAATCTTGAATTCTTCACACAGTTTTGTCATCATCTTGTTGTTCAAATTCGAGCCATTATCAGTGATGATTCTACTCGGCACACCATACCGGCATATAAGATTGTTTTTGATGAAACGCACAACCACTTGTTTGGTAACATTGGCATAAGAAGCAGCCTCTACCCATTTGGTAAAGTAGTCAATTTCTACCAAGATGAAATGGTGTCCATTCGAAGATTTGGGTTCTATCATCCCGATCATGTCTATACCCTACATAGAGAAAGGGCATGGGGAGGAAATCACCTTGAGAAGTGTCGGAGGCACATGGACCTTGTCTGCATAAACCTGGCATTTATGGAACTTCTTTGCAAATTTGTAACAATCAGATTCCATTGTCAACCAATAGTAACCTGCCCTTAACATCTTTTTAGCCATCGAATGCCCATTAGCATGAGTGCCAAACGAACCTTCATGAATCTCATGCATCAACATGTCTGCTTCGTGTCTATCCACGCATCTGAGCAAGACCATGTCATAATTTCTCTTGTATAACACATTTTCACTGAGGAAGAAATTGACTGCCAATCTTCTCAGTGTCTTTCTATCTTTCCTCGACGCACCAATCGGGTATTCCTGAGTCTGAAGAAAATGCTGGATGTCATAATACCAAGGTTTTTCATCTGCTACCTCCTCTGTCGTAAACACATGAGCGGGCCTATCCAGTCGTCGAACTGTAATACAGGGTATATCATTCCAAGTATTCACTTGGTACATGGAAGCCAGAGTTGCCAGAGCATCCGCCATTTGATTTTCATCTCTAGGAATGTGATGGAATTCAACTTTATTGAAGAAGGGTAGTAATCTTCTAGCATAATCTTTGTAAGGGATCAAGCCAGGGTGACGAGTATCCCATTCTCCTTTAATCTGATTTATTACCAAAGCTGAATCACCATACACATCTAGAATTTTGATTCTGAGATCAATAGCTTCCTCAAGACCCATAATGCAAGCCTCATATTCCGCCATATTATTAGTGCAATCAAATGTTAACCTTGCAGTAAAAGGAATGTGCGATCCATGAGGAGTGACAATCACATCACCAATTCCTTTACCATAAGCATTCACCGCTCCATCAAATATCATACTCCAACGAGATTCAGGGTCGGGGCCTTCCTCAGGCAATGGTTCATCACAATCTTTCACTTTCAGGAACATCACATCCTTATCGGGGAATTCATATTCTGCAAACTGGTGATCTTCCACCGGCTGGTGAGCAAGGTAATCTACCAATACACTACTTTTGATAGCTTTTTGAGTGCGGTACTCAATATCATATTCAGATAACAACATCTGCTAGCGGGCAATTCTCCCAGTAAGAGCAGGCTTCTCAAAAATATACTTGATTGGATCCATTTTGGAGATTAACCAAGTGGTATGATTCAACATATACTGCCGCAAACGCTTTGCCTCCCAGGCCAAAGCATAACACATTTTTTCTAGCATGGAATACCGCGACTCACAATCAGTGAACTTTTTGTTTAGATAATAAATGGCGAACTCTTTCTTCCCTGTTTCATCCTGTTGTCCCAAAATACAACCCATGGATTTATCTAACACTGTTAGATACATAATCAACGGTCTTCCTTCTACGGGAGGGAGCAAGATAGGAGGTTCAAGCAGATACTCTTTAATACTCTCAAATTCCCTTTGACAGTCATCCGTCCACACACAACCTTGATCTTTCTTTAACAACTTAAAGATCGGTTCACACTTTGCAGTCATGTGGGAAATGAATTTGGAAATATAATTCAAGCGCCCGAGGAAACCCCTGACTTGCTTTTCAGTTCTTGGTGCTGGCATTTCTTGAATTGCTTTGACTTTATCAGGGTCATCTTCAATTCCTTTCTGGCTAACGATAAAACCCAACAATTTCCCCGATCTAACTCCGAAGGTGCATTTATTTGGATTCAAGCGGAGACGATACTTCCTCAAACACTGAAACAACTTCAACAAATATTTTATATTCCCTTCTTCAGTTTGGGATTTTACAATCATATCATCAACATATACTTCAATTTCCTTGTGCATCAAATCATGGAATAGGGTTGTCATAGCCCTCTGGTACGTTGCACCAGCGTTCTTCAACCCGAAGGGCATCACTCTGTAATAGAATGTTCCCCAGGCGTGATAAACGTTGTTTTTTCCATGTCCTCTGGAGCTATTCTTATTTGATTATACCCGGAAAATCCGTCCATGAACGAGAATACCTTGAATTCTGTTGTGCTTTCCACTAACATATCAATGTGAGGCAATGGAAAATCATCTTTCGGACTAGCTTTATTTAGATCTCTGTAATCTACGCACATGCGGACTTTTCCGTCTTTTTTCGGTACTGGGACAATATTTGCAATCCATTGAAGATACATTGACGTCACAAGAAAACCAGCATTAATCTGTTTTAGGACCTCCTCTTTCATCTTTACTGCCATATCTGGGTGGGTTCTTCTCAACTTTTGTTTATCTGGCGTACACTCTGGCTTCAACGGCAAACGATGCTCGACAATGTCTGTATCTAGACCAGGCATATCTTGATAAGACCAAGAAAAAATATCCACATACTCTTTCAACAGCTCAATCAAACCATTTTTTACATCAGGATGCAACGATGCTCCAATCTTAACTTCCTCCAGATCTTCTTCTGAACCCACATTAATCACTTCCAAAGGCTCCTTATATGGCTGAATGGTATTTTCCTCGTGCTCAAGCAACCGTGAGACCTCTTCTGGAATCTCATCATAATCTTCTTCTTCATCCCCAAACACAGGATAATCAAAGTTGGGAGAGGGTGCAGGGTCATTGTATTCAACGAGTTTTTTAATTAATCTGCACATGTGATTTATGATTGCTTTTAGAGACTGACACATATAACAAGTGATCATGCAGATTAATTTTTAGTTATTATTTATTTTGAAAAGGGTTCTTTTTTTATTACCATTTCCCAAGAAAAAGCATAAAATAAAGACATATTTTTGGAAGCAAAGACAACTTTTATTAATGATCTTAAAAATCAAAGCAAACAAATAAGCCCATACAATACTTTCACCTTGGGCAGAGTGAAAGCTTTTCAAAAGAAAGAAACAGATTAACAAAACAAATTACTTTGAAATATGTATGGAAGAAGGAACATCAATGGTGACCCAGTTCTGAACTCGGACTCCATGCGTCACATAATTCGGTACTTCCTGCTCTGCTTCATTCTCTTCAACAACATTAATTCCATAACCAATTGGATGGAGGTAGCCTCCGCTGCAGAAAACATCATGATAACTGTTCACAGAAGACTTTAACTTCAAAATTTTGCCTTTTCCATTCTTCGAAGAGAAACCCAAACCAGTTCTGTTTTTGTTCACGGGTGGATCCACAAGTTATCCCCAAACTGCATTATGACCATTGCGCATAACCTGTTGTGCGTCCTTCAGCGAAACCATAGAATTCTCATTCCTCCTTATGTTGTCAATAGATAGGGCTTGGAACTGGGTTCCAACAGCAGCCTCATCCACTTCTACAATACTGAAAGAGGATACATGGGATATCAACAATGCCTGCTCCCCATTTATGATCACCACCTTCCCTTCGCGCACAAACTTTAACTTCTGATGCAGAGTTGAAGTGACAGCCCCTGCTTCGTGTATCCATGGTCGTCCTAGCAAACAACTATATGCGGGAATAATGTGCATGACCTGGAAGGTTATCAAGAAAAAATGTGGTCCTATATGGATGGGCAAGTCCACTTCACCGATGACAGATTTCCTCGACCCATCAAAAGCCTTCACAATGATGCCACTCAGGCGCATAGGTGCTCCTTGATAATTTAACTTCATGAGGGTACTCCTCGGTATAACATTTAGCATGGATCCGTTATCAATTAGCACATTGAACAACGAATCATTCTTGCAGTTCATAGATATGTGGAGGGCCAGGTTGTGATTCCTCCCTTCATCAGGTAACTCATCATCGCAGAAACTCAAATTGTTAAATGACGTAATGTTTCCAATTACGCTGCTGAATTAATCTAATGGCATGTCATTCTCCACAAAAGCTTGGTCTAGTACTCTCATCAGTGATTCTCTATGAGCAGAGGAATTCATCAACAAAGCTAGGATGGATATCTTTGAAGGAGTCTGCAGTAGCTGATCTACAATTTTGTAGTCGCTCATCTTAATTATCTTCAAAATATCATCCACTTCTTTCTCTAATGTAGCTCCACTAGTCTCTCCTGTAGCCTTCTTAGGCTCATAGTTCTCATCAATTTTCTTTCCAGCAACAACATCTCTTCGAATAACCGGCGCAAACACACGACCGCTACAGGTCACCCTGCTATTATCAGCTATATTTCCAACATTTTGCATTGGCTGGATGGGAATCTCTACCCCGTCTTCTAAGATTGTAGCATTGTATTTGTAAGGCACAATCTTGTCTGATTCATAGGGAACAGGACCTAGAAGACTAATTACCAATGGGGTAACAACTGGTTTTCTATGGTACTCAACCTCAAGATGATGGGTGCACCAAAACAAGGTACAATGAAGTTTACCCCTTCCTCAACACAATCAGCCATTAAAAAATCATTTACGGCAAACAAATCTTCGTCTGAAGAGAAATACTCATCTGCGGAGGCATACTCTTCCTCTGACTCTTCTTCCATTAAACAAACTTCAACCATATCAATCTCATGATAATCATCTCTCTGACCCGTGATCTTGATAGTTCCAATGTCTAACAGCAACTGAACACCTTCCCTCACAATAAAACATCCTCGGGGGTTTCGACAACAAACTATGCAAGATCCATATTGGTGTTCCACTTGACCAGCAGTACAACAAAAGGTAGCATGCAACTGCACGAGATCCTCATTCAAATGATCCACATCAAAAATTATGAATTCACCCGGACATCCAGAAACCATATTCAATTCCTCTTCATATTCCGCCCTAGGCCTGATTATATGGATTAAACCTTCATCCATCATCTCTTGTAAATCAACCTTTATCTTCTCGCAACCCTGTATATCTGTACTGCAAATAGAACAACCGGCATGGTCATGCGTATAATAACTGAATTCACAGAGATCTGTGTGCATCTTTTCCAAATCTCCTCTAACCAGATTAATGTCAAAAAAACGAAAGTCGCCTGGACAACCGACCACCATATTTACAACATTCACTCCTCCGTGCTTGGGTAGAGGATTGTCTTTCACATTAGGTCCCACATCTTTGAAAGATAAAATTCCATACTTCACCAACCTTTTCACTTCATTCCTCAAAGGATAACAATTCTCAACACTATGCCCTGGAGCTCCCTGATGAAAGGCACACGTCTGGTCTGCCTTGTAATACCAAGGCAATGGTGATGGTATGGTGGGAGGTGGTCGTGTCTGGACCAACTTATTCTGAATCAATGCTGGTAGTAGCTCTGTATAGCTCATGGGAATAGGATCATAGTTCTCCCTTCTCTGAGTATACCCTTGATTACCCTACTGGGACGGTCTCTGATAAGCAATGGTAGTCGGAGCGACATTCATAACAGAAGTAACTGAGGCGACTTGCTGATGATGCTGATAATTCTTTCTAGGAGCGTTTACCCTTATCTCTTACATAACAACATTTGTATCTCCCTCTTTCTTCTTTGTAAACCCATAAGCTGGCTTTTTCACCCCTCCGGATCCTTCACCCTTTGTCAAACGGCCTTCTCTTACTGCCTCTTCTAGGCGGACACCCATTCCTACCATCTCTGTAAAATCACTTGGGGCACTTGCTACCATTCTTTCGTAGTAAAAAGCGCCTAGCGTCTTCAGAAAAATCTTAGTCATTTCTTTCTCCTCCATGGGAGGAATCACTTGTGCAGCCACTTCGCGCCATCTTTGTGCATACTCTTTGAACGATTCTCTGTCTTTCTGAACCATGACCCTAAGTTGGTCACAGTCAGGCGCCATGTCCACATTGTACTTGTATTGTTTAATGAATGCTTCTCCCAAATCATTAAAAGTATGGATGTTGGTGCTGTCTAAACTCATGTACCATTTCAACGCTGCGCCGGTCAGACTATCCTGGAAAAAGTGAATCAGCAAACGCTGATCACCGGTGTGGGTAGACATTCTTCTTACATACATCACCAAATGAGCACGAGGTCAAGTGTTGCCCTTGTACTTCTCAAATTCTGGGACCTTGAACTTAGCAGGCACTTTAACATTCGGGACCAAACACAACTCATTCACATTCTGCCCAAATAACTCTTTTCCCCTAAGAGCCTTCATCTCTCTTTGCATTCTATCAAACTTCTCTTGGAAATCATCCATTCTGTCATAAAGACCCAAGTCTTCACTCGGCGGAGGGAAAGGACGACACATATCTTCATTAACAAACGGAACCAAATTCATCGAAGGAGGTGCAGCAGGAACAACATGCACCATAGGAGGTGAAGGAGTAACAACATTTTGAACCACTGGAGCATCTTGAGGGCCAAGATTTAAACCTTCAGGTGCAAAATTCTCTGGCATTCCCCATGAATAACCCTGAGGCATACGGTTTTGAACAACAGCCGGAGTAGCCGATATAGGAACATTATGAACTTCAGCATTTTCCCTTGTTGGTTGAGGGTTAACACTCGGTGGCTGATTCTGAGCAACCACCAGAGCTTCCATCAGAGCAGTCAAGTTGGCCAAGCCAGCCTTCAAAGTGGAAACTTCTTCGCGCAGCTCGTGATTCTCCTGTTCTAAGTTGTCCATCTTCTTTTTGAAATTAGCCCGAGTGTTGTAGTGATGAGTCAGCTTGCTGAGTGAAGTAAAGAAGCTGGGTAAGACACCTGGATATGCATAAAAAATGCAAGAAATATATGCAATATGATGCATGATATGCAATACATATGTTTATTTTTACTTTATCATTTAATATTTCAAGGGATTTATGGTTTATAGACATATTGCAAACATCCAAGTAATAAAGCCTTTGAAATACTAATTTTTTTTATTATAATAACTTCAAAATGGATTACAAGTTTCAATGATCCCAAGTACAAGATGAAAATACAATCTAAAATCCTGAGAAGAGGAACTAATGGAGATCAATCTGTACGCTGGCGCTTCCCTGTGAGCTTGACAATCTGAGCCCTCAACCTCTGGTTTTCTTCCACATGTCTGATGGCAACCTCCTTCCAATCATCTGAAGTAGAAAGTGAGTAATCAACACCTGTTTGAGGCTTAGGAGAAAATAAATCCCCTTGCCTCTCCATAGACTCCACCGCTCGACTCTCAAGGATCTCGATCAAATCATCTTTCTCCTTCAGGTCTACTTTGTAGGAACTCTCTAAAGTCTGGAACTTGTTCTTTCAAGCATCCCTTTCCTGTTGCATCCTAACCAAAGCAATCTGCAGCTCTTCTAGATCATCTAATAAGGGAGAAGTGGTCTTCACAAACAAATCAAGCATGGGTGTCTCCCGAGTATACGGCATCTTCAACTGAATGGCTCTTGATCGGACCCACTGAAGATATGGCTCCAAAGAAATAACACCTCTAGGTCCCAAATCCTTCCTACTCTTCTTATGAATGTGACGCTAGGCCTTAGCAATCTGCTCCCTAGCTTCCCTGTGGTCTTCTCCTTCCTTCAGAAAGAAACTACTCAAATGAATACTATTCGGTTTATCCCTCATCGGGTAACCAAGTTGTCGCCGTGCAAGAATAGGGTTATAGTTAATTCCTCCCTTTGTACTAAGAAGAGGCACATTGGGGAAACTACCACAACTCTGAATAACCTCCACATCCTGGTAAGCTCGATGATACCAATTAATATCCGAGTGAGTAAGTGCCATGATCTTAGGAGCCCAACGGGGTTCCTTCTTGACATCCCAAAAAGCATCAGACTGAGGCATATGAGAGATAAACCACCGGTACAACAAAGGCGTGCAACAGATAATCATTCCCCCATGATAGGAACTCCGAAGATGAACAAAGTAATAAGCATCACCCAACAGTGTAGGAACCGGGTTTCCAATCATGAAAATCCTGATAGCGTTAATGTCGACAAACTTGTCCACATTAGGAAATAAGAACAATCCATAGGCGAGTAAAGCAAAGATAGCCTCAAAAGCAACCGTACTCTTCATCCTGGCAAAGTAACGAGCTTTCTCCAATAAGAACTGAGCTGGTAATCCTCTAATCCCTCCTTTGGTAGTCATATGGGCTTCCACCTCAGACTTCCCCAGATGAATCAAAGCAGCAATCTCATGTGGTTTTGGCTCACCCTCCAAACCAGTAAAAGGAACACGATCGGTAACAGGTAAATCCAATAGATAAGAATACTCTTCCAGTGTTAGCATCAGCTGATAATCTGGAAACGTAAAGAGGTGATACACCGAATCATAGAACTGGACCAAAGTTGAGAGAATACCCTCCTTCATCTTCAGCTTCATGAGAGGAATAATGGATCCATACTTCTTCCGAAAGTATGTAGAACACTCGATCTCGGGAATTAGACTGATTAACTCATCTATCTTAGGATCCTTGAAACTGTATTTCCTGGTCTTTCTCTTTCCAGAATCCATCGTTTAAAAGTACCTGAGATATTCACAAATAGTCAACCTTTAAATCCCTTGAAATATTGTTTTCTTCAAAAGATGCTTATGAGTGCATGGATGCATGATGCAACAATCACACACAAGATCACACATATAGGGTTCATAGGTTCAACGTTACGAGCATGAGGTCGAAGGTACTACCCATAAGGTATTGGTCTAAAAAGTTATCACCTGTAGAACAAGGTTCTAAGAGGTTCCCAGAGTCTACATCCTTCCTTCGGATATTACCAACTTCCCGATTAACTCGATAATTAGTAATATTCTCAAGAAAGACTCGTCCGAGCGTAGTATCGCATGACAACTATTTCCGGATTACTCCGTCATAGCTTCCACACTACACCTAAAAGGCCAAGATGGGTTAGGTAATCTACGGTCCTCAGCTTTAGCAGGCTCCCAGGTTGAAAGTAGTACGTCTTCCCGATTACTTGGTAAACGACACTACAGTCAAAGGGGCCTCCACTGAGTGGGGGATCTCATGCCTCCTTTTTTTGGATTACTCCCTCAAAGTTAACATGACTATACCGCCCGTCATATCTTAAAGTTTGCCCAAGTCTGGGTATAGGACTTTTGAGTAATCACCAAGCACCCTGTAAACCAGGAAAATCCGGACAAACATATACAGATATAAACAAAGATAGGCTCAACCCACTTAGGGATGGACCAGCAAGAGGTCAATCTTTCCCCAGTGAAGTCGCCATTTTTCTGTAGCGGTAAAAATGTTCAAGACTAAGCGATTGGACTGACTAGACTTTATACAAATCAAATTAAAAATCTCCGCCGCCCTTTATTGTTTTCGAAGGAATGGGAAAAGAGCGAATAACCCAAAAAAAGGGGGAAAGATTCAAGGTAAGGGGGTTGGTAATGCAAAGGGAAGGTATTAGCACCCTAAACATCTACGGTACTCCGCAGGAACCTCTTTGAAAATCTGTATATTTTGGCTATAAAAATGTGTTGTATATAAAATGGATGGTGGAGGTGAGAAAAGAATTTTTTTTTAATGATTTTTGCACCCGCCGCGGTTGTGAACCTTTAGTGCCTACGTACCAGTTTTCGTGCAATAGGGGATCAGGGTACACGTAGTTCCTCTTTTAAAAATTTGAAACACAAGTGTGTTGGTTAATTTTATGAGATAAGACATCATTGTCATTGTCCGTGTGGAAAACATACTTACTACCCACAATCATGAGAAAGGAGAATTTGCGTCATCTCAAAGTGGAGGATATGGCTTGGATTTTAAAATCAACAATGCCTCACTCAACACCCAAGTGGAAAATATCTCTCTTTACTACATATTGTAGAAGTATAGTTGTTTGCATCACTACAAAGATTGACAAGAGTCTAATCTCTTAAAAAAAGTTTTAAAATAAAAATCCAAAGTGGCAAAAATGGTTTGAAATGAGATTGATTGACTTTTAGTCTTCTCACAAAAATGTCAAGGTATTATTATATAGATTGAAATTTATTTATGAAAATGTTTTGAAAATGCATGGACCTGAGTCCAAGTTTATTATGAAAGTGTTTCAAGTTTAGAAATAAGAAGAGTTTTTAAAAGGAGGGATAAGATTTTTGAAATTAAAGAAGATGGGAGGAGATGAAGAGACTATCCTAAAGCATAAGGTAAAAGCTAGGGATAAGAACCATCTAACCAACAAGAAACCAATACTTGACATTATGAGTCAATATAGAATTCCCATTCTTCGGATTGGAACTAAGCAAGCAAAGATACTAGACCTCTTGAGAGAACCAAACTTCAAGTGTATTAAGTCTTCGCAAAAATTGGGAAGAGTAACAGCTGTATACGGGTGAATTCCAGATTACAAACAAAGGGTGTAATCACAATAACCTGCACACAAAACAAACAAACAACCCAATGTCTTTAGGTAAACCTCAAGAACTCCAGATAAAATATCAAATAAAGTAACAAAGTCTCCAAGATAGGCCAAGGTCTCTAATCCTAAGTCCAAGAAGTCCAATACTCCATAATGCCAAGGATAGTAACCAAATAGTCCAAGTATCATTAATGATTTTTATGGTTCATGTTGATTATTAGGTGTCTTTAAAAGGAAAAGAAAGGCTCAAGTGAGCAAAATAAAAATGACATAAAAGTAAATGCTCAAGTGAGCAAAATAAAAATGGCATAAGAATAAATGCTCAAGTGAGCAAAAATAAAAAATGGCATGAAATGTAAATGCTTAAATTAAATGGTACATAAAGTATAAAAAATAAAAGCATAAAGTGAAGTCAATTGTTAGAAATTAGTGGTTAGTTGGATGACCATCTTGAAACTTGCATTTAGAACTCATTAGAGGATTGGTAGAATCAAAGCCTCCACATAACAAGTTACATTTGCTTTTTGTCAAGTATATCATCCATTTTGGAATCCTCAAAAGTAACATTTAATGATCAACGATGTTTAAGTGATCCGCGTTGACCAAAGGTGTTGTAGATCCATTAGAGGATTGGTAGAACCAAAGCATCCACATAATGAATCTCAAGGTTATTGGATCAAAGAGATCAAATTAACATACTTGGGCTTGCAATCATAAGTTTGGGCCACAAATGATCATTTATTCGAATCGGGACAAAATTATGCGCTATGTTAAGCAATCGTAAGTGGACTTATGTAGAAGTCGCACCTATTTTGAGGTTGGTCAATAGCAATCTACGTACTTCATGTTTGGATAAATGATATAGAGATCACCATCCCTTAACATGTAGCACAATTAAAAAAGAAAGGGATAAGATGAAGAGGGAGGGGAATGATAAGCTAATTTGGATCACCATCTCAAAATTCTTTCATCTATAAATTCAACCACTCCTCTAGATGGATTAAAGCACTAAACATATCATTAATCCAAAGCACCAAAAATGAATTAAATAATTCACTCTTAGGTAGATTTAAATTGATGAACATTTATCCAACTTCATCTACATCACAAAGTCCATTGAGTTTAAAGACAAATTGGACATTTAAAATTTGTAATCCAAATTATCCATCAAAGAGAGTGAGCAGAAAAAAATATTTGAGTCAAAACATCCCCAAAATAAGGCAGAAAAAGTATTTTTGGCACTGTTACAACCAATTGTGCTTAGACAGCAGCCAATTGCATCAGTGCAGTTTTTTTTCAAATCAATTTTCTGTGACAAACAATTGCAATGTTGCAACAATTGATTGTAACCTGTTAAAATCAGTAGAAAACAACATTCCAAGGATCAAATTCTTGTTCCAACTTTTCATCAAACACCTTATGATCATGGATCCAATTGAGCATGAAAATTCCATCAAATTATGAGAAAATAGCACTAATGGAGTCATAAAACAATGCTCAATGAATCAAAACCAGAAATCCACAAGAGATCACATTGTGAAAGATGATGATCCAACTTACCAAAGGTAGAATTAGAGAATTATCAAACAACTTCCAGAATTTGCTTCAATTCAACCACAAGAATCAATTACCAAAGCTTGGATATAGAGAATTGATGAAGAAAAAGTGTTTGGATGAAGGTTTAGCTCAAAGATTAGTATGCTTCAATGCAAAGCTTACTAACTTTTTGAAAATGGAGCTTTGAGTGAATTTGGTAGATGGAGAGAATTGAGAGATTTTTTAGCAAAGTGATTTTAGCTATCAAAAGCTTCCAACTTGAATGAGATGAGGGCTCTATTTATAGAGTTTAGAATTAGGATTAGTGAAAATTTGGTAATTGATTCTTGGAGACAAAAATTGAATTAATGATATAATTTTCAAATTATGCAGAAAAATTGGAGCAAAAAAGATGACAGTTTTGAAATTGTTGGCTTTTTTCAAAAATCACGTGTGTTTTGCTGCTATGAGTCGACACAAGTCGTATGCATCGACACATTCTAGTTGTATAACACAACATGTGTCGACGCAAGCTTCTATGGATCGATACAAGCTGCTATCTCAACACAATACAGAATCAACCAATTTACATGAGTCGACACATAACATGTATGTGTCGACACATGCTAGTTATACAAAACAGGATGAGTCGACACAAGCCTCTATGGATCGATACAAGCTGCCTTTCAACACAATATAAAATCAATCAATTTGCATGAGTCGACACATAACATGTATGTGTAGACACATGCTAGTTATACAAAACAGGATGAGTCGACACATAACACGTATGTGTCGATACATACTAAAAAAAATATTTTTGAAGGCTAAAAATACATTTTTCTCAAAGATTGTGCACAATACACTGTGCAGTTGATTGCACTATGGGAGCAATCGATTGTACAGGAAAACAAAAAATGAAAAAAAAATTATTATTTTTTTCTTTGTAAATAGAGATTTTAGGGAAATAATACCGGAAAACCTTATTTGTCGGATGCTTTGACTCAGTACCTACAAAACACAATTTTGCAAAGACAAAGACAAATATTTTTTGTATTTTGGTTAGAGGTTAATTATCAATACATATACAAAATACACAACTAAGGTGCTTGGAGATTCCTCAAGAGCAAACTTAAAGATAGGAGATAGAAAAAAGAGGAAGCACCAACCCTAATGTGATTTTGTTATGATCAAGTTGACATGATATGATAGGGGAATCTTAGGGGCAAAAATTAGGGTACAACACCCGCCCTTTCCGGACGAATAGCTAGATGGAAAATGATCTTGACTGAGTACGACATTCAATACACAGATCAAAAAGCCATCAAAGGAAGTGTACTAGCAGATCATTTGGCCCATCAAGCTGTGGATGATTATCAGTCAATGAACTTCGACTTCCCTGATGAGAATATTATGCTAGTAACTGACTATGCGAAACCTAGACCGTATGACAAACCTGAACAAGGATCCCGATAGACTATGGTATTCGATGGGACTTCCAACGCCTTAGGTAACGGAATTGGTGTTGTGATCATCTCTCCTGAAGGTGGCCACACTCCTTTCACTGCCAGACTATGCTTCGATTGCACAAATAATATGGCTGAGTATGAAGCATGAATCTTAGGTCTAAGGGCTGCTATTGACTTAAGGATCAAGCATTTAGATGTGTTTGGAGATTCTGCCTTGGTAATCAGCCAAGTAAAAGGAGATTGGGACACTAAACACCCTAACCTTATCCCTTATAAAGAACTTGGGCTATCCCTGATTCCTCACTTTGAAGAGATCACTTTTGAACATTTCCCCAGGGAAGAAAACCAGTTGGCTGACGCTTTGGAAACCATGTCTTCAATGTTCAAAGTCAGATGAGACAATGAGGCCCCTATGATTACAACTGAAAGATTCGATGAATCTGCACATTGCTATGAGCTCGAAACCAATGTGGAAACGCAATGGTACCATGATGTAATGAGATACCTTGAAGCACAAGAGTATCTAGAGGGAGCATCTATCAATGACAGAAAGTTCTTACAAAGATTTGCAGCCAAATTCTTCCTAAGTAACAGGATATTATATAAACGCAACCATGATTCAACTCTACTCCGATGTGTAGGTAAGAGGGAGGCAGAGGAGATTATGGAAGACCTACACAATGGTATTTTTGGTACTCACTCAAGTGGACATACGATGGCTAAGAAAATCTTAAGAGCTGGTTACTATTGGTCAACGATGGAGACCAATTGTCATCAACATTCTAGAACTTGTCATAAATGCCAAATCTATGCTGACAAGGTCCATGTACCTCCAATCCCTCTAAATGTCATGAAAATATCGCGCAGTCGAAGCGGCCAACAAAAATATCAAGAAAATTGTGCAAAAAATGGTAGTGACCTATAAGGATTGGCATGAAATGTTACCATTCGCTCTACATGGCTACCGTACTTCAGCTAGAACATCAACTGGGGCAACTCCCTTCTCTCTAGTCTATGGCATGGAAGTTGTTTTTCCAGTGGAAGTTCAAATTCCCTCGTTGAGGATTATGATTGAGGTAGGTCTAGGCGAAAACGAGTGGATTCAAACGAAATTGGATTAGCTAAACTTGATCGATGAAAAACGATTAGCTGCTATTTGCCATGGTCAGACGTATCAAAAACGGATGATCAAGGCTTTCAACAAAAAGGTCAAGCCTCGAGTATATCAAGTTGGTGACCTGGTGATAAAACGCATCATTTTACCACAAGGTGACCCCAGAGGAAAATGGACTCCCACATATGAAGGACCATTTGTTGTCAAGAGAGTTTTCTCTGGAGGTGCCATGATGCTGACCACCATGAACAGAGAAGATTTCCCGCATCCGGTAAACGCAGACATAGTCAAACAATACTACGCATAAGAGACCCGTTAGGTTGACACACCTAAGCAAAAAAAGGGGCATCCCGGCAAACCAAAAGGTTTGGGCAAAAATTAAGGATATATGCAAAAGATTGTACACTCGGCAAGTTGAAAACCCGAAAGGGCGACTTGGGCAAAAAAGGGTATTTTGGTGGACCGAAAACCCGAAAGAGCGATTCAGGCAAAAATTAAGGATTAAAAGCGTACGACTATGTCCCGTGAAATCAACACAGTCAATTCTATCACCAAGGTCCAAGTTCAAATGGTCCAGGATCAATCCAATCAATTTCGATCAATGGCAAAGAATGTTCGAAGACATTAGGGCAATAGTAGAGTCGGAAGGCAATAAGATCATTTCACATGGCTATTTGTTTTCATCTCTCAATTTTGCTTTTCCTTTTGGCGATTTCCTCTTACTAAGATATCCGTCTCTATGTACAAAAACGCCTGTTCATGGGCAAAATATCAATACAAATACACTTTGAAGTGAAAAATTTTCTGTTTTTGTTTTGAATGAAAATTTGTCCAATGACTAAAATTGAATGAACATGTGCATATGAACACAATTAAAACTATTTGGCACATGTGCCCTGCTAAGCAGCAACATCAACAACAGAACATCAGTGCACAACAACAATAAGCATCTCTTTTTAAATGTATGTGAAATAGCCCCACAGAGTTATCTCATCATCATTATCCCCACCAGGGCAGTGACAATAAACCTTTCCTCAACGGAGTTGCCCATAAAATCTCCTTACATGGGATAATCTCCGGCCAGAGTCTCAACCTCTTGACAACTTTCCCCCCAGCTAAAGCGTAGAAGATCTCTTCCTAAAAGGAATTCACCTCCCTAACAGAGTTAATTCCCCGACGGAGTCCATCTTCCCCAGCTGAGTATATTCTCCCCAACAAGCCCAAAATTGCCCAACTGAGCACATCATCCCCAGTTGAGTATATCTTCCCCAAATCGAGGTTTTTTCCCCCAGCAGAGTATATCTTCCAACCAAGATTTTATTCCCCAAGAAGAGTCCATCTTCCTCACCTGAGTATATCTTCTCCAGCTGAACCCAAATTCCCCAGTTGAGTCCAAATTTCCCAACTGAGTATATCTTCCCTAAACCGAGGTTTTTATCCCCAGTGGAGTATATCTTCCAACCAATATTTTATTCCCCAAGTTGAGTCCATCTTCCTCAGCCGAGTATATCTTCTCCAGCTAAACCCAAATTCCCCAGTTGAGTCTAAATTACCCAGCTGAGTACATCTTCTCCGACCAAGGCTGTTTTCTCCAAACAGAATCTATCCTCCCCAGATGAGCCCTTCATCCCCGGCTGAGCCCATCCTCCCCAGTTGGGTGTATCCTCCCCAAACTGAGTTTTCCTTACCCGACTGAGTCTATACTCTCCAGTTTGAATTCCCCTTTCAAAAGACTACTAATCACAGGGCCACAATCCCTGATCCCCAGTAAAGCCTTCAACAAAACCTTTATTATTACCAAGAAATGCTATGAAGCCTGGATCCGACCAGATATTAGCACAATTTTCAAGTTATTATTGAAGCTTGGACCCGACCAGATAACAGTTTGACTTCTTCAATTACTGAAGCCTGGACCAGACCAAATAATAGTTTGGCTTCTTCAATTACTGAAGCCTGGACCCGACCAGATAACAGTTTGACTTCTTGAGTTACTGAAGCCTGGACCCGACCAGATACCAGTTGATCTCATTTTTCAAAATGCTATGAAAACCTGGACCCGACCAGGTAATAGCCTAACTCTTCAAATATATAGAAGAACCTAACCTCAATCCGACCAAGGTTTAACTTCTTTTCCCCAGTAGATTTGCCTCTCTATCCCCAACAAAGGACTGAGAAACCTGGATCCGACCAGATATCATTCCTCATTTCCATCCTTTCAAGAAAGCCATTGCGAAGCCTGGATCCGACCAGATATCAATCATCCTCAGAGATTCATTGTGAAACCTGGAAACCGACCAGATAACAACTAAACCCCCAAGCAGTTTATTGTGAAGCCTGGACCCGACCAAATAATAGATAACTCCATCGAAGAAATCTGCAAAGCCTGGACCCGACCAGATAACAGTTTTCAACCAGTTTATTGTGAAGCTTGGACCCGACCAGGTAACAATTAACTTCAAACTCAGAAATCTACAAAGCCTGGACCCGACCAAATAACAATTTTTGACCAGTTTATTGTGAAGCCTGGACCCGACCAGATAACAATTAACTTCAACTTCAGAAATCTGCAAAGCCTGGACCCGGCCAGATAACAGTTTTCAAATAGTGTATTATAAATCCTGGACCCGACCAGATAACAATTAACCCTGATTCCCGGAAAGACACTATGAAGCCCGGATTCGACCAGATAATAGTACAACTTTCCAAAAGACCATAAAGCATGAACCCGACCAGATGACTATTCAATTTCAAATAGTTACTATGAAGCCAGGATCCGACCAGATAACAGTTAATTCATCTTTTCCTTCGGCAAGTCACTGTGAAGCCTGGATCCGACCAGATAACAGTTAATTCATCCTTACCTCTAACAAGTTACTGTGAAGCCTGGATCCGACCAGATAACAATTAACTTCCGCATCTCCAACAAGTTATTGTGAAGCCTGGATCCGACCAGATAACAATTAACTTCGCATCCCCGGCAAGTTGTTGTGAAGCCTGGACTCAACCAGATGACTATTCAATTTCAAGGAATTTTCTATAAAGCCTGGATCCGACCAGATAACAGTTAATTCATATCTTCTCCCTGTAAGTCGCCGTGAAACCTGGACCCGACCAGATAGCAGCCAACTACTTTATCCTCAGCAACCGTGAAGCCTGGATCCGACCAGATAACAACTGATATTTGTGTGATGTTCCCCAGTAAAAGCATCTCTTCAATAGAATTTGAAGATATGAATATTCTTCATTTCTAATAGGCAATCAAGGATTCAACCTCCGAAGATTTCCTCAGCAGCAGTCAGGGATTTATTTTCCCAGACGAAAACACATATTTCACATTCATACATCATAGCATGTACATAGCACTGCATTTAGCATGATACCACATCTGGTGAACATCATGCAAGCATCTGCATTTTTCTAACCCCTTTTCTCACAGGTAAAACAACAAGTCTAGCATGAATCAACAAGAGATTTATGCTAAATACTTCTTCCAACTTTTACCAACATTCCTCCAAATGGAATCTATAAGCCCATTCACCATCCATCTCCGAGTGCAAATTTCTGGGCACTCTAGTGTTCAATCATCTTTCACCTTCAAGTCACGAATGGAAGATCCGCCAATCTAACTCTTCAGGTTCAAGAAGTTTGAACAGGGGCAGCTCTTGCACCCCAAAATTTGCCCTCTCATTTCTCAAGGGATCACCCTGGATCCTCAGGTTTGCTTTCATCAAGTCCCCAGGCCTTGAATTAACAATTTTTCCAAGCAAACCATTCACAAGGGCAAAATGGTCATTTGCACACTGAAGAAGTCTGACTTTGACTTTTGGATCAAAATCAAATAAAAAAAATCATATTTCATCAAGATATGTTGGAATATGAAGTTTGCTTCATCAAGAGTTTCAAAAGTCAAATTTTACTTGGAAAGAATCAAAATTCTAAAAACTTAGAAATTTTTCTAAGTGTTTAAGAAGCATGACAATTTCAGAACTTCTGGGTCAGTGTTCACACTCAGCAAATTCTGGATAGTCTCAAGACAAAGTTTGGTCAGAACTTCTGGGCCAGTGTTCACAAAGGTTCAGTCAGAGTTTGCAAAGGTTAAATCAAAAAGTTAACAAAGCGTGCTGTAAGTATACTGGAAGTTCTGAAGGATCCCTCAGAACATGCTGAAGTCAGAAGATAAGAGGATCAGAAGATGAGATGCTACGCTGAAGCAGAACTTCCAATCCAGAGTCAAGCAAAGATGCATAGTTTCACATGGGAACTCATTTAATGCTCACAACCGCCTCTGAGTCTTTATCCCAGGGATTTTCACCACGTGTACCCCTACTGTCTTGGGAATACAAACTCCTTTGCAAAAGTATGCTAGACCCACGCGCTGTCTATACTTTTTTCCTTAATTCATGCTGCCAAATCCAACTGAGGCACTGTTAACCATTCAACTTGAATGCATTGAACCCCCACTTTGTTTAAGCTTACTTCAAGAGTAAGTCATCATCTAGCATATGATGTTGGTGCCATCTGACCGCCCCAACTGCAAAACTTTGCCTATAAATAGAACACCATTTGCACACTAAAAAGGACCCACCAGAAAATTTGTGAAAGAGACGAGAGAATTGAGGAAGAAAGCCTTGAACCACTGCCAAAATTCCAAGAACCCAGGG
The DNA here is from genome assembly GCA_948472305.1 of Vicia faba. NCBI lineage: Eukaryota > Viridiplantae > Streptophyta > Magnoliopsida > Fabales > Fabaceae > Vicia > Vicia faba. The sequence goes on along the minus strand of OX451737.1, from coordinate 1,695,255,401 downwards.
AATTATAAACACAAAAATACCAAAATATTAGCATTAATTCCTTACATTCAAACTCCATTGTTTTCCTCAAGTGTTCTTGACTAAAGCCATCCACGTAGATGCTGATTCATACATTAGAAGCTACCTTAACTTCTGTATTCCTATTGACATACACTCTCCATTCACTTTCACCATAAAGGAGTCAGAATTTCACCCCTTGGCTGCTTCAGAAATTGCAAACTTCCATCCTGCTGAGTACGTGAAGAAGTTGCTCAGAACATCACCAGAATTCAAGACCAATCTCCAGTTCACAAAATCTTTTCCAGCTGCAAGGTAAGTTTTCTGCTGACCCTCATCCTAACTGATTAAGCATTGTCAGATTTTGCATATTTAGCACAATGTAGATATTCTGATCCTGATGATGCACATATTCTGAAAATTCCTGTATTTGCCTGTCTAAGTAGAGAAATCCCAATTCAGAGCTTCATAAAGAAAATAGGACTCAGGATTAGAATTAGAAAATACATGTTGCTTCTGATTTGTGCTTCTGATATCTCATAAAGTTTGTCATAACTGTTATACATGCAACTTTTGTTCTTTAAATGACCAAGTTGCAGATGTTCTAACTGGCATGGAAAGAGGCAAAGTTCTGACCATTGCATCAGAACTTCTGAAAACTTCTGAAGTTCTCAGAAGAGCTAGAACTTCTGAACTTCCATATTTTTGCTAACATGTTTCTGTTTATGCAGCAAGGCAGAGTCAGAACTTCTGACCTCTTCTATTTTCAGCATTTTGCGCTGGTTATGTTTTCTTTCTCTTTTATTATTTTTCCATCATATTATTTTTTATTGTTAATCAAAAAACACAAAAAATATTTTATATTTTTCATATTATATTTTCTTTTAACATAAAAAGACAAAAAATATTTTCTTAAATAAAACTTACTTCTTTTTAAGCATTTTACATTTCCTGTACATTCTTATCTATTTCAATATGGTTGTAATAGTAACCTAGAATTTTAGCTTGAACCCCCCATTCATAAATATGTACCCCCATCCCCTTAAATATTGTAATAGCGTAGGGCTTTACATTTTTGCACTGTTATTGCTTTCAATATATGCTAGTAATTAGGGTGTGCATGACAAGATATGAAAGTTGACAAATAGATCACCCTAATAAAAACAAATTATGCATGCAATCAAATACACTCGCGTATTTACACCCTTAGAGTAATTCCACTTGTTGCCTTATAAAAACGGCCATGTTATTCATGTGGGAGGTCTTAGCACAAACAAATCGAAATACAAGATCATAGTCCCTCAATGACACTATCAAAGTTGCCTTTCAAAATGATCTTAGTACCTAAAGAAAAAGTGTTAAGTCATCTCACAACATTTCTATCATGGTCATACGATGACCCAACGCTCGTCCCTTCACATCCAATGATGGGGCTTCTTATCAAATCAATGGTAAGGTAGAAACATCTAAAGGAGGAGGAAAAACACATCTAAGACCTTTTGAGTAGGTAGATTAATTTTAGTTACTTGCTAAATTAAAAACAAACATCCTTGCTATTTTCAAAAACAATCACATACACTTTCCAAACATTTCCCAAACCTTGAAATATTTTCAAAAGCTCAACACTTTGCATACATTCTCACGAACGGGAATCATTGCAAAGTTCGCCTAAACGATGGAACCTTTTTAAAATGCTTTCAAAACCACACAAAAGCACAATTTTCAAACAAAAAACAAGTGACCTAGCAAGTTACTAAGAGCCCATGGAAAACCATGGATGGAAAGGGTTCTAATACCTTCCCTTTTCATAATCTACCCCCCGAACTCCAGAAAACATCTCGAAAGGTATTTCCTGTGATTTTTCACCTTTCCTTATTGGATAAAAGAAAATTCGGTGGCGACTCTTGCTAAAACCGCAACATTTGCGATAAAACGCAAAAACCTTAAGTCAGTTCTCCTACCGTATCACAATGTTCGAAGACATATGGGCAATAGCAGATTTGGAACTCAATGAGATCAGTTCCACATGGCTATACAATTTTGTTTTCACTTTGTATTCTTTTCATTTTTTCGGCAACTTCCTCTTACTAGGATTTCAGTCTCCCTGTACAAAAACGCCTGTTTATAGGCAAATTATCAATACAAATATACTTTGAAGTACAAAATCTTTATTTTTTCTATTTTGAGTGCAAAAATGTCCAATGACTAAAATTGAATGAACATATGCATATGAACATGATTAACTGTTAATAAATGAACACACAAAAACAGTAATAAGCATTTGCTCAAGGATTTGGGATATCCCCACAAAGTTACTTCAATAAACTTATCCCCACATGGTGAATTCATACATTTCCCATCCAGATTTCTAATTGAAATATTCCCTAGGAATTCTCTTCCCCAACCAAGTTTGGAATTCCAAAATTGAAAGAGAAAACTTGGCAAAATTCTTCCCCAGTAAGATCATCAAAATGCTTTCCTCAATAGGGTTTATTTCCCCCAACGGACTACAATCTCCCTAGCTTGAGTTTACCTCTCAACAAATAACACCCCTTGTCCCCAACGGAGTTGATACTATCACCAGAAAGTTTTTGCGAATCCTGGAACCCGACTAGATACCAGTTAACTTCATCCTCCCCAGACAATCAGAAGTCTAATCACCTCTTTTATCCCCAGCTAAGGTATAATTCCCCAGTAGAGTAATGGACAACCAAGGTTCCTAAACTTTATTCCCCAAGCCGAAATCAATGTTCCCCGGAGAGTTTCCTCAAACAGCAAATAGGAATTCCCAACAGAAGTGTTCTAAAACAGGATACACATACTCTTCATTTTTAGTAGTAGTCTGCGATTTAGCTTCCTAAAAACTCCCCGGCACTAATCAAGGATTTATTTTCCCAGAAAAAGATACATTTAAATAACATCACGCATTCTCACATCATGACACATGCATACAAAACACATATAGCACAATCTCATTTATTTTGAGAACATCATAAAACAATGCATTGCATACATCATGGCATTGCATACAGCTAACACTTTACCTTCTTAGGAAAAGATCAATCAACAGATGCATGTCACCAACTATCTACGAATTTCTCCAGAGGCTAAAATCTGACAAATATTTCCATCGAAAATTTGTCCAAGAGTCATTCTAAATAATATCTCTCCGAGACAAAAATCAAGCTTGGATTCCTCTAGGTATCGATTGAAGTAGTAGCCATCAAAGATTCCTTCATTACCTGTTGAATTAGTAGTCTTCAGAGATTCCTTCATTAGCTGTTGAAGTAGTAGTCGTCAGAGATTCCTTCATTACCTATTGAAGTAGTAGTCGTCAGAGATTCCTTCATTACCTGTTGAAGTAGTAGTCGTCAGAGATTCCTTCATTACCTGTTGAAGTAGTAGTCGTCGGAGATTCCCTCATTACCTGTTGAAGTAGTAGTCGTCATAGATTCCTTCATTACCTGTTGAAGTAATAGTTGTCAGAGATTCCTTCAGTACATGTTGAAGTAATAGTCGTCAGAGATTCCTTCATTACCTGTTGAAGTAGTTTCCGTCAAAGATTCCTTCATTACCTGTTGAAGTAGTAGTCGTCAGAGATTCCTTCATTACCTGTTAAAGTAGTAGTCATCAGAGATTCCTTCATTACCTGTTGAAGTAGTATTCGTCAGAGATTACTTCATTACCTGTTGAAGTAGTAGTCGTTAGAGATTCCTTCATTACCTGTTGAAGTAGTATTCGTCATAGATTCCTTCATTACCTGTTGAAGTAGTAGTCGTCAGAGATTCCTTCATTACCTGTTGAAGTAGTAGTCGTCAGAGATTCCTTCATTACATGTTGAAGCAATAGTCGTCAGAGATTCCTTCATTACCTATTGAAGTAGTAGTTGTCAAAGATTCCTTCATTACCTATTGAAGTAGTAGTCGTCAGAGATTCCTTCATTAATTATTGAAGTAGTAGACTTCATAGATTCCTTCATTGCTTGTTGAAGTAGTAGTCGTCAAAGATTCCTTCATTATACATTAAAATAATAGTCCCAGACAAGCTTTATACTTACCAACAATCACTTTGGATGGCATCTATAATCCCATCTTCGATAACTCTTTATCACCTCTCCAAATGGAATCTATAATCCCATTCCCGACACAACCAACCAACAACATTATTTCGCGCGAGTGCAAATTTCTGGGCACTCTAGTGTTCAATCATCTTCCAGCTTCAAGTCACGAATGACAGACCTACCAATCTAACCCTTCTGGTTTAAGAAGATTGAACAGGGGCAACTGTTATACCCAAAAAATTTCCCTCTCTTTTTCAAGATATTCCTCACAAAGTATCTCCAATTCTCAAGGATTCTCAAGGAATTGATCAGACAAAATCACCTCTGAAACACTGAGACCACAAATCAGGGTTTTGACTGAGAACGACAAATCATTTACTTTTGACCTAATACATTACATAATGGATTGAAGCATAATCTCAAGGATTCAAACATAACACGTTGACCGAATTTCATGGTCTAAAACATTCTTCAAGTTCAATGGATTGATAGTTGGAATTTGATCAACTGATGAAAAGTTAACTTATGCATAAAAAGTCAAACTTTGATTTTTTGATCAAGATTTGATTTCAAAGATCACAATTCATCAAGACATTCAAAAATATGAAGCTTTATCATTAAGAAATCAAGAAAGTAAAAATTCAATGTGAAAATTCAAACTTTTCAAGACTTAGAAATTTTTCTAAGTTGTTTTTATACATGATAATTTCATTACTTCATGCTATTCTTTCACCAAGATGCAAGATGATTCAAAGAAAACTTTCAACATCAAAGTTGTAGATCTTGATGAGATATACAACTTTTCTTTGTTGATCAAGTCCTATAACTGCTTAGATTTTGAGTTATAAATTCCTAAAGTCATGACATTTTTCATAAAACACTTAGAGAAATTTCCAACAGGATTTGGTCAGTTTTTTGTCCCAACTACTTGGCCAATTTTCATCAAGTTCAAATTTGATTTATCCAAAATGGTCAACATGAAAGTTGTAGACAATGTTTCAAACTTTCCAAAACATCCAAGAGCATGAATTTATTATACTTGAGCTAGGAGATTCAAAGGAATGAAATTTAACATCCATTCTTGAATTACAAATCATTCTTGTTGAAGAGCACATAATCTAATCTACATGCTATGATGCATAATCTTGTGTTGCAGGCCTTCTAACTTGAAAATATAACCATAATTAATTTTTTATACAAACTTTTGATCTATGATACAAGTGGTTAAGGAATTATCCAATCCATTTTTTCATTTATGGCACAAAGGCACCATTTCCATTTACATAAAGCATGCTTTTGCAAAATGTCAATGCATTGAGCTTTGTAATAATTATATCTGATCACAAGCAAGCTCAAAAGCATAGAAACTATGGAAATTTATCAAACTTGGTTGTTTCATATCAACCAAACCAAAATTCTTCAACTTGACAATATGTTCAGCCTTGCCCTCAACCTCTTCCCTATAAATAGAGGAAGTGATTGAGAGAGAAAGAGGAGGAGGTCAGAAAAAAGGAAGAGAAACAAGCACTCAAAACTCCTATACTCTCAAAAAAACATATTTGTCCATAAAACCTCCATTTTTAAGCTTTGAAGTCCTAATATTTGAACCTCTTAAACCTTGCAAGTTTTGCCCACACAAACCTTCCAAATACTTCATATACATCATATAGAAGTTGTTCAAACACAAGAATAACTTTTGTAACATCACTATCACCATTTTCCAAACTCAAAAACAGCCACATGCAACTTGACTTCTCCAAGACAATACAACAACTCTAAATCAAAACACGAATTTCAGTTTCAAGGTAAGTTTTCTTGACTTTGAACTATTCATACAAGCATAATTAGTGGTTCATTTGTGAATATAAAATGTAGATATCATTTCCATGAAGCGAACCATATGTTTACTTTTCATTTTCATTAACCATGTGTTGAGAACTGACTTATATATGTAACAGAAAGATGTTAGAGGTAAAACTGCAGTATGAGTCGATACATATCTCATATGAGTCGACTCATATTAGTTACAAAATAGGGGATGAGCCTATACAATACATTATGTATCAATACATACTGCTATCAATACACATTACAGAGAGACAAAATGTGTATGAGTCGATGCAAACCATTAGGCATCGATATGAACTGCTGAATCCATAGCCTTTAATTTCGTGTGAGTCGATACAAAATGAGAATGTGCTGACTCATACTGAGTTAATTTCATTTTCCAGAAACAAGAAATGATATGTATCGATGCATAAGTGCATGTGTCGATGGATAAAGGTTTTTTAAAACGTTTTTCAGAAACCTGAAGTGATATGTATCGATGCATAAGTGCATGTGTCGATGCATAATGGTTTTTAAAATGTTTTCCCGGAGCAAGAAGTGATATGTATTGATGCATAAGTGCATGCGTTGATGCATAAAGATTTTTTAAAAGAAAAAATAATAGTTTTCCTTTCTTTTTATATTATCTTTATATTTTTATATTTTTAATGTTATTCATTATTCAATATGGTTGTAATAGTAATTAGGTTTTAATTGCTTTCATTTCCCATTTGTAATTTGTATCCCCATCCCCTAAATGATGTAATACCTTAGAATTTTAAATTTCCGCAATTTATCATTTTTAATATTATTGCTAGTAATTAAGGTTTGTATGGTAAGACTTAAAATCAACAAAAAAATAACCCTAATTCATGACAAAAATGCATGAAATCAAACACTTTGCACACTTACAACTCTAGGGTTAACCCACACTTGTTGCCTGAGAATAAAATAGTCATGTCCCTCGAATGTGGGATACTTTAGCAAAGACCCTCAATTACAAGATCATAGTCCCTCGACGATCCTTCGATGTTGCCTTCGGTAAACGATCTTAGACCCTTAAGTCAAATTTCTAAGGTATCCTACAATGTTGTCTTCTATGATTGTACGATGACCCATGTAACACCCCATTTCTACCCAGCGGATAATAATAAAATCAAAGTTCAACATAAATAGGATGCTACATTTTTTAACTTAAAATCAAACTTCATTTAATCACATATAAAATAGATACATAACACTTAACTCGGATGAACTGATAACAACTTGAATTATTCTTTAACATCAAACAACTTTTTATTAATAAGAAGCGAAATCACATACTCAACTTCAATTCATTAACCTCTTTCATAAAACTGAAACAACTTCAAGACAACAATTACTTCATATAAACAACTTAAAGATTCAGCAACAGTAATAAATAATCAACAACTAAGCATTAAGCGTTCATTCCCCCCCCCCCCCCCCCCCCCCCGAGTATTATGTATCAGAGCAATGACACTGACTCGACATACTGAAGGTAAACCGCCTTCACTCTGGATTACCTGCACGTTACCAACATAAGGGTAACATTCAAACAGTAAGGGGTGAGATTCTCAAATCGTATAAGTGAGCGCATGATAAATCATATATTAGAATTCAGGAATATAAAATCACTACTTCATAACTTATAAACAACTTAATCACAACAAAACATCAACACGACATAACTACTAAATTTGCAGCTTTTCGATAATACTTGTTACCACAAGTCAACAACATAAAACAACAACAAATCTATCTTCACCACAACTCAAGATGCAACATCAATTGCGACTCAATTACAATGCACATGCATGTGGTACCATTGGAGCAGGACTCCCAACTTAGAAACGGAGCAGAACTCCCAACTTAATAACTGCCAATTAATAGAGGCGTCAACAAGGCATAATATTTTGCCAATATAGGACAACTTGGTGCCAATCCAGGCTAACTTAATAATGCAAATGTATGTGACTCAATGAATGAAACAATCACATACAACAACAACAATCATCGTCACAAAGGCATAAGCCTATATCGTCGTTTTACCAATAATTAGAGGTACTCATCATCGCTTCAACACTGGCCATAGGCCTACAACTTAATCCACTTATGAATCACAACATATAAACAACAACATATTCAACAACAACAATGTATTCGACAACGTTTGCATAAGCCTACAACTTAATCAACTTATCAATCACAACATATAAACAACAACATGTTCAACGACAACAATGTATTCGACAACGTTTGCATAAGCCTACAACTTAATCAACTTATCAATCACAACATATAAACAACAACATGTTCAACGACAACAATGTATTCGACAATGACTTATTCACAGCAATAACCAACAACATAATTCCATAAACCAGAACCGTTCAACTTATTTCGACTTCACCTACAAATCAACTTTATTATACATAATTCTAACCTAAACAAACCAACTAAAAATACCTATATGTATATACGACTTATTCCGACAATTTCAACTAATTCCGGCTAACTACTTTTACCGCTCAAATCTACAAATTCGGCTAATCGGTATTGTTTTATATACTATTATTACTACTATTTATTTATATTGCTACTAATATTTCTCTGCCAAATGAGTGTCACTTGCTTCCTGTAATTCACTTACAACATATACTACTTGGAAATATATTCTCTTCTGCTATTTAGTTAATCCTCCAAAACAGTTACTACAACTTTACTAATTATTTATAACCCTGTCTTATTACTACAGATTGTTAAAATTATGTTGAATTGCTAAATTAAGATTACTGACATATTGGTGCTTCTATTAAAGTTGCTTCTGCTATAGCATACTACTAATAAGATAAGAATAGTTTAATTTGTTCCCTAACTGCTTTTGTATTTAATAAACTCCACACTGATACCATATAAAAATTATATAGCATAGTGCCACAGAAAAACAGAGAAACAAAGTAATAGAAAAACAGAGAAATGGAGACAGAAGCAAGTGCCAAGTGCCAAAGGGGAACTTTCCCTCCACTTCCTCACTTGTGCCGGTCGGCACAACTTCCTCTCCCCAGGCCATACTGGTCGTTATGCTTCCCCTGCCGGCTTGTGACGGTCGTCACAGGAACTTCCCCCAGGCCATGTTTTATTTCATTTCCTCTTCTTATTTTCTTTACTTATTTTTTATACTTCTTTAACAGGTTTTCTGTCTCCTAATCAAACCCAAATAGACAAGTATGTAACACAGCAACCCACATTTTTCTTTGACAGATCTATAATTAAAGTAATATTAACCATGTTTATCACAACAACACAAACCAACACAAATCAATAAAACAGTAAAAATTCCACAAACTAATTCCCACATACAAAATATCATATACCCCATTATAGAATGAGAAACCCACCCTTACCTGGTTTAGTTTGAAGGCACTCTAAGAAACTTCAATGGAAGAATTTGGCACTAGTAGCCTCCTCTTGTTATTCTTCTCTTCTCAAAACCCTATTCCTCTTTTTCCTGATAACACTATCCTCCCTTTCTCATTCTATTTCTAATAAAAGACTCTTATTTTACTTAATTCTTAGTAAACTCAAATAGGCCTAAGAAATACACCCCCCTAGTACTACACAACACCACTAAATAAAGCCCAACATAAATTCTAAGCTTATTAATAAAATGATATTTCAACTTAATTCCACCAATTTAATCCGATTAATTAATATTCCAACTTAATAAAATGATTCCGACTTGACGATAAAATTCAAATTAATATAAAATGTTCAAAACAATATTCAATTAAATAAATAATTAAATATTGGGGCGTTACAACCCATGTTTGTCACTTCACATCCAATGATATGGTTACTTGCTAACTAATGGTAAGTGTAATACGGTGAGAGAATTGACTTGGTTGTTTTGTGTTTGATCGCAATTGTTACGGATAGTAAGAGTCGCCACCGACTTTTCTTTTATACAATAAAGGAAAGGGTGAAAAGAATACGAAAGACCTTTTGAGATATTTTCTTGAGTTCGGGGGGTAGGTTATGAAAAGGGAAGGTGTTAGCACCCTTTTCATCCGTAGTTATCTATGAGCTCTTAGTTGCTTGATCACTTTGAAAATGCTTTGTTTGAAATGTGTTTGTGATTGGTGCGAATTTGAAAATATTTTGAAAACGTCTTTGTTTCGGCAAAATTTGTAATGATTCTAGTCTCTATAAGAATGCATACAAAATGTTGGTTTTGAAAATAGTTCAAAGAGATGTTTGTTTTTTAAGATGTTTTGAAAGTGTGAGTGTGGAAATGGTTTTAATTTGTGAGAAGGCAACTACGAGCGTCCTACCTACTCAAAAGGTCTTTGTTCTTTTCCTCATCCTTTGGATGTTGCTATCCTACCATTGTTTGGTAAGAAGCCCCATTATTGGATGTGAAGGGACGGGCATGGGTCAATCGTAAAGTCATAGAAGGCAACTTATGATACATTTTAGCAATTTTTGTAAGGGACTAGATCATTTACCGAAGGCAACATCGAGGGACATCGTGGGTGTGATCGGTGGGAATAGAACTGACTGTTTTGGAATGCTGGTTCGCGAAATGTCGCGGTAAGCAAGAGTCGCCACCGTCTTTTATTTTCTCCAACAAGGAAAGGACAAAAGCACAGCAAAATTCCTTTTCGAGATGTTTCTTGGGTTCGGGAGGTAGATTATAGAAAGGGAAGGTGTTAGCACCCTTTCTATCAGTGGTTATCCACAGGCTCTTAGGTACTTGCTCACTATGTTTTCAAAATATTTCGCTTTTCTTGTGTTTGTGGGTTTTGAAAAAAGTTTTGTTTGAAAACTTTGTTTTAACTCTTGTATCAGTCCTCAAGAGTGTATGAAGTGTTTGTTTGAAAACTTTTGTTTGAAAAGTGTAGGTGTGAAAAGTTGTTTTGTTTTGAAAGAGCAAGTACATGAGAACTCTACCTACTCAAAAGAAATTAAGCTGTGTAAATGTCCTTTAGACAGTACTATCCCACTATTGAGAAGTAGGTAGCACCGTCATTGGAGTTTTCGGGTCAATTCGATTTTAGGGACATGTGTGGTCACCAAAGCAATAGTAGGACGCCTTAGCGGTAACCCTAATGTCTTAGATCATTTTTATCCGAGGCAACCGTTTCGAGGAAACTTGGATATTTAGACAAGAGGGCGACCTCTAAAACACCCTATACTCAATGACCACGTCGAGGCAACCAAGTGAGGCGTACCCTAGGAGTGGCATGTGCGAGTGTGTCAGGATTCAATTAAGTTATCTTTACACATGTTATGGTAAGCTACGGGTTGATTTTAATTTCAGAGATAAGTCTTGTCATGCATAGCCTAGTTAACATACATCTAACAGTTAAATATTTGCGGAAAATAAATCTACGCTATTACAAGGCGTCGGGTATTTACATCGCCAAAAGCAAACCCTTGAAAAGTAAATTGCGGGAAATTAAAGAAAGCGATAAAAAGACCTAATTAAAGCTATTACATCCTCGGAGCAATTATATAATTATGAATCAAAATTAATCAAGAATGAACATACGCACGAGAGAAATTGGATCGGAATGTTTTTAGGGTTTTGACACTTTTTGAGAAAGAAAGAAGTTTTGGTCCTTTTTGCATTTAATTAAATTAAACCTAAAACTAATTAATTAATTAAAAGAAATATTTTTGATTTTTTAATGTCTCAAGGAAAATAAAAAAAGATGATTAAAAGTTGTCAAGAACCCTAATTCTAATTTATTTTAAATTATTGCAAAAAAATTAAAGTTAACCTAATTAAAACAACTAAATTAATTTATGTTAGTATTTATTTACAAAAATAATAAAGGGTGAAATTAATAAATAATAATAATAAAAATATTATATTTTAGTTTGCTGAATTTATTATGAAAGAATTAATTTGGTTAATTTAAATAATAATAATAGTTAATAATAAAAATAGTTAAATAAATAATTATAAAGGAAGAAAAAAGAAAAAAAGAATGAACCCAGGGGGTGTTGGCCCAATTAGGAGGTGTTCTTGGAAATTCTCAGGCCCAACAAGCTGCAAGCCCTTTTGACTTTTGTGATCATCTACACGTGCATTGACCAGGGACTATGGTAGTCATTCCATCCTGGCCTTCAGATTTGCTTTACAAGCCACTTGGCGCATTGGGATGTGAAGTGCATGGTGGACATCTTTTGGAATTCTGCACATGAATATGTTAAGAAAAATAGAATAAACATTTTTGGGGGACCTGGGATTTGAACCCAGGTCCCAATGGTTCCAAGCCAACGCATCAACCACTACACCACTTGCACGCTTTTGTTAGTATAATAATAAGCAATCATTATATTAGGAATTTAAGCAACATGCTGTAACACACAAAAACGCGCGCCTTTTTCAAATCAACCACTCAGAAGCTAACACGTCCTCGTCTTCTTCACTGGTACCTGTAAAAACATATTAGATCGCGGGGGTTTTTAACCCCCACAACATGCTACGAGGAAAAATAGTGATTAGCACTGTGGTTTATATAAATATTTCGCGAAGGGTGCATCATGTTCGTCTGGTCCTAACGATTCCAACCATGGGTCTCACAAGTCTTAATTTTTCCTGGATTGCAAAGCCCCAATTTCAAAACTTATGAACCCTAGAAATCGTCCATGGCAACTTTTGATTCATGGCGTTTCAGTTCAATTAAGTTATACCATTAGCTTCGTATGGTCCCTATCAATATAAATCAAACACAAAAGCATGTTAAATATGCATGGATTTAGCTGTACGATTCTGAAAATAAAAAGCAAACCGTGAAACTGTGTGTGATGATTCTGTGAGCTTTAGTGCGTGATTTCAATTGCAAATTATCCCTGGGACCTCCTGCAAGGTGTTTGAATCAACAAAACCTTTTGAATCGCCCTAGAATGCCAAAGTCAGTTTTGAGTTTTCTTGGAAATTTTTCAATATGCTATGGCTTTTCTGCAGCTTTCTTACGTGTATGAGATTAGGGTTTGCTTGTATATATATATAGGAATGGAATTAGGTCAAAACTTGAGCAAGAATCCATTGAATTGATGATTTGATCTTTGATTGGAAATCAAATCTTTTTGATTTTTCATGATTGGAAAAGGTTGCCAAATTTGGATTTTTTGATATCTTTGACTTTGAGCACGAAATTGCCAGCATATCTTGACCATATTTGCTTCACAAAAAGATTGAAAAAAATCAAATCTTGTATTTCCCTACAATTTAAATTAATTAAATGAATTAATATTAATTAAAAATCCAATTAATCAATAAAAATAAGAAAATAAATTCCATTAAGCTTGATGGGTCGTGCATAGGCCATGGATGAAGTTTCAACAAGAGATTTGAGGCCCAATAACAAAAATAAGGTGTTTTGAGCAAAGTTGACTTTTGCAAATACCTAAAAATTTCCCAACTTCTCCAATGCATATCTTGCTCAATTTTTATCATATGACCATGTTCTTGGACATTTTGGAAAGGTCTTGAAGTCCTCTAACCAATGCCTTTTGTCCCATGTCATTTGGATTTACCAATCTCAAGTTATGACCTTTGACTCAAAAGGTACTTTTGTTGACTTTTGAAATTGACCTATAATGTCAAAATTGATAACTTTTTGTGAGAGCATTTCTTGGACTTGGAATGTGAAGATGGATTGTAGGAAATGGCATCCCCTTTAAAATTAGCATTGGATGGGATTTTTATGATAAACCATGAAAAAGTTATGCCCTTGTCAAGATACAGTTGACTTTTCTACTGTCCAAAAATAGTAACTTTTTGCATCTTGATGATTTTTGAGCCATTCTTGTGGAATCATGATCAAGATTTGATCAAATGATGATTGTGGACTCAAAATAAGATGTTGACCAAAAATTCTGACTTTTGACTGCAAAATGACCATTTTGCCCTTGCAGTTGACTGTAGGTCAAATGGAGCTTTTGACCGTGCAAATTGGCACTGTGAGTCTTGAAACTTGGCATGTAGGTGCTTGAGGATGTATATGGGCCTATGAGACTTGATTGAACCATTGAAAACCCCAAATTTCTTGAAAGAACCAAAACCCTAATTTCAGCTGTCTTAGGAGGTGTTTTGACTGCACAACCCCTGAGCAATCTTGAGCAATTTTGAGAATTATTCTTGTCAAATCTTGAGGAATATGGGAGGGAAAATTTTGGGGTACAACAGTTGCCCCTGTTCAATCTTCTTAAACCTGAGGAAGTAGATTGGCTTGCGTGCCTTTCGTTATCCGAAGGTGGAAGATGATTGAACACTAAAGTGCCCAGAAATTTGCACTCGCATGGCATAGTATCAGCAATGTGATGTCGGGAATGGGCTTACAGATGCCATTTGGAGATTGTTTGTAGAAGGATGGGCTTATAGATGCCATCTGGAGATTATAATGGATAGTTGTGGAGATGGGCTTATAGATGCCATCCAGGGGTGTCGATCGCGTAAGAGATTCCTTAGCGAGAACTTGCATACCTGTAGTTTGTAGAATTGTAACTTTGTAAGTTGAAAGAAGGAACCTGTGTAGGGTTGCTTCATGATGGTCAAGTAGATAGTTGTCCTATCTGGTTTAGGTATTAATCTACAATCCGTCGGCCACAGATATTTCCTGGCTAGTTACAGGTGTTGATCTGGAACTTGAAAAGATTGGCCAATGAGATAGTTGTCCTGTCTGGTTTCAGGTATTAATCTCTGACTTGAGAAAGAAAGATAGTTTTCCTGTCTGGTTTCAGGTATTAATCTTCAATCTCTTCATGTAGATAACTTTCCTGTCTGGTTTCAGGTATAGATCTACAATCAGTTCATATAGGTGGTTTTCCTGTCTGGTTTCAGGTGTTAACCTATAATCGGTCGTCCACAGATATTTCCTAGCTAGTTACAGGTGTTGATTTGGAACTTAAAAAAAGTTTCGCCTCAGAAGAATCTTTAGGAATCGATTTAACTGGGCTAGAGGAGGTCTTTGACTGAATCAGCGTTAGAAAAATCTTTAGGAATCGATTTAACTGGACCAGAGGAGGTCTTTGACTGAATCGGGGTCAGAAAAATCTTTAGGAATCGATTTAACTGGGCTAGAGAAGGCCTTTGACTGGATCGGCATCAGAAAAATCTTTAGGAATCGATTTAACTGGACCAGGCAAAGTCTTGGAATCTTCAACTGGATCGGCATCAGAAAAATCTTTAGGAATCGATTTAACTGGACCAGAGAAGGCCTTTGACTGGATCGACATCAAAAAAATCTTTAGGAATCGATTTAACTGGACCAGGCAAGGTCTTTGGAATCTTCAACTGGATCGGCATCAGGAAAATCTTTAGGA
Organism: Vicia faba; assembly: GCA_948472305.1. Lineage (NCBI taxonomy): Eukaryota > Viridiplantae > Streptophyta > Magnoliopsida > Fabales > Fabaceae > Vicia > Vicia faba. The sequence continues at coordinate 1,695,240,160 of OX451737.1, read as the reverse complement.
ATCGATTTTCACTGGACCAGAGAAGGCCTTTGACTGGATCGGCATCAGAAAAATCTTTAGGAATCGATTTAACTGGACCAGGCAAGGTCTTGGAATCTTCAATTGGATCGGCATCAGAGAAATCTTTAGGAATCGATTTCACTGGACCGGAGAAGGCCTTTGACTGGATCGGCATCAGAAAAATCTTTAGGAATCGATTTAACTGGGCTAGAGAAGGCCTTTGACTGGATCGGCATCAGAAAAATCTTTAGGAATCGATTTAACTGGACCAGGAAAAGTCTTGGAATCTTCAACTGGATCGACATCATAAAAATCTTTAGGAATCGATTTAACTGGACCAGAGAAGGCCTTTGACTGGATCGGCATCAGAAAAATCTTTAGGAATCGATTTAACTGGACCAGGCAAGGTCTTGGAATCTTCAACTGGATCGGCATCAGGAAAATCTTTAGGAATCGATTTCACTGGACCAGAGAAGGCCTTTGACTGGATCAACATCATAAAAATCTTTAGGAATCGATTTAACTGGACCAGGAAAGGTCTTGGTATAGCTGAGAACTTAATTGGATCTTTCCTGAAAGGTAAAAGTCAGTCATATGCAATGCATGATATGGACCAAGCAATGATGTTCTCAATGTAAATGAGATTGTAAGATATGATGCGTATATGCATGTATCATGATGTATGAAAAGGTGATGTTTTAGCTGGGGAAAATAGATCCCGGAGCTGCTGGAGAATAGCGTTGAGTTCTTCGTTTCCGCTGGGGATGGTGAACGAAGCTGATTGCACGAATAAACCTGTAGGAGAGGATGACTCCGTTGGGGAATAAACATGGCGAAGAGATTACTCTGCGGGGAATTGCTCTGTGGAGAAGAGATGCTTCGCTGAGATTTTAACGGTAACTCCGCTGGGGATTCCGTTGATAAGCTTTGTTGGGGATTTTGATGAACTCCGCTGGGGGATAGAAAGAACTTCGCTGGGGATGATCTTTCCATTGCAACTTGCTGAGGATAACCCAGTTAGACTCTGGTGGGGATAACCTTCTGAATATGGCTGAGGAGATGCATTTGTACTCTGCAGGGGACAAGCTTCCAGAATCTACTGGGTAAGATGATTCAACTCTATTGGGGAAGCTTTTCGGACTGTGCTGGGAAATGGTTCGGCTGAGGGCATCTTGTATTCCGCCGAGGAACAATCTTATATTTCTATTGAGGAATGTTAATACTGTCGGGGATGCTTGCTGAGGAATATCTGTATACTCCGCTAGGGAACATTAAGATCTTCTAGGGATACCCAACTTTTTCAGGACTGATGGTAGACCAACTCTGCTTGGGGGAGAGTATTGCTGACTTGCTGGGGATATTGTGCCTTTTTAGGGCTGATGGGAGACCAACTCTGCTTGGGGACAGTATTGTTGATTCTTGTCTTACTCTTGGGGGAGTGAAAGCATCTTGGTCACATTCTCTAGCTGAACCTACCCTGGTACCTTGGTGGACAGAGCAGTTCGGACCATTCTAATTGCCCCAGTTTCTGCGGGAGAAGAAGGCCTATAAGGTGCTTGATAACTTCCGATTGACAAATCTTATTTTGGTAGGCAAGTGACGAGATGATGGGACATAGTCGTACGCTTTGATCCCTAATTTTTTCCTGGACCGCCCTTTCGGGTTTTCAGTCCACCGGGATACCCATTTTTGCCCAAGCCGCCTTTTCAGGTTTTCGACTTGCCGGGTGTACAGATTTTTTCATTTTCATCCCTTATTTTTGCCCGAACCCTTTTGGTTCGCCGGGAAGCCCTTATTTTTTTCCTAGGCCAGTCGACCTAGCGGGTCTTTGATTATGCGCAGTATTTTTTTGACTATGTCCACGTTCTCAGAGTGCAGGGAGATGCCACTGTTGGTAGTGTTGTGTTACCATACTACCGGAAGATCTTCGTTTGATCATGCGAGATTCGTTGCTGGAATTCATGTCCAATGCCCCAAGTGACTCAGACGGAGACCTGCCCCTAGCCATTTGGAATTTTGAGAGATTCCTTGAATCTTGACTTGACTGCCCCAGATGATGGACAATGCTCATGTCATGCCCCTTGATTGGAAGTGTTTTTCCATTTGATGTGATCCTTTTTGTTGAGAAGGTTTTTGTTCACTAGATATTCGTCGTGCGAATTTCTCTGCTGTTGAACAAATAGTCATATGCAAACAGTGTTATTTTAAGAATGCAAAGCTTATGTCTGTTTTGAAGTTTTTGAAAATGCAGTTTTCAATAAAACAAGCGAATTTTTGTAAAATGTGATGTCAACTCAAGATTTTACAGCAAGCCCTACAGGAGTCAGGATACCTTTTGTAACAGTATGCTTTCGAACTAACCCATGCTTCAGCTAGGACTTTTTAAGGGTTATAACATGGCCTGGTTCACGGTTTAAGAAACAAAGGATAAAGGCTCAAATTTTATTTGTATCCACCCGTTCTTCGTGATGTTCTTCAATCCTAAACTCAGCTAATCGTGCATTAGCTCTTGTTTGAATCTTCGCTCTAATATACCAGTGATGGTTCGGATACTGACAGTTTATTTTGAACAGGAAGTCAATTCTTTTTTGTTGAGAGTCTGTAGGATCTCTTTCTTTTTTATTTTATTATCCCTGTCTTTTTGCCTGAACTGTTTCTTTTGTGATTACAGTCAGCGGGATGCCCCAGTTTTTGTAAGTCTCCTTCATAGGTTTTGACTTAATGGGCTTTTATTTCTGAGAGATAATGACTGCCTGTCCTTACGATTATTCGGAACCATCACCGTCTTTTGTTTTGGAAGGACTTCTTTGACGTCATTCATTGTGCACCTGAATTAACTAAGCAAACTACCCTGCCCCAGGTTATAATTAAGGGTTTTAATTTTTGCGTGAAAAGAAAAACTCCAACTTCTTTGGCTCAAAGGGGTTGACTAGGGATTATCTTCCTTATAACTCCACTATTTAGGATTTGAAACAATGCATGTACCTCATCAGCGGGGTCTGTTCAAAAGCATACTGTAAAGATCGTGGTATCGTTTTCGTCATCCTCCCTTAAAAGGCTTAGAATTTTTAATCGAGAGTTGAACATCACAAGAAATGAAAGCAATTTGAATATAGTGAATACGAATGGATTGATTCAAAATAGACATATGCGATGCATTAATGAAATAGAAAAGTTTGCCATGACAATAATTGTTTGAATAAGAAAATACACTTGAAAATGCAAATGAACAAAAGTCTCTTAGTTTGAACTAGTCATCTCAGATGGAGAATTCTCAGCGAAAGATTTTCATCTCGCCATCCGGCATGAACTCCAGCACCCTTCTGTCGATCAAGTCCTGGATCTTGTTCTTCAGAGTCCAACAGTCGTCGGTGTCATGTCCCAGACTGTCAGAGTGGTATGCACACCTTTCATAGGGATGATAGGTAAGAGCAGAGGTGTTGGGATTCCGGGGAGGATCCTTTAAAGCAATCAGATTGACCTCCAGCAAGCATTTCAGTATGAGCGATGATGGTATATCAGTCTCAGAGAAATGTCTTCCAGACGTATTTCGCTTACGCCGATTACCCTGTTGATGCTGGCGAGGTTGATGCCGAGCTTGTGACCCTGAAGCAAGCTGAGGAGCTTTTCCCTTGTCTTCTTGCCCCAAAGGTGGTTGAATGATGGCTTGATCTTCAACCCTAGTTGTCTGCCTCACTTGGTTATTTTGAAGCAGCTTGTTGACGAGGACCCTGAGCTCTTCTTGTCTTTGAGCTAAGTCTTGAATGAGAGTCATTTGGCCCGCCAGCTGTCCCATCATCTGGATCTTCATTGTTGCCAACTCAATTTGCAGCCCTTCCAATTGATCATTCCTAACGCCGCCTGGATTCCCGAGGACCAAGCCCCTTGTGAGGAGAGATTTTATTTCTTCTTGCCCCTGGGATAAGTCCAAGAACATTTCTTGAAGTTGGGCGTTTTGAGCCCGGAGATCTTGGTTGTCTGGTTGGAAAGCCATTGCTGAAATAAACAGCGAGAACATGAGAGACCTGTAGCGGATGACCTGTTATGCAATGATATGTATGATATATGTATGCAACGTTTTCAAGGATCTCGTGGGGTAAACAAAGAAACTTGTTAGAATTTGAATTGTGCAGTTTGATTGAAGGAACTTCATGTTGCTGAGAGTCCTTCTTCAAGAGTCAATCTCACCATATCGAGTGGGTCATAGCCCCTGACTCAAGTTATCATGTTTTGATCTCCAAACAACCTTGGCTAGAGGAAAATAAATCCCCTTTGCCCCTTGCTAGACATTTGGTTCATCATGACCTGCATCACAAACCCTTGAGATCCTTGAAATGGGTTAGTCCTTATGCAGGATGCATGCAATGGTATGATGTTATGATGTCATGATAAAGGCACACCACAAGTATTCACAAAAGGCAAACATGGTAAAGGCACACAAGTCACACAAGAGCCCTTAGATTTCAGGCCGGCATGAAGTTTAGGTACTACCCTCTTTCAGTTTCAGTTGGTTAAGACATGTCCTAAAAATAGTAACCGGGTTCTAGAGGATCTTAATATCACTGACTACCCTCGATCAGTCATAATTCCAGTTTGGCAACCTTTATTTGCGGCCGGAACCATCGCGAGAGTTTAGTCTCAATGAGTGTAGCATACTGCTACTGTTCTATGGCCAAGTTGGTCAATTTAAGGTTCTAAGGTCAGCTGGTGCTTAATGACTCCTCAAAAGACCCATATTCTCCTCGTTCCAACACAAGGGATATCGGTACAGACCAAGGTGTCCCGCCAACATAGCTACTGCTTCACCCGTGTCGGTCTACGCTGGACAGGTCCCTCACAGTTTATTGCTACTTACCTAAAAAGGGGTGCCCCAGATCCGGGTTAGGATCTATAAAACTCCGATACAATGCCCACAAAGATAAATCATACAAAGCATACAATTGAAAACAAGAATGATCTAATCCTAAGGTACACCTTACTTATAAATATCGTCCCCAGTAGAGTCGCCAGTTCTGTGATCGGTGGGAATAGAACTGACTGTTTTGGAATGCTGGTTCGCGAAATGTCGCGGTAAGCAAGAGTTGTCGCCGTCTTTTATTTTCTCCAACAAGGAAAGGACAAAAGCACAGCAAAATTCCTTTTCGAGATGTTTCTCGGGTTCGGGAGGTAGATTATAGAAAGGGAAGGTGTTAGCACCCTTTCTATCCGTGGTTATCCACAGGCTCTTAGGTACTTGCTCACTATGTTTTCAAAATATTTCGCTTTTCTTGTGTTTGTGGGTTTTGAAAAAAGTTTTGTTTGAAAACTTCGTTTTAACTCTTGTATCAGTCCTCAAGAGTGTGTGAAGTGTTTGTTTGAAAACTTTTGTTTGAAAAGTGTAGGTGTGAAAAGTTGTTTTGTTTTGAAAGATCAAGTACCTGAGAACTCTACCTACTCAAAAGAAATTAAGCTGTGTAAATGTCCTTTAGACAGTACTATCCCACTATTGAGAAGTAGGTAGCACCGTCATTGGAGTTTTCGGGTCAATTCGATTTTAGGGACATGTGTGGTCACCAAAGCAATAGTAGGACGCCTTAGCGGTAACCCTAATGTCTTAGATCATTTTTATCCGAGGCAACCATTTCGAGGCAACTTGGATCTTTAGACAAGAGGGCGACCTCTAAAACACCCTATACTCAATGACCACGTCGAGGCAACCAAGTGAGGCGTACCCTAGGAGTGGCATGTGCGAGTGTGTCAGGATTCAATTAAGTTATCTTTACACATGTTATGGTGAGCTACGGGTTGATTTTAATTTCAGAGATAAGTCTTGTCATGTATAGCCTAGTTAACATACATCTAACAGTTAAATATTTGCGGAAAATAAATCTACGCTATTACAAGGCGTCGGGTATTTACATCGCCAAAAGCAAACCCTTGAAAAGTAAATTGCAGGAAATTAAAGAAAGCGATAAAAATTCCTAATTAAAGCTATTACATCCTCGGAGAAATTATATAATTATGAATCAAAATTAATCAAGAATGAACATACGCACGAGAGAAATTGGATCGGAATGTTTTTAGGGTTTTGACCCTTTTTGAGAAAGAAAGAAGTTTTGGTCCTTTTTGCATTTAATTAAATTAAACCTAAAACTAATTAATTAATTAAAAGAAATATTTTTGGTTTTTTAATGTCTCAAGGAAAATAAAAAAAAGATGATTAAAAGTTGTCAAGAACCCTAATTCTAATTTATTTTAAATTATTGCAAAAAATTTAAAGTTAACCTAATTAAAACAACTAAATTAATTTATGTTAGTATTTATTTACAAAAATAATAAAGGGTGAAATTAATAAATAATAATAATAAAAATATTATATTTTAGTTTTCTGAATTTATTATGAAAAAATTAATTTGGTTAATTTAAATAATAATAATAGTTAATAATAAAAATAGTTAAATAAATAAATTTAAAGGAAGAAAAAAGAAAAAAAGAATGAACCCAGGGGGTGTTGGCCCAATTAGGAGGTGTTCTTGGAAATTCTCAGGCCCAACAAGCTGCAAGCCCTTTTGACTTTTGTGATCATCTACACGTGCATTGACCAGGGACTATGGTAGTCATTCCATCCTGGCCTTCAGATTTGCTTTGCAAGCCACTTGGCGCGTTGGGATGTGAAGTGCATGGTGGACATCTTTTGTTATTCTGCACATGAATATGTTAAGAAAAATAGAATAAGCATTTTGGGGGGACCTGGGATTCGAACCCAAGTCCCAATGGTTCCAAGCCAACACATCAACCACTACACCACTTGCACGCTTTTGTTATTAAAATAATAAGCAATCATTATATTAGGAATTTAAGCAACATGCTGTAACACAAAAACGCGCGCCATTTTCAAATCAACCACTCAGAAGCTAACACGTCCTCGTCTTCTTCACTGGTACCTGTAAAAACATATTAGATAGCGGGGGTTTTTAACCCCCACAACATGTTACGAGGAAAAATAGCGATTAGCACTGTGGTTTATATAAATATTTCGCGAAGGGTGCATCATGTTCGTCTGGTCCTAACGATTCCAACCATGGGTCTCACAAGTCTTAATTTTTCCTGGATTGCAAAGCCCCAATTTCAAAACTTATGAACCCTAGAAATCGTCCATGGCAACCTTTGATTCATGGTGTTTCAGTTCAATTAAGTTATACCATTAGCTTCGTATGGTCCCTATCAATATAAATCAAACACAAAAGCATGTTAAATATGCATGGATTTAGCTGTATGATTCTGAAAATAAAAAGCAAACCGTGAAACTGTGTGTGATGATTCTGTGATCTTTAGTGCGTGATTTCAATTGAAAATTATCCCTGGGACCTCCTGCAAGGTGTTTTAATCAACAAAACCTTTTGAATCGCCCTAGAATGCCAAAGTCAGTTTTGAGTTTTCTTGGAAATTTTTCAATATGCTATGGCTTTTCTGCAGCTTTCTTATGTGTATGAGATTAGGGTTTGCTTGTATATATATAGAGGAATGGAATTAGGTCAAAACTTGAGCAAGAATCCATTAAATTGATGATTTGATCTTTGATTGGAAATCAAATCTTTTTAATTTTTCATGATTGGAAAAGGTTGCCAAATTTGGATTTTTTGATATCTTTGACTTTGAGCACGAAATTGCCAGCATATCTTGACCATATTTGCTATACAAAAAGATTGAAAAAATAAAATCTTGTATTTCCCTACAATTTAAATTAATTAAATGAATTAATATTAATTAAAAATACAATTAATCAATAAAAATAAGAAAATAAATTCCATTAAGCTTGGTGGGTCGTGCATAGGCCATGGATGAAGTTTCAACAAGAGATTTGAGGCCCATTAGCAAAAATAAGGTGTTTTGAGCAAAGTTGACTTTTGCAAATTCCTAAAAATTTCCCAACTTCTCCAATGCATATCTTGCTAAATTTTTATCATATGACCATGTTCTTTGACATTTTGGAAAGGTCTTGAAGTCCTCTAACCAATGCCTTTGGTTCCATGTCATTTGGATTTACCAATCTCAAGTTATGGCCTTTGACTCAAAAGGTACTTTTGTTGACTTTTGAAATTGACCTATAATGTCAAAATTGATAACTTTTTGTGAGAGCATTTCTTGGACTTGGAATGTGAAGATGGATTGTAGGAAATGGCATCCCCTTCAAAATGAGCATTGGATGGGATTTTTCTAATAAACCATGAAAAATTTATGCCCTGGTCAAGATACAGTTGACTTTTCTACTGTCCAAAAATAGTAACTTTTTGCATCTTGATGATTTTTGAGCCATTCTTGTGGAATCATGATCAAGATTTGATCAAATGATGATTGTGGACTCAAAATAAGATGTTGACCAAAAATTCCGACTTTTGACTGCAAAATGACCATTTTGCCCTTGCAGTTGACTGTAGGTCAAATGGAGCTTTTGACTGTGCAAATTGGCACTGTGAGTCTTGAAACTTGGCATGTTGGTGCTTGAGGATGTATATGGGCCTATGAGACTTGATTGAACCATTGAAAACCACAAATTTCTTGAAAGAACCAAAACCCTAATTTCAGCTGTCTTAGGAGGTGTTTTGACTGCACAACCCCTGAGCAATCTTGAGCAATTTTGAGAATTATTCTTGTCAAATCTTGAGGAATATGGGAGGGTATATTTTGGGGTAAAACAGAGGGACTACGATCTTTTTTATCCAGGGTCTTTGCTAAAACGCCCATATTTGAGAGACATGACTATTTTCCGAGGTAACGTGTGAGGTTACCCTAGAGGTGCGCGTGTGTGAAGTGTGTTTGATTGCATGCATTTTTGTCTTTGAGATTAGCGTTTCTAGCGGTTGATTTTATCTTGCCATACACACCCTAATTACTAACAATTATATGAAAAGCGATAAATTTATGGAAATTAAAATCCTACAATATTACATCATTAAGGGAGTGGGGGTACAATTTACAAATGGGGATGAAGTAGATGTCTAATTATTACAACCATATCGAATAGTTGGACAGTAATGAAGAAAATCTGTGAAAAATGTAAAGACAATGTAAAAAGACATAAAAATTACATTTTGAACTATTATGTGTCGACACAATGCTGTTATGCATCGACACGTAAATCTTCTTGCTCCTGTAAAACAAAATCAACTCAGTATGAGTCGATGCATAATGGGATGTGTCGACTCATGCACCTGTTTGTGTTGACACATACGCATTTTATATCAACTCGTGGACCTTTCATCCTTCTGTTTTGGGGCCTGGATAACAGTATGAATCGATGCATAAGGCTATGTGCCAACTCATACCTTGTTTTATCACTAGAATGAGTCGACCCATGTGGGTTTGTGTTGACTCATGCTGCAGTTTTTTGCCTCTATCATCATTCTTTTGCATGTGTCGATAAGTTTTTAACATATAATTGATAAAAATGAATAGCAAGTAAATGGTTAACTTCAAAGGGCAGTGATTACTACATTCTATCTACACAAATGAACCAAAGATAATGTATGGAAAATGCAAAGTCAAGAAGACTTACCTTGAAACTGCACTTTATCTTTTGAGTCTGAACACTTTTCAAGATGTTGTGTGGACTTCAATGAACCTCCAAAAAGCTGTTGAACCTCCTTCTGTATTAAAAGTTGTTGAACCAAACTCCAAACTGTCAAGTTGTACAATACTATCTTTTGTTTAGAAAGTGAAGATAAGGGCACTACAGAAACCGTTCTTGTGCTTGAACAATCTCTATGTGAGATGAAATGTTTAGCTCGTTTATGAGAGTGTTTGCAAGGTGAAACAGTCAGTTCAGGATTTTCTATTTAGTGACTGAGAATAAAGATCAATATGATCAAGGGTCTTTTGTTAATGATCAGAGTTTACAAAGAATGTTATTTTTTTTGTTCTCTCTTTTTTCTCTCTAAAAGCCACCTTTTTGTGTTGTGAAAAATAGTTTATTTGTAGATGAAGTTGGCTGAAGTTTGGGAGGGAAACAAATGAATTTTTGAACTTTTTGGGTATGCTGTCTCATAGCCTTTTTGGGTGCAGCTCTTTATATGTTAAATTGGTGCAACCATGGGACTCATACGATGTAGATTCTCAAGGCATCATTACAGGTTTTGGAGCAGACTGTGACAGCATAACAGGGCTGTTTTTGTGGATTTGAGTCAAAGGGAAAAGTTCAAACAAGACAAGGCTTTAGGATTTGTAACTTATCAATTTCTAACTTAAAAAATGCAGCCTTGTAATAACTTGAATTATTTGTAACATCTTGAATTATTTGTAACATCTTGAATTATTTGTAACATCTTGAATTATTTGAATTATAGTGATAAAAGATGTCATGAGGTAATGAAATTAATCATGTATGGAAAATACTTAGAAATTTTTTCAAAGTCTTGCAAAGTATGACTTTCCAAAAATGACTCTTAACTTTCTTGATTTTTTTTATTATCAAATTTCATATTTTGAATTCCTTGATGAAATGTGATCTTTGAAACTCAAGTTTGGTCAAAAAGTCAAAGTTTGACTTTTCAATGTACAATTGACTTTTTCATCAGCCGACCAAATTTCATCTGTTAATCGGGGGATGAATTGAAATATGCAATTAGGTAAAAATGATGTACTTGAATCCTTGAGATCACATTTCAAACCAATAAGTCATGTACTAGGTCAAAAGGTAAAGATTGGTCATTCTCAATCAAAACCCTTATTTAGGGTCTCAGCGCTTCGGAGATGATTTTGTCTGATCAATTCCTTGAGAATCCTTGAAAAAGAGAGGGAAGATTTTGGGATACAACAGCTTCCCCTGTTCAATCTTCTTAAACCTGAAAGTTAGATTGGCGGGTCCACCATTCGCGACTTGAAGGTGGAAGATGATTGAACACTAGAGTGCCCAAAAATTTGCCCTCGATGATGTGTTCGTTGATTGTGTTTGGAATGGGCTTAAAGATGCCATTTTTAGAGGTGATAAAGAATTCGTCGGAGATGGGATTACATATTCCATCCAGAGTGACTGTTAGTAGAAATTGGAAGAAATATCAGAATAAATCTTTGGTCGATTTAATCAAAATGATATGCTGGAATGGACCCGTGTTAAACCGTGTCCGGAAATGTATTAGAAGGAACCCGTGTTGGCTTGCTTCCGGATGAGCCCATGTGAAGCTGCATCTGGAGATATATGAGAAGGAATCAGTGTAAGATTGCTTCGGGATGAGCCTGTGTAAAGCTACATCTGGAAGTATATAAGAAGGAATCCGTGTAAGATTACTTTAGGATGAGCCCGTGTAAAGCTACGTCTGGAAATTATGAGAAGGAACCCGTGTAAGATTGCTTCAGGATGAGCCTGTGTGAAGCTGCATCTGAAAATTATGAGAAGGAATCTGTGTAAGATTGCTTCAGGATGAGCCCGTGTAAAGCTACATCTGGAAATTATGAGAAGGAATCCGTGTAAGATTTCTTCGTATGGTCGTGTAGATAGTTTCCCTGTCTTGTTTCAGGAACTAATCTTGGACCTCTTGAAAATTGTTGATGATAATTATCAGTTGATTGATCTTTCCTGAAAAGGTAAAGAGTTAGTTGTATAAAATGTCATGATGTATGAAATGCATTGTGTAATGATGTTCTCAAAAATATGGTTGTGCTATATGGACTTCGCATGCATATGCTATGAATGTTGTTGAATTGTATCCTTGTCTTGGAAAATAAATCCTTGACAAATGCTGGGGAGCCTCGGGAAATTAAATCCCAGACTGCTGTTGGGGATGAAGAGTATGCTCATCTTTAAACCTTGTTTTAGAATGTTTCCGCTGGGGATTCCTGTTCTGTTGTTTGAGGAGAACTCCTCTAGGGAATATTGACTTTGCTTAAGGGAAAACTCTGTGGAGAGTGTTGATTTCTGCTTGAGGGAAAGAGTTTAGGAGTTTTAGTTGTCCATTTCTCTACTGGGGAGTTATCTCTTGATTGGAGAGAATGGAAGTTAACAGCTTGTTGGGGATAAAGAAGTTAATTGTTATCCGGTAGCCTTCCAGGCTTTGCAGCAACTCACTGGGGATAGTGGCAAACTCTACTGAGGAAGAGTAGTTTTGTTAGTGATTTAAAGAAGTTAAACTATTATCTGGTCGGGTCCAGGTTTCATAGTAACTCAAACGGTTATATGGTCGAGTCCAGGTTTTAGCAACTCGAACTATTATCTGGTTGGGCCCAGGTTTCAGCAATTTGATCTTGAGGTTAACTGGTACCTGGTCGGGCCCAGGTTTCAACAACTCGAACTGTTATCTGGTCGGGTCCAGGTTTCAACAATTTGATCTTGAGGTTAACTGGTATCTGGTCGGGTCAAGGTTTCAGCAACTCAAACAGTTATCTGGTCGGGTTCAGGTTTCAGCAATTCGAACTGTTATCTAGTTGGGTCAAGGTTTCAGCAATTTGATCTTGAGGTTAGCTGGTATCTGGTCGGGTCCGGGTTTTAGCAACTCTAACTATTATCTGGTCGGGTCCAGGTTTCAGCAAATTGATCTTGAGGTTAACTGGTATCTAGTCGGGTCCAGTTTTCAGCATCTCGAACTATTATCTGGTCGGGTCCAGGTTTCAGCAATTTGATCTTGAGGTTAACTGGTATCTGGTCGGGTTCAGTTTTTAACAACTCGAACTGTTATATGGTCTGGTCCAGGTTTCAGCAATTTTATCTTGAGGTTAACTAGTATCTGGTCGGGTCTAGGTTTCAGCAACTCGAACTGTTATCTGGTCGGGTCCAGGTTTCAGCAATTTGATCTTGAGGTTAGCTGGTATATGGTCGGGTCTAGGTTCAGCAACTCGAACTATTATCTGGTTGGGTCTAGGTTTCATCAAATTGATCTTGAGGTTAATTGGTCTCTGGTTGGGTCCAAGTTTCAACAACTCGAACTGTTATCTGGTCGGGTCTAGGTTTCAGCAAATTGATCTTGAGGTTAGTTGGTATCTGGTCGGGTCTAGGTTTCAGCAAATTGATCTTAAGGTTAGTTGGTATCTGGTCGGGTCCAGGTTTCAGCAACTCGAACTGTTATCTGGTCGGGTCTAGGTTTCAGCAATTGAAGAAGTTAAACTATTATCTGGTCGGGTCTAGGCTTTAGTAACTTAAAATTGAGATTTACTGTTATTTGGTCGGGTCCAGGTTTCAGCAACTCAAACTGTTTGCTGGTCGACTCTAGGCTTTGTAGTAACTGAAGAAGTTAAACTATTATTCGGTCGGGTCCAAGCTTTAGTAACTTAAAATTGATATTTACTGTTATCTGGTTGGGTCCAGGTTTCAGCAACTCAAATCGTTTTCTAGTCGGGTCCAGGCTTTATAGTAACTGAAGAAGTTAAACTATTATTCAGCCGGGTCCAGGATTTTGTAACTTAAAATTGAGATTTACTGTTATCTGGTCAGGTCCAGGTTTCAGCAACTCAAATTGTTTTCTGGTCGGGTCCAGGCTTTGCAGTAACTGAAGAAGTTAAACTATTATCCGGTCGGGTCCATGCTTTAGTAACTTAAAATTGAAATTTACTGTTATCTGGTCGGGTCCAGGTTTCAGCAACTCAAATTATTTTCTGGTCGGGTCCAGGCTTTGCAGTAATTGAAGAAGTTAAACCACTATCTGGTTGGGTCCAGGCTTTAGTAACTTAAAACTGAGATTTACTGTTATCTGGTCACATCCAGGTTTCAGCAACACAAAATGTTTTTTGGTTGGGTCCAGGCTTTGCATTAAATTGAAGTAATTGTTATCTGATCGGTTTCCAGGCTTCACGGTAACTGATGAAGTAGATGAGGTCAATTACTATCTGGTCGGATTCCATGCTTCGCAACCACTTGCTGAAGTTGACTGTTATCTGGTCGGATTCCAGGCTTCACGATAACTTACTGGGAAGGATGAAATTAAACTGTTATATGTTCGGGTCCAGGTTTTGTAGTAACTTGCTTTGGAGGAATGGATTCAATTGTTATCTGGTCGGATTCCAGGCTTCACAGTCACTTTCGGGGATAGTAACGACTCCGTTGGGGATTGCAATGATTCTTCTGGGGGCTAAGGGGTTTCGTCCATTGATTTGAAATAGTCTGAGAAGAAAACTCAAGATGGGGAATTTGTAGTTTGTTGGGGAAGTAAACCCTTTTGAAGAGAAAATTTGACGACCTGCTGGAGAGGTGTTTCCTTTAGGGAGAAATCTGCTAGGCTTTTTCTTTCAAGCCCAATTCAGTTGGGGATTAGGTTTTCAAAAGATTGAAACTCTGGATGGGGATTGCATGAATCCAACTTTGTAGGGATAATTTTGTAGGGATATCCATGAATTTGGCCTTGTGGGGTTTGGACCCTTATCCGTGAAGATTATTCTCTGGGGATAACCTTATAGAGGTGGATCTGGCGACATCACTGGGGATCACCTTATGAAAGGTACTTCATGAGGATTTGTCACTATCCATAATAGTAAGTGTTGTAGCATTGCCAGAAAATGTTTGCTTGGTTGTGCGTGACCTTTTACTGGAATTCATGTTCGATACCCCAAGTGATTCGGATGGAGACTTGCCCCTGGCTATGCAAGACTTTACGAGAGATTTCTTGGAATCTTGACTTAACTTCCACTTAGGAGTTGGACAATAACATGTCATTCCCCCTTGATTATGATAGATTTTTCATTGGAAGTGTCTTCCCATTTGAAGTGATTCTGTTTCTTGAAAGAATTTTTCGTTCATTGGGTGTTTACCGTGCGAATTTCTCTGTTGTTGATCAATTGGCCATATGCAAACAGCGATATTCAAACAATGCAAAGTTTTATGTTTGTCTTAAAAAAAATTATTTTATTTTTGAAAATGCGTTTTTAACAAAAGAATTTTGCAAGGATATGAATTCGACTCAGGATTTACAGTAAGCCTTACAGGAGTCAGGATACCTTTTGTAACAATATGCTTTGAAACTAACCCATGCTACAATTAGGACTTTTAAAAGGTTGTAACATGGTATGGTTCACGGTTTAAGAAACAAAGGATAAGGCTCAAATTTTATTTGTACCCACCTGTTCTTCATGATGTTCTACAGTCCTAAACTCGGTTAAATGTGCGTTTGAACTCCTATTGAATCTGGAGTGATATTTTGGTGATGGTTCGGATAAGTTAAGTTTATTTATGAAGGAAGTCATTTTTTGTAACATTTTTCATGTTGTCTAGGATTTGTAGTGACCTCCTTTTTTTATCTACTATCCCTAATTTTTCCTGACTGTTTTTGTTCTGAGGCTATAGTCAGCGGGATGCCCCAGTTTTTTTCTTAAGTCTCCTTCGTAGGTTTTGACTTAGTGGGCTTTTTCTTTTAAGAGATAATGACTGCCTATTTTACGGGGAACTATCGTTGTCTTTTGATTTAGAAGGATGTTTTTTATGTCATTCGTTGTGTACGAAGGGAAAGCTTGTAACCGAGCGCGCATTTGAATTAACTGAGAAACTACCATGCCTCAGGTTCTGATTAAAGGTTTCAATTTGTGTGAAAAATAAAACTCCTACTTCTATGGCTCAAAGGGGTTGACTAGGGATTATCTTCCTTATAACTCCACTGTTTAGGAATTGAAAGAACGCATGTACATCATTAGCAAGGTCTGTCCAAAAGCATACTGTATGGGATTATGGTATTGTTTTCGTCATCCTCCCTCTAAAGGCTTTATACCTGTAGTTGAGAGTTGAATATCATACAAAAAGAGGTAAAAGCATACTTTCAGCATAGTGAAAACGAATGGATTAACTCAAGACAAACATATGTAATGCATTAATGAGAATAACCAAAGTCTGACATAAAGATAAATGTTTAAGCAAACAAAGAAATTACAATTGAAAATTCGAATAAACAAAGGTCTCTTTGCCTAAACTTCTCGCTTCAGATCGTGTGTCTTTGAGGGGTGACAGAAAAACTCCAGTTGACTATCTTGTGTAAATTCCAACACTCCTTCGTCAATCAGGTCTTGAGTCTTGTTTTTCAATGCCCAACAGTGGTTAGTATCGTGTCCCTGACTGTCTGAGTGGTATGCTCACTTTTCATTATGTTTGTAGCGGGGAGAAGATGTATTATGTTTTTGAGGAGGCTCCCTCAATGTAACCAACTTGGCTTCCAACATATCATGCAATGCTTGAGTCAAGGACATGTTTATCTCGGTAAATTGTCTTTTGGGAACATCTTGCTTATGTTGACCACCCTGTCGTGGTTGGCAAGGTCGTTGTTGGACCCTTGGCGTAATAGCCACTTTGAAAGTTGTTCTCTCGACCAAGCCAACTTCTTGTCTCATCAGAGGCTGGTTAATGACTTGATCCCCAATCTTAACTGTTCGTTTCATACGGTTGCACCTGTCTTGATGAAGCTTGTGGACGAGAATTCTCAACTCTTCTTGTCCCCGAGCTAAGTTTTGGATAAGAGCGATTTGACCCACCATCTATCCCATCATTTGGATTTTCAGTGTTGCTATCTCAGTTTGTAACCGTTCCAACTGGTCATCCCTGTTGTCCTCAGGATTCTTCTTGGTCATACACTTAGTGAGGAGTGCTTTCACTTTTTCTTGCCCTTTGGATAGGTTCAAGAACATTTCTTGAAGCTGAGCATTTTGGTTCTGAAGATCCTTGATAGTCTGTTCTAGAGCCATCTATACTGAAATAAACAGTAAGCAGATGAGAAAACCTGTATGGGGAAAACCCGTCATGATATTATGCGTGATATGTGGATGCAATGTTTCCAAGGATCTCGCAGGGTAAACACAAGAAAATGTTAGTAGTGGAATTTTGATCATAACTTTGATTGAAGAACTTCATATCGCTGAATGTACTTTTACAAGAATCAATCTCACCATGTCAAGTGGGTCATAGCCCTTGACTCAAGTTACAGTGCTTTGGTTTTTGACAGCATTTGGCTAGAGGAAAATAAATCCTCTTGCCCCTTGATAGACATCTGTTTCAATATAACCATGCATCACAAACCCTTAAGATCCTTGAAATGGTTATTGAAAATGCTATGGTATGATATCATGATGTTATGTACAAGTAATCGTATACAAGCAAAGTAAACAAATTCTTAGGTTTAGGCTTGCATGAGGTTTGTAGGAAAGTAACCTCTTGAAGTTTAGTTGGTTCAACCTGTCCTAGGAAATAACTGGGTTCTAAGGAATCTCAGTATCCCTAATCTTTCTTCATCGGGCATTATTTCAGCACAAGCCTCTTTATTGGCAACCAAAATAACCCGAAATTCCGATCTCAATTAGGGTAGCATCGAGTATCAACCAATTTTGGATTGCACCAAAGCCGACTATCTCACTACTTCCTAATGGACAAGTTGTTTAATTAAAGGTTATAAGGTCAATTAGTGTTTCATAACACCACACAGCGGCCCCGTATTCTCCTTGACTGGACTTAAGGGCTACCGATACCAACAAATGTGTCACACTAACGTAGCCATCGCTTCAACCATGTTGGTATACCTTGTACACTCTCTACGATCTATTGCTACTTACCTAATAATGTTCCCCGATCCGGGTAGAGGATCAATAAAAACCCAAACAAGGACCCATAAACGTAAAACAAATAAATCAAACAATGAAAGCATTTTAAAGGTGATCTAGTCTATAAAGTAACCCCACATTTAAGTACTCCCCAGCAGAGTCGACAATTCTGTAATATGGTGGGAGAACTGACTTGTTTGTTTTGCATTTGATTGCAATTGTTGCGGATAACAAGAGTCTCCACCTAATTTTCTTTTATCTAATAAAGGAAAGGGTTAAAAGAACAGGAAAGACCTTTTGAGATATTTCCTTGAGTTCGGGGGGTAGGTTATTAAAAGGGAAGGCGTTAGCACCCTTTTCATCTGTAGTTATCTACGGGTTCTTAGTTGCTTGATCACTTTGAAAATGCTTTGTTTGAAATGTGTTGTGATTGGTGTGAGTTTGAAAATATTTTGAAAACACCTTTGTTTCGGAAAACTTTGTAATGATTCTTGTCTCTATAAGAAAGCATACAAAGTGTTGGTTTTGAAAATAGTTAAAAGAGATGTTTGTTATTGAAGATGTTTTGAAAGTGTGAGTGTGGAAATGGTTTTAATTTGTAAGAAAGAAACTACGATCATCCTACCTACTCAAAAGGTCTTTGTTCTTTTCCTCCTCCTTTAGATGTTGTTATCCTACCATTGTTTGGTAAGAATACCCATTGTTGGATGTGAAGGGACGGGCATGGGTCAATCGTATAGTCATAGAAGGCAACTTATGAGACGTTTTAGCAATTTTCATAAGGGACTAGATCGTTTACCAAAGGGAACATCGAGGGACTACGATATTTTTTATTGAGGGTCTTTGCTAAAATGCCCATATTCAAGGTACATGACTATTTTCCGAGGAAACGAGCGAGGTTACCCTAGAGGTGCGCGTGTGTGAAGTGCATTTGATTGCATGCATTTTTGTCTTTGAGATTAGGGTTTTCTAGCGGTTGATTTTATCTTGCCATACACACCCTAATTTCTAACAATTATATAAAAAGTGATAAATTTGTGGAAATTAAAATCCTACGCTATTACATCATTAAGGGAGTTGGGTACAACTTACAAATGGGGATGAAGTAGATGTCTAATTATTATAACCATATCGAATAGCTGGTTACTAATGAAGAAAATCTGTGGAAATTATAAAGACAGTCTAAAAAGAAAGAAAAAATAAATTTTGAACTATTATGTGTCGACACAATGCTGTTATGCATCAACATATAACTCTTCTTGCTCTTGTAAAACAAAATCAAATCAGTATGATTCGATGCATAATGGGATGTGTCGACTTATGCACCTGTTTGTATCGACATATACGAATTTTGTGTCGACTCATACACCTTTCATCCTTCTATTTTGGGGCCTGGATAAGAATATGAGTCGATGCATAAGGTCGTGTGTCGACTCATACCCTGTTTTATCACTAGAATGAGTCGACCCATGTGGGTATGTGTCGACTCATGCTGCAATTTTTTGCCTCTATCATCATTCTTTTGCATGTATCAGTTAGTTTTCAACATATAATTGATAAAAAATGAACAACAAGTAAATGGTTAACTTCAAAGGGCAGTGATTACTACATTTTATCTTCACAGATGAACCAAAGATGATGTATGGAAAATGAGAAGTCAAGAAGACTTACCTTGAAATTGCACTTTATCTTTTGAGTCTGAACACTTTTCAAGATGTTGTGTGGACTTCAATGGACCTCCAAAAATTTATTGAACCTCCTTCTGTATTGAAATTTGCTGAACCAAACTCCAAACTGTCAAGTTGTACAATATTGTACTTTGTTTAGAAGGTGAAGATAAGGTAACTACAGAAACTGTTCTTGTGCTTGAACAATCTCTATATGATATGAAATGTTTAGCTGGTTTATGAGAGTGTTTACAAGGTGAAACAGTGAGTTGAGGATTTTCTGTTTAGTGACTGAGAATAAAGATCAGTATGAGCAAGGGTCTTTTATGAATGAGCAGAGTTTACAAAGAATGCTTTTTTTTTGTTCTCTCTTTTTTCTCTTCTAAAAGCTACCTTTTTGTGTTGTGAAAAACATTTTATTTGTAGATGAAGTTGGCTGAAGTTTGGGAGGGAAACAAATGAATTTTTGAACTTTTTGGGTATGTTGTCTCATAGCCTTTTTGGGTGAAGCTCTTTATATGCTAACTTGGTGCAACCATGGGACTGATATGATGCAAATTTTCAGGGCAGCATCGCAGGTTTTGGAGCAGACTATGACAACATAGCATGGCTATTTTTGCGGATTTGAGTCAAAGGGAAAATATCAAACAAGACAAGGCTTTAAGATTTGTAACTTAACAATTTCTAACTTAAAAAATGAAGCCTTGTAATAACTAGAATTATTTGTAACATCTTGAATTATTTGTAACATTTTGAATTATTTGAATTGTAGTGAACAAAGATGTCACGAGGTAATGAAATTAATTATGTATGGAAAATACTTAGAAAATTTTTCCAAGTCTTGCAAAGTTTGACTTTCCAAAATGACTCTTAACTTTCTTGATTTTTTTTATTATCAAATTTCATATTTTGAATGCCTTGATGAAATGTGATTTTTGAAACCCAAATTTGGTCAAAAAGTCAAAGTTTGACTTTTCAATGTACAGTTGACTTTTTCATTAGTTGACCAAATTTCATCTATCAATCGGGGGATGAATTGAAATATGAAATTAGGTCAAAATGATGTACTTGACTATTTGAGATCATATTTCGAACCAATAAGTCATGTACTAGGTTAAAAGTCAAAGATTGGTCATTCTCAGTCAAAACTCTAATTTGGGGTCCCGACGCTTCGGAGAAAATTTTGTCTGATCAATTCCTTGAGAATCCTTGAAAAAGAGAGGGAAAATTTTGGGGTACAACAGTAAGATAACACTATCTAATGGAGGAGGGAAAGAACTAAGACTTATTTTGAGTAGGTAGAACGTTCATAGTTGCTTGCTCACAAACATTTCAAAACCTCTTTCAAACAGACCAACACTTTCCATGAAATATTTTCAAAAATCAACACTTTGTATACATTTTCACCGAAACGAGAATCATTACAAAGTTTGCCTAAATGAAGGCACTTTTCAAAATTACTTTCAAAACTATCACAAACACATTTCAAACAAAGCATTTTAAAGTGAGAGAGCAACTAAGAGCCCATAGATAAATACGGATGAAAAGGGTGCTAACACCTTCCCTTTTCATAACCTACCCCCCGAACTCAAGAAAATATCTCAAAAGGTCTTTCCTGTTCTTTTCACCCTTTCCTTTATTGGATAAAAGAAAAGTCGGTGGCGACTTTTGCTATCTGCAACAACTACGATAAAATGCAAAACACCCAAGTCAGTTCTCCCACCATATCACACCTTGTATCAGTCCTCAAGAGTGTTTATAAATCATTTTGAAAGTGGTTGTTTTGAAAGTGTGACGTGTGAAGATTGTTTTATTTTTGTGAGCAAGCGATTACGAGTGATCTACCTACTCAAAAGGTCTTTGTTCCTTTCCTCCTCCTTTAGATAGTGTTATCCTGCCATTAGTTAGTAGGAAGCCCTATCATTGGATGTGAGGGACAGGCGTGGGTCATTGTACAGTCATAGAAGGCAACTTGTAAGATGCTTTAGCAATTTTCGTATGGGACTAAGATCGTTTACCGAAGGCAACTTTGAAGGGTCGTTTAAGTGTTAGATAAAAAACATCACAACTTCACGGGCCTATATCTCTTAAGTCAGGCACTTTTTGAGGATCATCCCACATTAACAAAGTTGTAGAATTCTTCAATCCCTATAACTTTCATGTTGAAATTTTTCCTTGAATCAGCTTGTATCTTGAGGAAACTTGCTTGTGAAGTTAGGGTTTTTTAGCTACAAAACCCTTGAATTTTTTTCTAAGTGTTTGAAAATCTTGACTTTTTTTATTCTTGATGACAAAGATTGATAGTTTTGAATGTTTTGATGATTCTTGATTTTTGAGTTCCAATGTTGACCAAAAAGTCAAAGTTTGACTTTTGAGTGACTATTGACTTTTCATCAATTGATTCAAAATTTCAACTATCAATCACTTGAATATTTGGAAATTTCTTGAGCCATGTAATTAGGTTAAGATGTTGTATTTGAGTTCTTAAGATCATGCTTCAAGCCATTAGGTCATGCACTAGGTCAACAGTCAATGATCAGTCATCTTCAATCAAAATCCTAATTTTGGCAATTTTGAACTTTGATGATTTGAGGGATTTCCTTGAAGAATCATGGTCAACCCTTGATCAAATGATGAATATCACCTCAAAATATTGATGTTGATAAAAAATCTTGAAGTTTGACTGTATGTTAACCACAGTTGACCTTTTACCCAATACAGTTGATTTTCAATCATATGAGTAATTGACTAAGGAAACATGTGAGGCAAGACTTGAAACTTCACATAAGCATTATTGAGGATCTATAATGAACCTTGAAAGTCATTTGAGACCCTTTCAACCAATTATCCCTTGTACAAGATGAAACCCTAGTTGTGGACCCATTGCTTAGGAGTTGAGTTTGTCTGATCAACTCTTGAGTGGCTTTGAGTATTTGAAACCTTTGTGAACATGTTTTGAAAAAAATGGGAGGGAAAATTTTGGGGTACAACACATTCTAATATCAATAGAATCAAGTAAATATAAGTGAAAGGTTCAAGCACATCCTCGCCTCACATTCATCATCCAAGGATGAGGAATCCATGAAGCTCTAAATATCTTCTTCATCTGTACAACATTCAAGATCAAGGAAACAATGAAGACAAAGCTTACAACAATCATGATAGTCACAAGTGTTCAAAATAAAAAAAATGGAAAATAAATTCAAAACGAAAATCCCTCTAAGTCAAAGAAAATGTTTTTTTTTACTTAGGCAAAAGATAGGGTATCCCGATGGACCAAAATTCAAAAGAATTGGTTCGTGCAAAAATAAGGGATTGAAAACAAATAAATTGGAGAACAATCTTGTGACTTCCACCTCAAGAATCATCAAGGCTTATCATCAATGCTTGGATCTTATTAATATTTTTCATTGGTGCTTGGATCTTTACTAATGCTTTTGCTCATCATCGCGACAACGAAAATTCTCTTGCAAACTGAATACATCCATTAGATTAATCAAACTTAGAATTGGAGAACGTCAAGGATAATGGGATGGACTAATTAAATTTTTTAGCCTTATATCCTTTATTTCTTAAACCATGATCCATGGCCATGTTACAACATTCAAAAGTCCTAATTGAAACAAGGTTAACTATGAAAGCATACTCGACAAAGTTGTGTTAAAATGACTCCTATGTTTGTTAAAATTATTGCTAACCACTTTGCTTCTGAGAATCTTCATCTCTAATCATCCATTCCATAATAAAATTTGATTTCAAAACTTGCATGTGCATCACTAAGAATTACTTTTTAAAATGTACAATTTTATCTACAAATAGACACTTAGCACCAAAGGAGATTTAAAAATTGGTTTAATCAAAAGAGATCCTTTCCAGGAAGCTCCTAACTAGGGGAAAAGCATCCAAAAAAGAACCCTATAATCATAATCAAGATTATTGATTGTAGGGGCATGTCACATGAAGATCCTATTGACTAGGTGTGATCATTCTTAGATTCAATCAACTTGGATCACATTTCAAAGAACCAATCAGGGGCATATCTTTCGAAAGAGCACTATTTAATCAAGTCATATCACAACATGGTATGACTTGGTTTCATCTTTTCAACAAACTTCTCAAGGCCCTAATAATCAGGGGGAAACCATCCAAGACTCAAATGTTGGGGCAATTCATATCTAGTTCATCTTACGGAATGTAGGGTTCAAGTTCCCCTTCAAGCGACTTTAGATAAAAACTCCGCAAGATTCGAATACTTGGGGTAATTCATATCAAACCTATATCATGGATGTGATACGGTGGCAGAACTGAATGTTTAATACTGGTTTTCATTTTGTATTCGCAAATGTGCGGTAAGCAAGAGTC
Source organism: Vicia faba (assembly GCA_948472305.1). Lineage (NCBI taxonomy): Eukaryota > Viridiplantae > Streptophyta > Magnoliopsida > Fabales > Fabaceae > Vicia > Vicia faba. Next base: position 1,695,216,659 of record OX451737.1, on the reverse strand, counting down.
ACCACCGACTTTTATTTCATCCAATCATAGAAAAGGAAAAAGAACAGAAAAAACCTTTTTCGATATTTTCTGAGTACGGGGGTAGATTATAGAAAGGGATGGTGTTAGCACCCTTTCTATCCATGGTTTTCCATGGGCTCTTAGGTACTTGCTCATATTTTTAAAATTGCTTCTGTGTGTGCTTGCTTTGAAAATATTTTACTTCGCGATAACCCTTGTATCAGTCCTCAAGGGTGTGAGAAATTTGTTTTGAAAACTGTTTTGAAAAGTGTTTGTGTGAAAAAGGTTTTATTTTGAGCAAGTACCTATTAGAATCTACCTACTCGAAAGAAAGATTGTTTCTGTTCTATTTCCTTTGACAACGCTATCCCACTATTAAGGAGTAGGTAGCACCGTTGTTGGAGTTTGTAAGGCACGTTCGAAAGGGACGAATACAATCACTAAAGCAATAGTTAGAAAACTTTAGTAGTAACCCTAGAGTCTTAAGATCTTTTCGAGGCAACGTTTCTGAGGCAACATTTCTGAGGCAACATTTCTGAGGCAGCATTCGAATGGGATAATTTGATCTCTTTAGACTGGAGGGCAACCACTAAAATCTCATATGCTTAACGATTGTTTACCGAAGGCAACCGAAGTGAGGTAAACCCTAAGAGTGAACATGTGCGAGTGATTTGTTTCAGTTATTTTAATCTTTGCACATTAGGGTTTTCTAACTGTTTTAATTTTTCATGCATTCTTGCCATACAATCCTATTAATCATACATCTAGACAGTTAAAAGTTTGCTGAAAGTAAAAGAGGAAGTAAACCTAGCTATTACATGGCTTTGACAATTACACAATTGCCTTGATGTAAAATAAAAAAAAACGCAGAATTTAAAATGCTAATTTAAACTATTACAACCTTGAAACAATTACAATAATTTGAATTAAAAGATAGTCAAGGTGCGCACGACGAATTACGTACGAGAATAAAGTCTGAGTCCTAAAAAATCTAATAAATTAAAGAGGATATATTTTTTGTATTTTATTGTTGCGAAAAATATTTGAAATTTTAACCTAATTTGTCTAATTAATTTTAATTATAAAAAAAGATTTTGAATTAATCTAATTAAGCTAATTAATTAATTGCAATTAAATATTTTTATGAAAAAAACTAAAATCTAATTTTTTAGTGATTTTCTGATTAAAAAATGTTTTTTTTATGAAAATAATTAAAAATAACCAATAAAAAAGAATTAAAAAAAGAGAGAAAGATTTGGGCCTGGAGTGATGAAGCAAACTGGGGGTGTATGTTGAACTTCTGAAACCCATAAGGATGGCTCAGAGTCTGGCGCCTGATCCAATGAAACCATCTTCCGGGGACTCATGGTGGACCTGCGTATGCTGGCATTGGATCTGGCTGGAGATGGATCCAGAGGATGAGATCAGAGGGCGTGTGATGATCCTCAGTAGGTGAGATGTGCTGGATCTGGTAAAAATAATGGAGAAAATGCCAAAATCTCACGCCTGGGATCGAACCCAGGACATGAGCTTCATACTTCCTTCCTCTGACCAATTGCACTGGATGTCTCAATTATTAATATAATAACAAACATATAATATATTGGAAAACAAGTTAGTGGCCAGAAAACACGCTCCAAATTCAAATGGACCAACCACGCTGTGACACGTATCGCCTTCTTCCTGCAACCGTCGTCTTAGGCATGAAGCTTTCACCTAAAGTTCATGGATGTAACTAAAACCATGCTGTTGCACCCCAAAATTTGCCCTCCCATATTCTTCAGGAAATTGTCAAGCCAAGCTTCAGAAGTCTCCAAGGGTTGCCCAGTCAAAGAGGCTCCTATACAGTCAAAACTAGGGTTTGTGTTCTGAGCAAGAAAATGAACTTCTCAAAGGTCCAATCAAGTCTCATGTGCCTACAAACATGGTCAAGTATCCTCATGCAAAGTTTCAAGGCATTCAGCTCAAAATTGCACAGTCAAAACCCTAGATTGCACTACAGTCAACTGTAGGGGCAAAATGGTCATTTGACAGTCAAAAGTTCAAATTTTTGGTCAACACATCATTTTGAAGCCACAAACATCATTTGATCAATGCTTGATCATGATTCTCAAAATTTGGCTCAGAAATCATCAAAGATGCAAAAGTTTCCTTATTTGGACAGTTGAAAAAGTCAACTGAAATTGACCAGGGCATAACTTTCACATGGATTATCAGAAAAATTCCATCCAAAGCTCATTTTGAAAAGAAATACATTTCCTACAACTCATCTTCATACTTCAAGTCCAAGAAATGCTCTCACAAAAAGTTATCAATTTCAACATTATAGGTCATTTTCAAAAGTCAACAAAAAAGGACTTTAAGTCAAAGGCCATAACTTGAGATTGGTAAATCAAAATGACATGGGACCAAAGGCATTGGTTATAGGACTCAAAGACCTTTCCAAAATGTCCAAGAACATGTGAAAAGCTTAAAAATTGAGCAAGTTATGCCTTGTGGAAGTTGGGAAATTTTTGGAAATTTTTAAAAGTCAACATTGATCCAAAAGGCCTAAATTTGCTAATGGGCCCATTTTTCTTCCAAGTTTCTTCATGCCAAGCCTATGCACGACCATTAGGCCCAAAGGGAAGTATTTTCTAATTTTTTAATTATTTATTTGAATTTATATTAATATTAATTCAATTAAATTGTTTAAATATGTGAAAAATACAAACTTGACCTAAAAAAATCTTTTTATGCATGATTTGGACTCAATATTTCGTGCTTGTTCAATTATGGAAAGAATTGGTGTGATTAGAGCCTAATTGATACAAAGAACACTTGGAAAAGATATGGAAAAGATCTTATAAAATCAAATATGCAAATCATTGAATTCATGAGATTTTGTTGATTTTTGTTGACCTAAAAGCCTCACTATATGATCAGGAACACAACCCTAAGCCAAAAGGACTAGAAGCTGCGCTCAGAAGCCATACAAAAACTTGCAAATTTTCCATAAAAACTCAATTCTGAAAAGGTGGTTAGGGGGGGATTCAAGCCCTAAGATTCATTCCATTGGCTTCCTCAAGTCTCCCTGAACGTATCCCAATCCAAATCATTCATCCAAGCGCAAAGAAGTGGTATACAGAAGCTAGAATATTTTGGGAAAAATTGGTGATCGTGTTTTTAATTTTATGCACTTTCATGACATATTATCCATTATTTCATATTCCTGATGAAGTTTCCAAGCTAACCATAATCTTTAATTGAAGTTTCATGCGCTTTAGGCCAAGATGCCATGTTCGTTCCTTAGGGTTTTGCAGGGTACAAAATTGGGGCTTTTGCAATACAGTAAAATTAGCCTTTGAGACCACCATGGTTGAACTCAGCGCTTTGAGACGAACAAGAATCAACCATCGCGCCTAATTTCCAAATAACACAGGCCTAATCGCTATTTTCTTGTAGCTGGCCTATTGAAACGCTTGATAAACCGTTGCTGAATGGTTATGTTTCAGAAAAAAAGAAAGAAGACGAAGCCGTGGCGAGCTGTGATTCGTTAGTTCAAACTTTCGCGCGTTCTCTCCACTACGCGTTGTTTTTTCTTTTTGTTATTTATTTGCCATAATATATTAACGCGCGTTGAAGTGCTTCAGTGGTGCAGGTGTCGCTTTGCCAAGTCCAAGACCTGGGTTCGAACCCCAGGTCTGTATTATTCTCAATATCATTTTTCAATAGGTATTCACGTGTAGTTCTATAACATGGGCCTATCATACGCTGCCAAGGATCAACGGCCATGTGTCCAAGGGAACCAGATCAAAGGCTTAGATCCAAGGAGTACCATGTACCATAGTCAAACGCGCTACACGCTGCTCAAAAAAGTCAATGGATCAAGGCTTAATGGACCAAAATTCCAGGCCTGCACCTCCACTTTGGGGACTTCCACCCCCCCCTGGTTTGCATTTTTTCTATTTTTCTCCTTATATCTTATTTTTTGCTATTTCATTTATTTTATTTGTTTTAACATAATTAATTTATTTTCACCAAAATACAAAAAATACATTAAAAATTCAGAAAATTCAAAAATTAATAATTATTTTATTTTAATTATTTTGCTAAATAAATTAACATGTAAATATTTAGTTTTTAATTATGTTGCAATTTTAATTCTTTTTAATAACTAAAAAATCCAAAAATAAAGCATTAGGTTAATTGATAATTTTTATATCTTTTAAATTTTTTCCTTTTTTCTTATCACAATATTATTCATTTATTTATTTATTTTCCTATTTAAATTGTATATAAATAAATTAGGGTTTAATTTAGGTTAATTCAATATTTTCATAATAAGCTTAAAAAAACATTAGAATTAGGTTTAGCTCTTTGTTTTTAATTTTAAATTAATTCTTTCCCTATTAAATCGTCAAAAACACAAAATACCAAAAACATTAAATTTTGATTTTAATTCTTCATTAACTTTAATTTTTGCAAAAGGGTCCAACGCCCGCATTCGTTAATTTATTTAAATTCGCGCATTTATTTTATGTTCGTTTATTATAATTATGTACATGTCCCAAAGCGTTGTAACAATTTTATTTTTTGCACTTTTACTTTGCTTTATTTATTTTCCGTCAAATCGGGTCCGGTTTATTTTGGCGATGTGGACCCGCGCCATTTGTAATAGTCGTAGATTTATTTTCTTCGCAATATTAACTGCTAAATATGCATGCAAGAATGAATGGCCATAATAAAATCAAGCGTAGATCACAACAAACATGACAAGACAAATAACTGAAACACGACACACAAACCGCACACACCACCCCTAGGGTACGCCTCACCGTTGCCTTTCGAAAGGTGATCGTCGAGTAGAGGATGTCTTAGTAAGTCCTCATGATCCGGGAACCTGGCATGAGGGTAGCTTCTAAGGTGTCTTCCCATTGCTCTGGTGATCACCATGTCCCGAACATCGAATTGACCCAAACATCGAATTGACCCGAACACCTCCAACGGTGGTGCTACCTATCTCTCAATGGTGGGATGGCACTATCTTAAGGACATTTACACAGACGAATTCCTTAGGGTAGGTAGGTTCTCAAAGATACTGGCTCTAATTTCAAAAACAAAACAAAACTCTTTTCACACCAACACATTTTCAAAAGCTTTCAAAGCAAATTTTTCAAACACTCTGACGTATGAGTCGATCTGAAATTTTTTCAAAGAAACTTTTAAAACCCACATTGAAAAGCAAACAAACAATTTGAAAACACATTGAGCAAGTATCTAAGAGCCCATGGATAGAAAGGGTGCTAACACCTTCCCTTTCTATAACCTACCTCCCGAACCGAGAGCAATCTCTATAAGGAATTTTTCTGTGCTTTTGTCCTTTCCATTTGGAGAAAATAAAAGACGGTGGCGACTCTTGCTTCCGCGACATTTCGCGAACCAGCGTTAAACAGTCAGTTCCAGATCCACCGATCACAGAACTGGCGACTCTGCTGGGGATATACACTTAAAGTGAGGTGTACCTTAGGGCTAGTTCATAACTGTGTTTTCAATTGTCTGAATTGTTTGCTTTAAAATTGTGGGACTGTCTTGGGAGTTCTATAGATCCTAACCTGGATCTGGGGATACCTTCTTAGAAAGTAGCAACAAGGTTGTGAGGGAACTGTGCGGGGTATACCGACATGGTTGAAACAGTCTGCTACGTTGATGTGGCACTTTGGTGTGTACCGGTAACCCTTGAGTTCAGTCAAGGAGAGTACGGGGCCTCCGCGTGGTGTCATGAAGCATCAACAGACCTTAGGAACCTTAATTGAACTATCTTGGCCTCTTTAGGGTAGTGAGATAACTGACTTTGGTGCAGTCCGAGGTTGGTTGATACTCGATACTACACTCAATTGAGGGTTGCTTTCCTGGAATATTTTGGTCGCCAGTTCAGTGGCTAAATCGAAACGATGAACAATGAAAGCAATCCCGTGATATTGGGACCCTTAGAACCCGGTTAATTTGATTAGGACAGGTTGAACCCACCAACTTCAAGAGGGTAATACCTAGACCTCATGCTGGCCTAAACTCTAAGGGCTCTTTTGTGTAACTTGTGTGCCTTCGTACTTGACTACTTGCATGCTTGTTATCTGACACATGAACTACTTGCAGGTTTTGTTTATAGTCCTTATTTAGGACTCATAACAGGGTTTACTAACTACTTGCAGGTTTTGTTTATAGTCCTTATTTAGGACTCATAACAGGGTTTACTAACTACTTGCAGGTTTTGTTTATAGTCCTTATTTAGGACTCATAACAAGGTTTACTAACTCTCTTGCAGGTTTTGTTTGTAGTCCTTAATTAGGGCTCATAACAGGGTTTACTAACTCTCTTGCAGGTTTTGTTTGTAGTCCTTAATTAGGGCTCATAACAGGGTTTACTAACTCTCTTGCAGGTTTTGTTTGTAGTCCTTAATTAGGGCTTATAACAGGGTTTACTAACTCTCTTGCAGGTTTTGTTTGTAGTCCTTAATTGGGACTCATAACAAAGTATACTGAATCTCTTGCAGGGTTTGTTTATAGTCCTTAATTGGGGCTCATAACAGGGTTTACCTACATTACCCCCATGCATAGCATGACATCATACCATTGCATACATCCTAACCCATTTCAAGGATCTCAAGGGCTTGTGATGCAGGTCATGGTGAATCAATTATCCCAGCAAGGGGCAAAGAGGATTTATTTTCCTCTAGCCAAGGTTGTCAGGGGCTATGACCCACTTGATATGGTGAGCTTTGACACTTGAAGAAAGTTCCCCGAGCCAAGGTTGTCAGGGGCTATGACCCACTGGATATGGTGAGCCTTTGACCCTTGAAGAAGAATTCTCAACAACATGGGTTTCCTTCAATCAAGCTACCGGACCCGAATGCTAACCAATTTTCTTGTTTACCCCGCAAGGTCCTTGAAAACATTGCATATATATCATACATATCATTGCATTACAGGTACCCTTGTTGCAGGTCACTTACCCTTGTTCGCTGTTTATTTCAGCCATGACTTCCCAACAAGATAACCAGGGACCTCAGTCTCAAGAGACTCAGTTCAAGGAGATCTTCCTGAACCTATCCAAGGGGCAGGAAGAATTGAGGACACTCCTCATGGGGAAGTTGGCCAAGAAAAGCCCAGAGGACGATAAGGACGAGCGGCTGAAACGTCTGCAAGCTGAGGTAGACACATTGAAAACCCAAATGCTGGGGCAAAGGGCTCTCATCCAAGGTTTAGCTCAGGAGCAAGTAGAGTTGAGAACCATGATCAGTCAACTCCACCAAGGCAAATCCAACATGAAGCTACCAGTCCGAGTCAGGGACCAAGTCTTTGATCAGCTACCAAGAGGACAACAGTCTGGTATGGTGAAGAATGGACCTCCCCAAGTTGTTACTGCTTCACAAACCCAACATCAACGAGGTAATCGGCGTAAGCGATATACACCTGGAAGACATTTCTCCGAGACTGGTATACCATCATCCCTAATGCTGAAACGCTTGTTGGAGGTCAATCTGATTACTTTAAAGGGTCCTCCCCAGAATCCTGACACCTCTGCTCCTACTTATAAGCCTGATGAAAGATGCGCCTATCATTCTGGCAGTCCTGGACATGACACCGACGACTGTTGGAGCTTGAAGAACAAGATCCAAGACCTGATTGATGAAGGGGCATTGGAAGTTACACGAGATGGTCAGGCTAAATTTTTCTACCATCCCTCCAAGGCTCACCATTTGAAGTGACAAGCCCCGAGACTAGAAGACTTTTGTTCATTAGAATTTTTCAAGTTGTGATTTTCTTTTGATTGTTCAAACGTTTTATTCATATCAAACATTGTTATTCCATTAATGCATCGCACATGTCTGTTTTGAAGCAATATATTCGTGTTCACTATATGCAAACTGTTTTCATATTTTTTCTGATGTCAACTCTTGATCTAAAATTCTAAAGCCTCTTGAGGGAGGATGACGAAAACGATACCGCTATCTTTACAGTATGCTTTTGAACGGACCCCGCTGATGAAGTACAGGCATTGTTTCAATTCCTAAACACTGGAGTTATAAGGATGATAATCCCTCGTCAACCCCTTTGAGCCAAAGAAGTAGGAGTTTTTCTTTTCGAAATTTAAAACCCTTAATCATAACCTGGGGCAGGGTAGTCTCTCAGTTGATCCAAGTGCATAACGAATGGCACCAAAAATCCTTACAAAACGAAGAAAGACAGTGATGGTTCTGAATAATCAATAAAGAAAGGCAGTCATTATTGAAGGGGTGAAAAACACAAGAAGGGGGGGGTTGAATTGAAAAACTGGAATCTTAAAGGCAATTGACACGGTATTTTTATCCTGGTTCGTTTGACCTCAAACTACTCCAGTCCACCCGCCAAGGTGATTTCGCCTCTCTCCAACGAGGACTTAATTCACTATATTCAACTGAATATTACAACTGCTTTTAGCAACTGCTAAAGCCTTCTTGAGTCCGAAACCACAACCCGGTTTCCTCAAGGAAATTCACTAAACAGATAATCAAATATAAAAGTGTACAGAGATGTTTCTAAATAAACAGTATCACAAACTTGTGATGTATTACACAGATTAATATTCTATTGATGAAGATGAATAGTGTTTGTAGCTTTTCTGGCTTTGTGCGTTGTTGTTCATCTTCTTGAAATCTTCTTCTAGTCTTCTTTATATAGGCTTTGCAATAGAGACATAAGAAGATACTTTTGGTATGTCCATAATCACGCATTTAATGAGCTTTCCAAAACAGGAGATACTTGTCTGATTATAGCCGTTGCATAAGATCTTGCATTGATGGAGTTGTAACGTTTGAGAGACAGTATCAGATATTCTGTTTTGTTGCGCTGATGTATTCAGAAGTTCAAACAGAACTTCTTCATAAGCGTGTTATGCATATTTGCTGCTGCTGATTCTTTCATGGTCCACTTAACTTCTGTGCTTGCATAATCAGAACTTCTGATGATGTTCTGGCAGATCTTCCAGTTGCATTAGAACATCTTTTCACATCAGAACTTCTGCACGTAAAGATACTTATTATTAGCAAGCATATTTGTTCTTTATATTATGTGTTTGTTATCATCAAAACTCTTGCTGGGCTGTAGAACTAAATTATGTTCTAACAATCTCCCCCTTTTTGATGATGACAAAAACTAGTATATTTTGATGGAAAATAAAGAACAAAAAAATTAAAAGGAAGTCTCCCCCTGAGTAGAGTACTCAGCTATGAAGAAAATAAAATAAAATACTTCCCTGACGATCTTCTGATTATGAGTCAACACAAAATATTCTCCTTTCTCCCCCTTTTTGTCAGGAATCAAAAAGTGGTAAAGACTTTTATTGGCTTGCTTTGGATCAGAGTATTAGGTCGATCAGAGCTTTATATTGATCAGAGCAATATTTGATCAGAGCTTTGCTTTAAACAGTGTGACATCCTCTTCTGGATACTTCTGAGATTCTATAGAGAGCTTCTGATGCTGTGTTTCCATTCCTGTTTCAAATAGTTTCAGAGCTAGAAATCTTCTGTTTCTGATTGCCTCTGAAACCTGCGAATCTTTTAAATTCCAGGCCTTGGAACATAAGCTTTCTTTCCTCTATGTGTAGACAGCATCCAGAGTCCAGGTGTTAATACTGGAGTTTCAATCTTGCTGTTACAAATACCTGCAACATAGATGATTTTGTATTTTGGTACCCATATCTTTCTGGGTCCATGACTGTTAGAGTTTCCAAAATTCTGTTTGAATTTTGGTTTAGTATAAAACGCTTTACCAACATGTTTTATATTATGTGTTTGTTTAGTGGTGAAGTGAGAATAGAGAAAAGTGCGTTTGATAACCAACTCCTTAACTTTCTTAGGTTGGGTTTCTTTTCCTTTGTATCCTGTACCTGTTCTGCAATTCTTGCTGACTCTATGGATCATTGAAGCCATTTTGCTTCTATCTATGTTGTTAGTCATAAACTTCTGAAAGTTTTGATCATGTTCTTTTATGATCTTATCAGCACTAATGGGATCCTCTGAGATTATTTCCTTCTGAGAGTTTTGTAAATTATTTTCAAGTTTTGAAATTTTTTCTTTTAACTCAGAGTTTTCTAATCTCAGACTTTCAGTTTCTTCAGAGTCAGAGGCAGTATCCTTTTTCAGGTTCTTGCATTTGACTCTGAGCTGCTGATATCGTTCCAGCATTTCGCTCAGACTTTCTGCAAGATCAGTTTTAGAAAAGTTAACAGCAGAGTTAAGGGATACCTTTTCAGTGTGTGATTCTGGGTCTGAACCAGAGGCTTCAGTATCTTCTGATATGTTTGCCATGAGAGCTATGTTTTCTCTTTCATTATCCGTCTCTGAGTCAGCTTCAGAGGTGTCTGAGTCGTCCCATGTTGCCATGAGGCTTTTCTTCTTCTGCCTGTGCTTCCATAGATTATTGATTTTTCTAGATAAAGAAGATAATTCTTCTTCTTCTGATGAGGATTCTCTGAAGTTTTCTGCTTCTGCTTCTGCCTGCAAAATTTTGGTTTTATATTTGTTAGATTTCAGAGCGAGAGACTTACATTGCTTCTGAGGCTCATCATCTTCGAGCTCTATCTCGTGACTTCTGAGGGAGCTGATAAGTTCCTCCAGAGTGATTTTGTTGAGATCTTTAGCAAGCTTCAGCGCTGTGACCATTGGCCTCCACTGTTTTGGTAAACTTCTGATGATCTTCTTTACATGATCAGCAGTTGAGTACCCTTTGTCCAGCACTTCTAGCCCTGCCACCAGAGTTTGGAATCTAGAGAACATTGTTTCAATGTCTTCGTCTTCTTCCATTCTGAAGGCTTCGTACTTCTGAATGAGCGCAAGGGCTTTGGTTTCTTTTACTTGCAAGTTGCCTTCATGCGTCATTCTTAGAGAATCAAACATGTCTTTAGCTGTTTCTCTGTTTGTGATCTTCTCATACTCTGAATATGAGATGGCACTTAGGAGAATCGTTCTGGCCTTGTGATGATCTTTGAAATCACGCTTTTGCTGATCAGACATTGCTTTCCTGTCAATCTTCTGACCGCTTTCAGCAGCAGGATGTATGTATCCATCAGTTACCACATCCCAGAGGTCAGCATCATAGGCTAGGAAGAAACTTCTGATCATATCCTTCCAGTAGTCAAAATTTTCACCGTCAAATATTGGAGGACTGAAGCTGATGTTCTGACTCGTTCCCACCATAGTGTTTTTCTTACGCTGGATCTTGTACTGACACGGTTAAGTGTTTTAGCTCAGAACCAGGCGCTCTGATGCCAATTGAAGGGGTGAAAAACACAAGAAGGGGGGGGGTTGAATTGAAAAACTGGAATCTTAAAGGCAATTGACACGGTATTTTTATCCTGGTTCGTTTGACCTCAAACTACTCCAGTCCACCCGCCAAGGTGATTTCGCCTCTCTCCAACGAGGACTTAATTCACTATATTCAACTGAATATTACAACTGCTTTTAGCAACTGCTAAAGCCTTCTTGAGTCTGAAACCACAACCCGGTTTCCTCAAGGAAATTCACTAAACAGATAATCAAATATAAAAGTGTACAGAGATGTTTCTAAATAAACAGTATCACAAACTTGTGATGTATTACACAGATTAATATTCTATTGATGAAGATGAATAGTGTTTGTAGCTTTTCTGGCTTTGTGCGTTGTTGTTCATCTTCTTGAAATCTTCTTCTAGTCTTCTTTATATAGGCTTTGCAATAGAGACATAAGAAGATACTTTTGGTATGTCCATAATCACGCATTTAATGAGCTTTCCAAAACAGGAGATACTTGTCTGATTATAGCCGTTGCATAAGATCTTGCATTGATGGAGTTGTAACGTTTGAGAGACAGTATCAGATATTCTGTTTTGTTGCGCTGATGTATTCAGAAGTTCAAACAGAACTTCTTCATAAGCGTGTTATGCATATTTGCTGCTGCTGATTCTTTCATGGTCCACTTAACTTCTGTGCTTGCATAATCAGAACTTCTGATGATGTTCTGGCAGATCTTCCAGTTGCATTAGAACATCTTTTCACATCAGAACTTCTGCACGTAAAGATACTTATTATTAGCAAGCATATTTGTTCTTTATATTATGTGTTTGTTATCATCAAAACTCTTGCTGGGCTGTAGAACTAAATTATGTTCTAACAATTATCTCAAAAAAATAAAAGCCCATTAAGTCAACACCCATGAAGGAGACTTACAAAACTGGGGCATCCCGCTGACTGTAATTCCAAAAAGGAAACAGTTCAGGCAAAAAAGAAAGGGATAACAAAAATCAGAAAAGAAAGAGGTCTTACAAACCCTCAACAAAAACAAAAATGACTGCCTATTCAGAATAAATCATCAATATCTGAACCATCATTGGAACATCAGGACAAAAACTCAAATAAGGTCTAATGTATGATCAACTGAGTTTAGGTTTGGAGAACATCACGAAGAGCGGGTGGGTACAAATAATTTGAGCCTTTATCCTTTGTTTCTTAAACCGTGAACCAGGCCACGTTATAACCCTCAAAAGTCCTAGCTGAAGCATGGGTTAGTTCGAAAGCATACTGTTACGAAAGGTATCCTGACTCCTGAAGGCCTACGGTAAATACGGAGTTGACATCACGTTTTACAAACATTCATTTGTTTCATGAAAAAAAGAATGCATTTTCAAAATCTTCGAGACAGACATAAGCTTTGCATTTCTAACATAACTTTGTGGCATATGACTTTTTGTTTGAACAGCAGGGAAATTCGCACAATGGAAGTCTAATGAACAAGAGTATCTCCAAACAAGGGGCATGGCATGATTATTGTCCATCATCGGGGGCAGTTAAGTCAAGATCCAGAGAATCTCTCAAAAGGCCAAAAAGCCTGGGGCAAATCTCTGCCTGAGTCACTTGGGGCATTCCAACAACGAATCTTGCCTGATCAAATACCTTCTGGTGGCATGACAAAACACTTCTAACAGGGGCAACTCCCTACTTTCTGAGAGTGTGGACATAGTCGAAAATACTACGCATAATCAAAGACCCGCTAGGTTGACATACCTAGGCAAAAGTAAGGGCTTCCCGGCGAACCAAAAGGGTTCGGGCAAAATGAAGGGATGAAATGAGAAAATCTGTACACCCGGCAAGTCGAAAACCTGAAAAGGCGGCTCGGGCAAAAATGGGTATCCCGGTGGACTGAAAACCCGAAAGGGCGGTCCAGGCAAAAGTTAGGGATCAAAGCGTACGACTATGTCCCGGCATCTCGCCACTCACCTACCAGAAGGTTTGTCAGAAACAGGGGCAATAATGGGTGGTCTAAGCAATCTGATTGTTCTATCCTCCAAGGTATCAGGGTAGGTTCCGTTGAAGAAAATGATCAACGCAGTTCAAGACTTCCCCAAGAGAGTCCAATCTCATTTCCCCAGGAAATTTGGAATTCATATCCCCAAGCAATAAGCTTATCCCCAGTAGATTCTGGAAGCTTATCCTCGCAGGGCACGAATGCGTCGTCCGGTTTTATTCAAAGAGTTATTTCCTTAACAGGATATAACTGGGTTATCCTCAGCCCAAAGCCACGGAAAGAGCGTCCTCGACGGTCTTCTTATCCCCAGCGAAGTCTATCAGCACTTCCAATACAACAAGGGTATCTTCAGCAAGTTACTAACAACTCCAGCAAAGTATCTCTATCCCCACAGAGTATCGTTCCCCAGCATGGTCGCTAGAGTACTTTCTCTCCCCGCAGGGTAATTCATTCGCCAAGTTTATCCCCCAAGGGAGTCATCTTCTCCTACCGGTATTCTTGCAATCATCATCCCCAGCGGAAGCAAAGTCTATGCTTTCAATATCAGCCCAGGAGTGATCTCCCGGCATCTGCCAAGGATTTATTTTCCTAAGACGAAGACATATGTTCATAAACATTACATCTTCATACCTTACAGCATGCATATGCATCACACTATACGAATCTCATTAATCTTAAAGACATACAGCTCATGCATCATGATCTTGCATACAATTATGTTTTTGCCTTTTCAGGAAAGGTCAATACAAAAATGATTACTATCAATTATCGCAACTCGGTCTCGATATAGTTTCGGATATGATCCAGAGATGGTGACGTTCTGATACTGCTTCCAGATGTCCTTCTAGATATAGTTTCAGATATGATCCAGAGATGGTGACGTTCTGATACTGCTTCCAGATTTCCTTCTCGATATAGTTTCAGATATGATCCAGATATGGTGACGTTCTGATACTGCTTCCAGATTTCCTTCTCGATATAGTTTCGGATATGATCCAGATATGGTGACGTTCTGATGCTGCTTCCAGATTTCCTTCTCGATATAGTTTCGGATATGATCCAGATATGGTGACGTTCTGATACTGCTTCCAGATTTCCTTCTTGATATAGTCTCAGATATGATCCAGGCATGGTGACGTTCTGATGCTGCTTCCAGATTTCCTTCTCGATATAGTTTCGGATATGATCCAGATATGGTGACGTTCTGATGCTGCTTCCAGATTTCCTTCTCGATATAGTTTCGGATATGATCCAGATATGGTGACGTTCTGATACTGCTTCCAGATTTCCTTCTTGATATAGTCTCAGATATGATCCAGGCATGGTGACGTTCTGATGCTGCTTCCAGATTTCCTTCTTGATATAGTTTCAGATATGATCCAGATATGGTGACGTTCTGATGCTGCTTCCAGATTTCCTTCTTGATATAGTCTCAGATATGATCCAGGCATGGTGACGTTCTGATGCTGCTTCCAGATTTCCTTCTTGATATAGTTTCAGATATGATCCAGATATGGTGACGTTCTGATGCTGCTTCCAGATTTCCTTCTTGATATAGTCTCAGATATGATCCAGATATGGTGACGTTCTGATACTGCTTCCAGAAGTTTTCCCAGATGTTCCGCTCTCCAGCATGAGCGTGAGGTGATAATCTCTTATGGTCCCCTCTCCAACGGCGAGTGAGGTGGTAATTCCTTTTTCAGATGTTTCCCTCTCCGGCATGAGCGTGAGGTGATATTCTCCTATGGTCCCCTCTCCAACGGCGAGTGAGGTGGTAATTCCTTTTTCAGATGTTTCCCTCTCCGGCATGAGCGTGAGGTGATAGTCTCCTATGGTCCCCTCTCCAACGGCGAGTGAGGTGGTAATTCCTTCTTCAGATGTTTCCCTCTCCGGCATGAGCGTGAGGTAATAATCTCTTATGGTCCCCTCTCCAGCGGCGAGTGAGGTGGTAATTCCTTCCCCAGATGTTTTCCTCTCCGACATGAGCGTGAGGTGATAATCTCTTATGGTCCCCTCTCCAACGGCGAGTGAGGTGGTAATTCCCTTTCAAGATGTTTGCCTCTCCAACGGCGAGTGAGGTGATAATTCTTTTCAGATTATAATTTCCTATAGTTCCCTCTCCAACGGCGAGTGAGGTGACTCCCTTTGAAGTTATAATGTCCTTTGGTTCTCTTCCCGATACTGCAAAGATAGTAATTCCCACCAAGATTTTTCTCAACGAGCGTTGTTGAAGTTAAAGTCGTCCAAGGTTCTTTTACCCTTCATGCTAAGGAAGTAACCATCCCTGGTTCATTCATCGCTTTTGAAGGTCCAGACTCAGCTCCTGTAACCAGTCAGGACACATCTATATCAAGCATCTGAAATCAGCTCCTGCAACGTGTCAGGTACTCATTTTTTTCTTTTGCAGGTATGCAGGTTCTCGCTAAGGAATCTCTTACGCGATCAATATCCGGGTGGCATCTGTAAGCCCATCATCCTATCCAGCAGTCCCCAAATGGCATCTATAAGCCCATCCCCCCATCACTGCTACTATGTGAGCGCAAATTTCTAGGGCACTCTAGTGTTCAATCATCTTCTACCCTCGGATTACGAAAGGCACATCAGCCAATCTGCATCCTCAGGTCTAAGAAGATTGAACAGGGGCAACTGTTGCACCCCAAAATTTGCCCTCCCATATTCTTCAGGAAATTGTCAAGCCAAGCTTCAGAAGTCTCCAAGGGTTGCCCAGTCAAAGAGGCTCCTATACAGTCAAAACTAGGGTTTGTGTTATGAGCAAGAAAATGAACTTCTCAAAGGTCCAATCAAGTCTCATGTGCCTACAAACATGGTCAAGTATCCTCATGCAAAGTTTCAAGGCATTCAGCTCAAAATTGCACAGTCAAAACCCTAGATTGCACTACAGTCAACTGTAGGGGCAAAATGGTCATTTGACAGTCAAAAGTTCAAATTTTTGGTCAACACATCATTTTGAAGCCACAAACATCATTTGATCAATGCTTGATCATGATTCTCAAAATTTGGCTCAGAAATCATCAAAGATGCAAAAGTTTCCTTATTTGGACAGTTGAAAAAGTCAACTGAAATTGACCAGGGCATAACTTTCACATGGATTATCAGAAAAATTCCATCCAAAGCTCATTTTGAAGAGAAAGACATTTCCTACAACTCATCTTCATACTTCAAGTCCAAGAAATTCTCTCACAAAAAGTTATCAATTTCAACATTATAGGTCATTTTCAAAAGTCAACAAAAAAGGACTTTAAGTCAAAGTCCATAACTTGAGATTGGTAAATCAAAATGACATGGGACAAAAGGCATTGGTTAGAGGACTCAAAGACCTTTCCAAAATGTCCAAGAACATGTGAAAAGCTTAAAAATTGAGCAAGTTATGCCTTGTGGAAGTTGGGAAATTTTTGGAAATTTTTAAAAGTCAACATTGATCCAAAAGGCCTAAATTTGCTAATGGGCCCATTTTTCTTCCAAGTTTCTTCATGCCAAGCCTATGCACGACCATTAGGCCCAAAGGGAAGTATTTTCTAATTTTTTAATTATTTATTTGAATTTATATTAATATTAATTCAATTAAATTGTTTAAATATGTGAAAAATACAAACTTGACCTAAAAAAATCTTTTTATGCATGATTTGGACTCAATATTTCGTGCTTGTTCAATTATGGAAAGAATTGGTGTGATTAGAGCCTAATTGATACAAAGAACACTTGGAAAAGATATGGAAAAGATCTTATAAAATCAAATATGCAAATCATTGAATTCATGAGATTTTGTTGATTTTTGTTGACCTAAAAGCCTCACTATATGATCAGGAACACAACCCTAAGCCAAAAGGACTAGAAGCTGCGCTCAGAAGCCATACAAAAACTTGCAAATTTTCCATAAAAACTCAATTCTGAAAAGGTGGTTAGGGGGGATTCAAGCCCTAAGATTCATTCCATTGGCTTCCTCAAGTCTCCCTGAACGTATCCCAATCCAAATCATTCATCCAAGCGCAAAGAAGTGGTATACAGAAGCTAGAATATTTTGGGAAAAATTGGTGATCGTGTTTTTAATTTTATGCACTTTCATGACATATTATCCATTATTTCATATTCCTGATGAAGTTTCCAAGCTAACCATAATCTTTAATTGAAGTTTCATGCGCTTTAGGCCAAGATGCCATGTTCGTTCCTTAGGGTTTTGCAGGGTACAAAATTGGGGCTTTTGCAATACAGTAAAATTAGCCTTTGAGACCACCATGGTTGAACTCAGCGCTTTGAGACGAACAAGAATCAACCATCGCGCCTAATTTCCAAACAACACAGGCCTAATCGCTATTTTCTTGTAGCTGGCCTATTGAAACGCTTGATAAACCGTTGCTGAATGGTTATGTTTCAGAAAAAAAGAAAGAAGACGAAGCCGTGGCGAGCTGTGATTCGTTAGTTCAAACTTTCGCGCGTTCTCTCCACTACGCGTTGTTTTTTCTTTTTGTTATTTATTTGCCATAATATATTAACGCGCGTTGAAGTGCTTCAGTGGTGCAGGTGTCGCTTTGCCAAGTCCAAGACCTGGGTTCGAACCCCAGGTCTGTATTATTCTCAATATCATTTTTCAATAGGTATTCACGTGTAGTTCTATAACATGGGCCTATCATACGCTGCCAAGGATCAACGGCCATGTGTCCAAGGGAACCAGATCAAAGGCTTAGATCCAAGGAGTACCATGTACCATAGTCAAACGCGCTACACGCTGCTCAAAAAAGTCAATGGATCAAGGCTTAATGGACCAAAATTCCAGGCCTGCACCTCCACTTTGGGGACTTCCACCCCCCCCCTGGTTTGCATTTTTTCTATTTTTCTCCTTATATCTTATTTTTTGCTATTTCATTTATTTTATTTGTTTTAACATAATTAATTTATTTTCACCAAAATACAAAAAATACATTAAAAATTCAGAAAATTCAAAAATTAATAATTATTTTATTTTAATTATTTTGCTAAATAAATTAACATGTAAATATTTAGTTTTTAATTATGTTGCAATTTTAATTCTTTTTAATAACTAAAAAATCCAAAAATAAAGCATTAGGTTAATTGATAATTTTTATATCTTTTAAATTTTTTCCTTTTTTCTTATCACAATATTATTCATTTATTTATTTATTTTCCTATTTAAATTGTATATAAATAAATTAGGGTTTAATTTAGGTTAATTCAATATTTTCATAATAAGCTTAAAAAAACATTAGAATTAGGTTTAGCTCTTTGTTTTTAATTTTAAATTAATTCTTTCCCTATTAAATCGTCAAAAACACAAAATACCAAAAACATTAAATTTTGATTTTAATTCTTCATTAACTTTAATTTTTGCAAAAGGGTCCAACGCCCGCATTCGTTAATTTATTTAAATTCGCGCATTTATTTTATGTTCGTTTATTATAATTATGTACATGTCCCAAAGCGTTGTAACAATTTTATTTTTTGCACTTTTACTTTGCTTTATTTATTTTCCGTCAAATCGGGTCCGGTTTATTTTGGCGATGTGGACCCGCGCCATTTGTAATAGTCGTAGATTTATTTTCTTCGCAATATTAACTGCTAAATATGCATGCAAGAATGAATGGCCATAATAAAATCAAGCGTAGATCACAACAAACATGACAAGACAAATAACTGAAACACGACACACAAACCGCACACACCACCCCTAGGGTACGCCTCACCGTTGCCTTTCGAAAGGTGATCGTCGAGTAGAGGATGTCTTAGTAAGTCCTCATGATCCGGGAACCTGGCATGAGGGTAGCTTCTAAGGTGTCTTCCCATTGCTCTGGTGATCACCATGTCCCGAACATCGAATTGACCCAAACATCGAATTGACCCGAACACCTCCAACGGTGGTGCTACCTATCTCTCAATGGTGGGATGGAACTATCTTAAGGACATTTACACAGACGAATTCCTTAGGGTAGGTAGGTTCTCAAAGATACTGGCTCTAATTTCAAAAACAAAACAAAACTCTTTTCACACCAACACATTTTCAAAAGCTTTCAAAGCAAATTTTTCAAACACTCTGACGTATGAGTCGATCTGAAATTTTTTCAAAGAAACTTTTAAAACCCACATTGAAAAGCAAACAAACAATTTGAAAACACATTGAGCAAGTATCTAAGAGCCCATGGATAACCATGGATAGAAAGGGTGCTAACACCTTCCCTTTCTATAACCTACCTCCCGAACCGAGAGCAATCTCTATAAGGAATTTTTCTGTGCTTTTGTCCTTTCCATTTGGAGAAAATAAAAGACGGTGGCGACTCTTGCTTCCGCGACATTTCGCGAACCAGCGTTAAACAGTCAGTTCCAGATCCACCGATCACACATGCGTATTTAAAAAATCTACCACAAGCAACATAAATATAATTTAAAGCCACAAATCTACTCATCTTGACCTCACGAGTGTGATGGTACTCCTTTCTTGGCCCAATTTTCCCTGTACTGAAAAGCCCCAAAGTGGACTTTAAAACCCTAACAATGGCAATCGCTCGTACCTACACTTAAACTCCAATCAAACAATCCAGAAACGTGGCAAACATGATGATAAACGCAAATATATGCTTAGAACATGTTTATGATGGGTAAATTGTTAGAATCAAGTTTAAGAATTTGTGCAAACTGTGACGGTTGTAGGATGAGATTCTGGACGTTTGTAAGCCTGCAAATGAATGGAGTAGCTCCAGAAAGTGTCTAGGAGTGGATTGCTGGCCTCAAATCCCTGATGGGTATGTGACGTATAGCCTAAATATAGTACTGCAAGTGCACAGCCTATCGAAGTAATATATAAGATTATCGAACCACAGAGACCAATTGTCAATCTATCAACTCTATTGCTAAGGTGCTTATCTAAGGTGAACAAGAATATTGATGTGAGTGCAGTGTAACAAAGTAAATGAGCGAGGTAAATAACAGTTTAAAAGACAGGTTGGAATGTAAATCATGTAATCAGATATTGGTCCGGTCATGCGTAGATGAAACCACTTATGGGGCAGTATTTTCTATAGATAGCAAAGAATCAATTTAACGGGAACTTGTAGCTTTTGACTACTAAGAACCGAATTTACTCTTTAAATTAAATTCCTTTATTGTCACATATAAAGGGTGCCTTCCGCGTTAAAGAGGTAAACCTATTTTTAAGAAATTGATAGTTTTGACTTAACAGAAAAGTAATTTTACTTGGAAAGATTAACTTAAAGAGACTCTTGGCTTTTGACCAAGAGTCAAATTTCAAACCTACAAACGCGTCCGAAAATAGTTTCAAAATCGTTTTCTAAAAAGGTCAATGATTCCTATTTAACCAATCAACGGCTTTCGCTCTTTTTGTTTGGTTAAATAATAATCAAGTCGTATCATTAGTTTGGACGGCTTTCGATCTTACCCAATAAACATTTAAACATAATTGACTTAAGTTAGAAGCAAAACATCCCCATAGTATTTTCACTAGCATGAGAATTGGAACATGACCATGATGACAATCATTACATCCAAACCTTTATAGTTTAGCCAGACATAATAAGTGCGAGTCTATAAAACGTGTAGACTATGGTAAGAGCATTTAAAGTCTATAAAACGTGTAGACTATGGTAAGAGCATTTAAAGTCTATAAAACGTGTAGACTATGGTAAGAGCATTTAAAGTCTATAAAACGTGTAGACTATGGTAAGAGCATTTAAAGTCTATAAAACGTGTAGACTATGATAAGAGCATTTAAAGTCTATAAAACGTGTAGACTATGGTAAGAGCATTTAAAGTCTATAAAACGTGTAGACTATGGTAAGAGCATTTAAAGTCTATAAAACGTGTAGACTATGGTAAGAGCAATTAAAAGTAAAGAAATTCAATAAAATAGAACCTTGCTCCAGTCGGAGACTTGAATCTGATACAAATCTACGGAATGGTAAGGCTGGTATGATGAACTTCAACCAAAGTGCTCCAAGACTCGATTACAACTCAATCTACACCGCAATAACTCCCCGATGTGAAGAGATTATTACTTTACAGAAACTGATAGTATATGGCTTAAGATTGTACTAAGCTTGGATGAAACTAAATAATGAAAATCGAAAACTATTTATAGAGGATCCTTGAGATGCGTAAAGACCAGCATGCCCCTTAACTTCTTTTGAGCGGGAAGCTTTTTGTGAAGGCCGCGGGCGCGGTGGCAGTGGCCGCGGGCGCGGTGGCTGGAACTGCCACATCATGGGAACGTGGCAGTTGGTCTTTGGGTGAAAGTGGGCCACGTCATCGCGTTCCCTGTAGCCAGCGCGGCGCTGAACGCCATAAGTGCAAAATATCTTGAAAAACCCTAATTTCTTGGCGTTTTGGCTCGTTTCTTCACAGAAGGCTCTGAAATGACAAGAATCCTGAAAACAAAGGAAAAAGGAACATAATACGAGAAAATGATAATAAAAACTAAGGAAAACATGTGATATTTGAGTCAGAAACATAGTGCGATTTAGTGCGATCAAAAACTCCCACGCTTAGACCTTTGCTTGTCCTCAAGCAACAACTCTTAGAAGTAGATGAAAGAAAATTATGGTGTATACAGGTTTTGGGCAAAGAGGGCTTCTAAGTCCGAGTAAGGGTGTGTTGTCAGGCACTAACTATCTGAATCAAGGGTATTGTAATTACACTACTCGCAGAAATGCGGACATAAACCTCATAAGTATACAGATCGATCCTAATATCCTTACTATGCTAAGACTTCTTTTTGTACGAGGTCCTTTTTCATTCAGGCGCAATCACATTAAGCCCGTTATCCGTACATACTCATGGTGTAGTGACCGGTTAGTGACTCTGATCTCAAGTGATGGGATTCTGGTACAAGAGTTGTTTTAACCCCTTTTTATTTTACCCATTTGCAGTTGCGGGGGATCGGACCGTAGTCCGCCCTACCAAGTCCAGCACCAGATACCTCTGGACCAACTACAACGGATGTGCCTTATATATTTTTTTTCTTTGCTTTTATTAGTGCTTACAACTTTCTTGAGTTGAGTAATCTTTGTGAGGATCACCCAACTCGTAGTCGTATTCATACTTTATTTTACAAACTTTTAAGGCAAAATAGAGATCATCCACTTATATTCATCGATCCTACACTTAGAGCATGCTTAGGCCGGAGCTGACTGCTAAGATAAACTACTTGAAGACCTATTTGTACAGTTTTATCATAGCATATTGGGAAGAAAGGATCTAATCTAAATGTTCAAAAAAAGGTTTACGGTGTTAAAACGATAACGAATTTTTCAAAAAGTGAGTGCCCAAGAAATAGGCCCTATCTAGGACCTGTCTCATAGCCCAAATCCTTAAAAATAACCACAATTCTTTGAAAAAGAAAAATTTTGTAAGGCTAAAAAGTGGGGGAAATGAAAGGGTACACTACGCAGAAAGACTCGCCTATCACATGCATTTTATTAACTACGAATATAACATACTTAAAAGGAAAAATGCGGAAGGGAAATAAAAGCGATAAATAAAAGCAATAAAAGCGATAAATAAAAGCGATAAATGCTCCTCCCACACTTAAATCAGACATTGTCCTCAATGTTCCAAAATAAGGTAGGAGGAGGTACCTGAAAGCGCTAGTGGGGGCCACTAGGACCTTCACCATCCTGGTTGGTACGACCGAAACGGCGGCTACGGCTGCGACGGCGGCTCTCTCGGTCCAAAACAAGCTGCTCCATTCTCTCTGTCAAGGCGGCATTTGCCGCTTGTAGCTCTTGGGTCCTACCAATGAGGGTGCCTTGGGTTGCCTCCATCAATCGGAAGTGACGAGCGTATGTGGTCTGGTTAAGGTAGCAAATCGGGCTTTTTGTGCTTCATCCCTGAAAATCACAACCATACCATCGGGGTAATGCATCCTGAAAATATAAACACAAGAAATTAGTCCAGATAAAACATATATAAATTAATAAAATAAAATAAAATAAAGAATAAACCATGGGTTGCCTCCCATGCAGCGCTTGTTTAACGTCTTTAGCTTGACGATTAGATCTTACTTTATGTGGGTATTGGTGGGTCTATAAGAATATGACTAGAGTAGTCAACAGGCAAATCGCCTCCTTTGTATAGCTTCAGTCTTTGTCCATTTACCACAAATGGAGCGCATGAATTGTTTTTGATTTCTACTGCTCCAGACTTTAGAACTTTTGACACTTCAAATGGACCTGTCCATCTTGAACGAAGCTTACCAGGAAAAAGTCGTAACCTTGAGTTAAATAGGAGAACAGGGTCACCA
This sequence comes from Vicia faba, assembly GCA_948472305.1. Lineage (NCBI taxonomy): Eukaryota > Viridiplantae > Streptophyta > Magnoliopsida > Fabales > Fabaceae > Vicia > Vicia faba. Next base: position 1,695,193,079 of record OX451737.1, on the reverse strand, counting down.
ATATTGAAATATTTCTTGATGATTTTTTTATCATGCCACATCTTGGTTCTTTCCTTATATATGATGGCATTCTCATAGGCATTCAAGCGAAGCTCTTCTAGCTTGTGAATGTCCAGGATACGTTTTTCTCCGGCTTTTAGGTAATCTAGATTCAAGGATTTAATGGCCCAATAGGCTTTATGTTCTAGTTCGAAGGGTAAATGACAGGACTTTGCATAAACCAATTGATAAGGAGTTGTTCCAATAGGGGTTTTATAAGCCGTTCTATAAGCCCATAAGGCGTCTTTAAGTTTTCCAGACCAGTCTTTTCTGGATAATGATACGGTTTTCTCTAAGATCTGCTTTATCTCCATATTCGATACTTCTACTTGGCCACTGGTTTGTGGGTGATATGGTGTTGCTACTCTATGTTTTACTCCGTATTTGCTTAGAAGCTTGTCAAATATCTTAGATATAAAATGCGATCCTCCATCACTTATGACTAACCTCGGGGTTCCAAACCTAGGAAAAATAATATTCTTAAACAGTTTGATAACTACCTTGGTATCGTTTGTGGGTGATGCAACAGCTTCTATCCACTTTGAGACATAATCGACAGCTACTAGGATATACTTGTTACCCATTGAGGAAGGAAAAGGTCCCATGAAATCTATACCCCAGACATCAAATATTTCCACTTCTTGGATGTTACTTAAAGGCATTTCATCACGTCTTGAGATGTTCCCAGTGCGTTGGCATCGGTCACATTTTGTAATGTAAGTGTGGACATCGCGCCATACAGTAGGCCAATAAAAACCTGCTTGAAATATTTTGGCGCATGTTTTAGATGTGCTTGCATGTCCACCATAAGGTGCAGCATGACAATGTTTAATGACGTTGCCTACTTCTTCTTCCGGCACACATCGTCTGAATATATTATCTATTCCTATTTTGAATAGGAGGGGTTCATCCCAAAAGAAGTGTTTAACATCACTAAAAAACTTCTTCTTCTGTTGGTAGCTTAAGTCAGGGGGTATGATATCAGCGGCCAGATAATTCACAATATCTGCGTACCATGGTATGTTGTTCAAGGTTGAGATTTCCTCATAGGTCTCTTCTTCAGTTGAGTTTATCCCAGCTATTAATCTTTCATAAGTGGAGTGATCGTCTATAGGTATAAGTTCAGGCTTAAGGTGTTCTAACCTAGAGAGATGATCAGCTACTAAGTTTTCAGCTCCTTTTTTATCCTTAATGTCCAAGTCAAATTCTTGGAGTAAAAGAACCCATCTGAGCAATCTAGGCTTAGCATCTTTCTTACTTAACAAGTACCGGATTGCTGCATGATCTGTGTATACTATTATTTTTGCTCCCACCAAATAAGATCGAAATTTATCAACAGCAAAAACTACGGCTAGCAATTCCTTTTCTGTGGTTGTATAATTTAGCTGGGCAGCGTCTAGTGTTCTACTAGCGTAGTAAATAGCATGCAGTTTCTTATCTTTTCTTTGTCCTAGTACAGCTCCTACAGCGAAATCACTAGCATCGCACATGATTTCAAAGGGTTGTGTCCAATCAGGTGGTCTTATGATAGGTGCTGAAATAAGAGCTTGCTTTAAAACTTCAAAGGCCTCAAGACATTTTTGGTCGAATTCAAACTCGACATCCTTCATCAATAAGTTAGTTAAAGGTTTTGTTATTCCGGAAAAATTCTTGATGAAACGTCGGTAGAACCCGGCATGTCCTAAAAAACTTCTTACTTCCCTAACAGTCTTAGGTGGGTTTAGGTTTTCTATAACTTCTATCTTGGCCTTATCGACTTCTATACCTCTTTCAGAAATAATGTGTCCCAAGACTATCCCTTCATTTACCATAAAGTGACACTTTTCCCAATTCAACACAAGGTTTACTTCCACACATCTTTTTAAGATTTTCTCTAAGTTTGAGAGGCAGTTTTTGAAATCAAACCCACACACTGAAAAATCGTCCATAAATACTTCCATAATTCCATTTAGGTAGTCTGCGAAAATTGACATCATACAACGTTGGAAAGTGGCAGGTGCATTACAGAGTCCAAAGGGCATTCGTCTATAAGCGAATGTTCCATAAGGGCAAGTAAATGTGGTTTTTTCTTGGTCCTCTGGGTGAATAGGGATTTGGAAAAACCCCGAATACCCATCAAGATAGCAGAAATATGAGTGTCTTGCTAGACGTTCAAGCATCTGATCTATAAATGGGAGAGGGAAATGGTCTTTTCTCGTTGCCTTATTCAACTTTCTGTAATCTATACACATACGCCATCCTCCTTCTGTTCGTTTTGCCACATGCTCACCTTTTTCATTTTTCAGAACAGTGATACCTCCTTTCTTGGGTACCACATGGACTGGGCTTACCCATTCACTATCCGAAATTTGGTATATGATACCAGCTTCTAATAACTTAAGAACTTCTTTCTTGACTACATCACTCATGATAGGGTTTATTCTTCTTTGATGTTCTCTTGAGGGTTTTGAATCTTCTTCTAGCATAATCCGATGCATGCATACGGATGGGCTTATACCTTTTAAATCTGAAACTTTATACCCTAAAGCTGAGGGATATTTTCGCAAGGTATCTAAGAGTTGATTTGTTTCTATTTGGTTTAGAGCGGCGCTAATTATAACAGGTCTATTCATCTCCTCATCCAAAAACTCATATCTTAGATTCTTGGGTAGTTCCTTAAGTTCTATAGTGGTTTTCTCAGTACGCGGCATAAGGTCAGGGGTAAGAGCTAAGCATTCGAAAAGGTTGTCGTCAATGTACGGTTCGATACTCTTAAATCCGTCATCCTCTAAAATAGGGGTTGATGGTAATTTGATTAAAGATTCGTTTTGTTCGAGCTCATTTACACATTCGTCAATGATGTCGATGGCATAACACGCATTTCCTATCACTGGTGCCATTAGAAATTTTGATAAAATGAACTCAATCTTTTCATCTCCCACCTCGAAAGTTAGTTTCCCCTTCTTAACATCTATTATAGCTCCGGCGGTCGATAGGAATGGTCTTCCTAAGAGGATTGGGATGTCTTCATCTTCTTTAATATCCATTACGACGAAGTCGGTCGGAATGTACAATTGACCAATCTTGACAGGTATGTCTTCTAAAATACCCATGGGATATTTGACAGATCTATCAGCTAGTTGTAAGGACATCTTAGTAGGTTGAAGTTCTCCTAATTTTAACCTCTTACAGACAGCCAGAGGCATCAGACTTACGCTTGCTCCTAAGTCCAAAAATGCTTTATCTATCATATGGTTACCTAGGATGCAAGGGATAGAAAAACTTCCAGGGTCTTTATCTTTCTTGGCGAGTTTATTTTCGGATATAGAATGACATTCTAAAGGCTTGGGATCATCGAGTCGCCGTTTATTGGTCAAAATATCTTTCAAGAACTTAGCATATGATGGTATCTGGGTTATAGCTTCAGTAAAAGGAATCTCTACATGGAGTTTCTCTATTACTTTAATAAACTTTTGGTACTGGTTTTCTACTTTGGTGTTTTTCAGCCTCTGTGGGAATGGAATGGGTGGTTTGTAAGGTTGTTGAGCGTTATTCCCTACTTCTGGTTTTGATTGCTTTTCTGGTTTCTCTGGTTCCTCTACCTGGTCTTTAGGTGTAGCATCTTCCATAGGTTTTTCTGATGTGCTTAAGTTAGGATTTCTAGGCCCTTCATAAGCAGTTCCACTTCTTAAGGTGATAGAATTTGCTTGGCCTTTTGGATTTGGTTGAGTTTGTCCAGGAAATTGTCCTCCAGGTGCAACTTGTACAGAGGTGTTTTGTGCTACTTGGGAAATCTGAGTCTCAAGCATTTTGGTGTGGGTTATTATCTGGTCAAACTTGGTTGCCAGTTGAGTAACTAGTTCGTTCGTGTGAATGTGTTGGTTCATAAACTCCTTATTTTGCTGAGTTTGAGTCTGAATAAAGGTGTCTATGGTTTCTTTAAGGTTTGGTCTTGGGGGCACTATTTGCATAGGTTGATTTTGTTTTTGCGTTTGGAATCCTTGAGGTCTCGAAGGTCCGGGATTTTGGATAGGGTTATTGTTTTTGTAAGAGAAATTCGGGTGGTTCCTCCATCCAGGATTGTAGGTATTCGAGAAAGGGTTCCCTTGGGTATAGTTAACTTGGTCTGAGCTAGATTCGTTCAAAAGGTTACAGTCAACTGTTTGATGTCCTTGAGTTCCACAGAGTTCGCATTCCGATTGGATTGCTGCTACTGTGGTCGGGTGTTGAGACATGTTCTCGACTCTCAAAGCTAGGGCGTCCATCTTGGCATTAATCATGTCCATGCAACTTACCTCATGCTTTCCTCCATGGCTCTCCTTTTTCTCTACTGTCGCTCGTTCTAATCCCCACTGGGCGTGGTTTTGGGCCATGTCCTCTATTAGGGCACAAGCGTCAGGGTAAGGTTTGTTCATCAACGTTCCGCCAGCGGCAGCGTCTATGGACATCTTTGTGTTGTAATGGAGTCCATTATAGAAGGTATGTATGATTAACCATTGCTCCAGGCCATGGTGCGGACAAGCTCTTAAAAGTTCTTTATATCTCTCCTAGGCATCAAAAAGTGATTCGCCTTGGTTTTGGGTGAAACTAGTGATCAGGTTCCTAAGAACAGCGGTCTTGCTTGGTGAAAAATATCTCGCAAGAAAAACTCTCCTGAGGTCTTCCCAAGTTGTTATTGAGTTAGTTGGAAGGGCGTCTAACCAGTCGTGAGCTTTACCTCTAAGGGAAAAAGGAAACAGTCTTAAACGGATGGCTTCGGGTGTGGCTCCATTTTCCTTAAGGGTGTCAGCTAACTGGATAAATACCTTTAAATGTTGATTCGGGTTCTCGGTAGCGAGACCAGCGAATTGGTTTTGTTGTACTAATTGTAATAATGAGGGCTTTAGTTCAAAGTTGTTGGTAGTTATAGTAGGGTTTACTATACTAGAACTAGGTTCCTCGTTAGATGGTTGGGCGAATTCCTTGAGTGGTCTTTGGTTACGATCTTCTGCCATAGCTCTTCTTATCCTACGTATAAAAAGACGGGCACGAGCGTAACGTTCAGGTTCTACTAAAGGATCTATTAGGTTGCCGGTGCTACGATTTCTACGCATCTACCGGCTAGAGTAGCCTTAGTCTAAACGGGATAACAATAGGGTACGAAATTTGACGAAGTTGGTCCCCGGCAACGGCGCCAAAAACTTGATGGGTATGTGACGTATAGCCTAAATATAGTACTGCAAGTGCACAGCCTATCGAAGTAATATATAAGATTATCGAACCACAGAGACCAATTGTCAATCTATCAACTCTATTGCTAAGGTGCTTATCTAAGGTGAACAAGAATATTGATGTGAGTGCAGTGTAACAAAGTAAATGAGCGAGGTAAATAACAGTTTAAAAGACAGGTTGGAATGTAAATCATGTAATCAGATATTGGTCCGGTCATGCGTAGATGAAACCACTTATGGGGCAGTATTTTCTATAGATAGCAAAGAATCAATTTAACGGGAACTTGTAGCTTTTGACTACTAAGAACCGAATTTACTCTTTAAATTAAATTCCTTTATTGTCACATATAAAGGGTGCCTTCCGCGTTAAAGAGGTAAACCTATTTTTAAGAAATTGATAGTTTTGACTTAACAGAAAAGTAATTTTACTTGGAAAGATTAACTTAAAGAGACTCTTGGCTTTTGACCAAGAGTCAAATTTCAAACCTACAAACGCGTCCGAAAATAGTTTCAAAATCGTTTTCTAAAAAGGTCAATGATTCCTATTTAACCAATCAACGGCTTTCGCTCTTTTTGTTTGGTTAAATAATAATCAAGTCGTATCATTAGTTTGGACGGCTTTCGATCTTACCCAATAAACATTTAAACATAATTGACTTAAGTTAGAAGCAAAACATCCCCAGAGTATTTTCACTAGCATGAGAATTGGAACATGACCATGATGACAATCATTACATCCAAACCTTTATAGTTTAGCCAGACATAATAAGTGCGAGTCTATAAAACGTGTAGACTATGGTAAGAGCATTTAAAGTCTATAAAACGTGTAGACTATGGTAAGAGCATTTAAAGTCTATAAAATGTGTAGACTATGGTAAGAGCATTTAAAGTCTATAAAACGTGTAGACTATGGTAAGAGCATTTAAAGTCTATAAAACGTGTAGACTATGGTAAGAGCATTTAAAGTCTATAAAACGTGTAGACTATGGTAAGAGCATTTAAAGTCTATAAAACGTGTAGACTATGGTAAGAGCATTTAAAGTCTATAAAACGTGTAGACTATGGTAAGAGCAATTAAAAGTAAAGAAATGCAATAAAATAGAACCTTGCTCCAGTCGGAGACTTGAATCTGATACAAATCTACGGAATGGTAAGGCTGGTATGATGAACTTCAACCAAAGTGCTCCAAGACTCGATTACAACTCAATCTACACCGCAATAACTCCCCGATGTGAAGAGATTATTACTTTACAGAAACTGATAGTATATGGCTTAAGATTGTACTAAGCTTGGATGAAACTAAATAATGAAAATCAAAAACTATTTATAGAGGATCCTTGAGATGCGTAAAGACCAGCATGCCCCTTAACTTCTTTTGAGCGGGAAGCTTTTTGTGAAGGTCGCGGGCGCGGTGGCAGTGGCCGCGGGCGCGGTGGCTGGAACTGCCACATCATGGGAACGTGGCAGTTGGTCTTTGGGTGAAAGTGGGCCACGTCATCGCGTTCCCTGTAGCCAGCGCGGCGCTGAACGCCATAAGCGCAAAATATCTTGAAAAACCCTAATTTCTTGGCGTTTTGGCTCGTTTCTTCATAGAAGGCTCTGAAATGACAAGAATCCTGAAAACAAAGGAAAAAGGAACATAATACGAGAAAATGATAATAAAAACTAAGGAAAACATGTGATATTTGAGTTAGAAACATAGTGCGATTTAGTGCGATCAATCCCCTTGAGAGTGGCTCTAAGATGGAATTCAATTTCACACTTTTTGTTCAAATTTTCAGTTTTGTTCTGGCAGCTTGCACGTCCAAAAAAACCTTATGCCATTCTTTGTTCTTGTCCATTATATATCTAGGAATGAATTAGGGTTACAAATTTCGATTGAATCTTTGCAATTATAAGAGATTTGATTTGATTTTCAAGCTTATGTAAACTTGCTATTTTGAGCCAAATCTTCCCTTTCTTTTACCAATTATGCTTGATTCATTTTGGCCTTGATAATTCAACATATTTTGATTGCCAACCTGTCCAAAAACCAAATCAAATCATATATTTGCTATTATTCATCAATTATTTGATTTAATTCATTTTTTAATTAACAAAAAATAAAAATAAATTGAAAAATGAAGCAAATAATGTGTGGGTGAATGTTTGAGTCGTGGACCATATTATAAGTGAGGTGCAAGCATAAAAAGTTAGTCCTATTTAGCAAAAAATGCATTTTTGATCACATTTGACTTTTGGCAATTTTGCAAAAAAGGTCAACTTTTCCAAGGAATATCTCCTCCAATTTTAACCCTAGAGAGGTGTTATTGGACTTTTTAGAAAGCTTAGGATGTCCCCTAAGTAACCCTTTTGGTCTCATCTCAATTGAGTATTCCATGTTCATGTATGAAGCTTTGAGCCAAAAGTTGTTTTTGTTGACTTTTCAAAAGGACCTATAATGTCAAAATTCATATCGTTTTATGAGTGCATATTTTGAACTTGTGAGATGAAGATGAGTTGTGGGGAATTTCATCCTCTTAAAAATAAGCTTTGGATAGAAAATTTCTGATAAAGTATGAAGAAGTTATGCTTGGTCAAAGTTGGGTTGACTTTTCCTACAAAACTCTAATTTAGTAACTTTTGGGTTTTGATGAATTTGGAGCATCCATTGATGAATCTTGATCAAATGATGGATAACACTTAAAAATGATTATTTTGACCAAAAATCTTGAAGTTTGATTGTATGTGGGCCATAGTTGACTTTTGACCTAGTATAGTCGATTCTCAAGCATCTGAGCAGTTGGTTGGGCAAACTTCTTGTGCAAGGCATGAAACTTGACATGTAGGGTCTTGAGAATATATTAAGACCATGGAGAGCATAGGATACCTTTTTGGTCCTCTCATCTTGATGAAAAATTAAACCCTAATTTGAGGTATACTGCCTTAGGAGAGAGTTGGTCTAGTCAACTCTTGGACTTTCTTGAGCAACTTTGGGACCTCAATTGACATGTATTGAGTAAAATGAGAGGGAAAATTTTTGGGTACAAAAATGGAGATCCAAGAGTACCTTCTCCAAATTCTAGAGATTGAGGGGCATACCTTTCAAGGAACTCAAATATAGGGGCAAACCACTACGAGGCTCGGCCAAGAGAAGTTGATCAGAACGCTTGTCTTTAAGAGTCCGTTAATCAGGGGCATGGTTCAAGATAGTAGGGTCATTCATGATAAAACTACTTCCAAAATCATACCAATAAGAATCTCTCCAAGACCCTACCAACAAATTGGGGCAATACAAACTATGAAGGGGCAAAGTCTCCTCCTACATCAGCAATCTTTGAGTTCGAAATAGGTATTAGGAAATCATGCAAGCACAATACTCTATCACTATGTGACATGCAGCCTTTGTTACATAGGAAACCTCTCTATGTCTTAACCATCTGCGATCCCTCACAAGGGCATCCATCAAAAGCATACGAGTCTGAATAAATCATTTATTAGGGCTCTTCGATTCAGAATCAAGCTATACTTCTCATCTTATCCATTTGACGAATTCCGACAGAATGGATCAAGCATATCTTTAAAAGCCCAATTACTCATTGGCATTTCAAAATCCAACATCCATTGATACATATCCAAGACACTCATTACATGCATCAATCAATCATTACATTTCATGCATCCATCAAAATGTACACGCATAGCATAAAACCATGTTTCATGTGAAGACAATTATCATTGTCAATGAGGTTATCTATTCCATGCATAATCTCAATAGCAGATTCCCCTGGTTAATCTCGGCATGTGATTTTCCATAAGACCTCAGCAAAAGGTAGTTCTTAATAGAATCTCGATAGTAGATTCCCATGGTTGATCTCAGCAGATGATTTTCTAAAAGATCTCAATAGTAGGTAGTCCTTAATTGAATCTCGGCAGTAGATTCCTTAGAAATCTCGATAGTATATTTCTCATTAAGAGCCTCACATCAGGCATAACATGCATATAACCATATCAAAGTATCAAGATCATTCATAACATTTGGTGCATCTGACATGCAAAAACATAAAAAATAAAAGCATTTGATAAACATCAGAGAGTATTTTGGTTAGAAAAAAACGTCTAAAGAGGTCCACGACTATGCCTATGATACAATCTTCAAATCTTGATGACAATATTCACCTTGTTATGTCAAATCAACTTGGATATACCACGACAAAACAACATGCAACGTTGGGGAGTCAGTGACAAAAGAAAAAAAAGCCAGTGGTTTAAAAGGAGAAAAAGATTAAAAGTATTTACAATATATTTGGTGCATGAACATATGAAACATTTGGTGCAATCACATATACATTTTGGTTTCATATCAATTTAGGGCATCGCACATATACATCGTGCATGGCATTTTCAAATCTACTTTGGGTAAAAATACTACAAAATTTTCTTGGGGCCTATTGTTGAATTAGCTTATCTACGTAAAACAAACAAATACCTTGGTTGAGAACAGACACAACCAGTAAACTTAGATCTTATCTTTGATTTAGTTATCTAAGATTCGATTATCAAAACACTTTTCAATTTCAAATTCGCATCATTTATCCCCTAGGTTATGATAAATATGCAAAATCTGTGATATAAATTATTGTGTTAGTCTCGAAGCAACAATAAGTTATCTAACTCGTATTATCTATCCCATAGGTTGTGGTAGGTACGCGAAAATCTATAGTTTATTGTGTCAGTCTCTAAGCGATAAAGAATTATCAGGTTTGTGTTATTTGTCGTCTAGGTCGTTGTTATACCCCAATTTTTTTCCCTAAGGTTCCTTCATCATATCATATCAATTCAGTCACAACCAAGTCACACACTAGGGTTTGTTTCCTCTCCCTATCTTTGGTCTTGCTCTATGGGGAATCACCAAGCACCTTCACTTGTATTTTGTGATAATTTATGTTTGATTACTCTTTAATTAACAAATACAATGCATGTGTATCCTAATTGTTGATGATGTATGTGAAAGCACCATGCATTCCATCAAAGTCAGCTTTTGGATTTATGAGTTCCTTATTTGTACCTTCCTCAACAAAGCTTCATTGAGATTCAAGCCTCTATGAAAGATATTTTGAAGTAACATCATCACAAAGTCTTTCATGATTCATTATGCCTCAAGTTGTCAAATTTAGCTCAAAAGTACAAGGGTTGACTAAAGAAGTTTGACTCAATTGGATAAGCCTTTGATTTCAATGATCATAAGTGCATATCTCCTTCAATTCTCAAGATTTGGAAGTAGTTTTTATTGAAATGGTTTCTCCTTAACATCCTTAACAACTTATAATCACATGACAAAGGTATTTGTGCAAGAAGGTTGATCAAAATTGCAAAGATTTCCCAAGGCATTTTGTTGCTCTAGGAGCTAGGGTTTTTAACTTCAAAGGGGTATATATTGCTCATCTTTTGATATTTTTGAGTGATTCCAAAAACATCCTTCTCTTTAAATGGTTATTAACGAATCACTTTAAAATTCTCAAAGAAATTTTGTGAGTAAGAAACTTGATGATGAAGAAAGATTACAAGTCCTCCAGATGAACCCTCAAATTCCTTTATGTGACTTCAAATGATCATAACATGATCAATTTTCATCACCTTGAGCCTATTATTTTTCCATGATGATCTTGAATGTGTGAACTTCAACGCATCTTCAAAGTGCAAAGTGTGAAAATGAGTGGAAGATGTACTAAGGATGCAAAAGATTATAGGTCATTTCATGCATTTTTGCCAACTTCAACAACTCATAACTCTCTCAATTTTTGGAGATTTTGAATGGTTCACGTCTCAAAAAGACATTCAAGATATCTAATTCATTCCATCTTTTTTGGTCAACAACAAATTCCAAGTGGAATGCCATGTTTGGATGCAAAACATTACAAGTCATTTTTGAAGAAAAACTTAGAAATTTTCTAAGTATGAAAAGTCAACTTCTTTTTTCCAACTTTGACTCATTTCAACTTTCAGCTCAAGCAACCATTTTGACCCATTCTTTTTCCATTACAAAGGTTGTAACCTCATCTTTCTAAATCTTCAAGAATCGGGCCCTAACACCCCTTGAGTTGAGAATGCCATTGATTTGAATTTGGTAACTTGAAACTGAAGTTTCATCACAAGTCAGATTTTGAAATCTTTGGTTTGGCTTCTAATCACAAGTTTTCCATGCGTTTTTGCTTTTAATCATGTTTAGCAACTTTCCAAAGGCATTTAGCATCATGAAACACACGATTTGGATGAGTTTTGATGCTAAACAAGTCCAACTTTGTTCATGCTACAGACCCACACGATTTCCCTCCAAACTTCATCATTTCACATGCTTAAGGATCCCATTCATTATTCTATAAATAGAGGGTTATCCCCCATTCATTTTCTCAAGCTTAGACATCCAAGATCACCCTATCAAACTCTATCTTGAACCCAATTTCCAGCTACTTCGAATTTGCTTTTGCAGCATCCCTCAATCATGTTTCTTTGTCAATTCACCTTCATTGAACTTCCCTAAAGCTAACCATATAATTACCTTCAAGAATCGTGACCTATATTGATCCATAGAAGTCCAGTTTCAGAGTTCTGCAACTTAACTTCAATAGGTAGATTCTTTCACCAATTCTCTCAAACTTTGATACTATTGTAAAGCTCTCATCAACCTAGTTCTAGTCGCAACATTTGTTTTTAACTGGAAGCACATTTTGACCATGAAATTTAAAATCCCTTTTCAAAACTTCTCTTCCAAATTGTTTGAGCGACAGTTTACATAAATTTTTTGCGAAGGTGTAGTTGTCTTCGTCTTGATGAGACGAAGCGAATGGTACCGGCCTCGTGCTCTAATTTTACAGGTTGAATGACCTGGTTTTGAGACTCGCTGGAGGTTGAAGATGACCAACGTGTCATCCTTCAACCAATGAAACAGCGCCATTTGGAATTTTTGAATTTCTGATTTTATATTGAATCCAGTACTTTATTCAGTAATGACCATGATATGCATAGCACGCCAGATCCCTTGGATTTGATTACTAACGCGTTTTGACTCTCATCCAATGGTCCACATATTTTTCACTTTATTTTTTATTTCTGACTTTTATATTTAATTGTTTTAAGTTTCAAAAATTCATAGAAAATTCATTTTAACTCCAAAAAACTGGAAAAAAATTATGGAAAATACTTTTGATTTTTCTCTTTCTGATTTTTATTTTTTCATGATTTTATTTTGTTTTTGATATTTCTTTTTATAATTTTTCACTTTATTTGATTTGTTTTAAATGTTTAAAAATACTTTTATTCATTTTTAAATTCTGGAAAAAATAGGGAAGGATCCAATGACATTGTGACAAATATTGGTGACCTCATTTATTTTTTATTTCTGACTTTGTTATTTTTCATCACTATTTGTTTATTTTACCTATTTCTTTTAATTTTAAAAATAGTTTGACTTTAGAAAATTACCAAAAAATTTATAAAAATATTTGAGTCCATTTCTGATTTTTCAATGGTCTTACTTATTTTTTCTTGATTAATTTAAACATAGTTTCCTTTTTTCTCTATTATTTTCATTTTTAACCATTTTTAAACCCTTATTCTTTTATTTTAAAATACAATTTTATTTTTGTATATTTTCTGCCTGATCTTGGATTGAAAGTTTGATCATGAACTTTATTAACATCATTGGATCCATGGTGTTGAGTTTAACTCCATAAATATGGATGAGTGATTTTAATAATAGTTTGAATAAATTTTGATTCAAATGTGGTTTATCCATTCTTCCCTTCCCTCTTCATTTCATCCCCTTCTTATTGCACTAAGTGTTATAGGAGTATGATTTCTATATCATGTCTCAAAACAAATGGTGCATAGATTGCTATTGACCAGCCTCAAAATAGGTGCGGCTTCTATATAAGTCCACTTACGATTGCTTAACATAGCACTAAATTTTGTCCCGATTTGAGAAAATGATCATTCGTGGCCCAAATTTATGTTTGCAAGCCCTAGTATGTTAATTTGAATCCTATGATCCAATAACCTTGAGATCCATTGTTAGGAGACTTTAGTTCTACCAATCCTCTAATGGAACTTCATCAATTTTGGTCAAAGTGGATCACTTAAATATAATTGATCATTAAGTTACTTTGAGATTCTTAAAATGGATGATATACTTGACAAAAAGCAAATGAAAATTGTTGTTGAGAGGCTTTGGCTCTACCAATCCTCTAATGAGTTTCAAATTCAAGTTTCAAGATGGTCATTCAACTAACCATTAACTTCTAACAATTGATTTTATTTTATGCTTTTACTTTATGTGCCATTTACTTTAGCATTTACATTTCATGCTATTTTCATATTTGCTCACTTGAGCCTTTATATTCATGTTATTTTTTTAATTTGCTCACTTGAGCTTTTCATTTCTTTTTGAAGATATCTAATAATCAACTTAAATCTTAAAAAAATTTAATGTTGCTTGGACTACTTGGTTATTATCCTTGGCATTAGAGTGTTATGGACTTCTTGGACTTAGGAGTAGAAACATTGACCTATATTGGAGACCTTGTGACCTTAATTGATATTTTTATCTGGAGTTCTTGGGGTTTACCTCAATACATTGGGTTGTTTGTTTGTTTTGTGTGCAGGTTATTGTGATTACATACTTTGTCTGTAATTTGGAATTCATCTGTATACAGCCGTTACTCTGCCCAATTTTTGTGAAGACTTAATACATTTGAAGTTTGGTCTACTCAAGAAGTTTAATATCCTTGCTTAGTCTTAATCCAAAGAATAGTAATTCTATCTTGACTCATAATGTCAAGTGTTAGCTTCTTGTTGGTTAGATGGTTCTTTTCCCTAGCTTTTACCTTATGCTTTAGGATAGTCCCTTCATCTCCTCCCATCTTCTTTAATTTCAAAAATCTTCTCCCTCCTTTTGAAAACTCTTCTTGTTTTTAAACTTGAACCACTTTCATAATAAACTTGGACTTAGGTCCATGCATTTTCAAAACATTTTCATAAATAAACTTTAATCAACTTAATAATACCTTGACATTTTTGTGAGAATACTAAAAGTCAATCAATCTCATTCAAACAATCTTTTCCACTTTGGCTTTTTGCTTTAAAGCTTTTCTCAAAAGATTGGACTCTTGTTAATCCTTGTAGTGATACAAATAACTATAATTCTAGAATATGTAGTGAAGTGAGATATTTTCCACTTGGATGTTGAGTGAGGTCTTGTTGATTTTAAAATCCAAGCCATATCCTCCACTTTGAGATGATGCAAATTCTCCTTTCTCATGATTGTGGGTAGTAAGTATGTTTTCCACACGGACAATAACTATGATATCTTATCTCATACAGTTAACCAACACACTTGTGTTTTAAAATTTTAAAAGAGGAACTACGTGTACCCTGATCCCCTATTGCACAGAAGGTGGTACGTAGGCACTTAAGTTTCACAACCGCGGCGGGTGAAAAAATAAAATAAAAACATTTCTTTTCTCACCTCCACCATCTATTTTTATACAACATTTTATAGCCAAAATATACAGATTTTTCAAAGAGGTTCCTGCGGAGTACCGTAGATTTTTAGGGTGCTAATATCTTCCCTTTACATAACCAACCCTCTTACCTAGAATCCCCCCCCCCTCTTTTGCATTTTTCGCTCTTTTCCCATTCCTTTGGAAACAATAAAGTGCGGTGGTGATTTTTATTTTGATTTGTATAAGTCTAGTCAATCTAATGGCTTAGTCTTAAACATTTCTACCACTACAGTCGTGATAAATACACAAGCCTATACTCATGTTATCTATTCCATAGGTTGTGGTAGGTATGCGAAAATCTACAATTCATTGTGTCAGTCTCTAAGCGATAATGAATTATCAGGTTTGTGTTATTTATCCTCTAGGTTGTGATAAATACACAAGCATATACTCATATTACTTACCCCCTAGGTTGTGGTAGGTATGCAAAAATCTGCGATATAGTTCATTGTGTCAGTCTCTAAGCGACAATGAATTATCAAGTCTGTGTTATTTATCCTCTAGGTCGTGATAAATACACAAAACTATATTTGTATTATCTATCTCTAGGTTGTGATAGGTATGCGAATTTGCGATATAACTCATTGCGTTAGTCTTGAAGCAGCAATAAGTTATCTGTCTCTCTGCAATATAATTCATTATGTTGAGTCTCCATGCGGCAATGGATTTTTAACTCTGTTTTATTCATCCCCTAGGCTGTGATGAATAGACAAAATTTGCGTTATAAGCTTGATATGTTAGTCTTGAAGCGTTAGTAAGATATTTTTAACCTGTATCATTTACTCCCTAGGTTGTAGTAGGTATACGAAATATGCGATATAACTTGTTGCATCAGTCTCAATGTAGTAATAAGTTATCAATCTTCAAGTGTGAGTAAATTACCTCCTAGGCTATGGTAATTAAGCAAAATATACGATTACTCTTTTTCTAGATGTTTACGAGTTATCTACATCGTCATATCTAGGTCTACTACTCTTTTGTTCAAACTTTAGTGGGTTAATTGCAATATCCTTGCCTACTATTTTTACTCTTGGGTATTCTTTATAACGTATCCTTATATAATAATCTTTTGGTCAAATTTTGGGGTTCTCCGTTATTTAATAACCCTTCAATCCAAATATGCGAGACCTTCGTATTCTCGCACTCTTCAATTGAAGAGTCATTAAATAGGGTTAGTTGTCATATGTCAAATTTTCCTGCCCCATTTTTAAAATATTCAAATTATTTTTAAACTTAGTTTAATAATTTTTTTGGGTATTACTCACATTTGGTTTAACAATAATTTATTTTTGCTTATTTAAAATGTATAATAATTTACTTTAAATTATTTATATTTTTAAAATAGCAAAATATTTTTCCACCTTCATATGCTTCTATGAGCCTTTTTTGTCTTGAATAGAATGACATAGCACAGTTGGTAAGGGGGTAAGGCTTGTAAGTAGAATGTCATGAGTTCAATTCCCATTACACTATTTTTTGGTATTTATATTCTGTTGTGTGTTTTTTTTAATAAAAAGGATAAAAAAATCATTTTTCAATTATTTTATTATTTGTTTTCTATTTTAAGGGTATTTTAAAATTATTTTTTAAAATCTTTGATTTTATACACTTAATAGTCAAGATGTTAAAAATAAATGAAATCTTTCAAAATCAATTTTTATTAATCATTAAATCAATCACAATATTGAGAAAACTCACAAAAGTGTCTAGGTTCATAATCATGTCCTCCAAATTTCAATCAAGTCTCAATTTGTATAAATCTTTCCAAAAATATCATAAAAAAAGTGTTTTTATTTATTTAAATAATATTTTTGTTTTCCTATATTTAATATATTTGAATTTTTTTTATTAAAATCATTATTTTATGCAAAAAATAGATAAAAAATCAAAAAATAAAGGAAATATTTTTCAGTTTAAATATTTTTTAAATTGTATCTTGTATAGAGTCACAAATAGAACCAGATTCTTAAACTTGCTGACCAAGATAGAAATTTGGGCTTTTTATGTTGGATAATTTCTTTTTTGGTGTTTTAAACCTAATTTCTAATTCTATAAATAGGACTCTCTTCACCATAATTTCTCATCAACAATTTTCTATCTCTCTCTCACAAATATTCTTTCTACGCAACTCTTTTATTTAATTTTAGGGTTTTGAATAAAACACCTAAAAAATTTCCATCAATCATTTGGAGAATCAACAATTGTCAATAATATTTAGGTCATTCTCTTGTACAGACAATGGCCTAAGAACAAACACCCACATACTTTTTTTTTCAATTGCCTCTCTAGATAGATAACTGAAAGATCAACTTCTTTCAAACATTCGTGTAGTAAGTGGTTTCCCCTCACTTTATAAGTTATTTTCAATTTTAGTTTTTATTTGTTCTTCTTACATTATTATTATAAAAAGTAATTATATTTATTTAATTAGTTACCTTATAGAAGTTAATTAGATACATTTAGAAATAAATTGCACCTCAAACTCATTGTTACTCAGACTCTAGAAATTACTACCAAACTAATTATACACCCCTCTCTACGCAATTGGACCAAGTTTAATTTCTGAACTTGGACCCATATTATTTTCTACTCAACAATAATTCGTACCCCCTAGCTAATTAAGCTCAAATGTACATTTAAGCCTGAATAAATACACCACTAAATTCCACTTTTTACACTCCCTGAGCCTAAGTTAATTAATTTTAATTATGTTATTTTCTTATTCTCTTTATTTTATTTTTGTCACATAATCACTTTTTTTAGCATAATTTGCATTAAAATATTTTTCTTGCATAAAAACTATTAATAAATGATTATTAGATTTTTTATTAAAAATTAAAAATATTTAGTATATTTTAAATAATTAGAAAAAATAATTATTTATTAATTAAATATTTTCTAAAACACTAACCCTATTTTTCTAATTGTATTAAATCTTTTTCTCATTCAAATTTATTTTTTTACATATTGCGTAACATATTTTAAAACAACTAACCAACCAATTACTAACATTTTTTATACTAACATAATTTTAAATTCAAGATATTTTCAAAAAAGATTGCGGAGATCTTTTATATTAACTGCGAACTGCGTCTACGATTCCGCTATTTTCAACCCAGACTTGGTTCAAGGATTAATTCAAAATACCTCCACAATCCATAAAAAAACAACCAAACACTACAAACTATGAATTGAGACTTTGATTCCTCATAAAAGGATATATAGGCATAAAAATCATGGCGAGTTCCCTAATTAAAAAAATTAAAACCCTATCCTACCCTTTTAATCGTAACCTTAGGACTTTCTTAACAACAAGGTAGATGAAGGATGCCTAACGCCCTCCTTTCGTCTAAAGTGAATCAAGAACTTAGAATCTCTCTATCAATTTAGGGTTATTCCATTATTCACCCATTGTTAGGACAAAAAATAATGGTGTCGACTCGTTATTTTTTGCCGGTTACGACACACATGTCGCACTTCTCACAGTTCATTCAATTTTTGCATATCCTCTGTCAACATCTTTGCATGCATTTTAGTGTACATTATTTTTTCAATAATAAGATCATGCTCATCAATAATAATAACATTAACGACTTTTTCTTTAAGAACAATAAATCTAGATCTCTTCATCTTTTCCCGTGCATTAACTACGTCTGTAACTACCAAAACACCACTCCTATTTATCGTCGTTCTCCATCTTTATATCTTGTTTACTGATCTTACTAGTTGATCCGAACCTGCAAGGTGGCCGAATAATGATCTTCAGACGGGCAAGAAAGTTGAGGAGGATGATCTTATTAGTTGATCAGAACCTGCAAGGTGGCCGAATGATGATCTTCAGACGGGCTGGAAAGTCGAGGAGAAGGGGGGTGTACCTACAAGGCACTTTGACGATCAAGTAAGTGTGATATTCAAGAGATACAAGCAAAGTCTTTGGGTTTTATGAGTTAATAATGGATACTTGGCCCTTACATGTGTAAAGGTTTATATAATTCCCCCAACGCTTGGCAATTGGTTCCTATTTTTAGGCATAGATATTCGGGTTCGTGAAAATAGGAACTGTCAGGACTTGGTCATATCAGGCAGATGTGCCTGTAACTATTTGTTAGTTCTGAGGAGGAGGTAGGTTACGGGCAGTGGTCTGGTCGATTCTTGGTTGTCCGGCCGACTTGAGTTCGGGCAGACTGAGAGGCACTCGTCAGCTATTGCAGGTCAATGTTGATCTAGGAGAGCGATCAAATGATGGTGCCCGACAGAGGGCGGGGGAGTCTGGGCCATGGTTGCACGAGTTGTGCTGAGGGAGGAAGTCATACTGGGCCCACTCTATCCATTGGGAAAGTCCAGAACAGTAGCCCCACAAGTCATTGCTTTTGGGCAGATGAGTGATGACTTTAACACCTGCTCGTGGACCGGGGGCGCCTCTCATGGGGAGCTCGAGCATTACTTGTTGCGCTTTTCTCGTGGGGAGATGACTAGTTGTTCATTTGAGCTTTGAAAAATGAAGAGGTAGCGTGTCTTGGACAGTGTACTGACTCAGCATTGTAATGATGGCCTAGGGGCTAGGGCGTAATGATGACGACCCTACGGTTCCCTAGGCGCGTGTCTCTCACGCACGATCAAATTTAGCTATAAATAGGAGAGGAGTAGGTCATTATGCATTTTTCGTTCTTCTCTCACATTGTTCGTTATTGCTCGCATGTCCCCTGCCTCTGGTTCTTGAAGACTTTCTGCTCACCGCCGTTCTTTTCAACCATCTTTCTTCTTTAATCGGCGAGTTTCTAGTTTTTCCTTGCTATTTAGCCGTTGTAACCTATATTTTCATGTTTTTCTTTTTATAAATGCATGCGGTTAGGTTTAGGATCTTGTTTTCTAAGGCGTTCTTGGGGAATGTTAGTGGCAGACGGTGGTTCTATATTTTTAGAATCGTCAGAGCCATCGTGGATCTTTCCTGGGTTTTCACGAAGTGCTGTAGGTGGTCCTTGAGGATCTAGGTCGTTTATCCGATTTGAGCATGCTTCGTCGGGGAAGGTGGCTGCTCGTTTTAGGCGCTTTAGTGAGGGTTTTGGTCGGGGACGTGGTCCTCGTTTATCAACGCCCTTTCACTTTATTAGTGGTGGAAGGGTAGTTTTGACATTGATGTTGAACTCACCTTCGTCCTCTACTTTTCAAGTATTATGGCCGACAACATCAGAGATGACTTCTCGGGCGAATCCACTGGATTTTCTCGAATTTCTACGGACGAGACTCATAGCTCGTCGAGCATATTGGAGATATCTTGGGATGAGCTAGACTAGAGTTAACAACAAGTAGAGGGAGATGATATGGAGATGTACCATGTCGATCAAAGTGGCATGTTTGTGCCCGATGATGAGGAGGACATGTAGCTTTGGGTCGCGAAGGATCCTTGGGATTGGGCCTCCTACTTTTTCAAGCACTAGGATGATGTTTTTTTTAAGTGTATGTGTACGAGGATGGGAGCCGGGGGGAGTGGTCGCTTTACATCACTGGGTGAGATAGCAAGATTTGCTCGATATATGACAAGTGACGGAATCCCATGTATGACATCGTGTTCCGGGAGATGGGCCTTCAACTTCCCTTCTCAGATTTCCAGATGGCCATATTCAGGCATCTTTGATTGTCTCCTTCTCAACTGCATCTGAACGGTGTCACCTTTATGCAAGCGTTCGAAATTGTCTGCGATTACCAGAAGATAGGGCCCATTATTCCTTTGTTCTTCTACCGTTTCCATCTCCAAAGGAACAAGACAACGGTAAGTGGGGATGGGTCAACTTGAAGTAGGGAAATGGAAAGCTGTTTAAAGCTTACCTGGAATATGTGTGGTACTTCAAGGATAAGTATGTTCTCATTTAGCCTGTTTCGAGCAGGGCAATGCTGAATGTTTTCCGGGCTACTCCGGAATATGACGAGCATGGGGCCCCTGTCCTGAACGAGCTGAGAGAATATGTGAGTAAGTTGGTTTACAAGTTCCCCTTTCAGTGGATAAGGAAGCACTTTGATTATAAGTTAGGTTCTTATGTTTGGAAGGAGGGGGAGCTTGGTGACAAGGACCAGACGAGCTTCACTGTTTTGACTGCTTTTGTCGCATGGATCCCTCGCATCCAGCGCGCGGGCCGGGGAAGGAAGCCGGTCGTGGATAAAAATGGGGAGACGAGGAATACGTTAAGGAATTCCTCGAGAGCAAGGACCCCATTAAGTATTTGGGTACCTAGCTTCACATTTTGAATGATTTAATTTTGTATGCTCGACATTTATATCCTCGTTTTCTAACTCTGGTTTGTTGTTTATTTTACAAATAGCATAAATCCTGCTCAAGAGCGTCTGTCTAGGAACCTTGTTATGAAGGCAAAGAATACATTTAAAGATGCCCCGACTGGTTCAGGGGCTGGTCCGATGTCCGGTTCGGGTAACTCATCTTCGGGCCAAGCCATTGTCGCCCTCTCTCCCGCTCAAGTGTCTTCGAAGGAGGAGAGGCCAAACATCGAAGGGAGTATCGATCTGATTGGGGAAAAGGGGAAAGGGACGTATGATCTTCCCTCTTGCTGGATGGAGAGGGATTTCTTCGAGGGTGCTACTCTACCACTTTCCCGGGCTGAATCTCTTCACCTAGAGAGGTTGGATCGCCCGAAAAAAAAGGGTGGCTTTGGCGCAGGATGCAAGTGGCCTGATGAGGATACTGGATATGGAGGCCGCTTATACCGATGGGAGCCCTTCCAAAGAATCCGAGCTAAAAAGGATTCAAGCCAGACTAACCGCGGTTGAGAAGGGACGGAGTGACGAGGAAAAGGTCCGGAAGCTGGTGGAGGAGGATCTGGGGAGGCTGTTCGAGGAGCACGAGGTCTGGTTTCTCGAGAAGAAGGCTTTGGAGGGGTTGTCCGAGGAGCACAAGATCTGGCAGATCGAGAAGAACGCTTTGAAGGAAAAGGTCGCGGCTTTGACTACCGAGGCTGCACCCGCTGAAGATGAGTCGGAGGATACAAAGGATCTAAAGACCTGGGCTGAGCTGGTCGCTAATTTTCAATTGGCAATGGATGATGCTCAAGCTGCCTCCGAAGGGAGCTTCAAAAATACGCTGAAGCAGCTCTGCATATTGAACCCTGAAGTAGAGATCAACACTTTTGGGGTGGTCTTTTTGTACCCCAAAATTTTCCCTCCCATTTTTTTCTTCAAGACATTCTCATAAGGTTCTCAAATGCTCAAGGTAGCTCAAGAATTGATCAGACAAATTCTCCTCCTAAGCAATGGGTCCATAGCTAGGGTTTTATGTTTCACAAGGAAGATTGGGTTCCAAAGATTTTAAGTGGCGTTCATGGTTCCTCATATGCTTCAAAGAATGCTCATGTCAAGTTTCAATCCTTGCATCATAAGTTTGCTCAATCAATTGCTCATATGACTGAAAATCAACTATATTGGGTAAAAAGTCAATTATGGTCAACATACAGTCAAACCTTAAGATTTTTGGTCAACATCAATATTTTGAAGTGATATTCATCATTTGATCAAGGGTTGATCATGATTCCTCAAGAAAAGCTTACAAATCACCAAAAGTCAAAAGTTGCCAAATTAGGGTTTCCTTAAGAGAAGTCAACTGAACTTTGACCAAGCATAACTTTCACATGCTTCATTAGCTTTTCCCCAACCAAAGCCCATTTTTAAGGGAATTCAATTTTATACAACTTTTTCTCTCTAAGATCAAGTCCAAAAAATGTATCATTTGAGAGATATAAGCCAATACATTATAGGTCATTTCAAAAGTCAACAAAAAGACACTTTTTGTCAAGGCAATTTACATCAAGATAAAGTCTTCAAAAGAAAAACTGATCAACGTAGAGGTTGTAGAGGACATCTTGAGCTTTCCAAAAAGTCCAAGATCACCTTAAAAAGAAAATATTGAGTGAGTTATGACCACTGCAAGTTGGGAAATTTTGAGCAAATGCATGAAGTTCAAAATGAGCAAGCTTGATATTTTGGGCTATTGGGCCATTGGTTAAGAGTCCAAACGTGTATTATACTCTTCCCACACCTTAAACCTTGTTCTAACACCCCTTAACTTTGTTTTATTTTTATTATTTTTATTATTTTTTATTTAACTCATTAATAATATAAAATAAATAAGATAAAATTACAAGAGTCCAAGCCCATTATATCTTGGCCCTATTTTTCTCTATATATTTAGACATCAAAGAGAGAACCAAAACACACGAAAATCTTTTCCTCAAAATTGTAAGAAAAAAACATCAAACTTTTTCAAGTACCCTAAAGTTTTCAAACCCTATTTTCAAGCCATTTCACCATAAAGCCTTCGTTCCATTCTCTTCCAGCAAGCATATAGAGTAAGTTTGGACCAAATTTGATAGTCCAAAACATGTGAATTTCACTACATGGCATCGCCAGTCTCATCATGCTCATGACATTCATATCTTATTTTTTTGCTTTAACATGTACTAACGTCCCTAATTTGTTTATGAGTATTGATAGTGCAGGTTAGAACAATCATGAAGGTCCCATGCACCCTGAATCGTGAAACACTATGCTAGCACTGGTTTCATGCGTTTTCGTTATATCTCTCAATCCCTTGTGCTTTAGCCCATGAAAATACCTCCATTGGATTCACAACCCTTGATTTAGGGGGTATAGTGTTTTTGGATTACTAACCATGTGTATTTTGCAGGTTTTAAAAGAAGTACTATCGGAGAAGACGATTGGAGCTAGGGCTCTGGCGCTTCTCTGATCAATATATTCTAATTCATATTATATATTCATTGCTTCAGATATATTAACGGATGTAAAGACCGCCCCAACGGTAGAGGCGTGCATGTTAAAGCGTTAGTGTACTTTTTCTGTTACAGATCATATGAAGACCAGTGCAACGCGCTCACCATGCGCATCACCTCATCACCATCAGATCTTCACAATCTCAGATCTGACGCCCCAGATCCATGCATCTATGATGAACCTTCAATGGAGAACCACGCTGGATCCATTACAGGCGCATCGACTTACTGTTTGGGCTTAGTGAATTACTACTCCACACCCTCCAATTTTCTTCCACAACATGCCCATTCTCTTTTTATTATTTTTGTTTTCTTACATTTTTTTAACATAATTAAATCAACCTTTTTTTTCTTAATTAAAAAAATTTAGACATTAGGTTTTTTTATCAACTTAATTAAATTTTTTTAAATTAAATAAATTTAAATTTCTTTTTGTTTAATTAATTTAGTTTTTTAGGGTTTTATCATTAAAACTTTCTTTTTTTGAAATTAAAAATAATTAGGTTGTTTTTATTTTAACTAATAAATATTTTTTCCTAATCAAAATTAAATAGTGTTTAGGATAATTATCAAAACTTTTTTTCATCAAAAAACGATCACAAGACAATTTTTCGATCTCTTTCCCTTTTTTACAATCTTCGCATGCTCTTTTATTTTCGCATTAGTTTTTTCCCAATTATGTATCTACTACATCATGTAATAGCTTAAATTAGGGTTTTTGCTTTCTTTCTCCCGATTTTATGGTTTGTACCCCCTTCCCCGAAGCTTTATAATAGCGTAAGGCCTTTATTTTCTGCTTTTACTGCTTTCCTTGTTACTGCCTAGTTAATAGGATTGTATGGTAAGATCTAAAATGAAACACTATATAACCCTAAATCTAAGATAAAATAACTGAATTAAATTATTCATACACACACCTCTAGGCTAACCTCACTTGTTGCCTTCAGAAAACACAGTCATGTCCCTCGAACGTGGGGGCGCTTTAGTAAAGACCCTCGATTAAAAAGATCATAGTCCCCCGATGACTCTTCGATGCTTCCTTCGGTAAACAATCTTAGTCCCTTACGATAAAATTACTAAAGTGCTCTTTAATTTGCCTTTATGATTGTACGATGGCCCGCGCATGTCCCTCACACATCCAACGATAGGTCTTCTTACTAACTAATGGTAGGATAACATTATCTAAAGGAGGAGGAAAATAATGCGAAAGACTTTTGAGTAAGAGTAGAATAATATTAATCGCTTGCTCATACAAAACATATTTTCACACAAAACACTTCTCTTCTGAAATATTTTCAAAAACAAACACTTTGTACGCATTCTTAACTGATACAATAATCATTACAAAGTTGTCATACTTAGGCATTTTTCAAAATATTTTCAAATCAAACACATAAAGCATTTTCAAAGTGAGCTAGCGATTAAGAGCCCGTAAATAACTACGGTTGAAAAGATGGCTAACACCTTCCCTTTTTGTAACCTACCCCTAGAACTCAAAAAATTCTCTA
Organism: Vicia faba; assembly: GCA_948472305.1. Taxonomy (NCBI): domain Eukaryota; kingdom Viridiplantae; phylum Streptophyta; class Magnoliopsida; order Fabales; family Fabaceae; genus Vicia; species Vicia faba. Next base: position 1,695,168,012 of record OX451737.1, on the reverse strand, counting down.
AGGTCTTTCTTGTTCTTTTCACCCTTTCCTTATTAAAAGTCGGTGGCGACTCTAGATATCCATGACATTTGCGATAAAACACAAAATAAGTCAGTTCTCCCACCGTGTTACAGCGGTTAAATATTATGTGGCCGCCAAAAAGATATTGGTCCCCGATTATCTCAAGGATCTTGTTGGTCGACCCATGGGAGAGACGTCTTAGTTATCACCCGTTCCAAAGGAAGTGTCCCCGAGAGATGATTAATGGTTGTTTGGTTATTTCTTCCTCGACCTGCGTTCTCTATTGTTGTAATTTATTTTTCTGAGCTTTTGCCCGTTTACGTAATTCTAGAACAGTTGTGGTCCTTGTGGCCACAAAGTTATTTTGTTGGATAGGGGCCAGGGGCCTGCTTTTATGTAAAATTTGTACAATGGCGGCCTTGATGGTCGTTTGTTTTAATTTCCCGACCATTATGGTCGTTTATTCTAAATATTTATCTTGTGTTTGCATGTTCATTTGTTATACTCGTCTTCTTGAGATATTTTATTTTGTTAAGAGTTTATAGCGCGGACTTGCTCGTTTGAATTGTATGTTCTCCAGTATGGGGAAATGGGACAAATGGCCAGGGTGAATACCGGGAAAGGGCCGGAACTCATGTCTCATTTCGAGGACCCAAGCTCAGTGGCATGAACTTCCCATTGCAAGTTGGGTGTTCTACCGTCGTGGTATGATGAATATTAAGCTTGGTCAAGTTATCCATGTCAGGATAAGGACGCGCTCGTTATAAGAGTGGAGCCTTGCCCCTTCAAAATATTATGGGTGTTACACTTGTACTTAGGCGTGCACGCGTGGTCAAGCCTGAATGAGTCTGTCTTATCAACGAAGCTCGTCGACAACATAATGTCTTAACTGTAATATTGTTTTAGATTTTCAGTGTTCCATGGTCGAGCAAGTTGTTCCCCTTGTAGATTTTCTAAGTAATACGCCTCAATCCCTGTTTTAGCATAGACGCGATACAGGCCTTCCCAGTTCACTACAAACTTTCCCTCACGAGATTATTTGTGATTTCTCTTTAAGACAAGGTTGCCGACCTCGAACTCTCGTTTTATGACTTTGGTGTTATAGAGCATGGTTATTTTTTTGTTTGAGAGAGGCCTCTCGTAGGGCCGCTCCCGTTCGAATATCTTCGACCAGATCTAGTTCTTCCCGTAGGGTGACATCATTCATATCCTCGTTTAGGTGAGCTTCAGTTCTTCTGGAGGGTTCCTCAATCTCAACGGGGATGACTACCTCAGTTCCGTACACTAGTCGGAAAGGAGTCTCCCCAATGGATGAGTGTGATGTCGTTCGATAACCCCATAGTACACTGTGCAACTCCTCGACCCATCTTTTCTTGGTTTTGTCTAACCTTCTTCTGAAACCCCTGAGTATCACTCTGTTCATGGACTCAGCCTGGTCATTTGTCTGGGGATGCTCGACATAGGCGAAGTGTTGGGTGGTGCCCAACTTGGTGACGAATTCCTGAAAGGCCTAGTCTGAGAACTAAGTGTCGTTGTCAGTGACGATTGCTTGTGGGACGCTGAATCGAACGAGGGCGTTTCTCTTCTAGAAGTGCAAGATGTTTTAGGTGGTAATTTTGGCCAACGCTTCTACTTTTATCCATTTGGTGAAGTGGTCTACGACTACTATCAAGTATTTGTTTTGATTGGTATCTACCATGAATTGTCCGAGGAGATCCAATCCTCACCAGGAGAAAGGCCAAGGGAAAGAGAGAGATTTGAGCTCGTTTGGATGAGCCAAGTGCATTTCCCCGTGCCTTTGGCACTTGTCGCAGTTCTTCACATGCTCTTTGGTGTCATTCTGCATGGTGGGCCAATAGTACCCCACTCGCAAAGCTTTTCCGGCGAGGGATCTTCCACCCAGATGTTGGTCGTTTATCCCTTCATAGATGTCGAGCAGGATGCGATTCGCTTTGCTTTGGTTGACGCATTTGAGGAGGGGAATGGAAAACCCTCTCCTGTAAAGCTTACCTTCAACTAATATGTAGGAACAAGCTCTTCGTTTGACTACGACTGCTTCCTTCGATTCAGTAGGCATTTCTCCTCTTCTCGAGTAGTTGTGTACGAGGGTCATCCAGTAGTCGTGTTCTCCTATGGTGAATACCTCTAAGGTTGAGGGGATCCTCTGGGTGCTCGATCGAGGAATAATTTCCTCCATCACTGACTTGTTTCCCATTTTCTTCTTTGTGCTTGCCAATTTGGACAGGATGTCTTTTCGAGCGTTATGCTCGCAGGGAACATGTTGTACATCCACAAATTTGAATTTCTTTTTTATTTCTTGGACCAGGGCCCAATACTCAACGAGGTGGTCGTTTTTCACCTGATATTCTCCTCAGACTTGGGATGCGACGAGCTGAGATTCGGTGAGGATTTTCACCTCCTCGGCTCCCAGGTCTTCGGCCATGCGTAAACCTACTAGGAATGCCTTGTATTCAGCCTGATTGTTTGAGGTCGGGAAAGATAATGCAAGGGAGACCTCGATTAAGGTTCCTTCTTTGTTCTCCAATATAATTCCTGCACCACTTCCTTCCAAACTAGAGGCTCCATCGACGAAGATCATCCATCGGCATGCTCCATCCAAGGGTGCAGGCGAGGTCATTTCGGCCACAAAGTCTACCGTGCTTGAACCTTGAGGGCTTTCCTGCCTTCATACTGGATGTCAAACTCGGAGAGTTCTAACGACCATTTCAGCATCTTACCTTCCATATCAAGCCTACCGAGTAGTTGCCTTATTGGTTGGTCCGTTCAGACGACTATGGTTGCGCCAAGAAATAGTGGCCGAGTCTCCTCGACGCGTTGATGAAGGCTAGGGCCACTTTTTCAAGTTGATGGTATCTTACTCCGGGACCCTGGAGGGCCTTTCTCATAAAATAGATAGGCTTCTGCCCCTATGGGGTTTCTCTGATTAGCGTTGCGCTTATTGCCTCGGAGGTGACGGCCAGATAGAGATAGAGGACTTCATCCTTCTCTGGCCGAGAAAGGGCAGGAGATTGTGATATTGTGTGCTTCAAATGGGTGAGAGATTGCTCGCATTTAGCCACCCATTTGAAGGCAGCTTCTTTGCAGAGAAGCTTGAAGAAGGGAAGCGTGTGCTGGGTGGATTTGGCCACAAATCGAGAGAGAGAAGTGAGCATGCCATTCAGGATTTGGATGGACTTCTTTGAAGTGGGCATTGGAAACTCAGAAAATGCTCGACATTTGTTGGAGTTAGCTTCAATCCCTTGTTCTGTGAGGTAGAATCCAAGGAATTTTCCCCGCCCGTAGGACAAAGGTGCATTTTTCCAAGTAAAATTTCATGTGGGTCCATATAGACTTTGATCATGTCGCCTATTTTGTTGTAGAAGAATTTGTTCATCATGCGCTGATATGTAGTGCCCGTGACTTTTAGACCAAAGGGCATTATGTTGTAGTAATAGTTTCCCGACTCAGTCACGAAAATGATATATTTCTGTCCGCTTTCGCTATTAGAATCTAATTGTATCCAAAATATGCATCCATAAAAGATAATAATTTGAAACTGGACGAGTTATCGACCATTTTGTCAATATTAACGAAGGGATAAGCATCTTCCGGGAAAGCCCGATTAGGGTCGGTATGGTCAATGCACATGCGTCATTTTCCATTATATTTTTTTATAAGAACTACATTTGAGAGTCAGGTTGTGTACTGGGCTTCAGAAATAAAATGTTCCTCTAGAAGGTCTTTTACAACTAGCTCGGCAACCTCCATTTTTTCAGGGGACTGCTTTCTTCTGTGTTATGCTACCACCTTGAAGGCAGTTCTATGGTCAGGTGATGGCATGCAATCCCTGGGTCCAATATGGGCATCTCGGTCGCGCTCCAGGCGAACAAATAAACATTCTCTCTCAAGCAAGCTTCTAGTTGCCTCCTTGCCAAGTTGGGAAGGTCATCTCTGATCTTTACTCCTCTATATGGATCATTCTCGAGGGGTATGATCTCGAAGTCTCTGTCCGAAATAGGTCGCATGGGATATGAGAGTTCCTCGCTACCTACAACTGGGGAGGAACTTTCACCTTTGACCATGGGCTCCTTGCCTTTCTTCTTCTGCTTTGCATGATCGTCCTTGAAGACGCGGTTGTCGAGGTCGATGGCGTCGACCCTCGGGAGTGGCTTGGGTTCCTCATAGCTGGAAGGTAGGGCGGCACCAGTGGTTGTTCGGGGCTGAGCATTGATGGAACTCAGGCCCTTGGTCGAGGCTTCGAAACATCTCCTCGCTGCCTGAATGTCCCCATGGAGGGTGGCGACCAAACCCTCTGCAGTGTAGTACTTCATTTTGAGGTGCACAGTGGAGGGCACCGTGTTTTACCCCAAAATTTTCCCTCTCACTTATCAAATATTTTCTCACAAAGATCTCTCTTGGCTCAAGACTGCACGAGGATTGATCAGCTCAAGACACCTTCTTAAGCACTGATGACTAAGATTAGGGTTTGAGATTGCACATGGATAATTTAAATTTCAATGCCTCATATGACTTTAATGGATCATTATGGACCCCCAAGATTACTCATGTCAAGTTTCAAGCCTTGGATCACATTTTTGCCCAGTCAATTGACTAGTTGTCCTAAAAGTCAGTTGTATTGGGGAAAAGTCAACTGTGGCCAGTTTACAGTCAAACTTCATAATTTTTTATCCATATCAACATTATAAACTCATATGTATCATTTGATCAAGTTTGGACCATAATTTCTCAAGAAATTTGATCAAATCATCAAAAGGGCAAAATAGTCCAAATTAGGGTTTTGACTGAGAAAGGGCAATTTCTGATTTTTAACCTAGCAATTGGTTAATTGGTTTGAGGCATGATCTTAAGAGTTCAATTGCATCATTTTGACCTAATGGCATGACTGAAAACATTTCTCAAGATCAATTGGATTTATGGTTGATTTTCAGTCAACTGATCAAAAGTCAACTGTACACTGAAAAGTCAAACTTTGACTTTTTGTTCAAAATCAAGTGTCAAAGATCACAATTCATCAAAACATGTTAAAATATGAAACTTTTTCATCAAGAAATCAAAAATTCAAGATTTCATTTTGAAAAGTCAAAATTTTCAAACATAGAAAATTTTCTAAGTGTTGAAAACTTCATATTTTTTCACAAATTTGAGCCAATTTTTCACCATGATGCAAAATGATTCAAAAGAAACTTTAAACATGAAATTTTTATATCTCCATGATATATACAACATTGCATTACATAACTTCTCCTAAAAATTCTTGGATCTCAAGTTATTAATCCATGAAGTCATGGTCATGAAACTAAACACTTAGTGAAATTTTGAACATTTTTTGTCAGGATTTTGACCTAATTCTGACCCAAGTTTCATCTAATTCCATTTGGATTTTGAAAAAGTGATACAAATATGGTTTTTAGAACAAATTAAAAGCTTTCCAAAATTTCCAATAACTCCTTGAGATCATTTGTGGGCAAGGAGAATCGAAGGTCAGAAGTTGGCGTTTCAAGTTGTTTTACAAGGCAAATTTTGTGATGAACAAAATTCAAATCTCAAACCTATGCTGCATAATCTTTGCTTTTCAAGCCTAAAAATTGTTAGGCACTCCATAATTAAATGCTTGCACAGTTGTTAGAGGATTCAACTCAAGCATTCAATACAATGCCATGCTTTATATCCATTTTAGGAAGAAAGTGCACAATGCCATTTCGAAAAAGTAGCTTTATGCACAAAACTTGTTCTTGAGCCTTGAAATTTATTTCTTCTGATCATACACGTCCTATAAATCAAGAGAAGTTTGTCCCATGCTTGTACTTCATCTTGGAACCATGCTCGCAGTTTTCTTCAAAATCAAGTAACATAGCATTCAACCTATATCTTGTACTTCTGACCCTCTCAAGCATAAAAAAACCTTCTCATTACTTATGTACAAGTCCTTGGCAACAAAACACACGCATGCAAAAGCCTAGAAACTCTCTAAAATACATAATCACCAGAAACACCTAAAAACTGGCCATTTCTGATTTTTGAATCCAATCTCTAAATTTGCTCGTGCGTTTCTTGGCCTTTTACTTTCAAAAGCTTCTAAATAACATACACAAACAATTCCAACACCTGCAACACAACTGTAACACCTCCATCATCATCCACCATTTTCAAAAATAGCACCTTGCACCTTGACTTCTCTAGAACTCCCCAGGCACTTTCAGCTCAAGCTAAATATCACATTAGCTTCCTGGGAACTTGAGGAAGCTAATTTAATCATTGGAACTCATTAAAAGCTGCTCAAACTCAAAACATGATACCCTCCTGCAAGGTGAGTTTTCTGACTTTTCAACTCTTCATACAAGCATCATTAATGGTTTATTTGTGAATAAGAAATGTAGATATCATTGTCCTGAAGCTAACCATGTCCTTAGATTTCATTATTATTGCATGAATAGTTAGAATTTTGAATCTGAACATCCTGGAAAAGTTAGGTCAGAATTTGGTACCATTCAAAATTCATGCTCATCTTTGATTTATAGTTTTAATAATTTATATTTCTGGAATCGTTGTGAAATTTAGAACAAGTTTGATGTTTACATTTTTGCAAACGGATGAGAAATGAACAAGATGCAGGTGGTCTGGCTGGAGGATGAAGATGAAGTGTATTCATGACTCATCTTATAATATATATTTATGGTTTGACATAAGTTAATGGATGTATCACCACCTCAGTGGTTAAAATGCGTGCATGTCATCCTTAGGTCCTGGGTTCAAGCCCCAGCGTGACATTTTGCACTTTTTTTCACATTTTTCTTCCTTTTTTTTTTTGCTGAAACAGGCGCTTGGGCCTTCCTCCATTGGGCTTGGGATTTTTGCTACACTTGCACACTCCTGACTATTTTTTAACCTTCCCTGACTTTCTTTATATTTTATTTTTATTTTATTTTCTTTTTATTTTTTATTATTTATTATTATTATTAATATGATTATTATTATAATTATTTTCATTACTAAAAAACCCAAAAAAATATTTATATTTTTTTATTTTATTTTTATTTAGTTTATTTTTCATAAAACTAAAAGGACAAATACATTTTCTTTAATACATTAACTTCTTTTTTTAAAAATACTTAGATAATAAATTTTAATTATTATTATATTATTTTGTAAATTGAAATCAATTTAGAATTTAGGATTTTTATTTAATTATTTTTATTTACTAGTTTAATTAAGTTCACAAACACCCTAAAAAATACTTTTCCTTAAATTAATCATTTTACTAACTCAACCTTTATTTTCTTTTTTTAGTCAATTATTTTTATTTTAGTTAATTAGGTTTAAAAACCCTTTTCATGAAAAACCAAACAAAAATCATATTCCTTTTCACATTCATATTCTTGTATTTTATTTGTTCATTTTGTACATTTATTCAAATTCAATATGGTTGTAATGATTATTTAGATTTAATTTCTTGCAATATTCCCCATTTGAAATTTATATACCCCCTCCCCTAAGTGATGTAATAGCTTAGTATTTTTATTTTCCGCAATTTAAATGCTTTATATACAAATGCTAGTAATTAGGGTTTGTATGAAAATATTAAAATCAATGCTTAGCAAACCCTAATCAAAGACAAATCAAGCATGTAAATTAATACACTTGCACACATACACTCCTAGGGTAAATCCACTTGGTTGCCTTACAAAAATGGCCATATTATGCATGTGAGGTATCTTAGCAAAAACAAACAAATACAATATCATAGTCCCTCGATGATGCTATTTGTTGTACCCCAAAATTTTCCCTCCCATTTTTCATACAAGATACAATCCTAGGGTTTCTCGAATATTCAATTTGCTAAGAAATCGAACAGACAGATTCTCTTCCCAGGAAGTAAATCAGCAATTAGGGTTTTGCATTTCTCAAAGAAATTTGAGTTTTCAAGGTATCAATTGGTCTTCATGGGTTTTATATCTCTTCCAGTTTGTTTGAGCCAGTTCTCAAACCTCGTATGGCAAGTTTGCTCAATCAGCGGTCCAGATAACTGAAAACAACTACAACAACCCCAAAATCAACCCTTTTGCGAGAACAAGTTCAAGTGCTTGTAAAATTCTTCATTATTCAATATTTTTGAGTGGTTTTTCTTGCGTACGATTCTCATTGATGTTATCTCCAATTTCTCTTCACAAATCAACAACTGATTACGCGTAGAAGATCACCAAAATACGAGTGCGTTAGAAGTCGCATCGTGAAGTTTGACCTAATTTCAAATAACAGTCGTCTGATTTCTAAGAATTATAATTTCTTCAAATTATAAGACCTTGAGACGATTATTCCTGTTTATGGTCATAAGTGATGTCGTACATGAGTTTATCTCCAAAGGTCGAAAGAAAATTGTGTTGGAAGACTTTAAAAAAAAAAATTTGAATCGTCGCAAGACTTTAGTTGATTTCTAAGTATTCTTAACCGCAGTTTGTTGAAGTTGGTTAATTCTACAAGATTGATAAATATTCTCCAAAACATGTTTGTTTGGCAACGAAGTTCCATTCTAATCGGGCATGGCAAACGATGTCATTTTGAATGAATTTGATTTGAAGTTTGAAAGATAAGGCGCTCTGGTTTTACTTGTAATACAAATTACAAAAGCGTTGGATTTTCTTGAGGTTCAAGTTACCAAGCAAGGCAAATGTTCAACTCACACAAATAGGGGTTTCATATTTCATCAAGATTCAAATCTTATTCTTTCCTCAAGAGGCATTTTTAAGTTCATGGGCCACTGAGATAAATCTAAATCGTGCTCGTAATTTAAATTGTGTCAAAGAATATTCAAATTTTGCAAGTCTTAGAAACAAATTCAAATTGAGTCAAGAATGAAGGGTTACAACAAGACTGCATTATTTGAATTTTACAAAATAAAGCGGAATTCTTCATTTAAATTTACAAGTGAATTGGAATGCGCTTTATAATTTTCTAAACCACGTAATTCAAATTACAAGATTCGCGATGTTACTAAAATTCCTAACAACATGCTAAGCTACAAGGAAACTTTCTTCATCTTCAAGTCTTGACCAATTACTTCAAGTCATTCCTCACCAATTCTCCTCCATTTCCCAAGTTGCTTGTACATGAAACAAGAAAGAAAATTAGCAAGCATGTGAAAAATTCAAGAACTCTTGTTTAGAACAATTTTTTATCATCATGAGGGTTATGCTTGGAATCAGAAAAATTAAGAGGTCATTTAATCTTATGCTAAAGTTCAAAGTCTCATACAAATCAGTTTCAATCATGGGCTTTATTTTCCATTTGCAAATCACAAAGTTAAATCTCGGTTCACAAAAGAAAAAGAGGCGGTGTAATAATATCACAATAGGCAAATACAAGATTTAGAAATAGCAGCATCACAAATCCGAGATTAAAGCCCAACAAAAGCCTCAATTTTGTCCTATCATCGGCCCAAATAAATAAGCTCATTGCAAATCACAAAAATATGTCTTTTGGTTCACAAATAAAGCAAATACTGTAAAGAGAAAAGAGGACTGCATTACAGCCTGCACTGCTGCAACAAAAAAAGAAGTTGGCAGTCTGAAAACCTGCTGCAAAACTAGCCTACAGGTTAGTCCAAGACAGTCTAGCAATTGCGCAATTTCAGCAAAAACCAAAGTCTGCATCAACAAAGCAATAGAACAGTTTGGCATAAAAATCTTTTGTTACATTCAAAATCAAACATATATTCTTCCCTCCATTTTACCCACTGATGTCCATATATAACAACATAGCAGAAAACCAAAAGGAGGATCATCGGTTTTGGTTCATCGGAAAAAAGAAAAGCAAAACATTTTTTGCAACAACCATCCAAAGCCGAAAATAGCCTCAATATTTCTATTCAACAAAGATTAAGGGAAAAAAAAGACCATTTTTGCTATCATCATTTTCCTACTCCATACCCTTCATAAAAAAACAAAAAAAAATACAGAAAAGCAGGAATCAACTTTCCTATCAAGAAGAGACCGTGAAGCCACTAGCCACAGAACCCACAACAATACACCTCATTTAGACGCCGTGAGCAACCTCCCAAGCTCGTCCGATCACACGATCTCCGACGACGCCAACAAAATCGCGGTTGAAATCTTACTACACGATTTCTTTTGAGCAACAGGAGAGTAGAGAGAAAGAGAAGCAATCGGGAGAGACAACGAGGAACGAGAGGTACATTGCTCTCTTTTTCTTTTTTATTTTCATCTGCATCATCTTGGGTAAGAGGCGCTACCTCAAATGAGTTTTGTTTTAGGGTTCACAAACCTGATTGTGTGATTGAAGAGGGGGTGGACCTCGGGTCGACCCAGTCCGACCCAGGTCCACCATTTTTTTTCTTCTTTTTATTTATTTCTTTTTGTTTCATAACATTCTTGGACCTGCTACTTTAAACCACTTAAATTTTGTAGTTTACACCCCATTTTCAGGTTCACTATTTTTTTTCTTATCCTAATTACTTTAGTTTAGTTTTCAAAAAAAATCATAATTCTATTAATTTAGTTTAGATTAGTGTTTTTTAATAGTTTGGATTTAAACTTTATAATTAAATTAGTTTACATTTAAGCTTAGTTTAGATATAGTATAGAAATTTCGAAAATTTGATTTCTTATATTTAGACTTGGGTTAGAAATTTTAAGATTAATTTAGGCAAACTTCAAATTAGTAATTCTAAAATCGATTTAGTCTAGGTTTAATTTAGTAAAGTTAAAATTTTAAGAGTAATTAATTTTTTTATATATAACTTTATTTAGTTTAGATTTAATGTTCAATTGGGTAAAAATATAACTTAAAATTTTTTTTTAGTTTTCTTAATTAATTTAGTTTGAGATTTTACGAATAATTTTGTTAACGTTTTTATAGTTTAGTAAACTTTCTTTTAAATGGTTTAGTTTCTACCTAATAAATTACAAATAAAAATAATAGAATAGATTTTTTTCTTTTAAATTTTCTCAAAAAAAAAACAAAAAAACCAAAAATATTATAGTGTTATTTATTTTGTAATTAATTTTATAGATTGCGCTAGTTTATATATTTGTTCATTTTCAATTCGATTTGGTTGTATTGTTTGCTATTTATACTTTTAATCGCATTCGACTCATCCCCATTTGTAAAAAAATTATACCCCCATTCCCGAAAACTCTGTAATAGCGTAGAATTTCAATTTCTGCAATTTACTGTTTTCCTTATACTGTATAGTAATTAGGCATGTATGGCAAGATTTAAAATCAATCGCTAGATAACCTTATTTCAAAGACAAAATTAATCTGAATCAAACGCACTTTTCACACGCACACCTCTAGGTTAACCTCGCTTGTTTCCTCGAAAATACAGTCATGTCCCTCGAATATGAGACGTTTTAGCAAAGACCCTTCAATAAAAAAAGATTGTAGTCCCTCGATGACCCTCGATGTCGCCTCTGGTAAAACGATCTAGTCCCTTACAAAAATTGCTAAAGCGTCTCATAAGTTTATTTCGATGACTGTAAAATTGACCCGCGTCTGTCCCTTCACATCCAACGATGGGGCTTCTTACCAAATCAATGGTAAGATAGCCACATCTAAAGGAGGAAGAAAAGAACATTTAAGACCTTTTGAGTAGGTAGATTCGCTCTTAATTACTCGCTTACTCACGACAAAAAACTTTCTTACACCGACACTTTCATCTCAAAACATTTTCAAAAAGACAAAACATTTTGTATACGTTCTTATAGAGACGAGAACCATTGCAAAACATCTTTCCAATAACCACTTTCAGAAACACATTCCACAAACACATCTTTGAACTATTTTTCGAAACAACACTTTGTACGCGTTCTTATAGAAACGAGAACCATTACAAAGACATTTTCAAAATACTTTCAAAGCTCACACCACAAGCACATTGTCAAAGTAAAAGTAAGTGATCTAGCGAGTAACTAAGAGCCCGTAGATAACTACGTATGAAAAGGGTGCTAATACCTTCCCTCTTCATAATCTACCCCCCGAACCCGAGAAATAATCTCGAAAGGTCTTTCCCGTGCTTTTTTACATTTCCTTTTGGATAAAAGAAAAGTCGGTGGCGACTCTTACTATCCGCACAAATGCGATCAAAATGCAAAACTTCAAGTCAGTTCTCCCACCGTATTATAGAAATGGCGACTCTACTGGGGATCATTCTAAAAGCGGGGTTACCTTAAGGTTAGATCACTTTTTACTTGTTTCTTTGCATGCTTTATATTTTGTTCTTTGTGTTGGGCTTGCTTTGATCCTTCACCCGGATCTGGGACACCTTGTTAGGTAAATAGCAATAGATTATGGAAACTATACGATATAGACCGATATGGTTGAAACAATGGCTATGTTAGTGTGACACATTTGTGGGTACTGGTATCCCTCGTGGTGAATCGAGGAGAATACGGGGCCGCTGAGTGGCGTCATGAAGCACTAACTGACTTTAGAACCCTAATTGAACAAACTTGGCCATTAGGACGTAGTGAGATAATCAGTTTCGGTGTAGAGCTGAAAATTGGTTGATACTCAATACTACACTCATTGAGTCTAGACTTTTGGGATATCTCAGCCATAAGAAAAGATTGATTGTGCTGAGACAATGCCTAAGAGAAAGGTCGGTGATATTGAGATCCTTTATAACCCGATCACTATTACTAGGACAGGTTGAGCCAACTAAACTTTAAGAGGGTACTTACCTATAAAACCCATGCAAACCTAAAACATAGGGACTTGTTTGCTGTGCACATACATATTTACTTGTACATAACATCATAAACATCATAAGTATCATAAGCATGCTCACTAACCATTTCAAGGATTTAGAAATTTAACTTTGTTTTTATTTTGTAGGTCATGAATTTCGTCCGAAGAAACACCATCCGAATCAGCTTTGTAAAAGCACACCCTCAACTTCAAGAGTTAGCCTCAAGAGTTCCCGGGGATTCTCCTTTTACCAAGAAATATGGTCGACTCCTCAATTTGGCTACATCCAGTTTCCAAGAAGAGATGATGTGCGTGTTGTTCCAATTCTTTGATCCCGTACATCATTGTTTCACTTTCCCAGACTATCAATTGGTACCTACACTGGAAGAGTTCTCTCTACTCTTAGGGGTGCTCGTGCTTGATCAGATACCGTTCACCGGTCTAGAATGGATTCCAAAACCCGAAGTCATCTCCGAAGCTTTACATATGAAGAGGGTCGACATCATAGCCAATTGGGAGACAAGAAGCAGTGTTAAAGGCTTCCTAGCCAAGTTTCTATTGGAGAAGGCTCGTTCATTTTGGGACGACATGGATTTCCAAGCTTTTGAAGACATCCTGGCTCTTCTCATCTATGGTTTAGTTCTGTTCCCCAACCCATACCAATTCATAGATATTAATGCCATCAAAGTCTTTCTCTCTCGTGATCCCATACCTACCTTACTGGGAGACATTTTACATTGCCTTCATACCCGTACCATGAAGAAAAGAGGTACTCTCTTGTGTTGTATCCCCCTACTCGCTAAGTGGTTCACTTCACACCTACCTCAATCATCATTGAAGAACGAGCAAAGATTGACATGGTCCCAAAGGATGATGTCCCTCACCCATTCTGACATTCATTGGTGTTCGAGATCCTTGGAAGATGTCTCTATCATTGACCACTGTGGGGAATTCCCTAACGTCCCTCTACTTGGTATTAGGGGAGGTATCACCTACAATCCCTGCTTAGCTTTTCGAAAGTTTAGGTATGCCCGAAGAGACGGCCCTCATGAGATGCTCATTTAAGGTCTGGTGTTCGACTATGACAAAGAAGACCAAGGTTACTGCCAGAGGTTTACACAAGCTTAGAGAATGGTGAACAAGGTGGATAGTAGGACCTTGGGACACAAAAACTCTATCCCTCTCGAGCCTTACCTTAAGTGGGTACGGGCTCGTGCTCAGAGACTCGTGATGCCTTATCCTTCCATCCTCCCTGTTATCATAGAGCTTGTTGTTGAAGGAGAAGTCTTATACATTATCCTTCATCCTGACATGCCTACCTCTCTCGAAGACTTTCTGAAAGCTTGGGTTCAGTTGAAGGAAGAGCGAGACACCTTTGAAGCCCAATTTTACGCCAGTAAGAAGAAGGTTCTGGAACTCACCAAGCTGCTTCATGAAGAGAGGAATCTGAACACCTACATCGCTCCAAAGAGGATGCGTTCAACCTTTTTGTCTTAGGAGTTTTTGCTGTATTTTATTTCTTTCATTGTAAGACCAAAGAGGCAGGATGTACTCAAACATGGATTTATTAATATAACGTGTTTTATTTTTGGTTTGAACAAATTTAAATCTCTAATTTCCTTGAAATTATTTCCATATTGCATCTTCATTCATCATAACATCATAACAGGTTTCTTACAATAGGTCTCCTTATCCTTCTACTGTTTATTTCAGTGAGATGGATATTAAACAGACAGTGAAAGATCTTCAGGTGCAAAATGTCCAGTTTCAACAGATGCTCTTGACTCTGACAAAAGGACAAGAGGAGTTGAAGACTCCACTGGCCAAAGAAAAGAAGAAGAAAGTGAAGAAACCACTCGGTATTGTGATCATGGGAAGAAGGTTCCAAGGACAAGCCAGACGAACTTTAGACTTCGCAACATCATCAGGCGAAGGAGATAATCAAGAAGACATGACCAAGGAAGTGAAAAATAACCCAGCATCCGAAGAAGAGGAAGAACCTGACTACTCTGAGGAACAATATCCTTCTGCTGATAATAAATACAAAGAGCTAGAGGATTGTTTGAATCCTATGGAGGTCCAGAGGGTACCCGGATTGGATTTTGAAGAAATAGGACTTGTCTCAGGGTTTGTCATCCCGCAGAAATTCAAGGTCCCCACTTTCGCTAAATATGATGGTGTCTCTTGCCCGAAGTTGCATTTAAGGTCATACGTCAGAAAGATTCAACCCCAAATGGCTGATAAGGATCTGTGGGTGCATTTTTTTCAGGAGAGCTTGTCAGGGACACAATTGGATTGGTTTTATCAGTTAGAAAGGACCAATATTCGTAATTGGGAATATTTGGCTGCCGCCTTTTACAAACAATACCATTATAATGATGACTTAGCTCCAACTCGGACGCAATTGCAAAGCATGTTTATGGGTGAATGTGAAGGTTTCAAAACCTATGCTCAAAAATGGAGGGATCTCGCAGGCAGAGTCCAGCCCCCTCTATCTGACATAGAATTAGTGGATATGATCCTAGGCACCTTGTCAGGACCATTCTTCAACCACCTGATCGGAAGTTCCTCAACTGGATTTACTGAATTAATCATGACTGGTGAGCGGGTCGAAGCCGGTATAAAAAGCAGCAAAATTCAAAGAGATGCATCCTCGAGCATGATGAAGAAACCCTTTGTTGGAAAGAAGGAGGTCAGTGCTGCATATGACCATAGGAATTGTGATACGGTGGAATAACCGACTGTTTGATACTGGTTTATGTTTTGCTTTTTTTGTTTGCAAAATGTCGCGGTAAGCAAGAGTCGCCACCGACTTTTATTTCATCCAACCGTAAAGGAAAAAAGTACAGAAAAAATCCTTTTTCAAGATATTCTGAGTACGAGGGTAGATTATAGAAAGGGAAGGTGTTAGCACCCTTTCTATCCATAGTTTTCCATGGGCTCTTAGGTACTTTCTCATTTTTAAATTGCTTGTGTTTGTGTGCTTTGTTTTGAAAAGTTTTACTTCGTGATAACCCTTGTATCAGTCCTCAAAGGTGTGACGAAGTTGTTTTGAAAATTGTTTTGAAAAGTGTAAGTGTGAAAAGTTTTGGTTTGAGCAAATACCTACTAGCATCTACTTACTCGAAAAAAAGATTGTTTCAATTCTTGTTTCCTTTAGACAGCGCTATCCTGCTATTGAGAAATAGGTAGCACCGTCGTTGGAATTTGTAAGGGTCAATCCGAAAGGGACGTACGATCATTAAAGCAATATTAGGACACCTTAGTAGTAACCCTAGAGTCTTAAGATCTAATTCGAGGCAACATTTCTGAGGCAACATTTCCGAGGCAACATTCGAATGGGACAATTTGATCTTTTTAGACTGGAGGGCAACCACTAAGACACCCTATACTTAATGATCGTTTACCGAAGGCAACCGAAGTGAGAGTATACCCTAAGAGTGAATATGTGCGAGTGATCAGTTTCAGTTATTTAATCTTTGCACGTTAGGGTTTTCTAACCATTTTAATTTGTCATGCATTCTTGCCATACAATCTTATTAGCATACATCTAGACAGTTAAATATTTGCAGGAATTAAAAATGCGAGAAGATAAACCTAGCTATTACAAGGCTTCGGGGAGGGGGATTAATTACATAACCAAAAAATTGGGGATTTAAACAGTAAATAAAAACCCTAAATTAACTATTACAAACCATGAACAATTACAAAAAATATTGGCAAAATAATTAACAAGCGCGCAGAGAATTAAATGCGAGGCGATTAGGGTTTTGACCCTTGACTAAACCTAATTGCAATTGATTAAAGAAAAATCATTTTTTGTCGTGTTTTGTTATTTGAAAAAATAATGGAATAATTGAATTAAGAGAAAATCCTAAGTTGTAATTAATGTTAATTTTTTGAAATAAATTAATTAATTCTAAACAACCTATATTTGTATTTTTGTTTGAAAAGAAAATAATTAAATCAAGAATTTAAACCTAGTTCTTTCTAATTGATTTTAATTTTAAAAAAACAAGTTAAAATTTCCCTAAATTAAATTAAACTAAATTAAATTAAATTTGATAAAAAAAACCTAATTCTAATTTTTGTGAATTCTTGATTTTTATGATTTTATGAAAAAAGATTAATTTTTATAAGAAAAATAAATTAAGCAAAATAATTAAATAAGGAAATAAAAAAAATGTAAAAGAATGAGAATGGGCATGTGCTGTTGTTAGCAAAAAGGGGGTGCATATCTAAATTCTGGGCCCAAGATTCTCCAAGCCTGTTTGACCACGCTCGATTTGGTGTGGGGGTTAAATTGAGGACTATGGTGGTCTCTCATTGGAGAGGCATGGGATCTGATGGCACGTTGGATCAAAGGATGGACGTTGATAGCATATGGTGGGCGCTTGAGATTGTAGTGCACCTGATCACATGAAGAAAAATAATATGAAGCAAATATTGGGACTTGGGGATCAAACCCAGGTCCTTATACTCAAATCCAATGCTCGCTTACCAGCTGCGCTGTGTTGTTAACTTGTCATCATATCAACAATAAAGCATAATATAAGAAAAGTAAAAGGAAACTGAATCCAAGGCATAAAAATTCAAATGGACGAGTGGTTGCTTGACACGCCAGCGTCTTCTTCCTCTCTCCGTCGTTTTAGACTCTGGCACTTTTACCTACAGACACTTTACTGTAACTACAAACCTGTGACATTCCAAAATCCTATACAAGAAATATAAATGAAAGTTAAGGGTACCAATCAACTCGTCTCATCCTCACGAGCATCATGGTACCCGATTCGAGGTCTAATTTTGCCTATACTGAAAACCCCTAAACAAGGACATAAAACCCTAACAATGTCATATTGTGATTACTCCATTGCAAATGCAATTAAGTGGTACCAATAGCTTGCAAACACGATGATGAACAAGAATACATAATTAAAACATGCTTATGATGAGTAAATCAGTGAAATCAGAATCAATATTTTAGGCAAACCGTGGTGCATGTAGGGGGCGATTATGGGTGTTTCAAGACCTGGGAGTGATTGGAATAGCTTCCTGGGATGTCTAGCAAGCGATTGGAACCTTCAGCACACCTTGAATTGTCCTGTAGAAGAAAATTCATCTCACACTTTTCTTGGAAATTTTCAAGTTTTGTTCTGGTTTTACACGACCTCTAACCCTTGCCTTTTGATCTGGAAAGCTTCATCATATAACCTAGAGTGAATTAGGTTAACAAACTTGGATCCAATCTTGAGAATTCATGAATGGAATATTTGATTTTTAAGCCATATGATATCTTTCTATTTTCATGCCAATCATGCTCTTTTTGTAACAATTATGCTTGATTCAATTTGATCATGTAAACTCAGTATATCTTGATTGCCAATCTGTAAAAAAACAAATCAAATCATATCTTTGTTAAATAATAAAAAATCAAAATAAATTGAAAAATGAAGCACATAATGGGTGAATGAACATTTGAGTCTTGGACCACATTATAGTTGATGTGCAAGCATAAAAAGTTGGGCCCATTTAGCCAAAAATGCAAATTTGAGCACATTTGACTTTTGGCAATTTTGCAAAAATGGTCAACTTGGCCAATGCATAACTCTCTCAATTTTGACCCTAGAGAGGTGTTCTTGGACTTTTTAGAAATCTTAGGATGTCCTATAAACAAAAATTTTAGTCTCATCTCAACTGAGTCCTCCATGTTCATGTATGAAGCTTTGACCCAAAAGGTGTTTTTGTTGACTTTTCAAAAGGACCTATAATGTCAAAATTCATATATTTTTGTGAGTGCATATTCTGGACTTGGGAGCTGAAGGTGAATTGTAGGGAATTTCATCCTATTCAAAATGAGCTTTGGATGGGTCATTTCTGATAAAGTATGAGAAAGTTGTGCTTGGTCAAAGTTGAGTTGACTTTTCCTACAAAACCCAAATTTAGCAACTTTTGGGTTTTGATGAATTGTGAGCAATCCTTGAGGAATCATGATCAACCCTTGATAAAATGATGGATAATACTTCAAAATGAGGATGTTGACAAAAAATCTTGAAGTTTGACTGTATGTGGGCCACAGTTGACTTTTGACCTAGTATAGTTGATTTTCAGGCATTTGAGCAATTGACTGAGCAAACTTCTTCTGCAAGGATTGAAACTTGACATGGACGATCTTGATTACATATTAGGACAATGGTGAGAATTTGAGTCCTTTGTGGTTCACACATCTTGATGAAGATGGAAACCCTAATTTGAGGTATATTGCCTTAGGAGAGAGTTTGTCTGGTTAACTGTTGAACTTCCTTGAGAAACTAGGGGACCTCACTTGCCATGCGTTGAGAAATATGGGAGGGGAAATTTTGGGGTACAACATCTGCCCCTGTTCAATCTTCTTAAACCTGAGGATATAGATTGGCTGCTCTGCCTTTCGTGATCTGAAGGTGGAAGATGATGGAACACTAGAGTGTCCAGAAATTTGAACTCGCATGAAATGGCACTTGATTTGTGATATCGAGAATGGGCTTACAGACACCATTTGGAGGTTGCTAGAGAACTGTCGGAGATGGGCTTAAAGATGCCATCCGAAGAGGTGTCGATCACATAAGAGATTCCTTTGCGAGAACCCGTATACCTGTTGTTGAGGAAGACTTCGCTAGGGAATGCTGGTCTCTGTCTTGGGAGAAATAAAGTTTTAGGAGCTTCAGTTTTCTGTTACTCTACTGGGGAATAATTCCGGTTTGGGAAGCGGAAGTGAACTGCGTATCTGGTCGGGGTATATGTTGCACGGAGACTTTCTAGGGAAATGTGAAATCAATTGTGGTTGATCAAGTCCCGGTCTTACAGTGTTGTGGACTGTTGTCTGGGGATAAGAGAGGAAGAACCCGGATAGTAAGGTTATGAGAAGGAACCTGGATAGCAGGGTTACTTCGAGATGAAAGTCTGGATAGTAGGGCTGTAAGAAGGAACCTGGATAGTAGGGTTACTTTGAGACGAAATCCTGGATAGTAGGGCTGTGAGAAGGAACCTAGATAGTAGGGTTACTTCGATATGAAAGCCTAGATAGTAGGGCTGTGAGAAGGAACCTGGATAGTAGGGTTACTTCGACGTGAAAGCCTGGATATTAGGGCTGTGAGAAGGAACCTGGATGGTAGGGTTACTTTGATATGAAAGCCTGGATAGTAGGGCTGTGAGAAGGAACCTGGATGGTAGGGTTACTTCGATATCAAAGCCTGGATAGTAGGGCTGTGAGAAGGAACCTGGATGGTAGGGTTACTTAGATAGGAAAGCCTGGATAGTAGGGATGTGAGAAGTAACCTGTATAGTATGGTTACTTTGATATGAAAGCCTGGATAGTGGGGTTGTGAGAAGGAACCTGGATAGTAGAGTTACTTCGATATGAAATCCTGGATAGTGGGGCTGTGAGAAGGAACCTGGATGGTAGGTTTTATGGGAAGGAACCTGGGTAAGGTTGCTTTGTGAGGAGTATGGGTAAAACTACATCTAAACTGAGAAGGAACCTGGGTAAGGTTGCTTCGTGAGGAGTTTGGGTAAAACTACATCTGAACCGAGAAGGAACTTGGGTAAGGTTGCTTTGTGAGGAGTTTGGGTAAAACTGCATCTGAACCGAGAAGGGACCTGGGTAAGGTTGCTTTGTAAGGAGTTTGGGTAAAACTGCATCTGAACCGAGAAGGAACCTGGGTAAAGTTGCTTTGTGAGGAGTTTGGGTAAAACTGCATCTGAGCTGAGAAGGAACCTGGGTAAGGTTGCTTCAGGATAAGTTTGAGTGAAACTTCAGAAGGAACCTGGGTAAGGTTTCTCGTGATGAGTCCGTTTAGGGCTTTAGGAGGAACCTGGGTAGGGTTACTTCGGGATAAGTCCGTGTAAAACTTCGGCAGGAACTTGGGTAAGGTTACTTTGGGCTAAGTCTGTGTAAAACTTCAAGAGGAACCTGGGTAAGGTTACTTTGTGATAAGTTCGTGTAAAACTTCAGAATGAATCGGGGTAAGGTTACTACGAGATAAGTTTGTGTAAAACTTTA
This sequence comes from Vicia faba, assembly GCA_948472305.1. Lineage (NCBI taxonomy): Eukaryota > Viridiplantae > Streptophyta > Magnoliopsida > Fabales > Fabaceae > Vicia > Vicia faba. Next base: position 1,695,147,252 of record OX451737.1, on the reverse strand, counting down.
GGAGGAACCTGGGTAAGGTTACTTTGTGATAAGTTCGTGTAAAACTTTAGAAGGAACCTGGGTAAGGTTACTTTGGGATGAGTTCGTGTAAAACTTCAGGAGGAACCTGGGTAAGGTTATTTTGGGATAAGTTCGTGTAAAACTTCAGGAGGAACCTGAGTAAGGTTACTTTGTGATAAGTTCGTGTAAAACTTCAGGAGGAACATGGGTAAGGTTACTTTGTGATAAGTTCGTGTAAAACTTCAGAAGGAACCTGGGTAAGGTTACTTTGTGATAAGTTCGTGTAAAACTTCAGGAGGAACCTGGGTAAGGTTACTTTGTGATAAGTTCGTGTGAAACTTCAGAAGGAAATGTATGAGAAAGGACCCGTGTAAGATTTTTCAGGATAAACCCGTGTGAAGCTGCATTTAGGAGAAACCCGTGTAAGATTGCTTCGTGACGAACCCGTGTAAAGTTGCATTTGATCATGCAGATAATTACTCTATCTAGTTTCAGGAGCTAATCTTGAACTTGCTGGAAGTTGTTGATGATAACCATCTTTCCTGAAAAGGTACATGATTAATCGTATATGATGCATGAAATGCATTGTATGATGACGTTCTCAAAATAAATGAGATTATGTTGTATGCAATATGTATGTGCACGTCATTATATATGAACATGAAATGCTATTGTGGCATATCCTAGTGGGAAAATAAATCCATGACCGCTGTTGGAGAGTAACGGAAATTGAGTTCCTAACCGTCATAGAAAAAGTGGTTCTTCTACTTCCGCTGGGGATGGTGAACCGGAGATGACTATGTTGGGGATTTGCCCCTTGTTTATAGCTACTCTACCGGGGGAGAGACTCTGTTTGAGAATAACTCTGCGGGAGAATAACTCCGTTGATATATCTGCTAAACTCAGTTGGGGATGAATTTCTGTTGTTGGCGATACCGAATTCTGTTGGAGCTTGTGAGAGAAATAAAACTCTGCTTGGGGAAAAATTTATTGACTCACTCGTGATTATGAACCTCAGCTGGGGGAGTTATGTCTTGTTCGGGAAAGCTAACATCACTATCTTTGGATACTTTTTGCTCTGTGGGGAGTGTATGTACCACTACTCATGTTCTCAAGCTGGCTCTATCCCGGTACCTGATGGGCAGAGTAACTGTAAGGTTTGGGCACTTCTTGTTTTCCCTATTTCTGGAATTACGGGTAATTGTATTTTGTTTCTCATGTAAATATTTATGAGCAACAATTATTTTCAAATGCATATATCAAAAATGAATCATTGGACGTTCTTGCAAAACAAAACAGATGAGGAAAAACAATTTGAAATTTCTTGTGAAAATGAATTGTATTGTTTTTTGAAGTTGGCCCGTAATAGGCATTTTTGTACAAAGAGGCTGACGTCCTAGTAAGAGAACGCCACCGAAAGACATAAATTATACAATTTGTGTAAAAGAAATAAAAACAGTTATGTGAAACGACCCCATTGGGTTCTGTTGTACCCCAAAATTTTCCCTCCCATTTTTCATAGAAGACACAACCCTAGGGTTTCTCGGATATTCAAGTTGGCTCAGAAATTAACCAGACAGATTCTCTTTTGTGGCAGTAAACCAACAATTAGGGTTTCTTGCAATTCTCAAAAGAAAATGAGTTCTCAAAAATTCAATTGGCTTTCACAGGTCTGCATGCTTCCTCAAGTTTACTGAAAAGGTTATTGTTTGTTCTCAGGGCATGATTTGTTTGGGACAAGAGATGGAGATTAAGACTGTTATTTAGGACAATCATGATTGTGGGATCCAAGTTGACCAGATGATTTACGTCCTTAAAAACATTTGTTTGATTAGGAAATGGAATATACAGTGCGTGTTTGTTTGAAATGCAGTTACAGAATTATTGGGATTACTTGGAATTTAAGTTACCAGACTGGAGCATTTTGTTTCAAATATCTAGATTGGGAATTTCAAAAATCAAATAGGACGCGAAGAGAAATTACAAGTTGTTGTTGATAAAGGATTTCAAGTTATTCAAGGGACACCTGAATATTTCATGCTACAACTCAAGATTTTTTTCCCAATTTCAAACGTTGTTACAAAACAATTTATTCTTTTAAATACTCTATGTTTTACAACTTATTGTATTTAAAAGATGAATTAGTACAACTATTGGATACAGTACAAGAATGATTTCTCTAAATTACAAAGAAAATCCAAATGTTTGATTGGCCTAGGAGAATTAATCTATGCCTAAGTTTGTCTGAAGATTGAAGTCGTATCGATTTCCTTTGCTTATCTCCAAGACTTCCTTGCTTGCCACGGAGTTCTTGCCTTCCTTGCTTTGTCATATCCAATTGTGCTCACATGAAAACAAAAGAAAGAAAAAATAGTTAGTGTAAATTATTTGGGCATAAACAGAAATTTTCCAAGAGGCATTCATCATTAAGGTTTGCAAAATGGAATCAGAATGCCTTTTTTTTTATTTCATCACCATCTATTTTCTATTTGCAAATCACAAGAAGGTTATCCTTCTTGGTTCACAAAAAGAAGGAAAAGAAATGCACAAACTGTCCAAACAAAATGCAGCAAAATTGTCCAAACAAAATGCACAAACTGAACCAAACAAAATGCGCAAACTGAACCAAACAGAATGCCCAAACAGCATCACAAACAGCAGCCTCAAAAAACCAAATAAACAGCTTTGTCAAAACAACAAACAGCATCAACAAAAACGAGGCAGAAGTATGGCAACATAAATAGCTAAGTCAAATAGTAAAACTTGCTTGAGAAGCAATATATCATCATTTTCCATGCAAACCTTTCAGAATTGGAAAAAAGGCAAAAGAGAAATTTGCTTTCTTATTGTCATTGAGAGAGAAGAGAGGAAAGAAGTCACCTAGGTTATTGGAATGCACAACCTTGTTGCCCTGCCTGTCACAAGTTGCATAGAATGTGCTAAAAAACAAAACTGCAACAAAAAAGCCATAAGGACAATATACTAAAATATTCAAATTTGTTGGTTTCCCACCATTTTGAATATGGATATAACAGAAGCAGGGTCAATATAACAGGAGAGAGCAATAAAAAGTAAAGGACCACAAGTCTCAAACTGAGGAACCAACAACCTTCATCAAAGCAAAAAAACTTGTCAAAACCTCAAAAAACTCCAAGCCTCCAAAATCTCAAAACACAAAAACCATCAGTAAACCTCAAACATCCCACCACTGAACCAAGTGTCAAACTCACAAAACCAGCAACAAATCTCAAACTGAGAAGATAAAACCAAGCCTCAAAAAACAAAAAACACAAAAACCATCAGTAAACCTCAAACATCCCACCACTGAACCAAGTTTCAAACTCACAAAACCAGCAACAAATCTCAAACTGAGAAGATAGAACCAAGCCTTAAAAAACAAAAAAAACAAAAAACATCAGTAAGCCATAAAGCAACCAAAACCTATCATCTGTCCAAGAAAAATCATCAAACACAAAACCAGAAAAAAGCCAAAATCCCAAACAACCATCAGCCAAGCCTTAAAAAATCCCAAACTGTAAGCAAGCCTAAAAATAACCAAAAACATAATAGCAAGCTTCCAAATAGTTCAAAACTGTACACAATTCTCAAACTTAAAATACAAGCTTCACAAGCTCAAAAACCTGCTAAACCATCACAAAGATCCCAAACCTGAAACCTGTAACAGAGCCAGCAAAACCCACAAAACTAATAACCATCACAAAGATCTCAGCAAATCATTAACCATCAAAAATCCCCAAGCATAGTTAACAAGCTTCAGACAACAGAAAATCTGTAACAAGCTCAAAAAGCAAAACAAAGCCTCAAGATCCCAATAACCAGCATCACCATCATTCGAATAAAACAGAGGAAAGTTACCAAAAAATAACGATCTCATCCTCATCTCTTCCCCTCGTGCAACCTCTGCCACCATTGGAACACCATCCTTGCTCTCGCCTCTCCCTCTCTATTTCACAGAAAAAAAATCACAAGGGACTGTAAAGCTCCAACAGGTATGAGCTCTCTCTCTTTCGCATATTACCATAAACCTAATTTCTGCATTTTATAAACAACAAAGATTTAATTAACAGAACATGACCAAAATAGAAAAAAATCATGGAAGTTGTAACCTTTTTGAACATAACGGAAACCTTATCTTTTTTTCAAAGAAAATCACCAGAGCTTGACTAGGGAGATGATATTGGTTGCGTTTCGGTAACAGAGGGTCATGGGGAGGTCAAGGACGAACCGATTTCGTTGCTTTTGGGTTTAAATCCGAACTTAGGGTTTCAAAAGTGCAAATTACAGTGAGATAAGGAGGTAGAATAGGGCGATTCGGTCATGAGGTTAAACAAGGATGGTTAGTAAGAACGTTTAGAGGTTTCAGTAAGATGAACAAAGATGAATGAAGAAGATGAGCGAACTAGCGCCACATGAGTGACAAGGGTTCCAAACCCTAACTCTGTGTTATCCCTTAATCAATAGCATAAGTTGGTTTAAGAATTCTGGTTTTTGTTTTTGCTAATAAGCGTTTGGGCCCCTTACCTTGCCCCATTTTAGCCCATGCGTTTTGCTGGTTTCACACCCCCCCTTGGCTTGTTCTTTGTTACAGCAAGAATAACATTTTTTCTTTTGGGCCTCACATATAAACCCAACTTAAGCCCATTGCCTTTTTTTAATTTTTTTTCTTTTTATATATTTTTTTGTTATGCAAATTGCTAATAAGACATGAAATATATTTTTTATTAATTTGATTTAAGTTTTGTAAATAATTTTCATCATTTTCTTTTTTTTAATATATTTTTGTTTTAGATTTAATTGACATAATAAAACACCAAAACAAAATAACTTAGTTTGTTTTATTTCTTTAGATTTTACTTACATAATTAATAAAATACAAAAAAATATAGATTTTAATTTAATCAATTATTTTTATTTTTTTAGAATAGGTTTTACTTTTCTCTTTTCAAGTAAATACTTAACATTTCATCTCCATATTTTGTTGATTTTATTTTCATGGATTATCATAGCTTTAATTAAATCGCACAAAATTCGATTTGGTTGTATTGCTTGTTATTCGCACCTTGCTATCTCATTTGATTCATCCCTATTTGTAACAATTGTACCCCCATTCCCGAATATTTTGTAATAGCGTAGAATTTCAATTCCTGCAATTTACTGTTTTCTTTATACTGTATAGTAACTAGGCGTGTATGGCAAGATTCCAAAAAATCAATCGCTAGATGACCTAATCAAAGAATAAAATAACTTGAAACAAACACACTTTTCACACGCGCACCTCTAGGGTAACCTCGCTCGTTGCCTCGGAAATACAAACATGTCCCTCGAATATGGGACGGTTTAGCAATGACCCTTCGATAAAAAGATCGTAGTCCCTCGATGACCCTCGATGTTTCCTTCGATTAAAACGATCTCATCCCTTATGAAAATTGCTAAATCGTCTCCTATGTTGCTTTCGATGATTGTAAAATTGACCCGCGCCTGTCCCTTCACATCCAACGGTGGGGCTTCTTACCAAATCAATGGTAAGATAGCACCATTAAAAGGAAGAAGAAAAGAACAATTTAAGACATTTCGAGTAGATAGATTCGCTCTTAGTTACTCGCTTGCTCACGATAAAAACTTTTCACACCTACACTTTCATTTCAAAACATTTTCAAAAAGATAAAATGTTTTGTATACGTTCTTATAGAGACGAGAACCATTGCAAAACATCTTTTCAAAACACTTTCCGACACACGATTCACAAACACATCTTTGAACCACTTTTTGAAACAAAACTTTGTATACGTTCTTATAGAGACGAGAACCATTACAAAGAGATTTTTTCAAAATAATTTCAAATCCCACACCATAAGCACACTATCAAATGAAAGCAAGTGATCTAAACGAGTAACTAAGAGCCCATGGAAAACCATGGATGAAAAGGGTGCTAATACCTTCCCTTTTCATAATCTACCCCCCGAACCCGAGAAATAATCTTGAAAGGTATTTCCTGTGCTTTTTTACCTTTCCTTAAGGATAAAAGAAAAGTCGGTGGTGACTCTTGCTAAATTGCGACATTTGCGACGAAACGCAAAACATCAAGTCAGTTCTCCCACTGTATCACAGAACTGGCGACTCTGCTAGGGATGATAAAAAGTGGGGTTAACTTAGGGATAGATCAACTTTACTTGATTTCATTATTTGATTTGTATTCTTTATATTCATTTCTTTGTATTGGGCTTTCTTTGATCCTCCACCCGGATTTGGGGCACCTTTTTAGGTAAATAGCAATAGATTGTGGAGACTGTACGGCGTAAACCGATATGGTTGAGATAATGGCTATGTTAGTGTGACACATTTGTGGATACCGGTATCCCTCATGGTAAATTGAGGAGAATACGGGGCCTCTGAGTGGCATCGTGAAGCACTAATTAACCTTAGAATCCTAATTGAACAAACTTGGCCATTAGGACGTAGTGAGGTAGCCGATTTCGGTGTAAAGCTGAAAATTGGTTGACACTCGATACTACACTCATTGAGGCTAGACTTTTGGGATATCTCGGCCGCAAGAAAAGATTGTTGTGCTGAGACAGTGCCTAAGAGAAAGGTCGGTGATATTGAGATCCTTTAGAACCCAATCATTATTTCTAGGACAAGTTGAGCCAACTAAAACTTCAAGAGGGTACTTACCTACAAACTCATGAAAGCCTAAAACATAGGGATATGTTTGTTGTATATGTATATGTTTGCTTGTACATAAACATCATGAACATCATAAACATCATATGCATGCTCACTAACCATTTCAAGGATTTAGAAATTTATCTTTGTTTTTGTTTTGTAGGATATGAATTATCTCCTAAGAAACACCATCTGAATCAGCTTTGTAAAAGCACATCCTCAACTTCAAGAGCTAGCCTCAAGAGTGCCCGGGGATTCTCCTTTTACCAAGAAGTATGGTTGACTCCTCAATTTGGCTACATCCAACTACCAAGAAGATATGATGTGTGTACTATTCCAATTCTTTGACCCCGTACATCATTGTTTCACTTTTCCGGACTATCAGTTGGTACCTACATTGGAAGAGTTCTCTCTACTCTTAGGGGTGCCCGTGCTTAATCAGATACCGTTCACCGGTCTAGAAGGGATTCCAAAACCTGAAGTCATCGCCGAAGCTTTACATGTGAAGAGGGCCGACGTCATAGACAATTGGGAGACAAGAAGTGGGGTTAAAGGTTTTCTAGCTAAGTTTCTATAGGAAAAAGCTCGTTCATTCTGGGATGACATGGATTTCCAAGCTTTCGAAGATGTGCTAGCTCTCCTCATTTATGGTTTGGTTCTGTTTCCTAATTCAGACCAATTCATAGACGTTAATTCCATCAAATTCTTTCTCTCTCGCAACCCTATACCCACCTTGCTATGAGACATCTTGCATTGCCTTCATACCCGTGCCATCAAGAAAAGAGGTACCCTTTTGTGTTGTATCCCTCTACTCGCTAAGTGGTTCACTTCACACCTGCCTCAGTCAACATTGAAGAACGAGCAAAGATTGACTTGTTCTCAAAGGATGATGTCTCTCACCCACTCTGATATCCGTTGGTGCTCGAGATCCTTGGAAGATATCTCTATCATTGACCGCTGTGGGGAGTTCCATAATGTACCTCTTTTAGGTATTAGGGGGGGTATCACCTACAACCCGTGTTTAGCTCTTCGGAAATTTGGGTATGCCCAAAGAGATGGCTCTCATGAGATGCTCGTCCAGGGTCTGGTTTTCGACTACGACAAAGAAGACCAAGGTTACCGCTAGAGGTTTACACGTGCTTGAGGAATGGTGAACAAGGTGGACCGTAGGACTTTGGGACATAAAAACTCTATCCCTCTCGAGCCTTACCTTAAGTGGGTACGAGCTCGTGCCCAGAGTCTCTTAATGCCTTACCCTTCCATCCTTCCTGTCATTATTGAGCCTGTTATTGAAGGAGACATACCATACACCGTTCTTCATCCTGACATGCCTACCTCTCTCGAAGACCTGCAGAAAGCTTGGGTTCAGTTAAAGGAGGAGCGAGACACCTTTGAAACCCAGTACTACGCCAGCGAGAAGAAGGTTCTGGAGCTTACCAAACTGCTTCATGAAGATAAAAATCTGAATACCTACATTGCTCCAAAGAGGATGCGTTCGGTCTTTTTGTCTTGAGAGTTTTTGTTATATTTTTTTCTTTCTTTTTAAGCCCAAGGAGGCATGATGTATTCAAACTTGGTTTTATTTAATATGACGTGTGTTCTTTTTTGGTTTGGACAAATTTAAATCTTCTAAATTTCCTTGAAATCATTTTCATATTGCATCTTCATTCATCATAACATCATACAGGTCTCTCATAACAGGTCGCCTTATCCTTCTACTATTTATTTCAGTGAGATGGATATTGAGCAGACTGTGAAAGATCTTCAGGCGCAGAATGCCCAGTTTCAACAAATGCTCATGGCTCTGACAAAAGGGCAAGAAGAGTTGAAGACTGTGCTAGTCAAAGAGAAAAAGAAGAAGAAGCCAGCTGGTGTGGTAATCATGGGCAGAAGGTTTCAAGGACAAGCCAGAAGGACCTTAGATTTTCCAACAACATCTGAAGAAGGTGAAAGAAAAGGAAAAGAAACGGTAGTACCATCAGATTTTGAAGCAGAAGAGGAAGAAAAGGACTACTCTGAACAAGAATACCCTCCGGCTGATGACAAATACAAACACTTGGAAGAGCGCCTAACCGCTATAGAGATACAGAGAGTACCGGGTCTGGATTTTGAGGAATTAGGGCTGGTGTCAGGAATTGTAATCCCGCCAAAGTTTAAAGTGCCACTATTTGCCAAGTATGATGGGGTGTCTTATCCTAAAATGCACCTTCGATCTTATGTCAGGAAGATTTAGCCGCATTCTGCTGACAAAGACTTGTGGGTCTACTTTTTCCAGGACAGTTTATTAGGAATGCAGCTTGATTGGTTCTACCAGTTGGAGAGGGCTAATGTCCATAATTGGGAAGACTTGGCAGCAGCCTTCTATAAACAGTATCAGTATAACGCTGATTTGGCCCCAACCCGTACTCAACTCCAGAGTATGGCCATGGTACCCAATGAGGGCTTCAAAGACTACGCCTAAAAGTGGAGAGATTTAGCTGGAAGGGTGCAACCGCCTTTATCTGAAAGGGAGCTAGTGGACATGTTCCTGGGAACTCTATCAGGTCCTTTATTTAATCATCTAATTGGGAGTTCCTCTGTAGGGTTTACTGAGTTGATTCTAACTGGCGACAGGGTGGAAGCCGGTATAAGAAGTGGAAAAATTCAGAAGGACTCGTCTGCCTCTACTGCTATGAAATAGCCCTTCACTGGAAAGAAGGAAGTGTCTGCTGTCTATGCACAGAGGAATCAGGGAAGAACTGAACGATGACCAATAGTGGGGGCCGTTATGATTCAAAAGCATGCATCAGACCAGCCAAGAAATAACCAGCCGAGAAATAATCAGCCAAGGGTGGAAAGGCCTGTACGGAAAGTCACCAAGATAAATATGACTCCGGCTCAAGTCCTACCACATCTTCTGAAGTTGAATATGGCCATGCTAAAAGAGGCCCCTAAAAATCCTAATACTGCATCTCCCCACTACCATCCAAATTCCATGTGCGCATACCATTCTGAAAGTCCAGGGCATGACACCGACAACTTTTGGGCTCTGAAAAACAAAATTAAAGACCTGATAGACACGAAGGAAGTTGAGTTTGAAGCGCTTGAGAAACCGAATGTTATCTCTGCTCCGATGCCTAGGCATGGTCACAATGCCAATGCTATTGAGGAAGATCTGTTTGTTTCTACCGTGGATGAACTGTTAACTCCGCTCCTAATCATCAAGTTGAATTTGTTAAAAGCTGGTGTGTTCCCAGGTTGTGATAAAGATTGCCATGTCTGCCTATCTTCATCATTTGACTGCCCTCTGTTGAAAAAAGGTATCCAACAACTGATTGATAACCAGGAAATTTTGTTTGATAAAGCTCCTGTTTCACCCGTTCCAGTTAAAGAAGTTTCAATAATAACCATCTACGCCAATTCTTCCAGGGTCCCTAAAAGACCCATTAGGATTACATCTTCTCCAATGACTACTCCACTTAAGATGACAATGCCCGGGCCGGCCCCTTACAAATCAGACAGTGCAGTACCATGGAATTATGGTGGAGAAATCTACTACCATGGTATTAAACAGATTGAATCGTATGCCGAAGAAGAAAGCTCCGAAGAGGACAATTCCGACTCAGTAACATTACCGAAACAAGCAAGGTTACCCCTAGTGGAAGAATTTTCTCTCAAGAGATTGCCCCTCCAAAGGCAGTCTTTGGACCCGTGGTCGTTCCGATGACTACCTCTGCACCAGTGATTATACCTACAGGCGTACCTACCGACAAAGACAATACAATTCCTATCCATACTTCCGCTGCTTAGAATAAAGGAAAGAACGTTCAAAAGGAGCATGTCCAGACGAAGGCTCAATCACTAGCTATTCCTGAAACATCCAAGAAGGAGATGGAAGAAATCCTGAGGATCATAAAGAGTGATTATGATGTGGTTGAATAGCTGGGGCAAACCCCTTCCAAGATCTCTATGCTAGCCCTGCTATTATGCTCTGAAGCACATGCCAAAGCTTTGGTAAAATTTCTGAAGACAACTCATGTGCCGCAAGAGACGTCTGCTGACCAGTTCCAGGACTGTGTGGCCAGTTTGATAGCTGATAATGGCCTGGGCTTCTCCGATGCTGACTTGAAACCCAGAGGGAGAAAACACAATGATGCATTACATGTCTCAGTGGAGTGCAGAGGAACAATCCTAGCTCATGTATTGGTTGATACTGGATCATCTTTAAACGTCTTGCCAAAGAAAGCCCTTGATAGGTTGGATTGTGAGGGGCTGACTTTAAAACCCAGCAACATAATTGTGAGAGCTTTTGATGGTTCGAAGAGGATGGTCCATGGGGAGGTGGACATCCCAATCAAGGTGGGAACTCAGGTTTTCAACTCGACCTTCTACGTGATGGACATCCGTCCTTCTTATTCCTGTCTGTTGGGACACCCCTGGATCCACAATGCTGGAGCTGTCACCTCCACCTTGCATCAGATGCTCAAGTACCTGGTCCAAGGGAAGATCATAATTGTCCATGGGGAGGAGGAATACATGATTAGTCATCTGAATTCTTTCCGATATGTAGAGTTGGATGGAGAATTCATAGAAACCCCTTTCCAACATTTTGAAGAAATCTCTCTAGAAATAGCGGCAACCAAGGCGGTATACTCAACTCCTAAGATCACCAAACCTCTACCTCGGATGTCATCTCTCAAGGATGCAAGGGCAGTAGTGGAAGAAGGGGGGTGCACAATCTGGGGGCAGCTTCCAGACATTCCTTACAAATCAGACAAGTTTGGCTTGGGGTTTACTTCGACTGGTCAGAAGGCTGTGCGTCGTGCCCGTGCTGGGGGGCCACCGATAAAGATTAGCAACCAAAGCGACAATGCGGTAGAGGACAGTGAAGAAGATGGCAGCTTGGAAGACTGGATATTCCCTACTGTCAGTGGAGGACTTTGCAACTGGGAAGCCAAGGACTTCATCCCAATAAATTTCATATCGCAGTAATTTATCTTTTACATTTCTGTTGGACTTGTAATAATTCGCAAACAATTCGTACATTTTCAACCTTGTGTCTTACCCGAGGCACATCGGTCCATTTGTAAGGGTTTTTATTTCATTTTCATATGTCATTCAACGAATCATGGACGCTTTTTCATATATAAACCTTTTATGCTCATTGTCTTTCTTTTACATTTTATTGTTTTAAGATGGCTATACCCTTACACACACCCACACTCACAAATGTAGGTACCCTTCCACTCCGGATCCCATGGGTAACAATACTGCTATAGCCTTCAGTGACTCTGAAGATCTGATATACCAAGCCGATTACGAAGGTGAGGAAGATTGTGAGGTGCCAGGGGAATTGGCCAGATTACTACAGCAAGAGGAAAGAGCAATTCAGCCTCATGAGGAGTTGTTGGATACAATCAACCTAGGAACCGAGGATGATAAAAAGGAAATCAGAATGGGTGCCAATATAGAGTCGAGTGTCAAGGAGCACCTAATTCAGCTTTTGAATAATTATGTTGAGATCTTTTCCTGGTCATACGAAGACATGCTGGGACTCAATACAGACATTGTGGTACATCATCTGCCCACAAGAGAAGATTGTCCACCAGTGAAACAAAAAGTCCGCCGCATGAGACCTGACATGTCAGAGAAGATCAAAGTGGAAGTTATGAAACAGTTTAATGTTGGATTTCTGCCTGTTACTTCTTATCCTCAATGGGTTGCTAACATTGTTCCTGTGCCTAAAAAGGACGGAAAAGTGAGAATGTGTGTGGATTATAGAGATTTAAACAGGGCCAGTCCTAAAGATGATTTTCCACTTCCACACATCGACATCCTGGTTGACAATACAGCCCAGCACAAAGTATTTTCTTTCATGGACGGATTCTCAGGCTATAACCAGATCAAAATGGCACCTGAGGACATGGAGAAAACTACATTTGTCACACAGTGGGGTACGTTCTGCTACAAAGTGATGCCATTCGGACTGAAGAATGTCGGGGCAACCTATCAGCGCGACATGGTAGCTTTGTTTCATGATATGATACATCATGAGATAGAGGTCTACGTAGATGACATGATAGCCCGATCACAAACTGAAGAAGAACACCTTGATCACTTGCAAAAACTGTTTGTCAGGTTGAAGGAATACAAGCTAAGATTGAACCCAAACAAGTGCACATTCGGAGTCCGGTCCGGTAAACTTTTAGGTTTCGTTGTCAGCAACAAAGGCATCAAGGTTGATCCTGCCAAATTCAAAGCGATACAAGAAATGCCTGCTCCTTGCACTGAGAAGGAAGTCAGAGCGTTCTTGGGACGCCTAAACTACATTGCTAGGTTCATTTCTCACCTAACATCTACTTGTGAACCAATCTTCAAACTGTTGAAGAAAGATCAGGTAGTTAGATGGAATGATGACTATCAGATTGCTTTCGATAAAATCAAGGAGTATTTACTAGAGCCTCCTATCCTGATGCCACCAGTCGAGGGAAGATCGCTAATCATGTATCTGACTGTCTTAGAGAATTAAATAGGGTGCGTACTGGGGCAGCATGACGAGTCTGGCCGAAAAGAGCACGCCATTTATTACCTTAGCAAAAAGTTTACCGACTGTGAAACCAGATATTCACTGCTCGAGAAAACTTGTTGCGCTTTGGTATGGGCTGCTCTCCGGCTAAGGCAGTATATGTTGACTCATACCACTTTGCTGATATCTAAAATGGATCTGATAAAGTACATCTTCGAGAAGCCTGCTTTGTCTGGAAGGATAGCTAGATGGCAGATGATCTTAACAGAATATGATATACAATACACTACCCAAAAAGCTATAAAGGACAGTATGCTAGCTGATCATCTAGCTCATCAAGCTGTAGAAGATTATCAATCCATGAAGTTTGACTTCCCTGACGAAGACATCATGACATTGGACAATGTTGAAGATTCCAGACCATATGACGAACCTGAACAAGGATCCCGATGGACCCTGTGCTGAGATGGGGCATCCAATGCGCTAGGTAACGGTATCAGTGTTGTACTTATATCTACGGAAGGATGCCATACTCCCTTCACCGCCAGACATTGCTTCAACTGTACGAACAACATGGTAGAGTACGAAGCATGCATCTTTGGACTCAAGGCTGCCATAGACTTGGGAATCAAATCTTTAGTTGTGTTTGGGGATTCAGCTTTCGTCATCAGTCAGATCAAAGGAGAATGGGATACTAAGCATCCAAACCTCATCCCTTACAAAGAACATGTTCTGACATTGCTACCACATTTCGAGCAGATTACCTTTGAGCACTTCCCGCGAGAAGAAAATAAGCTAGCAGATGCTCTAGCTACAATGTCATCCATGTTTAATATTAACAAGATAGTGTGAGTCAACATATACTGTCTCAGTCGGCGAGCAGCCCATGCCAAAGCGCAGTAAGTTTTCTCGATCAATCAGTATCGGGTCTCACAGTCGGTAAACGTTTTGCTAAGGTAATAAATGGCATCCTCTTTTCGACCAGACTCGTCATGCTGCCCCAACACACACCCCATTGAACTGTCTAGCACTGTCAGGTATAATATCAAAGGTCTTCCTTCAACTGGAGACATCAAAATTGGTGGTTCTTGAAGGTATTCCTTGATTCTTTCGAAAGCGGTCTGGCATTCATCATTCCATTTTACCATTTGATCTTTCTTCATCATCTTGAAGATTGGCTCACAAGTAGCAGTCAGATGTGAAATGAACCTGGCGATGTAATTCAGACGTCCCAAGAAACCTCTAACTTCTTTCTCTGTGCGGGGGACCGACATCTCTTGTATGGCCTTTACCTTTGCAGGGTCCACCTGAATACCCTTATCATTGACGACAAAACCCAGAAGCTTACCAGACCTTACCCCAAAGGTACACTTGTTCGGATTCAACCTCAGCTTATATGTCTTTAACCTGTCAAACAGTTTCTGGAGATGATCAAGGTGCTCTTTCTCAGTCTGGGACCTGGCTATCATGTCATTAACATAAACCTCGATCTCGTGGTGAATCATATCATGGAACAAAGCGACCATGGTGCACTAATAAGTTGCCCTAGCATTCTTCAACCCAAAAGGAATTACCTTGTAACAGAATGTGCCCCACTGTGTAATGAAGGTTGTCTTCTCCATGTCCTCAGGAGCCATCTTGATCTGGTTGTAGCCAGAAAAACCATCCATGAAGGAGAAGATCTTTTGTTGCACGGTGTTGTCGACTATAACATCAATGTGAGGAAGTGGGAAGTCATCCTTGGGGCTTGCCCTGTTCAGATCTCTGTAGTCCATACACATTCGTACCTTACCGTCCTTCTTAGGTACCGGAATGACGTTGGCAACCCACTGCAGATAAGAAGTGACAGCTAAGAATCCTGCATCGAACTGTTTCGTGACCTTTGCCTTGATTTTCTCTGACATTTTAGGGCGCATACGGCGGATCTTCTGCTTTGCCGGAGGGCATACTTCTTTAGTCGGCAGGCGATGTACCACAATATCAGTGTCCAAACCAGGCATGTCTTTATAGGACCAGGCGAAGATCTCAACATAGTCGTGTAGCATCTTTATTAATCGTTGTTTGACACTAGGCTCCAAATTCGCACCTATTTTAACCTCTTTCCTGTCTTCCTATGTGCCTAAATTCAATGACTCAACTGGATCTTCATGAGGTTGTATGGCCCTTTCTTCCTGCTGCAATAGTCTAGCAAGTTCTCCAGGCACCTCACAATCATCCTCACTTTCGTCCTCAGCTTGGTTGATCGGATTTTTAAAGTCATAGATGGTAGTAGCAGAGTTGTTATCAATGGGATCCAGAGTGGACATGGATTTGCAGTATGATACGTGAGTGTGTGTAAGATAATAGCTGTTTTGATAAAGTGAGAGACAGAAAAGAAAAATAAGGAGCACAAAATTTGAACGCAAGAAACGTCTAATGCTTTATTAATGATATATGAAATGACAAATAATAGCCCTCACAAGCAAAGCCAAGGTGCCTCGGGAAAGGCACCGGGCCGTAAAGTTTCAAACTGTTTATTACAAATCTCAAAAAAAATGAGTCAATTACTGTGAAATAAAAGAAACGGGTATGAAGTCCCTCACCATCCAGTTATTCGGTCCACCATTGGTTGTTGGGTAGATCCAATTGTCGATGTCTGAATCCTCTTCATTGTCTTCAATTGCATTAATTCCTCGATTACTGATGTGTAGAGGAGGTCTTCCAGCCCGAGCGTGCCTAACAGCCCTTTGAGCCCCTGTAGTAAAGCCCAAACCAAAATTTTCAGTTTTGTGAGTGAAATCAGGGAGCTGACCTCAATTGGTACACCCACCTTCTTCAACCACAACCTTGGCGTCCTTGAGAGAAGCCATCTTCAACGGAGGTTTGTTGGTAGTAACTTCAGTTGATGCCAAGATCGGAAGAACCTCTTCGAAATTCTGACAAGGAGTTTCTATGAATTCCCCGTCCATCTCTATGTAGCGGAAGGAATTGAGGTGACTCATCATATATTCTTCTTCACCTCGTACCGTGACAATATTTTCATTCACTGGATACTTCAGCATTTGATAGAGTGTGGAAGTAACTATCCCAGCCTCGTGAATCCAAGGAAGACCCAACAAGCAAGAATACGACGGCCTGATATCCATTACGTAGAAGGTGGACCCAAAAGTATGAGAACCCACTTTGACAGGGATGTCCACCTCCCCGTGCACCATTCTCTTCGATCCGTCAAAAGCCCTTACCACAATGTTACTAGGATTTAGAGTCAAACCCTCACAATCCAAACGGTCCAACACTTTCTTCGGCAGAACATTTAGTGAAGACCCGATATCTACCAGCACATGAGCCATAGTGGTTCCCCTGCACTCAATCGAGACATGCAGATCATCATTATGCTCCCTTCCTTTCGATGTCAGACCCGCATCTGAAAAACCCAGCCCATTGTCAGCAGTCAGGCTAGCAACACAATCTTTGAACTGATCTGCTGAAGTTTCCTGTGACACATGCGCAGTCTTGAGAACTGTAATCAAAGCCTTCACATGGGCTTCAGAACACAACAGCAGAGACAACATGGATATTTTTGATGGGGTCTTCCCCAGTTGCTCGACCACATTGTAGTCGCTCTTCTTGGTAATTTTCAGTATTTCCTCTATTTCTTGTTTAGAGGCTTCCACAATTATTTTTCTAGGCGCTTCCGTTCGGGCAGGCTCACCTATAATTTCCTTGCCCCGAGTGCCAGATGGCTGAGCAGCAGGGGTGATAACTGGAGTAAGAATAGGAATAGTAGTTGATGTACTAGTAGGAACAGTAGATGGAATGACAATAGGTTTGTTGACAGTCTTCGGGGAAATATCGGGAGAGAAAATCCTTCCGCTTCGGGTAACCTTACTAGCCCCGACAATATTACTGACATTAGTATCAGCTTCTTCATTCTTCAGATCTTGCTTAATGCCATGATAGTACACATCAGCACCGTAATGCCATGGGACAGCCTTGTCTGAGGTGTACGGGATGGGACCAGGAACAATGATTATCAGCGGAGCAATTCTTTGAACAGGTGTAATCCTAACAGGTCTTCTCAAAGAAACCTTGGAAGGATTGGCGGAAATGGTTATAATAGCAATGTCTTCATTTGGAACAACATGAATCATAGTCTTCTCGAACAAAATCTCTTTATTATCCATCAGGCGCTGAACACCTGACTTCAACCAACAGCAACCGGAAGGTAGAATCGAACACATGTGGCAACCTTCACCACAACCCGGAAATAAACCGGCCAACAACAAATTCTTTTTAACCGTCATAAGAGGAGTAGAAATTTCTTCAACAGAGGTCACAAACAAATCAGTGTCAACAACATTAACTCCACGACCATGTTTGGGCATGGGAGCAAATATATCATTCGGCTTTTTTTGAGCATCGAAATCTATCTCCTTGGCTTCAAGCAAGTCTTGTACTTTTTTTCTCATAGCTCAGCAATCATTTGCATCATGGCCAGGACTCTCAGAATGGTAGGCGCATTGCGCGTTGGGATTGTATCTGGGAGAGGTAGTGTTTGGATTCTTTGGAGCCTCTCTCAAAGTTGCCAAGTTGGATTTTAATAAGTGAGGTAGAACTTAAGTCAAAGTCATGTTGATGCGGGTAAACCGCAGTTGTGGTCTTTCCACCCTTTGTTGATTGTTGCATTGTGGAGCAACTGCGGGTCTTGGTATCACTACAGCATTTACCGTTTGTGGGTGTTCAAATCTGCTTTAGCCCCTCGGGCTATAGATTACACTGGCTTCCTTCTTAGCGAAAGGCTTCTTTGCTGAACTCGAGGAGGCATCCCTCTGTATCTTCCCACTCTGAATTCCAGCTTCTACTCTTTCTCCAGTTAAAATCAGTTTGGTGAAACCAGATGACGAGCTGTTGATTAAGTGATTGAAAAATGGACCAGATAGCGTCCCCAGAAACATATAAACCAACTCCCTGTCACACAAAGGGGGTTGAACTCTCCCAGCCAAGTCTTTCCATTTTTTAGCATAATCTTTAAAACCTTTACCTGCACCCATGGACATACTCTGGAGTTGAGTATGAGTGGGAGCAAGGTCAGCATTGTACTGATACTGCTTGTAGAAAGCAGCAGCAAGATCTTCCCAGTTTCGGACACTGGCTCCCTCCAACTGGTAGAACCATTCAAGTTGAGTCCCTGACAGACTATCTTGAAAGAAATGCACCCACATATTTTTATCAGTGGTGTGGGGTTGAATCTTCCTGACATACGAGCGGAGATGGAGTTTTGGGCAGGACACCCCATCATACTTAGCAAAAACCGGAGCTTTAAACTTATGAGGGATGACCACTGCCGATACCAATCCCAGTTCTTCAAAAACTAGTCCAGGTATCCTCTGAACTTCCATAGCACTCAAACAGTCTTCTAGTTGCTTGTATCTATCCTCAGCAGGAGGATATTGCTCATCGTTGTAATCAGTATCAGCGTCAGAGACTGCAGGACTAGGGTCCTTTTCCCCTTCTTGGTTCTACCCTTCCTTGGATGAATAGGTCAGATCAGTTTGATGCTTCAACCTTTCTCCAAATCTCCTGCCCATATTCAGAATACCAGTCTTCTTCTTCTTCTTCTCTTTCAGAATGAGGGCTTTCAGATCCTCTTGCCCCTTTTCCAGACTGATGAACATTTGTTGGAACTGGGCATTTTGTGCCTGAAGATCCTTGATGGCTTGATCGGAAGACATTTCTACTGAAATAAATATCGAAGGAGATGAGAAACCTGTAGTGGTACCTGTAATGATGTGTATGATAATGGGATGCGCATGTAATGATTTTAAAGACTTCGGGAAATTTAAATTTGCAAACCAAAAATTAACAAAAACTCTATTAGCTTAAATTTGAAGGTTCAAAATTCCTTTAAGGCGTTACAAATAAGTAAATAAAACAAATCTAAAACTAGAAAAGAAAAATCAAAAGTCCCATGGACGCTTTCTCTTTGTGCTGATATAATCATTAAGTACTCTTTCTTCCTCGAGCTGCCTGGTGAGCTTTAAAAACTTCCTCTCTTGATTATGGAATTGTTCCCTGTAAGTATCCCGCTCATTCTTCAGTTGAATTCAACACCTCTGTAACTCCCCAAGATCGGTGGGCATGTAAGGATAGAGAATCGTGTAAGGAATGTCTTCTTCAGTAGTGGGCTCCACAATCACTGGTAATACGGCCACATAAGGCATCATAAGCTTCTGGGCACGAGCTCATACCCTTTGGAGGTAAGGCTCCATGGGAATGGAATTCTTTGGTCCCAACTCTTTGGGGTTAGATCTGTTTACCATGCACCAAGCTCGTATGAACCTCCAGCGATACTCCTTAACATCATCCTCATAGTTGAATACAATGCCCTCAATAAGTAACTCATGGGGACCATCCCTTCGAGCATGCCTAAATTGTCGCAAAGCTAGACACGGATTGTAAGTTATACCCCCTCTGATACGAAGTAATTGGACATTAGGGTACTCCCCACAGCGGTCAATAATAGAAATGTCTTCCATGGCTCGGTAACACCAAAGAATATCCGTATGAGCGAGTGGCATTATCCTATGCGACCAACCCAAACCTTCTTCGTTCTTCAGTACAGACTTAGGGAGGTGAGAAATAAACCACCTCGACAGCAAAGGAATGCAGCACATAAGATTCCCTCTTCTCTTCATGGTACGAGTATGGAGAGCATGCAAAATATCTCCAAGCAAGGTAGGCACAGGGTTGCGAGAAAGGAAAATCTTGATAGCATTCACATCTACAAAGGAGTCCGGATTAGGGAAGAGAACTAAACCATAGATAAGAAGAGCCAAGACATCCTCAAAAGCTTGAAAATCCATATCATCCCAAAATAGATAAGCCTTGTCTATCAAAAACTTGACTAGAAAACCTTTGACTCTGCTTCGAGTTTCCTAATTGGATACCATATCGGCCCGTTTCAAATGCAAAGTTGAGGCAATGACTTATGGCTTAGGAATTTCTTCTATACCTGTGAAGGGTACCTGTTCAAGAATGGATATACCCAATAGCTGAGAGAATTCTTCCAAGGTGGGTACCAACTGATAATCTGGAAAGGTGAAGCAGTGATGCTTGGGATCGAAGAACTAGAATAGTACGCTCATCATCTGTTCATCAAGGTTTGAAGTAACCAGGCTGAGAAGTTGACCGTGTCTCTTAATGAAAGTAGAAGTTTCAGAAACTCTTGATGCTAACTTTTTAAGTTGGGAAGGCATCTGCACAAAGCTGATTCAGATAATATTTCTACGCACGGAAGCCATGATCTGCAAAACAGAACAAAGATAAATTCCCTTGGTCTTTGAAATGGTTAGTGTAATGAAGCATGAATGCCATGTTATGATGCATGATGTCATGATAAACCACAGGCATAGCAAACACAGTCAAATCACACAAAGTCCTTTGGTTTAAGGCTTGCATGAGGTCAAAGGTGATACACTCTTGAAGTTAAGTTGGTTTCAAACCTGTCCTAGAAAAGTAACCGGGTTCTAGAGGATCTCAATATCATTGACCATCCTTCATCGGTCATGGTTTCAGCTCACGCAATCTTTTCTTGTGGCCGAAATATTCTGAAAGTCTGGTCTCAATGAGCGTAGCATCGAGTAGCAACCAGTTCTCAGCTCTACACCGAGGCCGAATATCTCGCTACTTTCTAATGGCCAAGGTTGGCAATTAAAGGTTCTAAGGTCATTTGATGTTTCACGATACCACGCAGTGGCCCCGTATTCTCCTCATTTCACCACAAGGGATACCGGTACCAACCAAAGTGCCACACCAATGTAGCTACTGCTTCAACTGTATCGGTCTATGCTGTATAGTTCCCTCACAGTCTATTGCTACTTACCTAAAAGGTATTCCCCAGATCCGGGTGTAGGATCTATAGTAACCCCAAACAAAACCCTCAAAAATAAAGCAAACAAAGCAATCAAGAGAAGCAATTTAAATGACCTAGATCCTAAGGTATACCCCACTTATATTTCCCCAGCAGAGTCGCCAGTTCTGTGATACGGTTGAAGAAGCGATTGTTTAATACTGGTTTTCATTTTGCGTTTTTTTTGTTCGCAAAATGTCGCGGTAATCAAGAGTCGCAACCGACTTTTATTTCATCCAACCGGAAAGGAAAAAAGTATAGAAAAAAAATCCTTTTTCGAGATATTTTGAGTACGGGGGGTAGATTATAGAAAGGGAAGGTGTTAGCACCCTTTCTATCCATGGTTTTCCATGGGCTCTTAGGTACTTGCTCATTTTTGAATTGCTTGTGTTTCTGTGCTTTGTTTTGAAAAGTTTTACTTCGTGATAACCCTTGTATCAGTCCTCAAAGGTGTGACGAAGTTGTTTTGAAAATTGTTTTGAAAAGTGTAAGTGTGAAAAGTTTTGGTTTGAGAAAATATCTACTAGCATCTACTTACTCGAAAAAAAGATTGTTTCTATTCTTGTTTCCTTTAGACAATGTTTTCCTGCTATTGAGAAATAGGTAGCACCGTCGTTGAAATTTGTAAGGGTCAATTCAAAAGGGACGTACGGTCATTAAAGTAATATTAGGACACCTTAGTAGTAACCCTAGAGTCTTAAGATCTTATTCGAGGCAACATTTCCTAGGCAACATTCGAATGGGACAATTTGATCTTTTTAGACTGGAGGTCAACCACTAAGACACCATATGCTTAATGATCGTTTACCGAAGGCAACCGAAGTGAGAGTATACCCTAAGAGTGAATATGTGCGAGTGATCTGTTTCAGTTATTTAATCTTTGCACATTAGGGTTTTCTAACCATTTTAATTTGTCATGCATTCTTGCCATACAATCCTATTAGCATACATCTAGACAGTTAAATATTTGCAGGAATTAAAAATGCGAGAAGATAAACCTAGCTATTACATGGCTTAGGGGAGGGGGATTAATTACATAGCCAAAAAATCAGGGATTTAAACATTAAATAAAAACCCTAAATTAACTATTACAAACCATGAACAATTACAAAAAATATTGACAAAATAATTAACAAGCGTGCGGTGAATTAAATGCGAGGCGATTAGGGTTTTGACCCTTGATTAAACCTAATTGCAATTGATTAAAGAAAAATCATTTTTGTCGTGTTTTGTTATTTGAAAAAATAATGGAATAATTGAATTAAGAGAAAATCCTAAGTTCTAATTAATGTTAATTTTTTAAAATTAATTAATTAATTCTAAACAACCTATTTTTGTATTTTTGTTTGAAAAGAAAATAATTAAATCAAGAATTTAAACCTAGTTCTTTCTAATTGATTTTAATTGTAAAAAAACCAGTTAAAATTTCCCTAAATTAAATTAAACTAAATTAAATTAAATTTGATTAAAAAAACGTAATTCTAATTTTTGTGAATTCTTGATATTTATGATTTTATGAAAAAAGATTAATTTTTATGAGAAAAATAAATTAAGCAAAATAATTAAATAAGGAAATAAAAAAAATGTAAAAGAATGAGAATGGGCATGTGTTGTTGTTAGCAAAAAGGGGGTGCACATCTGAATTTTGGGCCCAAGATGCTCCAAGCCTGTTTGACCACGCTTAATTTGGTGTGGGGGTTGACTTGAGGACTATGGTGGTCTCTCATTGGAGAGGCATGGGATCTGATGGCACGCTGGATCAAAGGATGGACGTTGATAGCATATGGTGGGCGCTTGAGATTGTAGTGCACCTAATCACATGAAGAAAAATAATATGAAGCAAATGGTGGGACATGGGGATCGAACCCAGGTCCTTATACTCAAATCCAATGCTCGCTTGCCAGTTGCACTGCGTTGTTAACTTGTCATCATATCAACAATAAAGAATAATATAAGAAAAGCAAAAGGAAACTGAATCCAAGGCGCGAAAATTCAAATGGACGTTGACACGCCAGCGTCTTCTTCCTCTCTCTGCCGTTTTAGGCTCTGGCACTTTTACCTACGGACACTTTATTGTAACTACAAACCTGTCACATTCCAAAATCCTATACAAGCAATATAAATGAAAGGTAAGGGTACCAATCAACTCGTCTCATCCTCACGAGCATCATGGTACCTGATTCGAGGTCTAATTTTGCCTGTACTGAAAACCCCTAAACAAGGACATAAAACCCTAACAATGGCATATTGTGATTCCTGCACCGCAAATGCAATTAAGTGGTACCAATAGCTTGCAAACACGATGATGAACAAGAATACATAATTAAAACATGGTTATGATGAGTAAATCAGTGAAATCAGAATCAAGTTTTTAGGAAAACGTGGTGCCTGTAGGGTGCAAATCTGGGCGTTTCAAGACCTGGGAGTGATTGGAATAGCTTCCTGGGATGTCTAGCAAGCGATTGGAACCTTCAGCACACCTTGAATTGGCCTGTAGAAGAAAATTTGTCTCACACTTTTCTTGGAAATTTTCAAGTTTTGTTTTGGTTTTACACGACCTCTAACCCTTGCCTTTTGATCTGGGAAGCTTCATTATATAACCTAGAGTGAATTAGGTTAACAAACTTGGATCCAATCTTGAGAATTCTTGAATGGAATATTTTATTTTTAAGCCATATGATCTCTTTCTATTTTCATGCCAATCATGCTCTTTTTGTACCAATTATGCTTGATTAGATTTGATCATGTAAACTCAGCATATCTTGATTACCAATCTGTAAAAAAACAAATCAAATCATATCTTTGTTAATTTTCATCACTTATTTGATTTATTTCACTTTTTAATTAATAAAAAATAAATATAAATTGAAAAATGAAGCACATAATGGGTAAATGAACATTTGAGTCGTGGACCACATTATAGTTAATGTGCAAGCATAAAAAGTTGGGCCCATTTAGCAAAAAATGCAAATTTGAGCACATTTGACTTTTGGCAATTTTGCAAAAATGGTCAACTTGGCCAATGCATAACTCTCTCAATTTTGACCCTAGAGAGGTGTTCTTGGACTTTTTAGAAATCTTAGGATGTCCTCTAAACAACCCTTTTGGTATCATCACAATTGAGTCCTCCATATTCATGTATGAAGCTTTGACCCAAAAGGTGTTTTTGTTGACTTTTCAAAAGGACCTATAATGTCAAAATTCTTATCTTTTTGTGAGTGCATATTCTTGACTTGAGAGATGAAGATTTATTGTAGGTAATTGCATCCTCTTCAAAACGAGATTTCGATGGGTCATTTCTGATAAAGTATGAGAAAGTTGTGCTTGGTCAAAGTTGAGTTGACTTTTCCTACAAAACCCTAATTTAACAACTTTTGGGTTTTGATGAATTGTGAGCAATCCTTGAGGAATAATGATCAACCCTTGATCAAATGATGGATAATACTTCAAAATGAGGATGTTAACCAAAAATCTTGAAGTTTGACTGTATGTGGGCCACAGTTGACTTTTGACCTAGTACAGTTGATTTTCAGGCATTTGAGCAATTGACTGAGCAAACTTCTTCTGCAAGGCTTGAAACTTGACATGGATGATCTTGAGAACATAGGAAAATGGTGAGAATTTTAGTCCTTTGTGGTTCACACATCTTGATGAAGATGGAAACCCTAATTTGAGGTATACTGCCTTAGGAGAGAGTTTGTCTAGTTAACTCTTGAACTTCCTTGAGCAACTTGGGGACCTCACTTGCCATGTGTTGAGAAATATGGGAGGGAAAATTTTGGGGTACAACAGGAATCAAAACAAAACTGAAAGTCGCCCGGCGGTAGGGGCTATTATGATTTCTAATCCTATGGCAAATCAACAGCGAAATTATCAGCGCAAGCCAGAAGCGCCTGTGAGACGATTTACCCGGATCAACATGACCATGTCTCATGTTTTACCACACCTTCTGAAGACTAATCTGGAAACTTTAAAAGAAGCTCCCAAGAACCCCAATACTGATTCTCCTCGCTACAACCCGAACGCTCGATGTGCCTATCATTCTGAAAGCCTGGGGTACGATACAAACGACTGTTGGGCCTTGAAGAATAAGGTGCATGACCTTATCGATGCGAAAGAGATTGAGTTTGATCCCCCAGAAACGCCTAATGTAATAACGGCACAAATGCCCAGACATGGCCAAGGTGTCAACGCCATTGATGATGATCGTATTGTCTCCTCCTTGAATGACTTAATTACTCCTCTGTTGACCATTAAATAGAATCTGTTGCAAGCCCGTCTGTTCCCATGTTGCGATAAAGATTGTCACTTATGCAAGTCTCTACCAAATGGTTGTTTGTTACTAAAAATAGGCGTTCAGCGCCTAATGACTAGCAAAGAAATTTTATTTGAAAAGATTCCTCTTACCAGAACTTCTTATCAAGATGTCTCGATAATCATCATTTCCAACAATCCTCCTGGGGTCTCCACCAACAGACCCGTCAGGATTACATCTGCTCCAAGGTCTGCACCTCTAATCATCACTATGCCAAGACCAATATCATACTCTTCGGATAAAGTTGTTCCCTGGAGCTATGGGGCTAACGTTTATTACTATATCGTCAAGCAAGATCAGTTGGCTGTCGAAGACGAAGTTGCGAGAGATATTGATCCTGACATCGGTAATATCACTGGGACCACTAAGATAACAAGAAGTGGAAGAGTCTTCTCACCCGAGATTTCTCCAAAGACCGTTGCTATTCCTGTGATCATTCCTGCTGCCACTCCTACCGACACTCCCAGTGATACTCCTATTGTTATCCCTACTACCAAGACAAGGGGCAAAGAGGTCTTGAATGAGCATGTCCAAGCAAAAGAGCGTCCCGAGATCATTCTTGAAGATTCTAGAAAGGAGATAGAAGAAATACTGAAGATAATCAAGAAAAGTGACTACAACATTGTAGAACAGTTAGGGAAGACCCCCTCGAAGATATCATTGTTGTCCTTATTTTTGTGTTCTGAGGCCCACGCTAAAGCCTTGGTAAAGTTTCTCAAGACCGCTAACGTGCCCTTAGAGACCTCCATCGACCAATTTGAAAATTGTGTGGCCAGTCTAACTGTTGATAACAGATTGGGCTTTTCCGACGCTGATCTAACTTCTAGGGGAAGGAAGCACAATGATGCCTTGCATGTTTCCCTTGAATGCAGGGGCACCACACTTTACCACATTCTGGTGGATACCATCTCATCATTGAATGTCCTGCCCAAAAACGCTCTCGACGGACTAGACTGCAAGGGGCTCACCTTAAAGCCTAACAACATCATAGAAAGGGCCTTTGATGGTTCTAAAAGGATAGTGCACGGAGAAGTTAATATCCCCATAAAAGTTAGAACTCAGACTTTTGATTCAACTTTCTATGTAATGGACATCCGTCCATCTTACTCCTATTTATTGGGCCGGCCCTGGATCCATGGTGCTGGTGCCGTCACTTCTACCCTGCATCAGAGGCTAAAATACCCGATCAAAGGAAAAATTGTCACAGTTCACAGAGAGGAGGAGTACATGGTTAGCCACCTGAACTCTTTCAGGTATGTTGAAATGGATGGTGAATTCATTGAGACTCCCTTTCAGAACTTTAAGGAGGTTCCAGAAACAGTTGCGGCAACCAAGTCTACTCCCAAAGTTCCAAATATTACCAGACCTCCACTGAAGATGGCCTCTTTGAAAGATGCTAGAGCAGTAGTTGAAGAAAGAGGGTGTACCATCTGGGGTCAGCTTCCGGATATTCCCTACAAGTCCGACAAATTTGGTTTGAGATTCACTACAGAGGCCCAAAGAGCTGTTCGACGTTCTCGCACCGGGGGACCACCTTTACGTATCAGCAATCAGGGAGTCAATGCACTAGAAGACAGTGATGGCAGCTGTGATATGGACGAATGGATTTTTCCAACCATCGGCGGAGGGCTCAACAATTGGTAGGCCAAAGATTTCATTCCTATTACTTTTATTTAAGAGTAATTGTCTTTTAATGTTTTTAGGCTTGTAATATTTAAACAATTCAGACTTTTTAAAACCTTGTGTCTTACCCGAGGCACAACGGTCCATTTGTGAGGGTTGTCACTTCATTCTCATATGTCATCAATGAATCATGGACGTTTTTGCATACAAATTTTGTGCTCTCTGTTCTTCGTTCTTACATTTTATTTCTTTCAAAAGTAGCTATGCTCTTACACACACTCACATATTAAAATGCAGATCTACATCCACTTAGGATCCCATGGGTAACGGTTCTGTTATGGCCTATTGTGAATTTGAAAATCCGATCTACCAAGCCGACGACGAAAGTGAGGAAGATTTTGAGGTGCCAGGGGAATTGTCCAGGTTGTTGCAACAGGAAGAACGGACCATTCAGCCTCATGAAGAGCCGGTTGAAACAGTCAACTTAGGTACTTAGGAGGACAAAAAGGAGGTCAAGGTAGGTGCCAATTAGGAACCCGGTGTCAAGGAGCGTCTGATTCAGTTGTTACACGATTATGTTGAAGTATTTTCCTGGTCGTATGAAGACATGTCGGGACTTGATACAGACATTGTGGTACATCGTCTGCCTACAAGAGAAGATTTTCCTCCAGTAAAGCAAAAGGTTTGCCGCATGAGGCCTGATATGTCAGAAAAGATTAAAGCAGAAGTCAGGAAGCTATTCAATGCTGGATTCTTGGTTGTCACCTCTTATCCCCAATGGGTTTCCAACATTGTTTCCGTGCCCAAGAAATACGGTAAAGTGCGAATGTGTGTGGACTACAGAGATATGAATAAGGCAAGCCCCAAGGATGACTTCCCGCTCCCCCACATCGACATTCTAGTTGACAATACGGCACAACACAAAGTGTTTTCCTTCATGGACGGTTTCTCAGGCTACAACCAAATCAAAATGGCATTTGAGGATATGGAGAAAACAACCTTTGTTACACAGTGGGGCACATTCTGCTATAAGGTCATGCCATTCGGACTGGAGAATGCTGGGGAAACCTATCAGCGTGCCATGGTAGCTATGTTTCACGACATGGTACATCACGAAATAGAGGTCAATGTGGACGATATGATAGCCAGATCTCAAATGGAAGAAGAGCATCTCAATCATTTACAGAAGCTGTTTGAGAGGCTGAAAAAATACAAGCTGAGGTTGAACCTAAATAAATGCACATTCGGGGTACAGTTGGTAAGCTCCTAGGCTTTGTCGTCAGCAACAAAGGTATCAAGGTTGATCCTTCCAAGGTTAGATCAATACAAGAGATGCCTTCTCCTCGTACTGAGAAGGAATTCAGAGGATTTTTGGGACGTTTGAATTACATTTCCAGATTCATTTCTCACCTGACAGCTACTTGTGAACCGATCTTCAAATTATTGAAGAAAGATCAGGTAGTCAAATGGAATGACAAATGCCAAGTTGCTTTTGACAAAATCAAAGAATACTTATAAGAGCCTCCTGTTTTGTTGCCACCCATCGAGGGAAGGCCTTTGATCCTGTATTTGACTGTTTTAGAAAACTCAATGGGGTGTGTGTTGGGGCAGCATGACGAGTCTGGCCGAAAAGAGCATGCTATTTATTACATGAGCAAAAAGTTTACCGACTGTGAAACAAGATATTCACTGCTCGAGAAAACTTGTTGCGCTCTGGCATGGGCTGCTCGCCGGCTGAGACAGTATATGCTAACCCATACTACCTTGTTGATATCTAAAATGGATCCAATAAAATACATCTTTGAGAAGCCTGCTCTCTCTGGGAGAATAGCAAGATGGCAGATGATCCTGACGGAATATGACATACAGTATATTACCCAGAAAGCAATAAAGGGTAGTGCACTGGCGGATCACCTTGCCCATCAATCCGCGGAAGACTACTAGTCCATGAAGTTCGAATACCCAGACGAGGACATCATGACAGTAGACAATTGTGAAGAGATCAGACCATATGACGGACCTGAACAAGGATCCTGATGGATCCTGTTTTTCGATGGGGCATCCAACGCACTTGGAAATGGTATTGGTGTTGTACTTGTATCTCCTGAAGGGTGTCATACTCCCTTTACCGCGAGACTCTGCTTCGATTGTACAAACAACATGGCAGAATATGAAGCGTGCATCTTTGGTCTCAGAGCTGCCATAAATTTGGGGATCAAATCTTTGGTTGTGTTTGGAGATTCCGCTTTGGTCATCAGTCAGATCAAAGGGGAATGGGATACCAAACACCCTAACCTTATCCCTTACAAAGAACATGTGTTGACATTGCTGCCATATTTTGAGAAGATTACTTTCGAGCATTTCCCGCGAGAAGAAAATCAACTAGCAGGCACACTAGCTACAATGTCATCTATGTTTAAAATTAATTGGGATAACGAGGCTCCTCAGATCCCATTGAGCGGATGGATGAACCAGCCTACTGTCACGAGATCGGTACTGAAGAAGTAGTGGATCAACCTTGGTTCCATGAAGTTAAAAGGTATCTCGAGTCTCAGGAATATCCAGAAGGAGCTTCAGTGAATGACAAGAAATTCCTAAGAACATTCTCGGCTAAGTTCTTCCTTAGTAACAGCATTTTGTACTAACGCAGTCATGACTCTGTATTACTTTGGTGCGTAGACAAGGTTGAAGCTGAAAGGGTCATGGTTGAATTACATGAAGGCACTTTTGGCACCCATTCCAGCGGGCATACAATGGCAAAGAAAATCCTGCAGGCAGGCTATTATTGGTCTACCATGGAGGAAGATTGCTATTAACACTCTCGGACTTGCCATAAGTGTCATATTTATGCTGATAAGGTGCACGTCCCTCCGGTTCCTCTGAATGTCTTGACGACTCCTTTGCCCTTTGCTATGTGGGGAATCGATATGATTGGGGAAATCAAGCCAACATCCTCCAATGAACACCGCTTCATCTTAGTGGCCATCGACTATTTTACAAAGTGGGTTGAGGCAGCTTCCTTCGCTTCCGTTCCTAAGAATGTTATCGCCCGGTTCATCAAACAGAATCTCATCTGTCAATACGGTATCCTAGAGAGAATCCTCACTGATAATGGTACAAATATAAACAACACTATGATCACCACCCTGTGCGAGCAATTCAAGATCCGGCATCACAACTCTTCCCCTTACCGGGCAAAGATGAATGGCGTTGTAGAAGCTGCTAACAAAAACATTAAGAAGATCATACAGAAAATGACAGTCCCATACAAAGACTGGCATAAGATGCTACCATTCGCTCTCCACGAGTATCGTACCACAGCTCGCACATCAACTGGGGCAATGCTCTATTCTCTGGTATACGACATGGAGGTTGTCTTACCTATTGAGGCCTAGATCCCCTCTCTGAGGATCATGAAGGATGCTGGTTTGAACAAAGAAGATTGGATCCAGACTCGACTTGACCAGTTGAACTTGATTGATGAGAAGAGGCTTGCAGCTATCTGTCATCGTCAGATGTACCAAAAACACATGATCAAAGCTTTTAACAAAAAGGTCAAACGTCAGGTATATCGGGTCGGTGACTTGGTAATCAAGCGTATCATTTTTCCACAAGGTGATCCCAGGGGAAAATGGACTCCTACATATGAAGGACCGTTTGTAATCAAAAGCATATTCTCTGGTAGAGCAATCATCTTGAGCACTATGGATGGTGACGACCTTCCACACCCTGTAAACACGGACATAGTTAAAAGATACTACGCATGAACAAGGACCCGCTAGGTCGACTGATCTAGGCAAAAATTAGGGCATCCCGGCAAACCAAAAGGTTCAGGCAAAAATTAGGGATAAAATACAAAAAAAAAATTGTACACTCGGCAAGCTGAAAACTCGAAAGGGCAGCTTGGGCAAAAAAGGGTATCCCGATGGATCAAAAACCCGAAAGGGCGGTCCAGGCAAAAGTTAGGGAATCAAAGTGCATGAATATGTCCCGTTGGATCATCTTACAGACAATCTTCAGTGTCAGTCAACCAACTCAAAATGGTTCTAATCAATCCAATCAGCTTTGCCAAGGTGACAAGTAGACCAGGCACTCAGAGACACGAAGACTATAGCAGAATGGGAATCCCATGGGATTATTTCACATATCTATCTTTTCTTTGTATCAATTTTCATTTTTTACGACGAAATTCTCTTACTAGAAGGCTCGTCTCGTTGTACAAAAAAAAGACTTATTCAAGTTAATACAAAGATATCCCTTTTGAAAGTGCAAAACTATTTCTTTTTCTTTATTTCTGTGTTTTGTTTACAAAAATGTCCAATGATTTATTTTTGAACATATGCATTTGAATGTGATTAATATTTACAAATGAACAGAAAATAGAAAGACAATCACTAATGGCTTTAAGAAACAGGATAATATCTTTAGGCTATCCCCGCATGTACTTTCTCCAGCAAGAGCAGAAGCAAAGACATCCTACTACAGAATCGCTAACATATTTCCAATATGAAACCTAATGGTATCAAACGCTCTCATATCCCTAACAGAGCAAAACCTCCAAATACCACTCCAAAGGTTCCTCAGTGAAAGTTGCCCAACTTCTCAGGATTCCCCAGCAGGATTTCACGAAGTTCACAAGCAATGCCTGATATTTCTCTTCCACAATAGATTTTTATTTCTCTAGGGTTTGGAAATTCATCCATCAACAAAAAAGTACGAAGACTTACACTCCTCTTTTTTAGCAGTACGAAGACTTACACTCCTCGTTCTTAGCAGTACTCAGGGATTTATTTTCCCCGAATCCGGCAATACTGTGGAAGAAATTTTTTTATGCCCATACATTACATTCATATGTCATAGCATTGACAACACGAGTACATACAGCACAATCTCCTTTATTTTGAGAAAGCAACATTATACCATGCATTGCATACATCATAACATTGCATACAATTAACTCTTCACCTTTTCAGGAAAGAATCAATAGACAGGAAATTATCATCCACAAATTTCTGACAGACGAATATTTTCGACAAGTCAATTACATATAAATTCTCGAAAAAGAACTGGTCGACCATCTACATAGCAAATATTTCCTTCGAACTCTTGCTGGTTCAGATAAATCTCTCAATGATTTGTTCTGATTCTTCTCCAGATTTTTACTGGTTCAGATAAATCCCTCAACGGTTTATTCTGATTCTTCTCCAGATTTTTACTGGTTCAGATAAATATCTCAACGGTTTATTCTGATTCTTCTCCAGATTTTTACTGGTTCAGATAAATCTCAACGGTTTATTCTGATTCTTCTCTAGATGTTTACTGGTTCAGATAAATCCCTCAAATGTTTATTCTGATTCTTCTC
The DNA here is from genome assembly GCA_948472305.1 of Vicia faba. NCBI lineage: Eukaryota > Viridiplantae > Streptophyta > Magnoliopsida > Fabales > Fabaceae > Vicia > Vicia faba. The sequence continues at coordinate 1,695,114,875 of OX451737.1, read as the reverse complement.
CAGATTTTTACTGGTTCAGATAAATCTCTCAACGGTTTATTCTGATTCATCTCCAGATTTTTACTGGTTCAGATAAATCTCTCAACGGTTTATTCTGATTCTTCTCCAGATTTTTACTGGTTCAGATAAATCTCTCAACGCTTTATTCTGATTCTTCTCCAGATTCTTATTGGTTCAGATAAATCTCTCAACGGTTTATTCTGATTCTTCTCCAGATTTTTACTGGTTCAGATAAATCTCTCAACGATTTGTTCTAATTCTTCTCCAGACCCCTACTGTTTCAGATAAATCTCTTAACGATTTGTTCTGATTCTTCTCCAAATTCTTGTTGGTAGATAATTTTCTCTGATTCAGATAAATTCCACCAAGATTTACTCTGATGCTTCTCGGTCAAGGTTAATCCAAGACCTCACTTGGTTCATGTGATCGGTGGAAATAGAACTGACTATTTTTAATGCTGGTTCGCGAAATATCGCGGTAAGCAAGAGTCGCCACCGTCTTTTATTTTCTCCAACAAGGAAAGGACAAAAGCACAGCAAAATTCCTTTTCGAGATATTTCTCGGGTTCGGGAGGTAGATTATAGAAAGGGAAGGTGTTAGCACCCTTTCTATCTATGGTTATCCACGGGCTCTTAGGTACTTGCTCACTATGTTTTCAAAAGATTTTGCTTTTCTTGTGTTTGTGGGTTTTGAAAAGAGTTTTGTTTGAAAACTTCGATTTAACTCTTGTATCTGTCCTCAAGAGTGTATGAAGTATTTGTTTGAAAAAACTTTGTTCAAAAGTGTAAGTGCGAAAAAGTGGTTTTATTTTGAAAGAGCAAGTACCTGAGAACCTCTACCTACTCAAAAGGAATTAAGTTGTGTAAATGTCCTTTAGACAGTGTCATCCCACTATTGAGGAGTAGGTAGCACCGTCGTTGGAGTTTTCGGGTCAATTCGATTAAGGGACAAGTGGTCACTAAAGCAGTGTTATGACGCCTTAGCGGTAATCCTAATGTATTAGATCATTTTTTATCCAAGGCAACCGTTTCGAGGCAACTTTGATCTTTAGACAGGAGGACGACCTCTAAAACACCCTATACTCAATGACCACGTCGAGGCAACCAACTGAGGCGTACCCTAGGAGTGGCATGTGCAAATGTGTCAATTTTCAGTTATGTTATCTTTGTACATGTTATGGTGAGCTACGGTTGATTTTATTTTGAGAACAATTCTTGTCATGCATAGCCTAGTTAACATACATCTAACAGTTTAATAGTGCGGAAAATAAATCTACGCTATTACAAGGCGTCGGGTATTTACATCGCCAAAAACAAACCCTTTGGAAAATAAATGCGAGAAAATAAAGAAAGCGATAAAAAGTCCTAATTACGCTATTACATCCTCGGAGCAATTACATAAATATGGATCAAAATTAATATGCGCGAACAGAAATTGAATCGGAGAAGTCCTTAGGGTTTTGACCCTTTTTGAGAAAGAAAGAAGTTTTTTGCCTTTTTGTATTTAATTAAATTAATCCTAAAACTAAATAATTAATTAAAAAGAAAAGAAATATTTTTTAGTTTTTTACATGTTAAGGAAAATAAAAAAAAATAGTCATAAGTTAGTAAGAACCCTAATTCTAATCTATTTTATTTATTGCAAAAAATATTCAAAATTAACCCTAATTAAACTAAATTAATTTATGTTAGTATTTATTTACAAAATAATAAACTAATTAAGGGTGACATTAATTTAAATAACAATAATAATAAAATATTGTTTTCTGAATTTATTATGAAAATAATTAATTATGTTAGTTATAATAATAATAATTAGTAAAAGAATTAAATAAATAAATAGAAAATATAAAGAGAAAAAAGAAAAAGAACCCAGGGGGTGTTGGCCCATTTGGGAGGTTAGTTTGTAAATTCCAAGCCCATTTGCACACAAGCCTGTTTGACTTCTGAGATCGTCCACATGTGCATTGACTGGGAGTATCATGGTCCTTCATCTTTGGCCTTCAGATTTGAGCTTAAAGACACATGGCGTGCTGAGATGAGAAGCGTATGGTGGAACGCTTTTGGAGACCTGTATGTAATTACATGAAGAAAAATAGAAACAATTATTTTGGGGGACCTGGGACTCGAACCCAGGTCCCAATGATTCCCAGCCAACGCACCATCCACGACGCCAATTGCCTGCTTTTGTTATTTAGATAATAGGCAAATATTATATTGGACAATTAATAAATATGTTGTAAACAACATAAAAACGCGCGCTTATTTGAATTATCCAACCATACGCTTACACGTCCTCGTCTTCCTCGTTTGTACCTGCAAAAGGACATTAGATAGCGGGGGTTTTTAACCCCCACAAACTGCAGCGGCGAAAAATAGCAATTAGCCCTACAGGCTACATAAATATTTCGCGATGGTTGCTTTGGCTTCGTCTGGTTCTCACGATTTTAACCATATGCCTTATGAACCCTAATTGTTCCTGGATTGCAAGCCCTAATTTGAAAGCTTATGAACCCTAGAATTCATTCATGGCAACTTTTGATTCTGTGCATTATAATCCAATTAACTTATGCCATTAGCTTCATATGAGTTCTAGCAATACAAAACAATCAATAAAACATGTTAATTATGCATGAATTAAGTTGTACGATTCTCAAAATAAAACGCAAATCGTGACTCTGTTCTTGATGATTCTTTGAACTTCAATGCTTGGTTTTGATTGCTACACGTTCCTGGGATCCCCTGCAGTGTATTAGAATCAATAAAAGTTCTTGAATCATCCTGGAATATGGAAATCAGTTTTCAAGTTTTCTTGGAAAAATTCAATATGGTTATGGCTTTTTCTGCAGAAATTTCACGTGTGCATGATCAGGGTTTGCTTGTGTATTTATAGGAGAATGAAATTAGGTTAAAATCTTGCACAAATATCCATGGAATGATGATTTGAATATTTGATTGGAAATCATATATTTTTGAATCTTCATGATTGGAAAAAGTTGCCAAACTTGGAGATTCTTGTATATTTGATTTGTGCACGAAATTGCCAGCCTTTTTAGGTCACACTTGCTTCACCAAAAGATTGAAAAATCAAATCTTTGTATTTCCTACAATTTAAATTAATTAAATGAATTAATATTGATAAAAAATCCAATTAATTAATAAAAAATAAGAAAATAAATTTAATTAAGCTTGATGGGTCGTGCATAGGCCATGGATAAAGTTTCAAGAAGAAATTTAAGGCCCATTAGGAAAAATAAGGTGTTTTGAGCAAAGTTGACTTTTGCAAATTCCTAAAAATTTCTCAACTTCTCCAATGCATATCATGCTCAATTATGATCATATGAACATGTTCTTGGACATTTTGGAAGGTTTTTGAAGTCCTCTAACCAATGCCTTTGGTCCCATGTCATTTGGATTTACCAATCTCAAGTTATGGTCTTTGACTTAAAGTGCACTTTTGTTGACTTTTGAATTTGACCTATAATGTAGAAATTGATAACTTTTTGTGAGAGCATTTCTTGGACTTGGAGTGTGAAGATGGATTGTAGGAAATGTCATCCCCTTCGAAATGAGCATTGGATGGGATTTTTCTGATGAACCATGAAAAAGTTATGCCTTGGTCAAGATACAGTTGACTTTTCTACTGTCCAAAAATAGTAACTTTTGCATCTTTGATGATTTTTTTGAGCCATTCTTGTGGAATCATGATCAAGATTTGTTCAAATGATGATTGTGGACTCAAAATAAGATGTTGACCAAAATTTTTGACTTTTGACTGTAAAATGACCATTTTGCCCCTGTAGTTGACTGTGGGTCAAATGAGGCTTTTGACTGTGCACATTGGCATTGTGAGTCTTGAGACTTGACATGTAGATGCTTGAGGATGTATGTAGGCCTATGAGACTTGATTAAGCCACTGAAAACCTCAAATTCCTTGAAAGAACCAAAACCCTAATTTCAGCTGGCTTTGGAGGTGGTTTGACTGTACAATCTCTTGGGTAGTCTTGAACCATTAGAGGATGATTCTTGACAAACCTTGAAGAATATGGGAGGGAAAATTTTGGGGTACAACAGTTGCCCATGTTCAATCTTCTTAAACCTGAGGATGTAGATTGGCTTGCGTGCCTTTCATGATCCGAAGGTGGAAGATGATTGAACACTAAAGTGCCCAGAAATTTGCACTCACATGGTGTAGTATCAGCAATGTGATGTCGGGAATGGGCTTACAGATGCCATTTGGAGAGATGATGGATAGGAGGATGGGCTTATAGATTCCATCTGGAGATGTGACAGAATCTTGTCGGGAATGGGCTTATAGATGCCATCTGGAAATGTAATGGATAGTTGTGGAGATGGGCTTATAGATGCCATCCAGGGGTGTCGATCGCGTAAGAGATTCCTTAGCGAGAACCTGCATACCTGTAGTTTGTAGAATAGTAACTTTGTAAGTTGAAAGAAATAACCTGTGTAGGGTTGCCTGATGATGGTCAAGTAGATAGTTGTCCTGTCTGGTTTCAGGTATAGATCTCTGACATGAGAAATAAAGATGACTTCCTGGCTTGCTACAGGTATTGATCTTCAATCTCTTCATGTAGATAACTTTCCTGGCTAGTTACAGGCATAGATCTACAATCAATCGTCCACAGATACTTCCTGGCTAGATACAGATATTAATCTGGAACTTAAAAAAAGGTTGGTCGAGATAGCTTTCCTGTCTGGTTTCAGGTATAGATCTCTGACCCGAGAAATAAAGATGACTTCCTGGCTTGCTACAGGTATTGATCTTCAATCTCTTTATGTAGATAACTTTCTTGGCTGGTTTCAGGTATAGATCTACAATCAATCGTCCACAGATACTTCCTGGCTAGTTACAGGTATTGATCTGGAACTTGAAAAAGGTTGGCCGATGAGATAGTTTTCCTGTCTGGTTTCAGGTATTAATCTCTGACCTGAGAAAGAAAGTCTTCCTGGCTTGCTACAGGTATTGATCTTCAATCTCTTCAATGTAGATAACTTTCATGTCTGGTTTTAGGTATGGATCTACAATCAATCGTCCACAGATACTTCCTGGCTAGTTACAGGTATTGATCTGGAACTTAAGAAAAAGTTAGTCGAGATAGCTTTCCTGTCTGGTTTCAGGTATAGATCTCTGACCTGAGAAATAAAGATAATTTCCTGGCCTGTTACAGGTGTTGATCTTCAATCTCTTCATGTAGATAACTTTCCTGGCTGGTTTCAGGTATAGATCTACAATCAATCGTCCACAGATACTTCCTGGCTAGTTACAGGTATTAATCCGGAACTTAAGAAAAAGTTGGTCGAGATAGCTTTCCTGTCTGGTTTCAGGTATAGATCTCTGACATGAGAAATAAAGATAGTCTTCCTGGCTTGCTACAGGTATTGATCTTCAATCTCTTCATGTAGATAACTTTCCTGGCTGGTTTCAGGTATAGATCTATAATCAATCGTCCACATATACTTCCTGGCTAGATACAGGTGTTGATCCGAAACTTAAAAGGTTGATGGTAATCATCCTTTGATTGACTTTTTCCTGAAAAGGCCAAACATTAGTCGTATGCAATGTCATGATGTATGAAATGCATGATGTCATGATGTTCTCAGGAATAAATGAGATTGTATGATATGATGCATATACGCATGTATCATGATGTATTAAAATGTGATGTTTATGAATGTATTTTCATCTGGGAAAGTAAATCCTTGACAAATTCCAAGAGCTTGTTAAATCCTGGGCTGATGGTGAAGAGTAGAGTTCTTCGTTTCCGTTGGGGAAATATGAACAAAGATGATTGCAAGAATAAACCGGTAGGAGAAGATGACTCCGTTGGGGAATAAACTTGATGAAGAGATTACTCTGCGGGGAATTACTCTGTAGGAAGAGATGCTTCGCTGAGGTTTTAATGATAACTTCGCTGGGGATTCCGTTGATAAGCTCTGTTGGGGATTTTGATGAACTCCGCTGGGGATAGGAAGAACTTCGCTGAGGACGATCTTTCCGTTGCAATTTGCTGAGGATAACCCAGTTAGACTCTGGTGGGGAATAACCTTTGTACTCTGTAGGGGATAAGCCTCCAGAATCTACTGGGGAGATGATTCAACTCTCTTGGGGAAACTTTTGAGGAAATGACTCCACTGGGGGTATCTTGTATTCCACCGGGGAACAATCTTATATTTCTGTCGAGGAATATTAAGACTTCCGGGGATGCTTGCTAGGGAACATCTGTATACTCCGCTGGGGAATATTAAGATCTACTGGGGATACCCAACTTCCTTTTAGGGCTGACAGTAGACTAACTCTGCTCGGGGGAGAGTATTGCTGATTTGCTGGGGATACTGTGCCTTTTTAGGGCTGATGGGAGACCAACTCCGCTTGGGGAGAGTATTGCTGATTCTTCTCTCACTCTGCGGGGAATGAAGGTATCTTGGTCATACTCTTCAACTGAATCTACCTTGGTACCTTGGTGGACAGAGCAACTAGATCGCTTAGACAATTCTTTATTGCCCCTGTTTCTGATGTCACCTGTAATTAGTCCTTTGTTTCGCATGCAAATATTTATGAACAACAATTAATGTCAAATGCATATATCAAAAATGAACATTGGACGTTCTTTGCAAAGCAAAACAGATAAAGGAAAAATAATTTGTAATTTGTCTGAAAAGTGAGCTTGTATTGATTTGATTGTAAATAGGCGTTTGGTGTACAAGAGGCTGACATCCTAGTAAGAGAACGCCGCCGAACAAAATAGAGTTTATACAATTTGTGAAAAGAAAACAAAACAGCTATGTGAAAAATCCCACTGGGTTCCAACTCTGCTATCGCCTTTATGTCTTCAAGCGTCTCATCACTTTGCTGCTTAGTTGAAGAGGAATCTGATCGATTGGTGTCGTCCGAGCCTGATGGTCGATACCGAAGTCCGGATGCAGGGTGATCCAATGAGACATAGTATTACGCTTATCCCTAACTTTTGCCTGGACCGCCCTTTCGGGTTTTCAGTTCACTGGGATACCCATTTTTTCCCAAGCCGCCTTTTCAGGTATTCGACTTGCCGGGTGTACAGATTTTTTTCCTTTTCATCCCTTATTTTTGCCTGAACCCTTTTGGTTCGTCGGGAAGCCCTTATTTTTTCCTAGGCCAGTCGACCTAGCGGGTCTTTTACTCATGTGTAGTATCTTTTTACTATGTCTGCATTGGCGGGGTGAGGAAGGTCGTCACCATCCATGGTAGTTAGAATCATCGCTCCTCCTGAGAAGATATTCTTAACCACAAATGGCCCTTTGTACGTAGGGGTCCATTTGCCCCTGGGATCACCTTGAGGTAGAATGATGCACTTGATTACCAGGTCTCCGACTTGATACTCTTGTCGTCTGACTTTCTTGTTAAATGCCTTGATCATGCGTTTTTGGTACGTCTGACCATGACAAATAGCAGTGAGTCTCTTTTTGTCAATTAGGTTTAATTGATCAAGCCGGGTCTGGATCCAGTCCTCTTCGCTCAAACCTGCATCCTTCATTATCCGGAGAGAGGGTATCTGGACTTCAATGGGCAGGACTGCCTCCATGTCGTATACCAACGAAAAGGGTGTTGCCCCTGTTGACGTCCGTGCTGAGGTACGGTACCCATGAAGAGCAAATGGTAACATCTCGTGCCAATCTGTGTAGGTCACTGTCATCTTCTGCACAATCTTCTTAATGTTCTTATTAGCTGCTTCGACAGCCCCATTCATCTTCGGCCGGTAAGGAGAAGAGTTATGATGCTGTATCTTGAATTGCTCGCAGAGCTCAGTGATCATCTTGTTGTTAAGATTGGTACCATTATTCGTAATGATCCTCTCTGGTACATCGTATCGACAGATCAGGTTATGCCGAATGAACCGTGCCACGACATTCTTGGTTACGGTGGCAAAGGAAGCTGCTTCAACCCACTTCGTAAAGTAATCAATCGCTACCAGGATGAAGCGATGCCCGTTGGATGCCGTAGGTCTGATCTCGCCGATCATATCAATGCCCCACATTGCAAAAGGCCAAGGTGCCGTCAAGACGTTCATAGGAACTGGAGGAATGTGCACCTTATCAGCGTAGATCTGGCACTTGTGACATGTCCGAGAATGTTGGTAACTGTCGGCTTCCATTGTAGACCAGTAATATCCTGCCCGAAGGATTTTCTTTGCCATGGTATGTCCACTGGAATGAGTTCCGAAGGTACCTTCATGCAGCTCTGCCATGATCCTTTCTGCTTCAGTCTTATCTACACAACGCAGTAGAGTTGAATCATGGTTTCGTTTGTAAAGAATGTCATTGCTGAGGAAGAACTTTGCCGTGAACCTTCTCAGAAACTTCTTGTCATTGACAGATGCACCCTCGGGGTATTCTTGAGCTTCGAGGTACCCTTTACTTCATGATACCAAGGCTTTTCTGTTACCTCTTCGATCTCAAGATCGCAGCAGTGTGCAGGTTCATCCAATTTCCAAATAATGATCCGGGGAGCCTCGTTGTCCCATTTGACTTTGAACATAGAAGACATCGTAGCTAACGCGTCCGCCAACTGATTCTCCTCTCTTGGGAAATGTTCAAAGGTTATCTCCTTGAAATGGGGAATCAACGTCAATACATACTCCTTGTAAGGAATAAGATTTGGGTGTCTCGTATCCCACTCGCCTTTGATCTGACTGATCACGAGAGTGGAATCTCCGAAGACACTCAGAAACTTGATCCTTAGGTCAATCGCAACTCGAAGACCCATGATGCATGCTTCATACTCCGCCATGTTATTGGCGCAGTTGAAACATAGTCGGGCGGTGAGTGGAGTATGAGAGCCCTTAGGAGATATGATCACAACGCCAATGCCGTTACCCAAAGCGTTTGAGGCTCCTTCAAAGTGCATAGACCATCGGGATCCTTCCTCATGTCCTTCATCCGGTCCAGGTATTTCACAGTCAGTTACTACCATGATATTCTCGTCTGGAAAATCGAAGTTCATCAACTGGTAATCATCCACTGCCTGATGTGCCAAATGGTCTGCCAACACACTTCCCTTGATTGCATTTTGGGTTTTGTACTGAATGTCATATTCAGTCAAGATCATCTTCCATCTTGCTATTCTTCTGGACAAGGCAGGCTTTTCGAAGATATACTTGACTGGATCCATCTTTGAAATCAACAGAGTAGTGTGAGTCAACATATACTGTCTCAGTCGGCGAGCAGCCCATACCAAAGCGCAGCAAGTCTTCTCGAGAAGTGAGTATCGGGTTTCACAGTCCGTAAAATTTTTGCTAAGGTAATAAATAGCGTGCTCTTTTCGGCCAGACTCGTCATGCTGACCCAGCACACACCCCATTGAGTTTTCGAGTACTGTCAAGTATAAGATTAGAGGTCTCCCTTCAACCGGTGGCATAAGAATAGGTGGCTCTTGGAGATACTCCTTAATTCTTTCGAAAGCGGCTTGACATTCATTGTTCCAACGCACTACTTGATCTTTGTTCAGTAGCTTGAAGATTGGTTCACAAGTAGCAGTTAGGTGCAAGATGAATCGGGCAATGTAGTTCAGCCGTCCTAGAAAGCCTCTGACTTCTTTTTCTGTCTTGGGAACTGGCATCTCTTGTATGGCTTTCACTTTGGCAGGGTCCACTTGAATACCTTTGTCGCTCACGACGAAGCCTAGTATTTTTCCAGATCTCACCCCGAAGGTGCACTTGTTCGGGTTTAATCTCAGCTTGTACAACTTCAACCGGTCAAACAACTTCTGTAGATGGTCAAGGTGTTCTTCCTCAGTTTGGGACCTTGCAATCATATCATCAACGTATACTTCAATCTCATGATGGATCATGTCATGAAACAGAGCAACCATGGCACGCTGATACGTTGCCCCAGCATTTTTCAACCCAAAAGGCATGACCTTGTAGCAAAAGGTACCCCACTGAGTAACAAAAGTGGTCTTCTCCATGTCTTCGGGAGCCATTTTTATTTGATTATAACCGGAGAAATCGTCCATGAAGGAGAACACCTTATGCTGGGCAGTGTTGTCAACCAGAACGTCGATGTGAGGCTGAGGGAAGTCATCCTTAGGGCTCGCCCTGTTCAAATCCCTGTAGTCAACACACATTCGGACCTTACCATCTTTCTTCGGCACTGGAACCACATTGGCAACCCACTGAGGGTAAGAAGTCACTGCTAGAAAACCGGCGTCAAATTGTTTCATAACCTCAGCTTTGATTTTCTCGGACATCTCTGGACGTATACGGCGTACCTTCTGTTTTACCGGAGGGCAGTCTTCCTTGGTAGGTAGGTGATGAACCACAATGTCGGTATCCAACCCAGGCATATCTTCGTAAGACCAGGCAAAGATTTCCACGTAGTCATGCAACATCTTAATCAACTGTTGTTTCACACTAGACTCCATATTGGCACCAATCTTGACTTCCTTTCTGTCTGTCTCAGTACCCAGATTTACCGTTTCCACTAGCTCTTCATGTGGCTGAATGGCCCTCTCTTCCTGGAGTAGCAGTCTTGCAAGCTCACCAGGCACTTCACAATCATCTTCACCTTCGTCTTCGGCTAAGTTGATCGGATTTTCGAAGTCATAACCGGCAGTAGCAGAGTCGTTACCAGTGAGACCCAGAGTGGATTGGGGCCTGTGTATGTGAGTGTGTGTAAATATAGCTGTTTTGCAATATATAATAAAGAAAGACAAGGAGCGCGAGATTTGAAATGCAAAAAACGTCCAATGTTTTTATTAATGACATATGAAAATGACACACAAGAGCCCTCACAAAATGAAGCCACGGTGCCCCGGGTAAGACACTGGGCCATAAAGTTTCAAATTATTGTCTGTTACAAATTCAAAACAAAGGAGTTCATTACTGAGTTACAAAAGTAATAGGTATGAAGTCTTTCGCTGTCCAGTTGCTTGGTCCACCGTTGGTCGTAGGGTAGATCCAGCTGTCGAATTCAGATTCCTCCACGTCTTCTTCTATGGCATTTACTCTTGAGTTGCTGATGAACACAGGAGGTCTTCCAATCCTTGCTTTACGAATAGCCCTCTGAGCTTCTGCAGTGAAACCCAAACCAAACTTGTCAGTCTTCGGAGTGAAATCAGGAAGTCGGCCCCAGTTTGCACACTCACCCTTTTCAACAACAGCCCGGGCATCCTTTAAGGAAGCCATCTTCAAAGGAGAACCTTCAATCACAGTCTCTGCTGATGCTAGTGTCTGAGGAACCTCTTCAAAGTGCTGGAATGGAGTCTCGATGAACTCCCCATCCATTTCTATGTACCGGAACGAGTTGAGGTGACTGACCATATAGTCTTCTTCCCCCTGCACTGTAACAATCTTCCCTCTGACCGGGTATTTAAGCTTCTGATGTAGTGTGGAGGTCACGGCTCCAGCCTTATGGATCCATGGACGACCCAGTAAACAAGAATAGGATGGTCGGATGTCCATCACGTAGAATGTAGAATTAAAGACCTGAGAGCCAACCCTGATTGGAATATTGACTTCACCATGTACCATCCTTTTATACCCGTCAAAGGCCCGGAAAACAATGTTACTTGGCTTTAGTTCCAACCCCTCGCAGTCCAACCTATCTAGAGCCTTCTTGGGTAATACGTTCAACGAGGAACCAGTGTCAACCAGCACATGGGCAAGAGTAGTGCCCCTGCATTCAATGGAGACATGCAGGGCATCATTATGGTTCTTCCCCTTAGCAGTCAGATCAGCGTCGGAGAAACCCAAACCATTATCAGCAGTTAAGTTGGCCACACAATCGGTAAAATGGTCAGCTGACGTCTCTTGTGGCATGTGGGCCGTCTTCAGGAAGGTAATCAGAGCCTTGGCATGGGCCTCTGAACACAATAACAGTGATATCATATAAATCTTGGATGGGGTGTGCCCCAGCTGCTCAACTACATTAAAATCACTCTTCTTGATAATCTTAAGAATCTCTTCCATCTCCTGTTTGGAAGCTTCAACATTGATTTTCTTCGGTGCCTCGGTCTGGGCAGGAAAATCAGTAGTGATCCCTTTGCCCCGAGCATCAGATGACTCGACAGCAGGGGTAGAAATAGGAACTCGGTCAGGAAGGGCAGTAGGCACACTTGCAGGTGTGATGATAATAGGTCTCTGGATAGCTGGAGGTGCAATATCTGGTGAGAAAAGTCTACCACTACGGGTGACTTTGGCAGGCTCGGTGATGTTGCTGACGCCGGTACTAGTATCAAAATCTTGTTTAACTCCAAGCACATAAACATCTGCCCCATAGTGCCATGGGACAGCTTTGTCGGATGTGTAGGGGATGGGCCCCGGAACAGTGATAATTATGGGTGCAATCTTTTGAGCAGTCATGATTTTGACAGGCTTCTTTGAGGGAGCCTTGGGAGAATTATTGAAAATAGTAACAATGGACACTTCTTCAGCAGGGGTGGCAGGAACATCAATCTTCTCGAACAAGATCTCTTTATTATCCATCAGGCTTTGGATACCTGACTTCAAAGATGGACAACCAACAGGTGAAACAGAACATAGAAGGCAACCTTTACCACATCCCAGAAATAAACCGGCTAGCAACAGGTTCCTTTTGACAGTCAATAACGGAGTAACAATATCATCCACAGAGGCTACATACAGGTCTTCCTCTACAGCATTCACTCCATGCTTGGGCATGGGAGCAGTCACAACATTGGGCCTTTCAGGCGCCTCGAACTCTATCTCTTTAGCATCGATTAGATCCTGAACCTTATTTTTTAGAGCCCAACAATCATCTGTGTTATGCCCCGGGCTGTCAGAGTGATAAGCACAGCGGGCGTTGGAATTGTACTTTTGAGAGGTTGTGTTCACAATCTTCGGAGCTTCTTTCAGAGTCACGGGATTGGTTGTCAGTAACTGCGACAATATCTGGGATAAGGTCATACTGAGTCGAGTGAACTGCCTTTTAGGTCTCTCACCCTTTTGTTGGTTATATTGCTGAGGAGCAGCAGCAGGCTTTGAAATTACCACCGCGTTGACAGCTTGGCGGAGTTCCGGTTTATTTTGTCTCCTTGAACCATAGACAGCACTAGATTCCTTCTTGAACGGTTTCTTCTCAGAGCTCGAGGAAGCACCCTTCTGTATCTTTCTAGACTTGATACCCGCTTCTATTCTCTCACCAATCAAGATAAGGTCTGTAAACCCGGCAGAAGAATTTCCAATTAAATGGTTGAAGAACGGACCAGACAGGGTCCCCAAGTACATATCCACAAGTTCACGGTCAGTCAGAGGTGGCTGCACCCTTCCAGCCAGGTCTCTCCACTTTTGCGCATACTCTTTAAATCCTTCACCCGTCCCTAGTGACATACCCTGGAGTTGGGTACGCGTAGGAGCGAGGTCGGAATTATACTGATACTGCTTATAGAACGCAGTAGCCAAGTCCTCCCAGTTACGAATGCTGGCTCCATCCAGCTGATAGAACCATTCGAGTTGAGTCCCTGAAAGACTATCCTGGAAGAAATGGATCCACAAATTCTTATCAGCTGTATAAGGTTGGATCTTCCTCACATACAATCAGAGGTGCAGCTTAGGACAGGAAGCTCCATCGTACTTTGCAAAAGCAGTCGCCTTGAACTTATGGGGAATCACTACCCCAGAGGATAAGCCTAGGTCTCTGAAGTCCAACCCGGACACATTCTGAATCTCCATAGCACTTAAGCGGTCCTCCAACTGTTCATACCTATCCTCAGCAGGAGGATACTGTTCTTCATCATAATCCGTCTCGTTGTCGGAGACCACAGGGCTAGGAACCCTTTCCTCTTGTGGACTGTCTTTCCCTACATATGAGGTGGTCAGATCAACCTCATTCTGCAGTCCATTTCCAAACCTGCGTCCAGTGTTGAACAAGACAATCCTCTTCTTCTTCTTCTTCCTCTCTTTCAGAATCATAGTCTTCAAATCCTGTGGACCCTGGGCTAGGCTCATAACCAACTCTTGGAACTGGGCATTCTGGGCCTGGAGGGCCTTGATAGCTTGTTCGGTGGAAGGTTCAGTAGACATGATGGTTGCTGAAATAAACAACGAAGAAGATAAGCGACTTGTAAAAAGGGTACCTGTAATGCAATGATATGTATGATATATGTATGCAATGTTTTCAAGGATCTCGTGGGGTAAACAGAGAAACTTGTTAGAATTTGAATTTTGCAGCTTGATTGAAGGAACTTCATGTTGCTAAGAGTCCTTCTTCAAGAGTCAGGCTCACCATATCGAGTGGGTCGTAGCCCCTGACTCAAGTTATCATGTTTTGATCTCCGAACCACCTTGGCTAGAGGAAAATAAATCCCCTTTGCCCCTTGCTAGACGTTTGGTTCATCATGACCTGCATCACAAACCCTTGAGATCCTTGAAATGGGTTAGTCTTTATGCAAGATGTATGCAATGTTATGATGTTATGATGTCATGGTAAAGGCACACCACAAGTATTCACAAAAGGCAAACATAGTAAAGGCACACAAGTCACACAAGAGAGCCCTTAGATTTCAGGCCAGCATGAAGTTTAGGTACTACCCTCTTTCAGTTTCAGTTGGTTAAGACCTGTCCTAAAAATAGTAACCGGGTTCTAGAGGATCTCAATATCACTGACTACCCTCGATCGGTCATAATTCCAGTTTGGCAACCTTTTCTTGCAGTCGGAACCATCGCGAGAGTTTAGCCTCAATGAGTGTAGCATACTGCTACTGTTCTATGGCCAAGTTGGTCAATTTAAGGTTCTAAGGTCAGTTGGTGCTTAATGACTTCTCAGAAGACCCATATTCTCCTCGTTCCAACACAAGGGATATCGGTACAGACCAAGGTGTCACACCAACGTAGCTACTGCTTCACCTGTGTCGGTCTACGCCGGACAGGTCCCTCACAGTTTATTGCTACTTACCTAAAAAAGGGTACCCCAGATCCGGGTTAGGATCTATAAAACTCCAATACAAGCCCACAATTTTAAATCATATAAAGCATACAATTGAAGACAATAATGATCTAATCCTAAGGTACACCTCACTTATAAATAAATCCCCAGCAGAGTCGCCAGTTCTGTGATCGGTGGAAATAGAACTGACTGTTTTTAATGCTGGTTCGCGAAATGTCGCGGTAAGCAAGAGTCGCCACCGTCTTTTATTTTCTCCAACAAGGAAAGGACAAAAGTACAGCAAAATTCCTTTTCGAGATGTTTCTCAGGTTCGGGAGGTAGATTATAGAAAGGGAAGGTGTTAGCACCCTTTCTATCCGTGGTTATCCACGGGCTCTTAGGTACTTGCTCACTATGTTTTCAAAAGATTTTGCTTTTCTTGTGTTTGTGGGTTTTGAAAAGAGTTTTGTTTGAAAACCTCGATTTAACTCTTGTATCTGTCCTCAAGAGTGTATGAAGTGTTTGTTTGAAAAAACTTTGTTCAAAAGTGTAAGTGCGAAAAAGTGGTTTTATTTTGAAAGAGCAAGTACCTGAGAACCTCTACCTACTCAAAAGGAATTAAGCTGTGTAAATGTCCTTTAAACAGTGCCATCCCACTATTGAGGAGTAGGTAGCACCGTCGTTGGAGTTTTCGGGTCAATTCGATTAAGGGACAAGTGGTCACTAAAGCAATGTTAGGACGCCTTAGCGGTAATCCTAATGTCTTAGATCATTTTTTATCCGAGGCAACTTTGATCTTTATACAGGAGGACGACCTCTAAAACACCCTATACTCAATGACCACGTCGAGGCAACCAAGTGAGGCGTACCCTAGGAGTGGCATGTGCAAATGTGTCAATTTTTAGTTATGTTATCTTTGTACATGTTATGGTGAGCTACAGTTGATTTTATTTTGAAAACAATTCTTGTCATGCATAGCCTAGTTAACATACATCTAACAGTTTAATAGTGCGGAAAATAAATCTACGCTATTACAAGGCGTCGGGTATTTACATCGCCAAAAACAAACCCTTTGGAAAATAAATGCGAGAAAATAAAGAAAGCGATAAAAAGTCCTAATTATGCTATTACATCCTCGGAGCAATTACATAAATATGGATCAAAATTAATATGCGCGAACAGAAATTGAATCGGAGAAGTCCTTAGGGTTTTGACCCTTTTTGAGAAAGAAAGAAGTTTTTTGCCTTTTTGTATTTAATTAAATTAATCCTAAAACTAAATAATTAATTAAAAGAAAAGAAATATTTTTTAGTTTTTTACATGTTAAGGAAAATAAAAAAAAATAGTCATAAGTTAGTAAGAACCCTAATTCTAATCTATTTTATTTATTGCAAAAAATATTCAAAATTAACCCTAATTAAACTAAATTAATTTATGTTAGTATTTATTTACAAAATAATAAACTAATTAAGGGTGACATTAATTTAAATAATAATAATAATAAAATATTGTTTTCTGAATTTATTATGAAAATAATTAATTATGTTAGTTATAATAATAATAATTAGTAAAAGAATTAAATAAATAAATAGAAAATATAAAGAGAAAAAAGAAAAAGAACCCAGGGGGGTGTTGGCCCATTTGGGAGGTTAGTTTGTAAATTCCAAGCCCATTTGCACACAAGCCTGTTTGACTTCTGAGATCGTCCACATGTGCATTGACTGGGAGTATCATGGTCCTTCATCTTTGGCCTTCAGATTTGAGCTTAAAGACACATGGCGTGCTGAGATGAGAAGCGTATAGTGGAACGTTTTTGGAGACCTGTATGTAATTACATGAAGAAAAATAGAAACAATTATTTTGGGGGACCTGGGACTCGAACCCAGGTCCCAATGATTCCCAGCCAACGCACCATCCTTTACGCCAATTGCCTGCTTTTGTTATTTAGATAATAGGAAAATATTATATTGGACAATTAATAAATATGTTGTAAACAACATAAAAACGCGCGCTTATTTGAATTATCCAACCATACGCTTACACGTCCTCGTCTTCCTCGTTTGTACCTGCAAAAGGACATTAGATAGCGGGGCTTTTTAACCCCCACAAACTGCAGCGGCGAAAAATAGCGATTAGCCCTACAGGCTACATAAATATTTCGCGATAGTTGCTTTGGCTTCGTCTGGTTCTCACGATTTTAACCATATGCCTTATGAACCCTAATTGTTCCTGGATTGCAAAGCCCTAATTTGAAACTTATAAACCCTAGAATTCATCCATGGCAACTTTTGATTCTGTGCATTATAATCCAATTAACTTATGCCATTAGCTTCATATGAGTTCTAGCAATACAAAACAATCAATAAAACATGTTAATTATGCATGAATTAAGCTGTACGATTCTCAAAATAAAACGCAAATCGTGACTCTGTTCTTGATGATTCTTTGAACTTCAATGCTTGGTTTTGATTGCTACACGTTCCTGGGATCCCCTGCAGTGTATTAGAATAAATAAAAGTTCTTGAATCGTCCTGGAATATGGAAATCAGTTTTCAAGTTTTCTTGGAAAAATTCAATATGGTTATGGCTTTTTCTGCAGAAATTTCACGTGTGCATGATCAGGGTTTGCTTGTGTATTTATAGGAGAATGAAATTAGGTTAAAATCTTGCATAAAAATCCATGGAATGATGATTTGAATATTTGATTGGAAATCATATATTTTTGAATCTTCATGATTGGAAAAAGTTGCCAAACTTGGAGATTCTTGCATATTTGATTTGTGCACGAAATTGCCAGCCTTTTTAGGTCACACTTGCTTCACCAAAAGATTGAAAAATCAAATCTTTGTATTTCCTACAATTTAAATTAATTAAATGAATTAATATTGATAAAAAATCCAATTAATTAATAAAAAATAAGAAAATAAATTCAATTAAGCTTGATGGGTCGTGCATAGGCCATGGATAAAGTTTCAAGAAGAAATTTGAGGCCCATTAGCAAAAATAAGGTGTTTTGAGCAAAGTTGACTTTTGCAAATTCCTAAAAATTTCCCAACTTCTCCAATGCATATCTTGCTCAATTTTGATAATATGAACATGTTCTTGGACATTTTGGAAGGTTCTTGAAGTCCTCTAACCAATGCCTTTGGTCCCATGTCATTTGGATTTACCAATCTCAAGTTATGGTCTTTGACTTAAAGTGCACTTTTGTTGACTTTTGAATTTGACCTATAATGTAGAAATTGATAACTTTTTGTGAGAGCATTTCTTGGACTTGGAGTGTGAAGATGGATTGTAGGAAATGTCATCCCCTTAAAAATGAGCATTGGATTGGATTTTTCTGATGAACCATGAAAAATTTATTCCTTGGTCAAGATACAGTTGACTTTTCTGCTGTCCAAAAATAGTAACTTTTGCATCTTTGATGATTTATTTTGAGCCATTCTTGTGGAATCATGATCAAGATTTGATCAAATGATGATTGTGGATTCAAAATAAGATGTTGACCAAAAATTTTGACTTTTTACTGTAAAATGACCATTTTGCCCCTGCAGTTGACTGTGGGTCAAATGAGGCTTTTGACTGTGCACATTGGCATTGTGAGTCTTGAGACTTGACATGTAGATGTTTGAGGATGTATCTAGGCCTATGAGACTTGATTGAGCCACTGAAAACCTCAAATTCCTTGAAAGAACCAAAACCCTAATTTCAGCTGGCTTAGGAGGTGGTTTGACTGTACAATCTCTTGGGTAGTCTTGAACCATTTGAGGATGATTCTTGACAAACCTTGAAGAATATGGGAGGGCAAATTTTGGGGTACAAAAGTTCAGTATTAAATCGCTCCAAGATTTATTCTGATTCTTTCCAGTCAAATAACATTCAATACTTCTGCTAGTATCAGTTTAAATCAACCAAAGGTTTATTCTGATTTTATTTTCCAGTTAAAGTCAAGATCAGACTTAATCCATTTCTGACAACAATCACCTTTGGATGGCATCTATAAGCCCATCTCTGACAACTCTCTATCATTTCTCCAAATTGCATCTTTAAGCCCATTTCCTACACAATCAATCAGCGCAGCATCCAGTGCAAATTTCTGGGCACTCTAGTGTTCAATCATCTTCCACTTTCAAGCTACGAACGATGAACATTTCGATCTTACTTTTAAGTTTAAGAAGATTGAACAGGGGCAACAGTTGTACCCCAAAATTTGCCCTCCCATTTTTCATACAAGATACAATCCCAGGGTTTCTCGAATATTCAATTTGGCTCAAAAATCGATCAGACAGATTCACTTCCAAGGCAGTAAATCACCAATTAGGGTTTTGCATTTCTCAAAGAAATTTTAGTTTTCAAGGTCTCAATTAGTCTCCATGGGTTTTTATTTCTCTTCCAGTTTGTTTGAGCCAGTTCTCAAACCTCGTATGGCAAGTTTTCTCAATCAACAGTCCAGATAACTGAAAACAACTACAACAACCCCAAAATCAACCCTTTGTGAGAACAAGATCAAGTTCTTGTAAACTTATTCATCATTCAATATTTTTAGTGGTTTTTCTTGCGTACGATTCTCCTTGATGTTATCTCCAATTTCTATTCACAAATAAAGAACTGATTACGCGTAAAAGATCACCAAAATACGAGTGCGTTAGAAGTCGCATCGTGAAGTTTGACCTAATTTCAAATAACAGTCGTGTGATTTCTAAGAATTGTAATTTCTTCAAATTACAAGACCTTGAGACGATTATTCCTGTTTATGGTCATAAGTGATGTCGCACATGAGTTTATCTCCGAAGGTCGAAAGAAAATTGTGTTGGAAGACTTTAAAGAAAATTTGAATCGTCGCAAGACTTTAGTTGATTTCTAAGTATTCTTAACCGCAGTTTGTTGAAGTTGGTTAATTCTACAAGATTGACAAATATTCTCCAAAACATGTTTGTTTGGCAATGAAGTTCCATTCTAACCGGGCATGGCAGACGATGTCAATTTGAATGAATTTGATTTGAAGTTTGAAAGATAAGGCGCTCTGGTTTTACTTGTAATACAAATTACAAAAGCGTTGGATTTTCTTGAGGTTCAAGTTACCAAGCAAGGCATATGTTCAACTCACAAAAATAGTGGTTTAATATTTCATCAAGATTCAAATATCATTCTTTCCTCAAGAGGCATTTTTAAGTTCATGGGCCACTGAGATAAATCTAAATCGTGCTCGTAATTTAAATTGTGTCAAAGAATATTCAAATTTTGCAAGTCTTAGAAACAAATTCAAATTGAGTCAAGAATGAAGGGTTACAACAAGACTGCATTATTTGAATTTTACAAAATAAAGCGAAATTCGTCATTTAAATTTACAAGTGAATTGGAATGCACTTTACAAGTTTCTAAACCACGTAATTCAAATTACAAGATTCGCGATGTTACTAAAATTCCTATCAACATTCTAAGCTACAAGGGAAATTTCTTCATCTTCAAGTCTTGACAAATTACTTCAAGTCATTCCTCACCAATTCTCCTCCATTGCCCAAGTTTCTTGTACATGAAACAAGAAAGAAAATTAGCAAGCATGTGAAAAATTCAAGAACTATTGTTTAGAACAATTTTTTCTCATCATGAGGGTTATGCTTGGAATCAGAAAAATTAAGAGGTCATTTAATCATGTGCTAAAGCTCAAAGCCTCATACAAATCAGTTTCAATCATGGGCTTTCTTTTCCATTTGCAAATCACAAAGGTAAATCTTGGTTCACAAAAGAAAAAGAGGCGGTGTAATGAAATCACAATAGGCAAATACAAGATTTAGAAATAGCAGCATCACAAATCAGAGATTAAAGCCCAACAAAAGCCTCAATTTTGTCCTATCATCGGCCCAAATAAATAAGCTCATTGCAAATCACAAAAATATGTCTTTTGGTTCACAAATAAAGCAAATACTATAAAGAGAAAAGAGGAGTGCATTATAGCCTACACTACTGCAACAAAAAAAGCAGTTGGTAGTCTGAAAACCTGCTGCAAAACCAGCCTACAGGTTAGTCCAAGACAGTCTAGCCATTGCACAATTTTAGCAAAAACCAAAGTCTGCATCAACAAAGCAATAGAACAGTTTGGCATAAAAATCTTTTGTCACATTCAAAATCAAACATATATTCTTCCCTCCATTTTACCCACTGATGTCCATATATAACAACATAACAGAAAACCAAAAGGAGGATCATCGATTTTGGTTCATCAGAAAAAAGAAAAGCAAAATTTTTTTTACAGCAACCATCCAAAGTCGAAAATAGCCTCAATATTTCTATTCAACAAAGATTAAGGCAAAAAAGACCATTTTTTGCTATCATCATTTTCCTACGCCATTCCCTTCAGGAAAAAAAACAAAAAAAAATACAAAAAAGCAGGAATCAACTTCCCTGTCAAGAAGAGACCGTGAAGCCACTAGCCACAGAACCCACAACAATACACCTCATTTAGACGCCGTGAGCGACCTCCCAAGCTCGTCCGATCACCCGATCTCCGACGATGCCAACAACATCGCGGTTGAAATCTTACTACGCGATTTCTTTTGAGCAACTGGAGAGTAGAGAGAAAGAGAAGCAATCAGGAGAGACGACGAGGAACGAGAGGTACATTGCTCTCTTTTTCTTTTTTCTTTTCATCTGCATCATCTTGGGTAAGAGGCGCTGCCTCAAATGAGTTTTGTTTTAGGGTTCACAAACCTGATTGTGTGATTGAAGAGGGGGTGGACCTCGGGTCGACCCGGTCCGGCCTAGGTCCACCAGTTTTTTTTCTTTCTTTTTATTTATTTCTTTTTATTTCATAACATTCTTGGACCTGCTACTTTAACCCACTTAAATTTTGTAGTTTACACCCCATTTTCAGGTTCACTATTTTTTTTTCTTATCATAATTACTTTAGTTTAGGTTTCAAAAAAAATCATAATTCTATTAATTTAGTTTAGATTAGTGTTTTTTAATAGTTTGGATTTAAACTTTATAATTAAGTTAGTTTACATTTAAGCTTAGTTTAGATATAGTTTAGAAATTTCGAAAATTTGATTTCTTATATTTAGACTTGGGTTAGCAATTTTAAGATTAATTTAGGCAAACTTCAAATTAGTAATTCTAAAATCAATTTAGTCTAGGTTTAATTTAGTAAACTTGGAATTTTAAGAGTAATTAATTTTGTTTTATATAACTTTATTTAGTTTAGATTTAATATTCAATTAGGTAAAAATATAACTTAAAAATTTTTGTTTAGTTTTCTAAAT
This sequence comes from Vicia faba, assembly GCA_948472305.1. Lineage (NCBI taxonomy): Eukaryota > Viridiplantae > Streptophyta > Magnoliopsida > Fabales > Fabaceae > Vicia > Vicia faba. Next base: position 1,695,092,740 of record OX451737.1, on the reverse strand, counting down.
TAATTTAGTTAGAGATTTTATGAATAATTTTGTTAACGTTTTTATAGTTTAGTAAACTTTATTTTAAATGGTTTAGTTACTACCTAATAAATTCCAAATAAAAATAATAGAATAGATTTTTTTCTTTTAAATTTTCTCACAAAAAAAAAACAAAAATACCAAAAATATTATAGTGTTATTTATTTTGTAATTAATTTTATAGATTGTGCTAGTTTAGATATTTGTTCATTTTCAATTCCATTTGGTTGTATTGTTTGCTATTTATACTTTTAATCGCATTCGAATCATTCCCATTTGTAAAAAAATTGTATTCCCATTCCCAAAAACTCTGTAATAGCGTAGAATTTCAATTTCCGCAATTTACTATTTTCCTTATACTCTATAGTAATTAGGCATGTATGGCAAGATTTAAAATCAATCGCTAGATAACCTAATTTCAAAGACAAAATTAATCTGAATCAAACGCACTTTTCACACGCACACCTCTAGGGTAACCTCGCTTGTTACCTCGGAAATAGTCATGTCCCTCGAATATGGGACGTTTTAGAAAAGACCCTTCAATAAAAAATGATCGTAGTCCCTCGATGTCGCCTCCGGTAAAACGATCTAGTCCCTTACGAAAATTGCTAAAGCGTCTCATAAGTTGCTTTCGATGACTGTAAAATTGACCCGCGCTTGTCCCTTCACATCCAACGATGGGGCTTCTTACCAAATAAATGGTAAGATAGTCACATCTAAAGGAGGAAGAAAAGAACATTTAAGACCTTTCGAGTAGGTAGATTCGCTCCTAATTACTCGCTTACTCACGACAAAAAACTTTCTTACAACGACACTTTCATCTCAAAACATTTTCAAAAAGACAAAATATTTTGTATACGTTCTTATAGAGACGAGAACCATTGCAAAACATCTTTCCAAAAACCACTTTCAAAAACACATTCCACAAACACATCTTTGAACTATTTTTCGAAACAACACTTTGTACGGGTTCTTATAGAAACGAGAACCATTACAAAGACATTTTCAAAATACTTTCAAAGCCCACACCACAAGCACATTGTCAAAGTAAAAGTAAGTGATCTAGCGAGTAACTACGAGACCGTAGATAACTACGGATGAAAAGGTTGCTAATACCTTCCCTCTTCATAATCTACCTCCCGAACCCGAGAAATAATCTCGAAAGGTCTTTCCTGTGCTTTTTTACCTTTCCTTTTGGATAAAAGAAAAGTCGGTGGCGACTCTTGTTATCCGCACAAATGCGATCAAAACGCAAATCTTTAAGTCAGTTCTCCCACCGTATCACACTATCTATGTTGTCTTTCAAAATGATCTTAGTCCCTAAAGAAAAATGCTAAGATATCTTGTAACATTTCTAATCATGGTTATACGATGACCCATGCCCATCCCTTCTACATCCAAAGATAGGGTTACTTACCAAATCAATGATAAGATAACAATGTCAAAGGAAAGAGAAAATGAATATGAAAGACTTTTGAGTAGGTAGAATGTTCCTAGTTACTTGCTCAATTTCAAAACCAAAACATCCTTACTATTTTTAAAACAAACACCTACACTTTCAAAACATCTTACAAACTTGAAAACATTTTCAAAAGATCAAACACTTTGTATACATTCTTACGAATGAGAATCATTACAAAGTTTGCCTAAATTATGGCATCTTTAGAAAATACTTTTAAAAACCCACACAAAGCATATTTTCAAACAAAAACAAGTGATCTAGCAAGTAACTAAGATCCCATGGAAAACTATGGATGAAAAGGGTGTTAATACCTTCCCTTTTCATAATCTACCCCCCGAACTCAAGAAACAATCTAAAAGGTCTTTCCTGTACTTTTTCACCCTTCCTTTTGGATAAAATAAAAGTCAGCGGTGACTCTTGCTAACTGCAACATTTGCGATCAAATGCAAAACAACCAAGTCAGTTCTCCCACCGTATCACAGAACTGGCGACTCTGCTGGGGAAAATGTATAAAAGTGGGGTTACCTTAAGGCTAGATCACATTTATTTTCTTTCTTTGTTTGACTTGTATGCTTTACATTATGGTTCCTTGTTTGGGTTTGTTTTAATCCTACACCCGGATTTAGGGCACCTTTCTTAGGTAAGTAGCAATAAACTATGAGGGAACTGTGTGGGGTATACCGACACGGTTGAAACAGTAGCTACGTTGATGCGATACTTTAGTGTGTACCGGTAGCCCTTGACTAATCAAGGATAATACGGGGCCGTTATGTGGTATCATAAAACATCAACTGACTTTAGCACCTTAATTGACCAACTTGGCTTTTAGGACATAGTGAGATAGCTGTCTTTGGTGTAAACCCAAAGTCGGTTGATACTCGATACTACACTCATTGAGGTTTGACCCTTGAATTTTGTTTGGTGACAAGTCAATTATCTATTGGAATGAGAATTGAGGGAAAGACCGATGATATTGAGATCCCTTAGAACCCGGTTACTATATTTATGACAGGTTGAACCAATCCAACTTCAAGAGGGTATCACCTTAAAATCCATGCAAGCCTTAAACCTAAGGTATTTGTGTGATTTTATTGCTATATCTTTTATATCTAAGCATAAACATGACATCATAACATAGCATGTCATACTAACCATTTCAAGGATTCTTAGGGTTTATTTTTGTCTTGTTTTGTAGGACATGGCTCTCACCCGCAGATTCACTATCCAAATCAGTCTGGTAAAAGTACCTCCTCGGCTTAAAGATTTGGAATCAAGGGTTCCTGAAAGCTCTACATTCACAGAAATACATGGTAGGCTTTTCAACTTGGTCACTTCAAACCCTGATGAAGAAATGTTAAAAGTGCTATTTCAGTTCTTTGAGCCTCTCCATCACTGCTTCACTTTCCCGGATTACCAGTTAGTGCCTACTATGAAGGAGTTTTCTCTGCTGTTGGGGGTGCCTATCCTTAATGAGGTACATTTCAATGGTATGGAAAGAGACCCTAAACCTGGAGATATTGCCAAAGCTTTGGCCTTACAACGGTTTGACGTAGTAGCAAATTGGGAAACCAGGAGAGGTGTCAATGGTTTTTTGGCTAAGTTCTTGCTCGATAAAGCTCACCATTTCTCGGATACCTTAGACTTACAAGCTTTTAAAGAGGTGTTAGCCCTTCTCATATATGGTTTGGCACTGTTTCCTAATCCGGACCAGCTCATAGACGTGAATGTGGTTAAGATTTTCCTGTCACGTAATCCAGTACCTACTCTACTTGGAGATATCCTACATTTGTTGCATACTCGCACTATAAAGAGGATAGGAACCCTTTTGTGTTGCACGCCTCTTTTGGCTAGGTGGTTTATTTCTCACCTACCCCGATCCGTATGGAAGAATGAACAAGGTTTGAGATGGTCTCAGATGACTCTTACACATTCAGGCATTCATTGGTGTCCCCGGTCCTCGGAGAATGTTACCATTATCGATCGCTGTGGTGAATTCCCTAATGTCCCTCTCTTAGGCATTAGGAGAGGAATCACTTACAATCCTTGTTTGGCACTACGATAGTTTGGATATGCAATAAGGGATGGTCCTCATGATGCACTTATTGAAGGAATCGTCTTCGACTATGAGAATGATGCTTAGGATTACCGTAAAAGGTTCATGAGAGCTTGGGCCATGGTACATAGAGTTGATAGCAAGACACTGGGGCAAAAGAATTCCATCCCTATTGAGACTTATCTCAAATGGGTATGAGCTCGTGCTCAAAGTCTTATGATGCCTTATCCCTTTATTCTCCCAGTTATTATAGAGCCTATTGTGGAAGGAGATGTCTCGTACACTATCCTTCATCCTAACATGCCCACCTCGCTCGAAGACTTGCAAAGGGATTGGATACAGCTTAAAGGGGAGTGTAGCGATAAAAAATGTAGCGGGGTAAATCGGAGATCGAATTATTGATTAATTCGTCTCACAAAAGCAAGAGTCGCCACCACGCTTTATTATTTCCAAGGTAAAAGGGAAAAGAGCGAAATAAAACCCTAAATATGCAATGTAAAATAGTACTTTTAAAAGTAACAAAAATACAAAGCGTTTTTGAAAAGAGATCTATGGTTCGGGGGTTGGTTATACAGTGGGAAGGTATTAGCACCCAATGTATCTATAGTACTCTATAGGAACCTTTTGAAATATTTGTTTATTAAAATTGTTCGTTTGATTTAAAAATAAATTGTTTTGGCCGAAAAGGGGTACAGACGGGTTTTTGAAGATACGACGACCTAATGTCGAAGTTTTTGCTTAAAAGGTATGATTTTGAAAAGATCGGATATTTGAGGACAAAATTGTCTTAAGTTCTAATGAGATGCGAATGTTCGCGTGATCGGACTTGAGGACATGAAGTCAACAAATTCAATCGTTTTTCCCTTGGATTTAGACGTAAACGGAATAAACAAATAAAGATAAAATAATTAAACAGAAAATCAGATAGATAATGATATACAACAATTAAATAAAAGACTAAATGGTGTGAACATGCATTTTTATATTTTTTTGTTTAATATTAGGGAAAAGAAAATGTTTTAATAGTTTTCGTTTATGCATTTTTTAAAATATGGACAAAGCATGAGAATTAATTAAAAAAATAAAATGTTTTCTTAAGACTTTTATATGTTTCTATTTTTTATGTTTTTTAATATTAATAGAATATTATTTTAAGAATTATTAAGTAATTAAACTAAATTAAAACTTAAAAGGTTATTAACTTAACTCTAATTAAAAGGGAATATTTAAAATTATTAAATTAAACCTAAAGTTTAAACTAATAAAATTTCAATTATTAAAATTGTTGAATTAAATTACCTATTTGATTAAATTACTAATTACTAAATTAATAAAAAGAAAAAAGAAAAAATAAAAGAAATAAATAGAAAAAAGGTATTAAAGAAATAAAAGGGTGGATAATGATAGTTATGGGCCAAAAGGTTTTAAGGTGATCCAATCAAAAAAGGCAGAAGTGGGGGTGCTGTGGAAATTCGTTGGGGCTTAGGTTTTAGGAAATGGGTTAAGCCCATTTGCTCCATAATTGTTTTAGGGTTAAACATAATTGGTTTTAGTTGAATTAGGGTTAAGCCAAAGGTTTACAGCACCGTTTTCTCTTGTTCACGCGTTCGTCTTCTTCGCGTTGCTCGCTTATGACTTGCCTTTGTCCATGGCCACCGGTACCTTGATCTCCCTCTTCCCTCCAATGAGATGCTCGGGCGATCGATTCAAGGTGATCTTACATTTTTATTTGTTAAGGTTTTGTACTATTGCATGTTGTGATCTATGTTCATTGCTGATTCTTATTCTTTATTGCAATGATTATTTGAGGTATTGAAATAGAAGAAGGATAAAAGTTACCCTTGGAGATGGAGGAGGGAGGTTGGGGCGAGCTAGGAGGCCAAGGCGAGGGGAAGGCAGCGACGCTGTGAGCTTGGAGATCCTGGTTTGTGTTTCTTACTTCTTTGATTTGTGGTTGATGATGATGTTGATTATTGAGATATTTTCTTCTTCTCCTGTGACCCTGCCTCGCTTATGCAACGCTTCTTTTCCTCTTCTCTTAGTTGCCTTGAATTTTCCTTCGTTGTATGCTTTGTCTCCTCTTCTTCTTGCCTGGACGCTTGCCTATGCTGCCTTGAACATTTTAAATGCTATTGTTGAAAAATTATTTTGACTAGCTTCTCTTCTTCTTCTTTCTGACTTCTGTTGCCTTCAGTTGCTTTTTGGATTTTTTGGCCTATGATGATAACTTCTGAGGCTGGATGGTATTTGACATTGGTTTCATGGTTTATGCTTAGTGGTTATGGTTGATGGTGTTTTGACTGAGCGTGTATGGCTTTGATATGGTTTTTGATATTGTCTTAGGCCAAGGTCTTACTGGTTTTGCAGGTTTGGCCTTGACATGGATTTTGATATTGTTTTAGGCCAAGGTTTTACTGGTTTTCTTTTAGGCCTTTGAACTGGTTTTGGTAAGGCTTGAACAGGTTTAGAGGTTTTCGTTTAGGCCATGGTTATTGGCTTCAGGTTTGATACAGCAGGTTTGGCTTGGACAGCAGGTCTTATGGTTTTGGCCAAGGTTGTTGTTACAGGTTATTGAAACAGATTTGTGGTTTAGGCCATGGTTGATGTTACTAAGGCTTAGGCTTTAGAGCTTGAGAAAATGGCTTTGTTTTTTGGTTTTACAGTTTTGAGCGTGGAAGGCTTGAAGATAGGTTGAACTCTATTTTTTGTTTTGAAGGGGTTTGTGTTATGTTATTAGTTTTGCCTTGAGGCTTATGTTTTATGGCTCAGGTTTGAATATTTTACTAGTTTCTTTGGGTATCCTGCCATCTCTACTGCTACATCAGTTTGTTTGTATTCCTTTCTTATGCTTTCTGTTTCTTATTGACTGCTGATGTTCTGTTTGTTTTGTAACTCTTTCTGCCTAAGCCAAAACCTGTAAAACCATACTTCTATCTCTCTTCTCTCTCTTAGTACAGTTTTGACAATAAAATGATATGTACTTTATCTGTTCTGAAAAAGCAAAAATGCTGGAAAGTGATGTAAATGGAAAATATACTTTGCTTGCAAATGGTTTTGAAACTGCATATTTTCTCTTGACTACTGCATGGGAGCCTTATGTTTTGACTTCTTCCTACCTCTTGGGGTAGTTTACGTTGCATTTGCCTTTGAAAATGTATATGCTGTTGAGTTGTGTATATTTTTGAAATATGCAGTTTTTTGACAAAAGAATTTATGCATATTTTTAACTTGTGCAGTTTATTTTGAAAATAAAAATTCATCCCTTTTTGTGAACCGGGAGAAATCCCGTGATTTGCAAAAAGGGTAAAACTGATTCCAGCCGTTTGCTTTTAATGATGAACACTAAATTAATTTTTTTTGCTTTTAATTATATTCATTTCTGACTTTTCTTTTAATTCTTTTGCAGGTAAAATTAAATGAGCAGACAAAGAAGCATTGGATAGAAGATGAAGATTTAGAACTTAGGAAAAAAATAGGATAGCTTTTATTTCATTTTAAACTTTGTAAAAATTATTATTGTAAATACGTTGTAAATAAATACGGTATTTACACAACAATTGTACAATTAGAATAAAATGAATAAAATTCTATTATTTTCCAGTTAATTATTTTCTTCTTTCCAATTATTTATTTTATCATTTATAATTCTTTAAATTATATAATAACTGAAAATAAAATTCCAATTATTTAAATTTAGAATGATAAATAATTAAATAAACCTCACTGATCAATTAACTTCTCTTCAATCATTTACTTCATTATTTATAATTATTCTAAATTATAATAACTGAAAATAAGATTTCAATTATATTAAACTTAGAATAATAAATAATTAGATAAACATTGTTGATCAATTAATAAACTCCATTTCAAATATTTACTTTATTATTTATAAATCTTTAACTTATATAATAACTGAAAATAAATTCCAATTATTTAAATTTAAGATAATAAATAATTAATAAACATTGTCTGATCAATTAAGATACCTCTTTCCAAATATTTACTTTATTATTTATAAATCTTTAAATTATATAATAACTGAAAATAAATTCCAATTATTTAAATTTAAGATAATAAATAATTAATAAACATTGTTTTAGCATTGATCAATTAATAAATTTAGCGTTCAAAAATAAACAGCTCTCGACTTGAAAAAGTTATGAATTTTAAATCTGCTTTGAAAATTGATAAAATAGGTTAAAACACTTGCAATGTAATGATGCAGATGGGGGATGGTATCTTAGGTCAAAATTTGGGGTACAACAGCTGCCCCTATTTAAGTTTCTTCTGTCCGGAGATATGAAGATTAAAATCTTCGTCTCGACGAGATTGAAGGTACTTAAATACATAATACGCAAATTTTTGCCCTAAGATACCGCCATTATGTTTGATATGAATGCAGTGATTGAATTCCCAGAGAAAGATACTGTATGAGACAGAAACAATGTTGGAGAAGTCAAACACCAACAAAACACAGTGACAAGGATTATACACTACTGGGGAAGCGAGCCATCGACTTCAAATAATAGACTCTTGACGGCGAATAAAATTGAGAATACGACCTTTGACCCTAACAAAGAAGGCATCTCGCATAGGCCATAAAACAGATTATTGACCCAAAATAACAGTGAGCTCACAACTCAAGGTCAAAGATAGACAGAGAGTATCAATTTGCTGATGACGGATTACCGACTTCTGAAGGTAACGATTCATGACAAACTTCTCTGCGAGATTTCCCGAGATATACCAATTAATGCTGAAATAATGATGAGATTGTAGATACACAAGTTGCCTCAAATAAAGAAGCTACCACTTGCTGTCTTCCAACAAATATTATGACATACAAGATGCTCAAATAAAGAGGCTGCCACTTGCTGTCGTCCAGGGATGTCAATAACATGCAAACTGCTCAAATAAAGAAGCCACCGTTTGCTGTTTTCCAAAAAATATACCAATAACATACAAACTGCTCAAATAAAGAAGCTGCCGCTTGTTGTATTCCAGAAAAAATAATAACGTACAAGTTGCTCAAATAAAGAGACTGCCGCTTGCCGCATTCCGAAAATAATAACGTACAAGTTGCTCAAATAAAGAGACTGCCGCTTGCCGTTTTCTAACGATGATAATAACGCACAAGTTGCTCGTGAAGAGACCGCCACTTGTCGTTTTCCAAAAAATACCAATAACATACAAGCTGCTCAAATAAAGAAGTTGCCGCTTGCTGTATTCCAGAAAAATAATAACGTACAAGTTGCTCAAATAAAGAGACTGCCGCTTTCCGTTTTCCAAAAATAATAACGCACAAGTTGCTCGTGATGAGCTGCCGCTTGTCGTTTTCCACAAGATAATAACGTACAAGTTGCTCGTGAAGAGATGCCGCTTGTCGTTTTTCCAAAGAATAATAACGTACAAGTTGCTCGTGAAGAGCTGCCGCTTGTCGTTTTCCAACGATGTCAATAACGTACAAGTTTCTCATGAAGAGCTGCCGCTTGTCGTTTTCCAAAATAACTCAGGAGGAAGTTGCGATGACACTGGAAGAGAATAAAATCTTCGTCAAAGAGAATCATGAATCAATCCTTCCCGAGGAGATCACATACTTAAATGTGCAAAATAAATGCACCATTCATCTAGGTCGCGATTTCACTGGGGAAAATCATGAGATAGCCTATGCAAGAGACAACAACTTCATCCAGGGATAAACTAGAGAGAAAACAGTCAAACAAAGACTTCACCCAATGAGAAAGTAACTCGATTGTGGGATTCGTCCTATTTAGAAATGGACAAGGTAGGCTAAATCAAAAATCATCCACGAGGATTAGCTCAGTTGGGGAATTTAGAAAGGAAGCACATTTTCTGCCTAAGCTAATCTTCTACTTGGAAAGAAATATGTACGTTGTTTGAATAAACAAAGTACCACCCAAAATCAACGGCAAATGTGAATATGCATGCGTGATATAAGTGTAAATGAATAAATAAATGTTATGCTGACAAAACGAACAGACGGAATATCTTGAAGACAATAAGATGTTGCGACATAATAGATACTCAGCCAATCTTAAAAAGGCGGAAAATAACTGGAACTGGAACCCCACAGCAACGTCGGAGCGTAACACGCCACAAGGCTTAAGTCTTCTGAGGAGAAAAGTATTCAAATCCAATATTCTAATACCAATAGACCACTGGCAAGAGACAAAGCGTACCACACTTCAGAAATCTGCTCAAACAAAGGTAACTGAAACAAAGCTTAACTGGAACAGCTGGGGAGTCACCAAACTTAGTACCATGAGAAACGCAAGTTTAACACAACCAACGCCTCATGACGATTTTGAAATAAAACGTGTTCATCATGCAAGGATAAAATAATGTACTGTTTTGCATTTCATGGCTTGACCATCCTCGGAACAACTGTTAATATTCCTTTCATCATTCACGACACATTTTAAAAATAAGAATACTTTAAATAACTTTGTTTCAAATATTTTCGTAAAAATTAAAAGTTTGCCCACAAAAGGCAAATGCTCAAATTTCATTAATAAGATGTTAGTTCACTAACAGCGCGACTCCAACGGTTTACAAAAGTTTGGGAAATAGTACATGAAAGAAAAAGGTTACATAAAAACAATGATCACTATTCTCCCTAACAACTTCGAATTTCCAAAATGTGCTCAAATGCCAAGACTGGTCTGACCAAAAGTTTGCCTAAGCCGCCCTTTCGGGTTTTCAACCTAGCAAACTGTCAACTCAAATCTAAGCGAAATATTTCTTGACTGCATCGGCGTTCATGGGACGCGGGAGCTCTTCACCGTCCATATTGGTGAGAATCAAGGCACCTCCAGAGAAAACTTTCTTAACGATATACGGTCCTTCATAATTCAGAGCCCACTTGCCCCTAGAATCAGGTTGGAAAGATAATATCTTCTTGAGCACAAGGTCACCTTCTCTGAACTCGCGCGGTCGAACCTTCTTATCAAAAGCCTTCTTCATTCTCTGCTGATACAATTGACCGTGACACAAAGCTGTCAATCTCTTCTCTTCGATTAAATTCAACTGATCATATCTACTTCGACACCATTCGGCCTCAGAAAGTTTAACTTCCATCAACACTCTCAGAGACGGAATCTCAACCTCCACGGGAGTACTGCTTCCATACCATAAACTAGGGAAAAAGGGGTTGCACCCGTTGAAGTTCGAACTGAAGTACGGTATCCATGTAAAGCGAACGGAAGCATTTCATGCCAATCTTTATATGTTACCACCATCTTCTGGACAATCTTCTTGATGTTCTTGTTAGCAGCCTCAACATCCCCATTCATCTTCGGTCTGTAAGGAGATGAATTATGATGTTCAATCTTGAACTCTTCACAAAGCTCTTTCATCATCTTGTTATTCAAATTCGAACCATTATCAGTGATGATCTTGCTCGGGATGCCGTATCGACAAATGATCTGATTCTTGATAAATCTGACTACCACCTGTCTGGTCACATTAGCATAAGATGCTGCTTCCACCCATTTAGTAAAATAATCGATCGCTACCAAGATGAAACGATGACCATTTGAAGCCTTGGGTTCAATCATTCCAATCATATCAATTCCCCACATAGAGAAAGGCCAAGGTGAAGAGATAACGTTGAGGAGGGTCGGTGGCACGTGCATCTTGTCCGCATAAATCTGGCATTTATGACATTTCTTCACATATCTGCAGCAATCAGATTCCATTGTCATCCAATAGTAACTAGCTCTCAACATCTTTCTAGCCATAGCATGTCCATTGACATGAGTGCCAAAAGATCCTTCATGTACTTCTTGCATCAGCACGTCTGCTTCACGTCTGTCTACACATCTGAGCAAGACCATGTCGTAATTCCTCTTATACAAAACTTCTTCATTGAGGAAGAAACTGCTTGCTAATCTTCTCAACGTCTTCCTATCCTTATTGGATGCCCCAGGCGGGTACTCTTGAGTTTGAAGAACACGTTTAATGTCATAGAACCACGGTTTGTCGTCTGTAACCTCTTCTACTGAGAACACATGAGAAGGTCTGTCAAGGCGCATAACTCGGATTGTAGGCACATCGTTCCAACCATTCACTTGAAACATTGAAGACAAAGCAGCTAAAGCATCAGCCATTTGGTTTTCATCTCTAGGGATATGATGTAATTCCACGTTGTTGAAGAAAGTTAACAATCTTCTAGCATAATCTCTGTACGGGATCAAACCAGGATGACGAGTCTCTCATTCTCCTTTGATTTGATTAATTACCAATGCCGAATCTCCGTAAATATCAAGAATCTTAATCCTTAGATCCACTGCTTCTTCGAGACCCATAATACATGCCTCATACTCAGCCATGTTGTTCGTGCAGTCGAACTTCAATCTCGCCAAGAACGGGATATGAGTACCTCGGGGAGTGATGATGATTGCCCCAATTCCATTTCCATAAGAGTTCACAGCTCCATCAAATATTAAACCCCAATGGGATTCGGGATCAGGTCCTTCTTCAGGTAACGACTCTTCACAATCTTTAGCTTTCAAGTACATAATGTATTCATCTGGGAAATCAAACTTGATGGACTGATAATCGTCAATTGGTTGGTGAGCCAAATGATCGGCTAAAATACTCCCTTTGATTGCTTTCTGAGTGTGATACTCAATGTCATATTCAGATAACAACATCTGCCAACGGGCTATTCTTCCAGATAAGGCGGGCTTCTCAAAGATATACTTGATCGGATCCATTTTGGAGATCAACCAAGTGGTGTGGTTAATCATATACTGGCGCAGACGATGAGCAGCCCAAGCTAAAGCACAACAGGTTTTCTCAAGAAATGAGTATCGAGACTCACAGTCTGTGAATTTCTTACTCAGATAATATACGGCATGTTCCTTTCTTCCAGTCTCATCTTGTTGACCAAGCACACATCCCATGGAATCTTCCAATATAGTCAGGTACATAATCAAAGGTCTTCCTTCCACTGGAGGAATCAAAATGGGAGGTTCAAGCAAATATTCTTTGATGCTATCAAAAGCTCTCTGACAATCTTCCGTCCACACACATCCTTGGTTCTTCCAGAGAAGCTTGAAAATCGGCCCACAGGTAGCAGTCATATGAGATATAAATCTAGAAATATAGTTCAGTCTCCCAAGGAATCCTCTTACTTGTTTTTCCGTCTTGGGTGCGGGCATTTCTCGAATAGCTTTGACTTTATCAGGATCTACCTCAATACCTTTCTGACTGACAATGAAACCAAGAAGTCTTCCAGAACGAACGCCAAATGTGCACTTGTTGGGATTCATACGGAGTTTATACTTTCTCAAACGCTGGAATAACTTCAATAAATGTTCCAAATGATCTTCTTCAGTTTGCGATTTGGCAATCATGTCATCTACATACACTTCTATCTCTTTATGCATCATGTCATGGAACAAAGCAGTCATGGCTCTTTGGTATGTTGCACCAGCATTCCTCAAACCAAACGGCATAACCCGATAGCAAAATGTTCCCCAAGGTGTAATGAAAGCTGTCTTCTCCATATCTTCTGGTGCCATCTTGATTTGATTGTAACCAGAGAAACCATCCATGAAAGAAAAGACTTTGAACTTGGCGGTACTGTCGACCAATACGTCAATGTGCGGTAATGGGAAGTCATCCTTTGGGCTAGCTCTATTCAAATCTCTATAGTCTACACACATCCGAACTTTGCCATCTTTCTTAGCAACAGGCACTATATTGGCTAACCACTGAGGATAGACCGATGTAACAAGGAAACCTGCATTAATTTGTTTTTGAACTTCTTCTTTGATCTTGTCAGCCATATCGGGACGAGTCCTTCTCAACTTCTGCTTAATCGGCGGACATTCAGGTCTCAACGGTAAACGATGCTCCACAATATTGTTGTCCAAACCTGGCATATCTTGGTAGGACCAAGCAAACACATCAACATACTCTTTGAGAAGCTCCAACATTTTCTCCTTGACCTCTGGGATAAGCAATGCTCCGACCTTGACTTCCTTTTTATATTCTTCGTCACCCAGATTGATCAACTCTACAGGTTCTTCAAACGGTTGAATAGTCTTTTCATCGTGCTCAAGCAAACGGGAAATCTCAACAGGAATATCTTCACTATCCTCTTCTTTGGCTCTGAACACAGGGAATTCAAAGTTGGGAGAGGGCATAGGATCATTGTTTTCAATGGTTAAGTCATGGATTAATCTGCACATATGATTATGCTTTAATTTAGAAATCGATTTGTGCAAATAAAACAAAAGGTCATTATATTTCCTATTACTACCAATTAATTTCATTACTATTTCCCAGAAAAGGTGAAAAATAAAACAGTAGTGGACAAAATAACATTTTTATTTATTGAAGGTAAATACTTGAAACAAAGAGCCCAGACATTTCTCTTTTGCCTTGGGCAGAGCAAAAGGATTTATTTTCAACATATCCCAACACAAATACTTTTCGCCTTGGGCAGAGCGAATTTTTTTGAAAACATAAAACAAAACATTACTCAGAAATGTGCATCACAACAGGAACATCAACAGCAATCCAGTTCTGGAAAACCATTCCATGCGTCATAAAATCGGGTAAATCCTCTTCAGAATCGTCTCCTATTATAGCATCAACTTCAGGAGGAGTCGGATGGATAAAACCTGCGCTTCGGAAAACCTCTTGTATCGGACGAGTAACCACTTCCTGCTTAACTCCTGTAGACACGGGACGAAAACCAAGACCTTCTCCAGACTTGTTCTCAGGCAAAGTCAACACCTGGCCCCAACCTTCAGCCGAACCACTTTCAACCACTCGTCGAGCATCCTCAAAAGAAGAAATAGATGTCCCTTGCTTCTTCACTTCATTCTTAGCAACAGACAGAGTTTGGAATGGGGTTCCAACGTCCTCATCAGCATCAATATAAGAGAAAGATGACAAATGGCTTACCACCATAGCTTGCTCTCCACCAATCATTATCAGCTTTCCATGCCTTACAAACTTCAATCTCTGATGGAGCGTGGAAGTGACTGCCCCTGCATCATGGATCCATGGACGACCCAATAGGCAACTGTAGGCGGCACGAATATCCATTACTTGAAAAGTGATCTGAAAAGTATGAGGACCAATTACTATAGGAAGATCCACTTCACCAATAACAGTCTTCCTAGAACCATCAAACGCTTTAACAATTACCCCACTGGGTCTCATGGGAGCACCCGGATATGAGAGTTGAGATAATGTAGTCTTGGGCATTACATTTAACGACGAACCTGTATCTACCAACACACTTGATAAGGTATCATTTCCACAACTTATTGAGATATGCAAAGCCATATTATGGTTTCTTCCCTCCTCCGGAAGCTCTTCATCACTAAAACCAAGATTGTTACACGAAGTAATATTTCCCACAATTCCATCAAATTGGTCAACCGTCACATCATGATCCATGAACGCCTGGTCCAAGACCTTCATCAAAGCTTCTCTATGGGCACCAGAATCTCTCAGTAAAGCAAGCAAAGAAATCTTGGAGGGAATTTGCAAAAGTTGGTCCACAATCTTATATTCACTTCTCTTGATGAGCTTCAGAATCTCATCATCCTCAGGATGAGGGATAGGTTCATTGGATCGGCCTATCTCAACCCTTGGTTCAACATTTCTCGCTGGAATTCCTGCAGGTATGGGCCTCCTGACTTGAACTTCTGGTCTCTTCAAAGGTACTGCTGCAAAGACACTTCCACTTCTCGTAACTCTACTCACATATGCGATGTTAACAAAAGACGGCCTTGTCGGTATAGGGACTTCTACCCCATTCTCAATCATGGTGGCATTATACTTATACGGTACAGCTTGGTCTGAGTTGTAAGGCACAGGACCAGGTGGATAAATGATCAAAGGATCAACAGGTGCAGTCTGACTGTCGTAAACGATCTCTACTGATTCAGGCAAATTGAATTGTGGTATTATAACATTCACTTCATCCTCCGGATTTCTGTCATATGTAATAGTGATAACTCTCTGGTCTAACAACTTTTGAATATCCTCCTTCACAATAGGGCAATCAACCTCTCTTGAACAAAATTCACAAACATCATAATCATGCGGCTGCCTAACAAAGGCAAGTCTTCTTAAACTCTGATGTAACCTGATCAACGACTCTCTTATGTGTTCAACTTCAAAAACTCGAAACTTTCCCTGACAACCTTCCACCATATTCACTGATGCCGCCCCTTGTCGAGGCAAAGGATTATCTCTAACATTTGGGTTAACATCCTTGAAAGACAAAATACCATTCTTAATCAATCTCTGCACGTCCGCCTTCAGAGCAAAACAATTCTCAAGGTTGTGCCCCGGCGACCCTTGATGATATTCACAAAACTGATCCGCCTTGTACCACGGAGAAGTACTATTTGGTGCGACAGGAGGAGGCTTCGTCGTTATGAGGTTCTTTCTGATAAGAGCAGGGAATAATTCGGTATAGGTCATAGGAATGACATCGAATTACGGATTCCTAGGTGAACGGTTCTGATTGTTGAATGGATAAGCCTGTTGTCGAGGCTGCTGCTGAAATGGCTGTTATTGAGTTGGTGGGGTTTGATGAGCTGGGGTCATCAAAGCTGGGCGGACATCCGGGGTGACTGCCGCAACGTGAGAGTAACCTCTCCTCGGTCTCCCTGGGAACAATGCGCTGACATCCTGTTCTTTTCTTTTCGGGAAAACACTTCCAAACTTCTTAGTACTGCTAGACGGACTTCCTTCTTTAACCAAACGCCCTTCACGAATCCCTTCCTCCAACCGCATGCCCATGCTTACCATTTCGGTGAAGTCACTGGGTGCACTGGCGATCATTCTTTCATAGTAAAAGGAACCTAAAGTCTTCAAGAATATCTTCGTCATCTCTTTCTCCTCAAGAGGCGGATAGATTTGAGCAGCAATTTCACGCCACCTCTGGGCGTATTCCTTAAAAGATTCTCTGTCTCTCTGCGACATCGCCCGGAGTTGATCCCTGTCCGGCGCCATGTCAACGTTGTACTTATACTGGTGGACAAAAGCTTCGCTAAGATCGTTGAAGTTGCGTATCCGAACACTGTCTAAACCCATATACCACTTTAGAGCAGCACCCGTCAAATTGTCTTGAAAATAATGAATCAACAAGTCATGATCATCGGAATACGTAGACATTTTTCTCACGTACATAGTCAAATAACTTCAAGGACACGAATCACCCTTATATCTTTCAAAGTCTGGCACTTTGAATTTTTCTGGAATCTTGACATTCGGAACTAAACAAAGGTCATGCGTATTCTTCCCAAACAAATCTTTCCCCTTTAATGCTCTGAGCTCCCTCTGCATTTCTTGGAACTGATCTTGAAATTCTTCCATTCTATCAAAAAGACCCAAACTTTCAGCAGGCTCGGCAGGATAAGTAGGCTCATTCAAGTATGGCACGGAGTGAACCACAGGAGCGACAATTGTCATCACTGGTTGTGGGAAAGGTGTCACAGTCGAGATTACAAATGGCATGGCAGTTGTCTCTGGTTGAGGAAAAGACAAAGTAGGTTGAAACAAAGGCTGTACGACAGGATGATACCCCTCTGGCACAAAGTTGTAAGGCATTCCCCACGGAAAACCTTTCGGCATCTGATGTTGAAGCGGAGAGTTGATTTGAGTCACAGATGTTGGAACGGTGACAATCTCAGAAACTACTGTAGTTGAAGTCTGAATCTCAGCAGCTGTAGTCGATGGCTGATTCTGAACAGCCACCAAACTTTCCACTAGCGCAGTTAACTTTTCCATACCGACACGAAGGGTAGCGACCTCCTCCCGAAGCTCATGGTTTTCCTGTTCCAGATCTTCCATCTTCCTCTGACGATTGGCTCGAGTATCGTATCGATGAGACAACTTGACAATCCTTTGGAGTGGAAAAAGAAACAAGGATAAGACTCTAGAAAACATGTGAAGTGGAATGTTGAATGATGCATGATGTGTGATGCAAAATGATAATTCATTTTAATAGTTTTTCAAGGACCTTCAATGATTTTGCACACATCAATGGTAAAGGAATTTGGAACAACAAAACTCATTTCATTAATCAAAAGCGGTAAATTACAACTTACAACTTTGGAACAACAAAACAATAAATTACAACTTTGGGATAACAACCCAACAATAAAGCAGTAAACTACAACTTTGGAACATAAAGCCCATAATAAAAGCGGTAAATTACAACTTTGGAACATGAAGTCCATAATAAAAGCAGTAAATTACAACTTTGGAACATGAAGCCCTTTTACAAAGTTTTACAAAATGACATCAATAAAAATAAAACTAAGAACTAAAGATCACTCATAATCATCAGATGAAGGACCAAATACCAACAGTAAACGGAGCTTTCTGATCTTCGCTTCATGCAAGTCTTCCATCTCTTTCTTCTCAGCTACCAGTCAATCAATGATTTCCTTTTGTGGATTAGGAACAAGAGCAACGCTTACCAAACCTTCCTTCTTTCTCTTCCTTTCACTAGCATACTTCTTCAGTAAAGCATCCTTTCGACGAAGTTTCTCATCATGATCAATGAACCAGCCGTCTTGAATAAAGAGCAAATCCTCCTTTTCCTTTAGCTGTCGAGTCAGGACCCGATTCTCATACTCAGACATATTGTACTTTTCTTTCCACGCATCTCTCTCAGACTTCATCCTAGCCAGATTTCCTTGGTATTCTCCCATATTCTCGATAGGGATATCAACAGATGACGATGCGACGGTAGGGAATAAAGGTTTCTCAGGTTTATAGGGCATCTTGAGAGCACAAGCCCTAGCACGGACCCATTGTAGATAAGGCTCCAAAGAAACGGCACCCCTATGTCCTAACATATCTCTCCCTTTCCTATGGATGTGGCGCCAAGCTCCTTCAATCTCCTTCTTAGCTGCCTGATGATCTTGTCCTTCTTGTAGAAAGAAACCACTCACATGAATGTTGTTTGGCTTATCTCTCATCGGGTATCCAAACTGACGGCGCGCGAGAACAGGGTTATAGTTAATTCCACCTTTCGTACCAAGAAGAGGCACGTTAGGAAAAGCACCATAGCTATTGATGATCTTCACATCGTAGTAAACTCGTTTATACCAATCAATGTCGAAATGAGTGAGAGCCATAATTTTTGGCGCCCATCGTGGTTCCTTCTTGAGATCCCAGAAAACATCATACCCAGGTAGATGAGAAACATACCACTGATATAGCAACGGTGCACAACAAATAATCATTCCTCCTTGATAAGAGTTTCGAAGATGGATGGAGTAGTAGGTATCTCCTAGCAGTATAGGGACCGGGTTTCCAATCAAGAAAATTCTGATGGTGTTGATATCCACAAACTTATCAATGTTAGGGAACAAGAATATACCATAAGCGAGTAAAGCAAAGACGTCTTCAAAGGCAATAGTATCTTTTATCTCAGCGAAATGGCGAGCTTTCCTCAACAAAAATTGTGCAGACAAACCTCGGATTCCCCCTTTTGTAGTCATGTTCTCCTCTATCTCTGACTTCTTCAAGTGGGTGATGGTCGCTATCTCGTGAGATTTGGGCTCCTCTTCTAATCCAGAAAAAGGAACACAGTCGGTGATCGGCAAACCAAGTATGTAGGAATACTCTTCTAAGGTGGGCATCAACTGGTAATCCGGAAAGGTGAAACATCGGTACAAAGGATCGTAGAATTGGACCAACGTATTAAGGATGCCTTCTTTCATCTTGCGCTTCATGAGAGGTATAATGGACCCATACTTTCTCTGAAAATCCGTCGGGTTCTCGATCTCAGGAATTAAACTCTTCAGTTCTTCAATCTCGGGCTCCTTAAAACTAAAACTTCGAGTGTTTCTCCTTCCAAATTCCATAATACCTGAGATGTCTGCAAAAATCATTCCTAAGTTCCTTGAAAAACAAGTTTTTTATAAAAAAAGTTGATGAATGCATGAATGAATGGTAATGCAACAGTTACACACAAGTCCACAAACATGGGGTTCAAAGGTTCAACGTTTCAGCATGGAGTCAAGGGTAAAGCCCACCCCAAGGTATGTACTAACGGTTTAATCACACCTGCAGGACAAGGTTCTAAGAGTTCCCAGAGTCTACATTCCTCCTTCGGATATTGCCAACGTCTTGATTACTCAATAATTAGCAATATTCTCAAGAGAAACTCATCTGAGCGTAGCATCGCGTAACAACTACTTCCAAATTACTCCGTTATAGTCTCCGCGCTACACCTAAAAAGGCCAAGATGGGTTAGGGTTCTACGGTCCTCAATTTATCTGGCTCCTAGGTCGAAAATAATAATGTCTTCCTGATTACTCGGTAAACAAATATTAAGTTCAAGAGGGCCTTCCATTGAGTGGGGGATCTCATGCCTCCTTCTTCGGGATTACTCCCTCAAAGTTAACATGACTGTATCGCCCGTCCTATTCTTAAGTGTAACTAAATCCGGGTATAGGATTCGTCCTTTGCAAAAAAACCCAAACAACCCCAATTTAAACACATAATCAAACAAAACAAGTAATAATAAACAGATAAGACAAATTAGGCTTAACCCACTTAGGGATGGACCAGCAAGAGGTCAATCTTTCCCCAGCAGAGTCGCCAATTCTGTAGCGATAAAAAATGTAGCGGGGTAAATCGGAGATCGAATTATTGATTAATTCGTCTCACAAAAGCAAGAGTCGCCACCGCGCTTTATTATTTCCAAGGGAAAAGGGAAAAGAGCGAAATAAAACCCTAAATATGCAATGTAAAATAGTACTTTTAAAAGTAACAAAAATACAAAGCATTTTTGAAAAGAGATCTATGGTTCGGGGGTTGGTTATACAGTGGGAAGGTATTAGCACCTAATGTATCTATAGTACTCTATAGGAACCTTTTGAAATATTTGTTTATTAAAATTGTTCGTTTGATTTAAAAATAAATTGTTTTGGCCGAAAAGGGGTACGGACGGGTTTTTGAAGATACGACGACCTAATGTCAAAGTTTTTGCTTAAAAGGTATGAGTTTTGAAAAGATCGGATATTTGAGGAAAAAATTGTCTTAAGTTCTAATGAGATGCGAATGTTCGCGTGATCGGACTTGAGGACATGAAGTCAACAAATTCAATCGTTTTTCCCTTGGATTTAGACGTAAACGGAATAAACAAATAAAGATAAAATAATTAAACAGAAAATCAGATAGATAATGATATACAACAATTAAATAAAAGACTAAATGGTGTGAACATGCATTTTATATTTTTTTGTTTAATATTAGGGAAAATAAAATGTTTTAATAGTTTTCGTTTATGCATTTTTTAAAATATGGACAAAGCATGAGAATTAATTAAAAAATAAAATGTTTTCTTAAGACTTTTATATGTTTCTATTTTTTATGTTTTTTAATATTAATAGAATATTATTTTAAGAATTATTAAGTAATTAAACTAAATTAAAACTTAAAAGGTTATTAACTTAACTCTAATTAAAAGGGAATATTTAAAATTATTAAATTAAACCTAAAGTTTAAACTAATAAAATTTCAATTATTAAAATTGTTGAATTAAATTACCTATTTGATTAAATTACTAATTACTAAATTAATAAAATTCTAAAAGAAAAAATAAAAGAAATAAATAGAAAAAAGGTATTAAAGAAATAAAAGGGTGGATAATGATAGTTATGGGCCAAAAGGTTTTAAGGTGATCCAATCAAAAAAGACAGAAGTGGGGGTGCTGTGGAAATTCGTTGGGGCTTAGGTTTTAGGAAATGGGTTAAGCCCATTTGCTCCATAATTGTTTTAGGGTTAAACATAATTGGTTTTAGTTGAATTAGGGTTAAGCCAAAGGTTTACAGCGCCGTTTTATCTTGTTCACGCGTACGTCTTCTTCGCGTTGCTCGCTTCTGACTTGCCTTTGTCCATGGCCACCGGTACCTTGATCTCCCTCTTCCCTCCAATGAGATGCTCGGGCGATCGATTCAAGGTGATCTTACATTTTTATTTGTTAAGGTTTTGTACTATTGCATGTTGTGATCTATGTTCATTTCTGATTCTTATTCTTTATTGCAATGATTATTTGAGGTATTGAAATAGAAGAAGGATAAAAGTTACCCTTGGAGACGGAGGAGGGAGGTTGGGGCGAGCTAGGAGGCCAAGGCGAGGGGAAGGCAGCGACGCTGTGAGCTTGGAGATCCTGGTTTGTGTTTCTTACTTCTTTGATTTGTGGTTGATGATGATGTTGATTATTGAGATATTTTCTTCTTCTCCTGTGACCCTGCCTCGCTTATGCAACGCTTCTTTTCCTCTTCTCTTAGTTGCCTTGAATTTTCCTTCGTTGTATGCTTTGTCTCCTCTTCTTCTTGCCTGGACGCTTGCCTATGCTGCCTTGAACATTTTGAATGCTATTGTTGAAAAATTATTTTGACTAGCTTCTCTTCTTCTTCTTTCTGACTTTTGTTGCCTTCAGTTGCTTTTTGGATTTTTTGGCCTATGATGATAACTTCTGAGGCTGGATGGTATTGGACATTGGTTTCATGGTTTATGCTTAGTGGTTATGGTTGATGGTGTTTTGACTGAGCGTATATGGCTTTGATATGGTTTTTGATATTGTCTTAGGCCAAGGTCTTACTGGTTTTGCAGGTTTGGCCTTGACATGGATTTTGATATTGTTTTAGGCCAAGGTTTTACTGGTTTTCTTTTAGGCCTTTGAACTGGTTTTGTAAGGCTTGAACAAGTTTAGAGGTTTTCGTTTAGGCCATGGTTATTGGCTTCAGGTTTGATACAGCAGGTTTGGCTTGGACAACAGGTCTTATGGTTTTGGCCAAGGTTGTTGTTACAGGTTATTGAAACAGATTTGTGGTTTAGGCCATGGTTGATGTTACTAAGGCTTAGGCTTTAGAGCTTGAGAAAATGGCTTTGTTTTTTGGTTTTACAGTTTTGAGCGTGGAAGGCTTGAAGATAGGTTGAACTCTGTTTTTTGTTTTGAAGGGGTTTGTGTTATGTTATTAGTTTTGCCTTGAGGCTTATGTTTTATGGCTCAGGTTTGAATATTTTACTAGTTTATTTGGGTATCCTGCCATCTCTACTGCTACATCAGTTTGTTTGTATTCCTTTCTTATGCTTTCTGTTTGTTATTGACTGCTGCTGTTCTGTTTGTTTTGTAACTCTTTCTGCCTAAGCCAAAACCTGTAAAACCATACTTCTATCTCTCTTCTCTCTCTTAGTACAGTTTTGACAATAAAATGATATGTACTTTATCTGTTCTGAAAAAGCAAAAATGCTGGAAAATGATGTAAATGGAAAATATACTTTGCTTGCAAATGGTTTTGAAACTGCGTATTTTCTCTTGACTACTGCATGGGAGCCTTATGTTTTGACTTCTTCCTACCTCTTGGGGTAGTTTACGTTGCATTTGCCTTTGAAAATGTATATGCTGTTGAGTTGTGTATATTTTTGAAATATGCAGTTTTTTGACAAAAGAATTTATGCATATTTTTAACTTGTGCAGTTTATTTTGAAAATAAAAATTCATCCCTTTTTGTGAACCGGGAGAAATCCCGTGATTTGCAAAAAGGGTAAAACTGATTCCAGCCGTTTGCTTTTAATGATGAACACTAAATTAATTTTTTTTGCTTTTAATTATATTCATTTCTGACTTTTCTTTTAATTCTTTTGCAGGTAAAATTAAATGAGCAGACAAAGAAGCATTGGATAGAAGATGAAGATTTAGAACTTAGGAAAAAATAGGATAGCTTTTATTTCATTTTAAACTTTGTAAAAATTATTATTGTAAATACGTTGTAAATAAATACGGTATTTACACAACAATTGTACAATTAGAATAAAATGAATAAAATTATATTATTTTCCAGTTAATTATTTTCTTCTTTCCAATTATTTATTTTATCATTTATAATTCTTTAAATTATATAATAACTGAAAATCAAATTCCAATTATTTAAATTTAGAATGATAAATAATTAAATAAACCTCACTGATCAATTAACTTCTCTTCAATCATTTACTTCATTATTTATAATTATTCTAAATTATAATAACTGAAAATAAGATTTCAATTATATTAAACTTAGAATAATAAATAATTAGATAAACATTGTTGATCAATTAATAAACTCCTTTTCAAATATTTACTTTATTATTTATAAATCTTTAACTTATATAATAATTGAAAATAAATTCCAATTATTTAAATTTAAGATAATAAATAATTAATAAACATTGTCTGATCAATTAATATACCTCTTTCCAAATATTTACTTTATTATTTATAAATCTTTAAATTATATAATAACTTAAAATAAATTCCAATTATTTAAATTTAAGATAATAAATAATTAATAAACATTGTTTTAGCATTGATCAATTAATAAATTTAGCGTTCAAAAATAAACAGCTCTCGACTTGAAAAAGTTATGAATTTTAAATCTGCTTTGAAAATTGATAAAATAGGTCAAAACACTTGCAATGTAATGATGCAGATGGGGGATGGTATCTTAGGTCAAAATTTGGGGTACAACAGGGAGTGAGACACTTTTGAGGCCCAATTCTATGTCAGTGAGAAGAAGGTTCTGGAACTCAACAAGCAGCTTCATGAAGAGTGGAGTTTGAACGCCTACATTGCACCAAAGAGGATGCGTACAACTTTTTTATCTTAGAGTTTTTTTGTATTTTCTTTGTAATCCCAAATAGGCATGATATACTCAAACTTTGATTTATTAATATGACGTGTGTTCCTTTTTGGTCTAAAGCAAATTTAAATCTCTAATTTCCTTGAAATCATTTGCATATGCATCTCCATTCATCATAACATAAGCAAGTTTCTTACAACAAGTCTCCTCATCTTTCTACTATTTATTTCAGTAAGATGGATCTCGAGCAGACAGTAAAAGACCTCCAGGCGCAGAATGCTCAGTTTCAATAGATGTTCTTGACTCTAGCCAAAGGAAAATAGGATTTGAAAACTTTGTTGATTGAAGAAAAGAAGAAGAAAGCAAAGAAAATGACTGGATTTCTGAATATGGGAAGAAGGTTCCAAGGATAAGCCAGACGGACCCTAGACTTTGCAACGTCATCTGGTGAAAAGGATAATCAAGAAGGGAAAGGAAAGGAAGCGGTTGCCCATCCAGAATCTGAAGAGGAAGAAGAAGAAGAAGAAGAAGAAGAAGATTACTCTGAAGAGCAATATCCCCCGGCCGACGACAAATGCAAACATCTGGAAGAACGTCTAAGTGCAATGGAGATTCAGAAAGTTCTTGGGCTGGACTTTGAAGAGTTGGGTTTGGTGTCTGGGATTATTATTCCACCAAAGTTCAAGGCACCAGTATTTTCTAAGTACGACGGGGTTTCGTGTCCCAAGATGCATCTCCGATCTTATGCGAGGAAGATACAGCCTCACACTACTGACAGAGATTTATGGGTCCATTTCTTTCAAGACAGTCTATCTGGGACTGAGCTAGATTGGTTCTATCAACTAGAAAGGGCCAATATCCATAATTGGGAGGACCTTGCCGATGCTTTTTATAAATAGTATCAGTATAGCGCAGACCTTGGTCCTATCCGTACTCAACTCCAGAGTATGGATATGGTTTCAAGTGAAGGTTTCAAAGACTATGCTCAGAAATGGAGAGACTTAGCAGGAAGAGTCCAACCTCCCCTGTCCGAAAGAGAGCTAGTAGACTTGTTTCTGGGTACCTTGTCCGATACTTTCTTTAATCATTTAATTTGAAGCTCCTCAGCAGGCTTCACTGAATTAATCTTGACCGGAGAAAGAGTGGAAGCTGGGATTAAGAGTGGGAAGATCCAAAAAGACGCATCCTTCGCTGCTGTAAGAAAACCATTTATAGGGAAGAGAGAAGTTGGCGCTATGTATCCTCAAAGAATCAAGATAGAACTGAACGTCGTCCAATGGTGGGGGCTGCCATGATCCCTAAGCCCGCACCCATTCAATAAAGGATCAATTAGCCTAGAACAGAAAGACCGGTAAGACAATTTACCCAGATTAATATGACACTATCTCAAGTCCTTCCACATTTGTTGAGATCTAATCTAGTAACTTTGAAGGAAGCCCCGAAGAATCCCAACACCGCATCTCCTCACTACCATCCTAATGCTCGTTGTGCTTACCATTCAGAAAGCCCATGTCATGATACTAACAATTGTTGGGCTTTGAAAAACAAGGTGTAAGACCTTATTGAAGCAAAAGAAATTGAGTGTGATGCTCCTGAAATCCCAAATGTTATCACCGCTCCTATGCCTAAGCATGGTCGTGATGTTAACGCTGTTAAAGATGATATGTTTGTTACTGCTGTTGATGAACTTGTTACTCCTCTCCTGATTGTCAAGAAGAAACTATTGAAGGCCGGTTTATTTCCGGGCTGTGATGAAGGCTGCCACCTCTGTTTATCCCTACCAACTAGGTGTCATTTACTGAAAGCAATTGTCCAACACCTAATGGATGACAACGAGATTTTGTTTGAAAAGACTCCCGTTCCAACCGTTTCTTACAAAGATGTTTCAATAGTAACCATTTCCGCCAATCCTTCCAGGGTCTCCACCAAAAGACCCGTTAGGATTACATCTGTTCCTAAAGTGGCTCCACTGATAATTACTATGCCAAGTCCAATCTCGTACTCATCAGATAAAACTGTCCCATGGAACTATGGGGGAGACGTCTACTATCACGGTGTCAAGCAAGATTGGCTGGCTGATGAAGACTCAATTTTTGAGAAGGCTGACCCCGACATCGACAATATTGCAGGAACCAGCAAGATAACCCGAAGTGGAAGAATATTCTCCCCAGAGATTGCTCTGTCGAAGACTGCTATCGGTCCTATAATCATCCCTGTTTCTATTCCTGTTGACACTACTACTACTATAATCCCTTTGGTTACCCCTGCTGACATTCCTACCGCCGAGTCGACCGAAACTCGAGGAAAAGGCATTTTGGTTGAGCCTGTCCAAATGAAGGTGCAATCAATATCTATCCCTGAGGCCTCCCAAAAGGAGATGGAAGAAATTCTGGAAAATTATAAAAAGAAGCGACTATAACGTAGTCGGACAGCTAGGGCAGACTCCGTCAAAGATTTCCATGTTGGATTTATTGTTATGCTTTGAGGCTCATGCGAAGGCCTTGGTGAAATTTATTAAAACTGCCCATGTGCCACAAGAAACCTCTGCTGATCAGTTCCAAGACTGCGTGGCCAGTTTAACCGCTGACAATGGTTTAAGCTTTTCTGATGCTGACTTGACACCTAGAGGGAGGAAGCACAACGAGGCATTGCATGTCTCTGTCGAATGCAGGGGCACAACTTTGTCCCATGTCTTGGTTGATATCGGTTCATCTTTGAATGTGCTACCTAAAAAGGCTCTTGATAGACTTGACTGTGAAGGTTTGACCTTAAAACCCAGCAACATAGTGGTAAGGGCCTTCAGCGGTTCAAAGAGAATGGTGCAGGGGGGGGGGGGGGGTAGACATCCCCATAAAAGTTGGAACTCAAACCTTTGATTCAACTTTTTACGTGATGGACATTCGCCATTCCTATTCCTGCTTATTGGGCCGACCATGGATTCACAATGCTGGTGTAGTCACCTCTACATTACATCAAATGCTGAAATACCCAACCAAGGGGAAAATCATTACTGTCCATGGAGAAGAGGAATATATGGTCAGTCACTTAAACTCCTTCAGATACATGGAATTGGATGGTGAGTTCATTGAGACTATGTTTCAGCATTTCGAGGAAGTCCCACAAACTGTGGCAGTAACCAAGACTATTTCCTTAGTCCCGAAGATTACAAGACCTCCGCTAAAGATGTCTTCCTTGAAAGATGCCAAGGCAGTGAATGAAGAAGGTGGGTGTACTATTTGTGGCCAACTCCCAGATATCCATTACAAATTTGGAAAATTTGGTTTGGGTTTCACTTCAGGAGCCCATAAAGATGTATGCCGTGCTCGTGCTGGGGGACCACCCTTGAAGATCAACAACCACAGAGTCAATGCAATAGAGGATGATGAGGACAACTACGACTTGGAGGAATGGATTTTCCCAACTGTCAACGAAGGACTCAGCAACTGGGAAGCTAAAGACTTTGTACCAATTACTTTTATCCAACACTAATTGTCTTTAAATTTTTGTCGGACCTGTAATAATTAAACAATTCAGACTTTTAAAACCTTGTGTCTTACCCGAGGCACAACGGCCCATTTGTAAGGGTTGTCACCTCATTTTCATATGTCATCAATGAATCATGGACCTTTTTGTATAAAAACTTTATGCTCTTTGTCTTTCTTTTTCTACATTTTTATTTCTTTCAAAGATAGCTATACTCTTACACACACTCACATTCAAAATGCAGGTCTACATCCACTCAGGATCCCATGGGTAATAATTCTACTATGGCCTATTGTGACTCTGAAAACTTAATGTACCAAGCC
This sequence comes from Vicia faba, assembly GCA_948472305.1. NCBI lineage: Eukaryota > Viridiplantae > Streptophyta > Magnoliopsida > Fabales > Fabaceae > Vicia > Vicia faba. The sequence goes on along the minus strand of OX451737.1, from coordinate 1,695,064,753 downwards.
GAAGACGAATGTGAGGAAGATTGTGAAGTGCCAGGGGAACTATCCAGGTTACTACAACAAGAAGAAAGGACCACACAACCCCACGAAGAACCAGTGGATGCGGTTAACCTAGGTACCGAAGAGGACAAGAAAGAAGTCAGGGTGGGTGCCAATCTGGAACCCAGTGTCAAGAAGCGTCTAAATCAGTTGCTACATGATTATGTTGAGGTCTTTTCCTGGTCGTACGAAGACATGTGAGGAATTGATGCTGATATTGTGGTCCATCATCTACTGACAAAAGAAGACCGCCCTCCGGTAAAACAGAAAGTCCGTCGCATGCGGCCAGACATGCCAGAGAAGATCAAGGTCGAGGTCATGAAACAATTCAACACCGGATTCTTAGCCGTCACCTCCTATCCACAATGGGTCGCCAATGTCGTTCAAGCACCTAAAAAGGACGGCAAGGTACGAATGTGTGTAGATTACCGAGATTTGAATAGGGCAAGCCCCAAGGATGATTTCCCACTCCCTCATATCGACATTCTGGTTGACAATACTACACAACATAAGGTGTTCTCATTTATGGAAGCTTTCTCAGGCTACAATCAAATAAAAATGGCGCCTGAGGACATGGAGAAAACGACCTTCGTCACATAGTGGGCACATTCTTTTACAAGGTTATACCATTCGGGTTGAAGAATGCTGGGGAAACCTATCAACGTGCCATGGTAGCTTTATTTCACGACATGATACATCACGAAATAGAGGTCTATGTGGAAGATATGATAACTAGATCTCAAACTGAAGAGGAACATCTTGACCATTTGCAGAAACTGTTTGAGATACTGAAGAAATATAAGCTGAGGTTGAACCCGAATAAATGCACATTTGGGGTGAGGTCTTGTAAACTCCTAGGCTTCGTCGTTAGCGGTAAAGGTATCGAAGTGGACCCTGCCAAGGTGAAAGCAATACAAGAAATGCCTGCTCCTCGCACCGAGAAGGAAGTCAGGGGATTCTTAGGATGGCTAAAATACATTGCCAGATTCATTTCTCACCTGACAACTACTTGTGAACCAATATTCAAGTTATTGAAGAAAGATCAAGTAGTCAAATGGAATGATGAATGCCAATCTTCCTTCGACAAGATCAAAGAGTACCTACAAGATCCTCTTGTTTTAATGCCACCAGTCGAGGGAAGGCCCTTGATCAAGTATCTAACTGTTGTACCCCAAAATTTGCCCTCCTCTTTTTCACGAGAAATCACAGCTTCGGGCTTTTCCTGATTTTCCAGATTGGCTCAAGAATCGGTCAAACAGACTTTTCTTATCAGTCAAACAAAATTAGGGTTTCCATTAAATTTTGAATCAGTCCAAGCAGGTTATTAGGGTTTCTATTGATTTGGTTGAGTTTGGCTCAGGGTTTGGTCAAGCAGACGCTCCTTTGACATTAAATCAAGAATTAGGGTTTGCACGCGCATTTTCAGAAGAATTTGAATCCACGGTGTCTTAATTGACTGTCATATGGTTTTGACGTTTGTTCAAGATTTCTGTTTGTCTCCCAAAACCTAAACATCTGGGATAAAATCTGAGGCATTTGAATTGAGAGTTTGAAGTGTTGGTTTAATCAGTGAAATGAAAGACGTATGGACATTTGTTTTGTTTGACTATGCAATACATATGGTTAATTGGAACACCGGGTTTATTATTGGTTAATGCAAGACAGTGAGACTGCGACGTTTGTTGATTATTTATAATTTCTAAGTTAAGATTATTGGGATAATTTCCAATTATTATGACTCAAGAAATTTAAATAATTAAATAAACAATTGCAGAAGAATTAAAAGAGATATCTGACAAAAAAGATTTTTATTCATTTTCAATTGTTTGTTACAAATATTATTTGAATACTGTAAATTTATTTACAGTGTTTACAATAATGTTATTACAAATGATTAGAAATAAAATAAAACTATATCCTAAATCTCTGGAAGTCTTCATCTTCTAATGTTGCATCCTTTGCTCAACTGATATTTACCTGCAAAGACCAAAAAGGAAGAAGTCAATACAGATGAATTAAAGGCATTCTCAGACAGATAATTAAAACTCATCATTAAAGGTTTTGCCCGGAATCAGTTTGTTCATCCTCTCTGAAAATCGCAAGAAGATGTCTCTTCTTGGTTCACAAGGAGGGAAGTAAAATGTTTACAAGCATGTGAATCATTTAAGCAAAATACACAAAGCTGCATAAATCCAAACTGAATTGCATTATCAAACTAGGCAAACCAAATTGTCAAAATGGGCAAGCTAAGTCACAAGTGCAAAGCTGTCAACAAAAACTGTCAAAAAGAGATGTCAACCAAGCTGCCAAAAAAGCTTTCAATAAAGCTGTCAACAAGTACACAAAAGCAATGCAGAAAATCTAGAGGCAAGAAGATATGCAGAGGAAAGACAAAATGCAAGCAAGCTTGTGAAAAGTACATTTTTATTCATCATTTTCCAGGCCAAAATCTTTTCAGAAAAGAAAGATATTCTAAGCAAAGATATGCTTTATATGGAGAGAGAAAGAGAGAGAAAAGTAGCAGGCTTACAGTTCTTTAGGCAGGCTTAGAGATAGATAAATAGAACAGAATCAACACTGTTAAAGAGAGGGCAGAACACACATAAAAAAAAACATAACACAAAACTGTAAACAGAACACAAGCCTTGAAGAAGCAAGCACAACCATAACCTGCCTCAAGCCTGTCAAACACAACTCAAACATATAGCCTAAAAACCTGCCTCAAGCCTGTAATCAAAGCCAAAGTTACCAAACTTCAAACCTGTGTTAAGAACATAAAACAAGCCTGCATACAAGCACAAGCTTGCATAACACCTCAAGCATAGCCTAGCCTGCCTTCAAACCTATTACAGAGGCAAGCATTCAAGCCAAAGCCTCAAACCTATTACAGAAACAACTTACAAAATCAAGCAAGCCTATTACCAGCAAACCCTTCAAGCTAGCAGACTTTCAAACCTCCTAACCTCCTAAAAACCTGTCAAAACACACAAGCTGCCTTCAAGCAAAAAACCATAAAACTGTTACAGAAGCTTGCCTGCTAAAAACCTGCTTCAAGCAAGCCTGTAATCCAAACAAACTTCAAACCTGTGTTAAGAACACCTCAGGCCTGCATAAAACACAAACCTGTGTTCAAACTCAATAACCTGCATAAGCCCCCAGCCTGTATCAGTAAATCTGCCTGTATAATACCAAAACCTTCAAAACTCACAAACAAATCTTTGTTCAAACATAAGCCTGCCTTCATAAAATATCCAAACAAAACTACAAACAGAATCAAGCATAACAAACCTTGAAACCAGTTTCAAACCTGTTTCACTACCAAACCAACAAAACTCCAACAAATCAAAACACCAACAAAATGCCTCAGAACTAGGTTCATCATAGGCAAAGCCAACCAAGCCCAAAAGGGAGAAAGAGAATCAGAAGTAAGCAGACAAATCTCAGAACTAGGTTCATCATAGAATCAACACATCCAAACATCCAAACCACAATGACAGGCGCCTCAGAACTGGGTTCATCATAGGCAATCCAAAACTCAGCACCAAACATCATCAAATACATATCAAGAACATCTCAGAAGCCAACATCATTGAGAATCAAAATCCAAAGAGAAGAAGATTGTAAAAAATTTACAAAGGAATTCTCAGAATAAGGCAACAAAAACATTCAAATATTCAACAAGGCAAGCAATCAGAAGAAGAAAAGAACATTCCAGAAGTTTTGTTTTCAGAAGAGAACATCATCATAAAAAAAAGCAAGATACAAGTACCAGCAAGCACATCACCGCATCCCTCCGCCTTTGGCCACCTGAAAAATGCCGTCGTCCACTCCTCCGTCTCCCCTCCAACAAAGGTAGTATTTTTCCCCTTCATTTTTCAGCTTCAAACCTCACACAAACACGAGCATCCATGATTAAAACATGAAAAAGATAAAACATGCAAGATAAGAACTTGAACCCTAAAGCGCGTTTGAAGAGAACTCAATACCTTTTCTTATCACCCTGTGTAACCGTGAAGAGAGGAGAAGGGAGACATCGTTCTGGTAGCCATAGGTGGAGAGGGAGTTCGTTCAGAAGCTTTGCTTAAGAAGGATGAAGAGGCGAAGAAGGAGAAGGAAGCAGCGCCGCTCACAAATTGTGTAACCCTATTCTGAGCCAAAACGTGTGAAACCGTAACAAAAACTTCATAAACGCGTTTGGGCTTTTGCCCCATCAAAACCACAAAGCCCAACTGGATTCTGGCGTACACCCCCCTCTTTCTGTTTCTCTTTTTGATTTCACCTTGGGCCAAGTGTGTAACTTAAGGCCCACATAACTCTTTTATATTTTTTAAACCAACATTTCTTAATTTTTATTTTCTTTTATAACCTAATTCCTTTTTTTGTTGTTAAATAATATGTTAATTTTTCATGTAAAAATGTTACTAATACTTTTTATTACACTTAAAATATGTAAATATTAGATTTATTAAATAATACATTTTTAAAACTTTTGTTTAGTTAAACTTTTTATATAAGTTTTTTTAAAACATTAACTAAAATACCTAAATAATAGTTTTCTTTAACTTAAACATTTTTCTTTTCTTTATATATAATTAACAAAAAAACACCAAAATAATAATATAACACTTAATACATTAGGTTAACATTTTTATCATGTGTAAATAATCATATGCATGTCACAATACTTTTGATTCTCTTTTATCCTTATACTTTGCCATATTGTTACATTGAGAATGTGATGGTTCGATTTGGCTGTAAATAATATTTGGACACTACTATTCTGATGAGACTCATCCCCATTTGTAAACATTTATACCCCCATCCCCGGATACTTATTTGTAATAGCTTAGACTTTAAATTCCCGCAATTTATCGCTTTCTATATATTGTATAGTAATTAGGGTTTGTATGCGAAGATTCAAAATCAACCGCTAGATAACCTAATACAAGACAAATGCATGAAAATCAATACACGATTCACACTTGCACCTCTAGGGTAATCCCGCTTGTTGCCTTCAAAAATGGGCCATGTTTGCATGTCAAGTACTTTGGCAAAACAAAACAAAACAAAAACAAACAAAATGATCATAGTCCCTCGATGACGCTATCAAGTTGCCTAAACAAAATGATCATAGTCCCTCAAGAAAATTGCCAAAGACACTTGACACTATTGCATTCATGGTCTATACGATGACCCGCGCCCGTCCCGTTAAGATCCTAACGCAAGGTTGTTCACCAAATACAATGGTGAAACAACACTATTAAAAGGGTTAAAACATGAGAAATATCTTTGTAAAAATAGGGTAGACAACTCTTAGTTACTTGATCAAACTTGCAAAACATCCTTGCCAATTTTCAAACACACATGTCCACACAATTTCAAAACAACTTTCAAAACATTGAAACATCTTTTCAAAAAGACAAACACCTTTGTAAAACATTCGAGTAAAGAATTGTTACAATGGTTGCCTAGACAAGGCATCTTTTTCAAAACATTTTCAAAACCACACACACAAAGCACCATTTCAAACAATTGAAAAGCAAAGGAAAGTGATCTAAAATAAGTAACTAAGAGCCCATGGATAACCATGGATGAAAAGGGTGCTAGCACCTTCCCTTTTTATAATCTACCCCCCGAACCCACGAAAACATCTCAAAGGTCTTTCTTGTGCTTTTTGACCTTTCCTTAGGATAAATAAAAAGTCGATGGCGACTCTTGCTAAACCGAACAAGTGCGAACACAAACGCAAAACCTCAAGTCATTTCTCCCACCGTATCACAGAACTGGCGACTCTGCTGGGGAAATTTCTAAAAGTTGGGTTACCTTAGGGTTTTAGATCACCTTTACATGCTTGCTTTGATTGCTTTGATTGCTTTACTTTTTGGGTCCTTGTTTGGGTTTGTTTAAATCCTACACCCGGATTTGGGGGCACATTTTTAGGTAAATAGCAATAAACTGTGAGGGAACTGTGCAGGGTATACCGACACGGTTGAAGCAGTAGCTATGTTAGTGTGACATATTTGTGAGTACCGGTAGCCCTTGAGTAGTCAAGGAGAATACGGGGCCGCTGAGCGATGTCACGAAGCACTAACAAACTCTAGAACCTTACTTGACCATCTTAGCCTTTTTAGGGGTAGTGAGATGACCGACTTTGGTGCAGTCCGAAGTTGGTAGATACTCGATACTACACTCATTGAGGATTGTTTTCTTGGATTATTTTGGTCGCCAGTTAAGTGGCTAAACCAAAACAATGAACACAGAAAATAATCCAGTGATATTGAGCTCCTTAGAACCCGGTTTCTATTTTTTAGGACATGATGAGCCAACTAATTTCAAGAGGGTACTTACCTATAAACCCCATGCAAGCCTAAACCTAAGGACCTGTTTGATTTTTGTGGATATGATTACCTGTATATATACACTTGCTTACTTTTGCGTACATGTACATAACATCATAACATCATACCATAGCATTTTCAATAACCATTTCAAGGATCTCGAGGGTCTTTTGATGTAGGTTCACGTTGAACCGGACGTCTACCAAGGGACAAGAGGTTTTCTCCTCTAAAAAATGCCATCAAAGATCAAGTGCAACAACTTGAATCAGGGGCTATGACCCACTTGACATGGTGAGCTTGATTCTCGTGGAAAGACATCCACCATTGCAAGGTTCTCCAATCAAAGATGTTGGTCAAAGTTCAACCTCTAACATTTTCTTGTGTTTACCCCGAGAGATTCTTGAAAACATGCATCCACATATCATGCATTGCATCATAACAGGTTTTCCTTTTCAGGTTTCCTTATTCTCCTACTGTTTATTTTAGTAGAGATGGCTCTGGAGCAGACTATCAAGGGCATCCAGACTCAAAACGCTTAACTTCAAGAGATGTTCTTGAACCTATCCCAGGGGCAAGAAGAGATAAAAGCTCTCCTCACAAGGGGCATGGTCCTAGGGAATCCAGGAGGCATCAGGAATGATCAGTTGGAAGGACTGCAGATTGAGCTGGCAACCATGAAGATCCAGATGATGGGACAGCTGGTGGGCCAGATGGCTCTCATTCAAGACTTAGCTCAAAGACAAGAAGAGCTCAGGGTCCTCGTCAACAAGCTGCTTCAAAATAACCAAGTGGGGCAAACACCTAAGGTTGAAGATCAAGTCATTGTTCAACCCCCTTTGAGACAAGAAGACAAGGGAAAAGCTCCTCAACTTGCTTCAGGGTCACAAGCCCGTCAACAACCTCGTCAACGTCAACGGGGTAATCAGCGTAAGAAAAATACGTCTGGAAGACAGTTCACTGAGACTGACATACCATCATCTCTAATACTGGAATGCCTGTTGGAAGTCAATATGACTGCTTTAAGGGATCCTATCCGGGATCCCAACACCTCTGCTCCTAGCTATCATCCTGACGCATTTTGTGTATACCACTCCTATAGTCCGGGACATGACACCGACGACTGTTGGGCCCTGAAGAACAAGATCCAAGACTTGATTGACAATGGAGTGCTGAAATTCATGCCGGATGGCGAGATGAAAATCTTCCGTTAAGGGTTTCTCCACCTGAAAAGACAAAGCTCGAACTGAGAGACTTTTGTTTCATTTGAATTTTCAAGTTGTAATCTCTTTGTTATTCAAATAATTATCTTTTAATGTCAAACTCTGTTTCATTAATGCATTGCATATGTTTCTCTTGAATTCATCTATTCGTTTTCACTATTCTTGTGCTTTCTTTATGATATTTAACTCTTGATAAAAAAACTGCAAGCCTTTAGAGGGAGGATGACGAAATAATACCGTAATCACATACAGTATGCTTTTGAACAGACCTTGCTGGCGATGTACAGGCATTTCTTTCAAATCCTAAACACTGGAGTTATAAGGAAGATAATCCCTAGTCAACCCCTTCGAGCCAAAGAAGTAGGAGTTGTCTGTTCTAAATAAATTGAAACCTTTGATTTAAACCTGGGGCAGGGTAGTCTCTCAGTTAATTCAAAAAGAAAAGATGCGCATTGAAGTCGCAAACTCTCAGTTCGTAATATAACGAACGACATCAAAAAAACATTCCTTTGGAATAAAAAAAAACAATGATGGTTCCCTATCACATAGGCAGTCAATCTCTCAAAAGAGAAAAGCCCACTAAGCCAAAACCTACAAAGGAGGCTTAAGAAAGCTGGGGCATCCCGCTGACTCTAATCTCAAAAACAGGAACAGTCAGGCAAAAGTTAGGGATAACAAATCAAAAGAACGAGGTCATTACAAATCCTCAACAACATGAAAAATGTTACAAAAAAAGAGATGATGACTGTCTTCCAACAAATTCAACTGGTGTGAGCCATCACCAAAAAGTCGTTCTGAACTCGAATAGAGTTCGACGTACAATTAACTAAGTTTAGGATTGAAGTACATCACGAAGAGCGGGTGGGTACAAATATACTTTGAGCCTTTATCCTTTGTTTCTTAAACCGTGAACCAAGCCACGTTACAACCCTTCAAAAGTCCTAATTGAAGCATGGGTTAGTTCGAAAGCATACTGTTACAAAAGGTATCCAGACTCCTGTAAGGCTTTGCCCTAAATCTTATGTTGAATTTAACTTATAAAAAAGTTTTCTGCTAAAAAACGCATTTTTTCAAAACTTCGAGACAAACATAAACATTGCATTGCTTGAATATCATTGTTTGCATATGGCTATTTGTTTGATAGCGGAGAAGTTCACACAATGAATATCCAGTGAACAAAAGTCCTCTCAGTGAGCAAAATCACTTCAAAGAGGATGACACTTCCATTGACAAATCTCCTATCAACAAGGGGGCATGACATGTCACGATCCAGTTAACCTGGGGCAGTCCAGTCAAGATTTCAACAAATCTTTCAAAGTCCAGTTAACCTGGGGCAGTCCAGTCAAGATTTCAACAAATCTTTCAAAGTTCAATTAACCTGGGGCAGTCCAGTCAAGATTTCAACAAATCTTTCGAAGTTCAGATTAACCTGGGGCAAGTCTCCGTCACCATCACTTGGGGCATTCGAATGTCAATCTCAAGAGCGTTCAAAATTTCCTTCTGGAAGTTGCGGTCATCATCAAAAATTCCTTCATCACCTGCTGGAATTCAAGAGCGTTCAAAATTTCCTTCTAGAAGTTGCGGTCATCATCAAAAATTTCCTTCATCACCTGCTGGAAGTTACAACCACCAACAGAATAAAGGACAATTGAAGCTTCTAAAAAATCTTTTTCTCTCAAGAATGAAGACTCTCATCCTTAAAACCTCAGAAGATTGGTATACTCCCAGTTTCTGACCGTTAACAGAATGAAGATTCTCATCACCGCAGAAGATTGGTATACTCCCAATTTCTGACCCACCAGAATGAAGACTCTCATCCTTAAAACCTCAGAAGATTGGTATACTCCCAGTTTTTGACTGTTAACAGAATGAAGATTCTCATCACCGCAGAAGATTGGTATACTCCCAGTTTCTGACCGTTAACAGAATGAAGATTCTCATCACCTCAAAAGATTGGTATACTCCCAATTTCTGACCCTTAACAGAATAAAGACTCTCATCCTTAAAACCTAAGAAGATTGGTATACTCCCAGTTTCTGACCGTTAACAGAATGAAGATTTTCATCACCTCAGAAGATTGGTATACTCCCAATTTCTGACCCTTAACAGAATGAAGACTCTCATCCTTAAAACCTCAGAAGATTGGTATACTCCCAGTTTCTGGCCGTTAACAGAATGAAGATTCTCATCACCGCAGAAGATTGGTATACTCCCAATTTCTGACCCACCAGAATGAAGACTCTCATCCTTAAAACCTCAGAAGATTGGTATACTCCCAGTTTCTGACCGTTAACAGAATGAAGATTCTCATCACTTCAGAAGATCGGTATACTCCCAATTTCTGACCCTTAATAGAATGAAGACTCTCATCCTTAAAACCTCAGAAGATTGGTATACTCCCATTTTTTGATCGTTAACAGAATGAAGATTCTCATCACCTCAGAAGATTGGTATACTCCTAATTTCTGACCCTTAACAGAATGAAGACTCTCATCCTTGAAACCCCAGTAGAATGGCGTACACCCAAGCTCCTGATATCCCCAACAGAATGAAGATTCTCATTCTCAAAGTGGCAGACAACCTGAATTCCTAAATTCCCCAAGCAGAATGAAGACTCTCATTCTCAATCCCTCACAGGATATTCAGATATTCCCCGGTGAAGATCTCCTCAAGACAGGAATCCCCAGTAGATTGGCATACAACCCAAGCTCTTGAGTCCCCAACTGTGGTCCCAGGACTTCTCATTTTCAACGATCAAAAGATTCTTGCAACCCCCTGCAGCAGTCAAATATTCACTTTCCCCGACAACAGTCAAAGATTGCATTATCCAGGATTCATCTTCCTCAGCAAGACAGCTCATCAGTTTACATGCGCATTCATTACATTCATATCATAAACATTGATGAAGTACAATTCGTTGCATCATACATATCATGCAACATAACTTTGTGTTTAGCTAACATTTTGTCCTTTTCAGGATAAGAATAAAAGGCTATCATTAACAATTCCAAGATGCAGTTTTACACGGGCTCATCATCAGGCAACCCTACACCGGTTCCTTCTCAATTCCAGATTCAACTTCTGAAAACAGTTTACGGATGATTCTAAACATGGATGTCAATTCATTGCTTATTCAGATCCCCAGTTCAGAGATGTTCCAAGCATGGATACCTTTCTGATACTCACCCACTCACCAACGACATACAGTTCAACAAACATTCTTGGATGGCATCTACAAGCCCATCTCTAACAAGATACAATCACCTTCAGATGGCATCTATAAGCCCATCCTCCTACCAACAATTTCCAGATGGCATCTCTAAGCCCATCCCCCGACAAGATTCTGTCACATCTCCAAATGGAATCTTTAAGCCCATCTCCAAATGGCATCTTTAAGCCCATTCCCTCAGCTACGCTTTGACGAGTGCAAATTTTTTGGGCACTTTAGTGTCCAATCTCCTTTTACCTTCGAGTCGCGAACGGCAAACTTGCCAATCTAACTCTTCAGGTTCAAGAAGATTGAACAGGGGCAACTGTTGTACCCCAAAATTTGCACTCCTCTTTTTCACGAGAAATCACAGCTTCGGGATTTTCCTGATTTTCCAGATAGGCTCAAGAATCGGTCAAACAAACTTTTCTTATCAGTCAAACAAAATTAGGGTTTCCATTAACTTTTGAATCAGTCCAAGCAGATTATTAGGGTTTCTATTGATTTGGTTGAGTTTGGCTCAGGGTTTGGTCAAGCAGACGCTCCTTTGACATTAAATCAAGAATTAGGGTTTGCACGCGCATTTTCAGAAGAATTTGAATCCAGTGTCTTAATTGACTGTCACATGGTTTTGACGTTTGTTCAAGATTTATGTTTGTCTCCCAAAACCTAAACATCTGGGATGAAAGCTGAGGCATTTGAATTGAGAGTTTGAAGTGTTGGTTTAATCAGTGAAATGAAAGACGTATGGACATTTGTTTTGTTTGACTGTGCAATACATATGGTTAATTGGAACGCCGAGTTTATTATTGGTTAATGCAAGACAGTGAGACTGCGATGTTTGTTGATTATTTATAATTTCTAAGTTAAGATTATTGGGATAATTTCCAATTATTATGACTCAAGAAATTTAAATAATTAAATAAACAATTGCAGAAGAATTAAAAGAGATATCTGACAAAAAAGATTTTTATTCATTTTCAATTGTTTGTTACAAATATTATTTGAATACTGTAAATTTATTTACAGTGTTTACAATAATGTTATTACAAATGATTAGAAATAAAATAAAACTATATCCTAAATCTCTGGAAGTCTTCATCTTCTACTTTTGCATCCTTTGCTCAACTGATATTTACCTGCAAAGACAAAAAAGGAAGAAGTCAATACAGATGAATTAAAGGCATTCTCAGACAGATAATTAAAACTCATCATTAAAGGTTTTGGCCGGAATCAGTTTGTTCATCCTCTCTGCAAATTGCAAGAAGATGTCTCTTCTTGTTTCACAAGGAGGGAAGTAAAATGTTTACAAGCATGTGAATCATTTAAGCAAAATACACAAAGCTACTGAAATTCTGGCTGCAGATACTCAATGTCACGTTCAATGTTATGACACCGTATCTAACTTTCTATATGACAGTAAATACAAAAACAGTAAAGAACACAGTCAATTGTTTACCCAGTTCAGTGTGCAACAACACCTACTCTGGGGGCTACCAAGCCAGGGAGGAAATCCACTATAAGAGATATTAATTCAGGAATAAACCAACCAGTTTATCTCCTTCACTTAAGACCTACCCAATGCAACTTCAATCTAAGTACAACTTAAACCTGAGTTCCTACTCACTCCCCCTCAATCACAGCAGTGATACTTAAAACAATTGACTAATGAATTGATGAAGATACTCTTCAAAACATACACTTGATTATGCTTCACAGCTTTTTAATCAAGCAACACAAACACTCTTGCTTCACAGCTTTGAGTGATACATAAACCTAACTTGACTTTGCTTCAAAGATTTTGTCAAGAGACACAAGAACACTCTTGCTTCAAAGCTTTGAGTGATACAAAACCCTTACAATTTAAAGCCTATTCCAAGTCACTTATCACAATGATATTTGCTTGGATTACAATAGTTAAAACTATACAGCTTCTAAAAGATCTTCTGTCAAAAAGGGATGAATTCCAAACAGCAGCCCTGTTGAATATATAGCAGTTGCAACTTCAGTTAGGGTTTCCTCAAAAAGCTAGGGTTAATTCCATTTGACCTTAAGACTTGGTCACAGGACTTTATCAACCAGGTTAGGGTTGAGCTAGGTTAACCCCAAGTCCACGAGATTTTCTGTTCTGGAAAGACTGAGTTATTTTCCTGAAAAAACTCAGAATTACCCAAACTGCATAACTGTTAGTTCAGAACAGGATGTCTTAACATTTGTTATGACATCTGAATTCCTGTCTACTGATTTTGGTAAATATGATATTTTTGCAAAAAGCTCAGATACACACTCATAAACAGCAGCACCTGTATGACAATATTTTTCTGTAAAGGTACCTAATAATTCAGTACCTAATAACCTAGAATGTTATGACATCAGTCATGACATTCACACACCTGGTTTTACCAAAAATGCATGCCAATAACTAAACAACTACAAACTCCCCCTTTGGCAGATTTTTGGCTAAAGCCCCTAAGCAATCAGAGATAGATAGCAGCAGAATAAATATGACTGCAGAAAAATATAGTGTGAATAATGTCTACCAAAATATATCTCCCCCTCTTTAGCCACAAATGGGCCAAAGATACATGTTCTTAAAAATTATACAGTCATCCCAAAAGTATTAAAAATAAAAACTAAAAACTGAACACACTTGCAAACTCCACCAGGAACTAGCAACACCACCAGCCAGCAACTCCACCAACCTTTAAGCACTGTCCCCTTCAGAGGAGCTAGTTTCTTCAATATTGAGTTGATCTTCAGCTTCTGCACCCTCTTCCCTTCTGTTTCCTTCAGCTTCCTCCTTTTCTAACCTGGCAATTAGGTTTTCTAGGGTCTTTTTCCTAGTCTCCAGCTCTTTGCAGGTCTCTTTCAATACAGCTATAACATCAGATGTTTTGGACTGAGTCTTTACAGATGATGTCTCAGCTGATGTTATGACAATATCAGGAGCATGAGATCCCTGAAACAGCTTGTAGTGTAGCCCAAGAGCTGGAGCTCTTTTGCAAGCAGTATCTCTTGCCACCAGGATATCAGGGTATTGTGCAAGGATAATTCCACAAAGGAGGGAGGGAAAGACAATAGGGCCTTTGACAGCATAACTACCAGCATGTTTTAAAGTTTGTTCAAAAATATACCTGCCATAGTCAAAAACAGTCTTTGTTCCCACAGCATAAATAAATCTCCCCAATCCTGTGGAGATAGTTGATTTATGGTTTGTAGGGACCCAGTTGGCTGCACCAATCTTGTGCAGGATGGCAAATTTCATGCTAAGTTTGCTGGCATTCAGCTTGCCTTTCAAGGGCCATCACTTGACTTGTCTTGCTGTGATGGTTTGACAAACTTCATTGTCAGTGACTTCCAGTTCAGGACAATCCTCATTTGATCTTCCAAGAAATTTGTTAATTTCTGATGGAGAGAACTTAACCCTTCTTCCTCTAACATAAACACTTTCAAAGTTAGCTGACCTTCCATCAGCACATTCATCAGACAAGTTAACTATGAACTCCTTGACCAGATTTTCATAGCACTTGGTAAATTTTACCACAGTGTTCATCAGTCCAGCAGTTTTAATCAGGTCCATGATGTCCTTGCACTCCATGGCATCATTGTTTAGCTCTCTTTCTAAAGCCATTATCTTCAAGCAAACATACTTCCATCTGTTGGCATTGTCAGGGTGATGAAAGGAGATGTTGTCTGTTGGGACTTCAGGAACTCTTGCCATTTTGCTGGAGGGGAGTTTCCTTCTGATAGGAATTTCTTCAGCATCAATCTCAAACTCTGATTCCTCATCAGAATTAGAAGTCTCAGGTTCTTTTCTTTTCTTAGTAATTGGTTGACTACCAGCATGCACTTGGGCTTTCACCTTCCCTTTGGACTGACCAGTTTTCACAGATTCTACCTTCGTCTTGCCTTCAGCCTTGGATTTCTTAACAGCAGGTTTATCTTTGGTCATACATTTTGCAGCATTCTGATTACCCTTTCTTTTCATCATTCTCCTAGCTATGCTAGGGTTTACATTGGCAATTAGATCATTATCTGAGTATTCCTCATCCACATCAATGATAGGTGGATCAACAGTCTTCTCTGAAGGGTTCTGAATGTTGTCATTTGGTGTCACAACATTCTCAGAGACATCTACATTTGCTTCAACCTCTGGGCTTGCTGATTCTTGATTTAATGGGACAGAAATTCCCGGTACAGATTGGTTTCTGCTTAGTATTCTTGTAACAAGCCTAGCAATTGCTTGATGTACTTGAGCTGATCCTTCCCTATTTGGTTAAGAGGAAGAAGGATGAGAAGGATTACCAGAATCAGTAGCTTGAGCTCTTCCTGCATGTCTAGTTCTCAGCTTTTTGACTTTGGAGGGGTCAGTTGCCATTTCTCTGAGAGGAGTGATTTCCAGGACGTCAGAATCTATGCATGTGGTGATTGCTCGAGAATCTTGGTCAGATGATGAAGATGAAGTTGTTGCCTTGGTTGAAGATGATGTTTGAGACATTTTGATTGACTTAGAACACCAGTAGCAATTTGAGAGAAAACTTTGATTGAGAGAAAGGAACAGGTTGCAAAGTCGAGAGAGGTAGGGGGCAAATGAGAGTCTATTCAACTTCTTAATAACTTTGAAAGAATTGGGAAAACATATGATTAACCCACTAAAAATAGACTTAACAAAACTAACTCCTTCAACCCTTGTTTTAAGCAAAATTAATTGCTATAATTTCTCATGTTGGAAAATACCCATCTTGCCCCTCAAGTTTTCAAGTTGATTTCCATCAAGAGCCTTGGTAGAAAAATCAGCCAGCTGAAGCTTAATGATACCATGTTCCAGTTTATTTGTCTTCTTCTCTACAAGGTCAATGTGCTTGGTCCTGCTATGCTGAATAGGGTTCTTGGAAATATTGATTGTATTCAGATTGTCACAATACAATGTCACAACATCTTGTGAGACATTATACTCAGTGAGCATCTGTTTTGTCCAGATATTCTGAGAACAGCTACTACCAGCTGCAACTATTTCAGCACAGAGTTGAGAAGGCATTCTTTTGACATGAATCATAGCTTTGGCAGAGACCTGTATGATCCTCTTTTTCCTTCTGTCAACTCTATTTTGATGAGGAGTTATAGGAGAAGAGAATTCATGATCACTTCTGATTCTAACAATACATCTTTCTCTTAGAGTTCTTTTGCATAGTTCTCTAAAAACTTCAAGGTTATTCACCACATCATAGACATATCTCTTTTTACCAAGCCTTTCCATTTGATGTTCACCATAAACCCTCCTTTTATCAATTTGCAGTCTTAGAAACCTTTTGACTGCTTCCATAGAGATAGTTCTTTTCATTCTTCTTAGATGAAGATGGCCAGGTTTTTGGTGCCACAGTTTCACCTCTTTTTCTTCTTTGGTAATAGAACACATAGTAGAGTTATTAGTGTTCTCAGGCTGCCACAAGTAACAATTGTCTTTAGATCTGATTCCTTTCATTACAACTTCTTGTTTTTCATTGAATACAAGACATTCAGATTTTGAGAAGATGACTTTGAATCCTAGATCACACAATTGACTGATACTAATGAGATTAGTAGTCAGACCTTTTACCAATAATACTTCATTTAGATTTGGAACTTCAGGGCAGTCCAAATTACCAACTCCTTTGATTTCACCTTTAGCACCATCTCCAAAGGTCACATAACTAGTGGTGTGAGGTTTAACATGATTGAGAATGTTCTTTATTCCAGTCATGTGCTTAGAGCACCCACTGTCAAAGTACCAGCCTTCCCTTGCAGAGACTCTCAGGGAAGTGTGGGCTATCAGGGCAGTAGCCTTTTTCTTCCATTGAGGAGTATGTGGTACCCTTTTTGACTTAGGATTAACACTTGAGTTTTGATTAGGGTATCCATGCAATTTGAAGCAGAAAGGCTTTATGTGGCCATACCTCCCACAATGATGACATCTCCATCTTTGGTACTTTTTCTTCATATATCTTTGTTTCTGATGTTGAGAGTTATGTTGAGACATCTGCTTTGACATTTGTTTAACAAGCCTGATCTTCTTGTCTGCACCAGATTTCTTAGCTTCCACAAATCCTAGTCCAGATTTGTTACCCACATTTTGTCCAACCTGAAGAATCTCTTCCAATTTGTCTGTTCCATTAGTCATCATCTTGATAGATTTGGTCATTTGGTGCAGTTGTGAGTTCAGCAATTGAACTTCCCCTTCCAGATGACTTATAGTTTCAAGGTCTGCCCTTTTCTCAGCCTCCAGCTTTATGATGAGTTTTGATTGTTTCTCATTCTGCATACAGACTTCAGTACTTCTGATACACAATTTCTTGTAAGTATCAGCCAGTTCTTCAAATGTCACTTCTTCATCACTAGTGTCAATTTCAGAGGTACAAACACCAGTTAGAGCAGTAACTAGTTTGGCAGATTCTTCTTCAGAATTACTTTCTGAATCACAGTCAGACCAAGTAACAGTCATTCCTTTCTTTTGTTTCTTAAGAAAGGTAGGACATTTAGCTCGAATATGCCCATATCCTTCACAGCCATGGCATTGAATTCCTCTCCCTTGATTTCCCTTCTCTTCTGACCTTGGTCTTCTGCTGGAACTGTCAATGTCAGAGGGGATGTTATGAACATTCGACATTGACTTTGGATCTATTCTTTTGATAAGTTTGTTGAATTGTCTTCCAAGCATGGCTATGGCTTCTGAAATATTTTCTTCTTCATCCTCCTTGTTTTCAACATCAGTGTTGGATGCACGTGCTATGCTCTTATTCTTTTTGTCAACATTTTCAGTGATCCCCATCTCAAAAGTCTGAAGAGACCCAATAAGTTCATCCACTTTCAACTTGCTGATGTCCTGGGCTTCCTCTATGGAAGTTACCTTCATTGCAAATCTTTTAGGCAAGGACCTGAGAATCTTTCTCACCAATTTTTCTTCTGACATCTTTTCTCCCAGTGCTCCTGAGGTGTTGGCAATCTCCAAGATATTCATGTGAAACTCATGGATTTTTTCATCTTCCATCATTTTTAGATTCTCAAACTTGGTAGTCAGCATCTGAAGCCTTGACATCTTTACTTTGGAAGTGCCCTCATGAGTAGTTTTGAGTGTGTCCCAAACTTCCTTGGCCAGTTCATATTGATGTACTAGTCTGAATATGTTTCTATCAATACCATTGAACAAGGCATTTAAGGCTTTGGAATTACCCAGGGCTAGCTCATCTTCTTCTTTACTCCATTCTTCCTCAGGCTTCAGACTGATTGTCCCATCTTTCTCAATTATGGTGGGATGGTTCCATCCTTTGTCAGCTGCTCTCCAAGCCTTTTTGTCCAGAGATTTTAAGAAGGCAATCATACGGGGTTTCCAGTAGTCATAATTTGTTCCATCCAAAATGGGTGGTCTATTTCCAAAAACTCCTTCTTTGTCCATAGTGCCAGAAAGTGATATCCCTAGATCTCACCCAGTAATACAGGCAGGGTGCCTGCTCTGATGCCAATTGAAATTCTAGCTGTAGATACTCAATGTCACGTTCAATGTTATGACACCGTATCTGACTTTCTATATGACAGTAAATACAAAAACAGTAAAGAACACAGTCAATTGTTTACCCAGTTCAGTGTGCAACAACACCTACTCTGGGGGCTACCAAGCCAGGGAGGAAATCCACTATAAGAGATATTAATTCAGGAATAAACCAACCAGTTTATCTCCTTCACTTAAGACCTACCCAATGCAACTTCAATCTAAGTACAACTTAAACCTGAGTTCCTACTCACTCCCCCTCAATCACAGCAGTGATACTTAAAACAATTGACTAATGAATTGATGAAGATACTCTTCAAAACATACACTTGATTATGCTTCACAGCTTTTTAATCAAGCAACACAAACACTCTTGCTTCACAGCTTTGAGTGATACATAAACCTAACTTGACTTTGCTTCAAAGCTTTTGTCAAGAGACACAAGAACACTCTTGCTTCAAAGCTTTGAGTGATACAAAACCCTTACAATTTAAAGCCTATTCCAAGTCACTTATCACAATGATATTTTCTTGGATTACAATAGTTAAAACTATACAACTTCTAAAAGATCTTCTGTCAAAAAGGGATGAATTCCAAACAGCAGCCCTGTTGAATATATAGCAGTTGCAACTTCAGTTAGGGTTTCCTCAAAAAGCTAGGGTTAATTCCATTTGACCTTAAGACTTGGTCACAGGACTTTATCAACCAGGTTAGGGTTGAGCTAGGTTAACCCCAAGTCCACGAGATTTTCTGTTCTGGAAAGACTGAGTTATTTTCCTGAAAAAACTCAGAATTACCCAAACTGCATAACTGTTAGTTCAGAACAGGATGTCTTAACATTTGTTATGACATCTGAATTCCTGTCTACTGATTTTGGTAAATATGATATTTTTGCAAAAAGCTCAGATACACACTCATAAACAGCAGCACCTGTATGACAATATTTTTCTGTAAAGGTACCTAATAATTCAGTACCTAATAACCTAGAATGTTATGACATCAGTCATGACATTCACACACCTGGTTTTACCAAAAATGCATGCCAATAACTAAACAACTACAGCTGCATAAATCCAAACTGAATTGCATTATCAAACTAGGCAAACCAAATTGTCAAAATGGGCAAGCTAAGTCACAAGTGCAAAGCTGTCAACAAAAACTGTCAAAAAGAGATGTCAACCAAGCTGTCAAAAAAGCTTTCAATAAAGCTGTCAACAAGTACACAAAAGCAATGCAGAAAATCTGGAGGTAAGAAGATATGCAGAGGAAAGACAAAATGCAAGCAAGCTTGTGAAAAGTACATTTTTATTCATCATTTTCCAGGCCAAAATCTTTTCAGAAAAGAAAGATATTCTAAGCAAAGATATGCTTTATGTGGAGAGAGAAAGAGAGAGAAAAGTAGCAGGCTTACAGTTCTTTAGGCAGGCTTAGAGATAGATAAATAGAACAGAATCAACACTGTTAAAGAGAGGGCAGAACACACATAAAAAAAACATAACACAAAACTGTAAACAGAACACAAGCCTTGAAGAAGCAAGCACAACCTTAACCTGCCTCAAGCCTGTCAAACACAACTCAAACATATAGCCTAAAAACCTGCCTCAAGCCTGTAATCAAAGCCAAAGTTACCAAACTTCAAACCTGTGTTAAGAACATAAAACAAGCCTGCATACAAGCACAAGCTTGCATAACACCTCAAGCACAGCCTAGCCTACCTTCAAACCTGTTACAGAGGCAAGCATTCAAGCCAAAGCCTCAAACCTGTTACAGAAACAACTTACAAAATCAAGCAAGCCTGTTACCAGCAAACCCTTCAAGCTAGCAAACTTTCAAACCTCCTAACCTCCTAAAAACCTGTCAAAACGCACAAGCTGCCTTCAAGCAAAAAACCACAAAACTGTTACAGAAGCTTGCCTGCTAAAAACCTGCTTCAAGCAAGCCTGTAATCCAAACAAACTTCAAACCTGTGTTAAGAACACCTCAGGCCTGCATAAAACACAAACTTGTGTTCAAACTCAATAACATGCATAAGCCCCAGCCTGTATCAGTAAACCTGCCTGCATAATACCAAAACCTTCAAAACTCACAAACAAATCTTTGTTCAAACATAAGCCTGCCTTCATAAAATATCCAAACAAAACTACAAACAGAATCAAGCATAACAAACCTTGAAACCAGTTTCAAACCTGTTTCACTACCAAACCAACAAATCAAAACACCAACAAAATGCCTCAGAACTAGGTTCATCATAGGCAAAGCCAACCAAGCCCAAAAGAGAGAAAGAGAATCAGAAGTAAGCAGACAAATCTCAGAACTAGGTTCATCATAAAATCAACACATCCAAACATCCAAACCACAATGACAGGCGCCTCAGAACTGGGTTCATCATAGGCAATCCAAAACTCAGCACCAAAATCATCAAATACATATCAAGAACATCTCAGAAGCCAACATCATTGAGAATCAAAATCCAAAGAGAAGAAGATTGTAAAAAATCCACAAAGGCATTCTCAGAATAAGGCAACAATAACATTCAAATATTTAACAAGGCAAGCAATCAGAAGAAGAAAAGAACATTCCAGAAGCGTTGTTTTCAGAAGAGAACATCATCATAAAAACAAAGCAAGATACAAGTACCAGCAAGCACATCACCGCGTCCCTCCGCCTTTGGCCACCTGAGAAACGCCGCCGTTCACTCCTCCGTCTCCCCTCCAACAAAGGTAGTATTTTTCCCCTTCCTTTTTCAGCTTCACACCTCACACAAACACGAGCATCCATGATTAAAACATGAAAAAGATAAAACATGCAAGATAAGAACTTGAACCCTAAAGCGCGTTTGAAGAGAACTCAATACCTTTTCTTATCACCCTGTGTAACCGTGAAGAGAGGAGAAGGGAGACATCGTTCTGGTAGCCATAGGTGGAGAGGGAGTTCGTTCAGAAGCTTTGCTTAAGAAGGATGAAGAGGCAAAGAAGGAGAAGGAAGCAGCGCCGCTCACAAATTGTGTAACCCTATTCTGAGCCAAAACGTGTAAAACCCTAACAAAAACTTCATAAACGTGTTTGGGCTTCTGCCCCATTAAAACCACAAAGCCCAACTGGATTCTGGCGTACACCCCCCTCTTTCTGTTTCTCTTTTTGGTTTCACCTTGGGCCAAGTGTGTAACTTAAGGCCCACATAACTCTTTTATATTTTTTAAACCAACATTTCTTAATTTTTATTTCCTTTTATAACCTAATTCCTTTTTTTGTTGTTAAATAATATGTTAATTTTTCATGTAAAAATGTTACTAATACTTTTTATTACACTTAAAATATGTAAATATTAGATTTATTAAATAATACATTTTTAAAACTTTTGTTTAGTTAAACGTTTTATATAAGTTTTTTTAAAACATTAACTAAAATACCTAAATAATAGTTTTCTTTAACTTAAACATTTTTCTTTTCTTTATATATAATTAACAAAAAAACACCAAAATAATAATATAACACTTAATACATTAGGTTAACATTTTTATCATGTGTAAATAATCATATGCATGTCACAATACTTTTGATTCTCTTTTATCCTTATACTTTTCCATATTGTTACATTGAGAATGTGATAGTTCGATTTGGTTGTAAATAATATTTGGACATTACTATTCTGATGAGACTCATCCCCATTTGTAAACATTTGTACCCCCATCCCCGGATACTTATTTGTAATAGCTTGGACTTTAAATTCCCGCAATTTATCGCTTTCTATATACTGTATAGTAATTAGGGTTTGTATGCGAAGATTCAAAATCAACCGCTAGATAACATAATACAAGACAAATGCATGAAAATCAATACAAGATTCACACTTGCACCTCTAGGGTAATCCCGCTTGTTGCCTTCAAAAATGGGCCATGTTTGCAAGTCAACTACTTTGGCAAAACAAAACAAAACAAAAACAAACAAAATGATCATAGTCCCTCGATGACGCTATCAAGTTGCCTAAACAAAATGATCATAGTCCCTAAAGAAAATTGCCAAAGACACTTGACACTATTGCATTCATGGTCTATACGATGACCCACGCCCATCCCGTTAACATCCTAACGTAAGGTTGTTCACCAAATACAATGGTGAAACAACACTATTAAAAGGGTTAAAACATGAGAAAGATCTTTGTAAAAATAGGGTAGACAACTCTTAGTTACTTGATCAAACTTGCAAAACATCCTTGCCAATTTTCAAACACACATCTCCACACAATTTCAAAACAACTTTCAAAACATTGAAACATCTTTTCAAAAAGACAAACACCTTTGTAAAACATTCGAGTAAAGAATTGTTACAATGGTTGCCTAGACAAGGCATCTTTTTCAAAACATTTTCAAAACCACACACACAAAGCACCATTTCAAACAATTGAAAAGCAAAGGCAAGTGATCTAAAACAAGTAACTAAGAGCCCATGGATAACCATGGATGAAAAGGGTGCTAGCACCTTCCCTTTTCATAATCTACCCCCCGAACCCACGAAAACATCTCAAAGGTATTTCCTGTGCTTTTTGACCTTTCCTTAGGATAAATAAAAAGTCGGTGGCGACTCTTGCTAAACCGAACAAGTGCGAACACAAACGCAAAACCTCAAGTCAGTTCTCCCACTGTATCACACTAACTGTTTTGGAAAATTCAATGGGCTGTGTGCTGGGGCAGCATGACTAGTCTGGCCGAAAAGAGCATGCTATTTACTACCTGAGCAAAAAGTTTACAGACTGTGAAACAAGATATTCACTGCTCGACGAAACTTGTTGCACTCTAGCATGGGCTGCTTGCCAGTAAAAGTATATGTTGACCCATACTACCTTATTGATATCCAAGATGGATCCAATAAAATACATATTCGAGAAGCCTGCCCTCTCTGGGAGAATAGAAAGATGGAAGATGATCCTAACAGAATATGACATTCAGTACACTACCCAAAAAGCAATAAAGGGAAGTGTGCTAGCCGATCACCTTACTCACCAAGCTGTGGATGACTATTAGTCCATGAAGTTCGAATTCCCGGATGAAGAAATCATGATGGTAAACAACTGTGAAGAATTCAGACTATATGACGGAGCTGAACAAGGATCCCGATGGACCCTGGTTTTTGATGGGGCGTCCAACGCACTCGGCAATGGCATAGGTGTTATACTCATATCCCCTGAAGGATGTCACACTCCCTTCACTACAAGACTCTGTTTCAACTGTACAAATAACATGGCAGAGTACGAAGCGTGCATTTTTGGTCTCAAAGCTGCCATAGATTTGGGAATCAAGTCCTTAAGCGTATTTGGAGATTCAACCTTGGTCATCAATCAGATCAAAGGAGAATGGGGTATGAAACACCCTAACCTTATCCCCTACAAAGAACATGTGTTGACATTAATCCCATATTTCGAGGAAATTACCTTCGAGCATTTCCCGCGAGAAGAAAATCAACTAGCAGACGCGCTAGCCACGATGTCATCCATGTTTAAACTCAAGTGGGGTAACGAGGCTCCCCAGATCACCATTGAACGGATGGATGAACCAGCTTACTATCACGAGATCGATATTGAAGAAGTAGTGGACCAGCCTTGGTTCCATGAAGTTAAGAGGTATCTCGAGGCTCAAGAGTATCCGAAAGGAGCTTAAGTCAATGATAAGAAGTTCTTGAGGAGATTCTCTGCTAAGTTCTTCATCAGTAATGGCATTCTCTACAAGCGCAACCATGACTCTATATTGCTTCATTGCGTAGACAAGGTTAAGGCGGAAAAGATCATGGTTGATCTACATAAAGGCATTTTGGCACCCATTCCAGTCGACATACAATTCCTAAGAAAATCCTAAGGGCGAGGTATTACTGGTCTACCATGAAAGCAGATTACTATCAGCACTCTTGAACCTGCCACAAGTGTCAGATTTATGCTGACAAAGTGAATGTAACTCCAGTTCCTCTGAATGTCTTGACTGCTCCCTGGCCATTCACAATGTGGGGCATCGATAAGATTGGAGAAATCAAACATACAACCTCTAATGGACACCGCTTCATCTTGGTGGCCATTGACTGTTTCACAAAGTGGGTTGAGGCGGCTTATTTTGCTTCTGTAACCAAGAATGTGGTGGCCCAGTTCATCAAACAAAATCTCATCTGTCGTTATGGTATCCCAGAGAGTATCATCACAAACAATGGCACGAATTTCAACAATACTATGATCACCGCACTATGCATACAATTCAAGATCCAGCACCATAATTCTTCCCCTTACCAGCCAAAGATGAATGGCGTTGTCGAAGCCGCAAATAAGAACATTAAGAAGATCATACAAAAAATGACAGTAACCTACAAGGACTGGCATGAGATGCTACCATTCACTCTCCACGGTTACCATACCACGACGCGCACATCAACCAGGGAAACACCTTACTCTCTGGTATACGGCATGGAAGTTGTCTTGCCTAATGAGGTCCAGATCCCTTCTCTGAGAATCATGAAAGATGCAGGGTCTAATGAAGATGATTGGATCCAAACTCGACTTGATCAACTGAACTTGATTGATGAGAAAAGGCTTACTGCTGTATGTCATGGTCAAATGTATCAAAAATGGATGATCAAGGCTTTCAACAAAAAATCAGACGCCAAGTTTATCAAGTCGGGGATCTGGTGATCAAGCGCATCATATTGTCGTAGGGTAACCCCAGGGGCAAATGGACTCCTACATATGAAGGACCGTTTGTGATCAAAAGCATATTATCTAGTGGAGCAATGATCTTAACCATTATGGATGGCGACGACCTGCCGCACCTTGTGAACGCAGATATAGTCAAAAGATACTACGCATAAGAGACCCGCTAGGTTGACACACCTAGGCAAAACAAGGGCATCCCAGTGAACCAAAAAGGTTCGGGCAAAATTAGGGATAAAACAAAAAATGTGTACACCCGGAAAGTTGAAAACCCGAAAGGGCGACTTGGGCAAAAAAGGGTATCCCGATGGACTGAAAACTCGAAAGGGAGGTCCAGGAAAAAGTTAGGGAATTAAAGCATATGACTATGTCCTGTTGGATCACCTTAGAGACAACCTTTAGCTTCGACTGACAAACGCAACGGTCCTAGTCAATCCAATCAACTTCGGGCAAGGCAGCAAGTGGACAAGACGCTCAGAGACACGAAGGCTATAGCAGAATGGGAACTCCATGGGATTATTGCACATAGATATCTTTTATTTGTATCAAATTTTCATTTTATATGACGACATTCTCTTACTAGAACGTTCATCTCATTGTACAAAAAATACTTATTCAAGTTAATACAAAGACATCCCTTTAAAAGTGAAAAGTTATATGTATTTTTTCTTTATTTCTGTGTTTTGTTTACAAAAACGTCCAATGATTTATTTTTGAACATATGCATTTGAACGTAAGCACTGTTTACAAATGAACAAAAAGGAACAGAAAATAGAAAGACAACCACTAATGGCTTTAAGAAATAGGATAATATCTTTAGACTATTCCATAAAATCCCCCACAGTGTGCAGCTTAATGATATCAAGATCTCTCACATCCCCGGAAGAACAAAACTTCCAGTTATCAATCCCCAGTGGAAGTCGCCCAAATTCTCAGGATTTCACAAGCAATACACGGCGTTTCCCTTACAACAGAGTTTACTTCTCTAACAAATAGAAGCTCATCAACTCATCAGCACTTTAAAACATGAAGACTTACACTCCACATCCCCAGCAGCCGTCAGGGATTTATTTTCCCAAAAATATTACAGCAAAATAGCTTACATGCCCATACATCGCATCCATACGTCATAGCATTGACAACACGAATACATACGACATAATCTCATTCATTTTTAGAACATCATTATACGATGCATTTCATACATCATGACATTGCATACAACTAATATTTCATCTCTTCAGGAAAGATCAGTCAGCAGATGGCTATCATCAACAATTTTCAAAAGGTCAGAGATTAATACCTAAAACAAGCCAGTACAATTATCTACACGACCAGATGAAGCAATCCTACACGGGCTTCTTCTCATACACTCTTTCAGATACATTTCAGATACGCTCCAGATACTGATGTCATTCTGATACTCATTCAGATTCAGCTTTCAGATACATTTCAGATACGCTTCAGATACGAATGCCATTCTGATACTCATTCAGATTCAGCTTTCAGATACAGTTCAGATACGCTCCAGATACGGATGCCATTCTGGTACTCATTCAGATTCAGCTTTCAGATACAGTTCAGATACGCTCCAGATACGAACGCCCTTCTGATACTCATTCAGATTCAGCTTTCAGATACAGTTCCGATACGCTCCAGATATGGACGCCATTTTGATACTCATTCAGTTTCAGCTTTCAGATACAGTTCATATATGCTCCAGATACGGATTCCATTCTCATACTCATTCAGTTTCAACTTTCAGATACGGATTCCATTCTCATACTCATTCAGTTTCAACAGGTACCCTTACAGGTTTTCTCATCTTCTTCGCTGTTTATTTCAGCATCATGTCTTCTGAACCATCGACTGAACAAGCAATCAAGGCTCTGCAGACTCAAAATGCCCAATTCCAAGAGTTGTTCATGAATCTAGCTAAGGGTCAGTAGGATCTGAAGACCCTTATTCTGAAAGAGAAGAAGAAGAAGAAGAAGAAGAAGAAGAAGAAGAAGAGGACAGTCCTGTTTCACACAGGTCACAGGTTTGGAAATAGGCTATGAGATGAAGTTGATTTGACCACCTCATATGGAGGGAAAGATAGTCAGGAAGAAAGGCGGGCTCCTAGCCCTGTGGTTTCAGACAACGAGACGAACTTCGACGAAGACCAGTATCCTCCAGCCGAGGATAGATACAAGCAACTGGAAGACCGGTTGAGTGCGATGGAAGTACAGAAAGTGCCTGGTCTAGACTTCGGTGATCTGGGTCTGTCATCTGGGGTGGTGATTCCCCACAAATTCAAAGCACCAGCCTTTGCTAAATATGACGGAGTTTCTTGCCTGAAACTGCACCTTCGGTCGTATGTAAGGAAGATTCAGACGTACACCGCTGATAAGAACCTATGGATCCACTTCTTTCAAGACAGTCTCTCAGGGACTCAGCTTGAATGGTTTTACCAGATAGAAGGAGCCAGTATCTGCAGTTGGGAAGATTTGGCTGCTGCTTTCTACAGGCAGTACCAATACAATACAGACCTTGCTCCCACGCGTACCTAACTCCAGGGTATGTCAATGGGTGCGGACGAAGGTTTCAAAGATTATGCTCAGAAGTGGAGGGACCTTGGTGGAAGAGAGCAACCACCCTTGGCTGATAGGGAGCTAGTAGATATGTTTCTAGGGACCTTGTATGGTCCGTATTTCAACCATCTGATTGGAAGTTCTTCGTCCGGGTTTACGGAGCTGATCATGACCGGGGAAAGGATTGAGGATGGTATTAAGTCTGGTAAAATACAAAAGGGTGCTTCATCGAGCACCAAGAAAAATCCTTTTAAGAAGGAGTCCAGTGTTGTTTATAGTTCGAAAAGCCAGAATAAACCTGAATGCCGCCAAGCTGTTAATGCGGTTGTTATTTCAAGACCTGTTGGGGCTCCTCAGTGCAACAATTACCAAAAGGCCGAGAGACGTCGAAGGCAATTCACCCATCTCAACATGACTTTGTCTCAGATTCTGCCGCAATTATTGAAAACCAATCTAGTAACTCCAAGGGAGGCTCCGCAGAATCCCAACACTGCATTGCCTAAGTACAATCCTAATGCCCGTTGTGCTTTTCACTCTGATAGCCCGGGACATGATACAAATGATTGTTGGGCTTTGAAGAACAAAATATAGGACTTAATTGATGCTAAGGAGATTGAGTTTGAGGCGCCCGAAAGACCTAATGTTGTGACTGCTCCTATGCCCAAGCATGGAGTAAATGCTATAGATGAAGACTTGTTTGTGGTTTTTGTGAATGACATTGTTACCCCTTTGATGACTGTGAAGAAGAACCTTTTGTTAGCCGGTTTATTTCCGGGTTGTGACGAAGGTTGTCGTATGTGTTCCGTCCTACCTACCAGTTGCCATCTTTTGAAGTCAGGTGTCCAACGCCTGATGGATAATAAGGAAATTCTGTTTGAGAAGACTGTTGTTCCTTTAGTTCATACTGAAGAAGTTGCTATAATCACCATTTTCGACAATTCTTCCAAGGCTTCCTCGAGAAAGCCTGTTAGAATTACATTTGTTCCAAGACTCACACCATTGATCATCATTGTTCCTGGGCCTATCCCCTACACTTCTGATAAAGCTGTCCCTTGGCACTACGGGGCTGATGTTTATTTCCATGGAGTTAAACAAGAGTTGGATGCTGGTACTGACGTCAGCAATATTGTTGGACCTGCTAAAGTCACCCACAGCGGAAGACTTTTCTCCCCTGTTATCTCTCCACCAACTGCCCGGAAACCTGTTAATATTACTCCTACCAGTGTACCTACTACTATTCCTGTTCAAGTTCTAATTCTTACCCCTGTTGCTGAGTCGTCTGACACTCGGGGCAAAGGGACCACTGATGAGCCTGCCCAGACGGAGGCACCAAAGACGATTATTGTTGAAGCTTCTAGACAAGAGATGGAAGAGATTCTAAAGATCATCAAAAAGAGTGACTACAATGTAGTTGAACAGCTGGGGCAAACCCCGTCCAAGATTTCTATGTTGTCATTGTTGCTATGCTCAGAGGCCCATGCCAAGGCTCTGATTGCATTCCTGAAGACTGCACACGTACCTCAAGAAACATCAGCTGATCAGTTTAAAGATTGTGTGGCTAGTCTGACTGCTGATAATGGGTTGGGTTTCTCTGACGCCAACTTGACTTCTAAAGGGAAGAATCACAACGATGCTTTGCATGTCTCCATTGAATGCAGGGGCACTACTCTTGCTCATGTATTAGTGGATATTGGTTCCTCATTGAACGTCTTGCCTAAGAAAGCTCTAGACCGGTTGGACTATGAAGGGTTGGAGATGAAACCAAGCAACATCGTTGTCAGCGCCTTTGATGGGTCTAAGAGGATGGTGCATGGAGAAGTGGATATTCCAATTAAGGTTGGTTCTCAGGTTTTTGTATCTACATTCTATGTGATGGATATTCGACCATCTTATTCTTGTTTGCTGGGTCGTCCATGGATTCACAAGGTTGGGGCAGTGACGTCTACGCTCCACCAAAAGCTGAAGTACCCGGTCAGAGGGAAAATTATGACAGTACAAGGAGAAGAGGAGTACATGGTGAGCCACCTCAACTCTTTCTGATATGTAGAGATGGATGGGGAGTTCATTGAGACCCCGTTTCAACATTTTGAAGAGGTTCCCCAGACGCTGGCATCAACTGAGACTGTTGTTGAAGATTCTCCTATGAAGATGGCTTCCTTTAAGGATGCCCAGGCTGTTGTCGAGAAAGGTGGGTGTGTAAATTGGGGACAACTCCCTGATTTTGCACAGAAGACTAACAATTTTGGTTTGGGTTTCACTGCAGAAGCTCAAAGGGCTGTTCGGAATGCACGGATCGAAAAACCTCCCTTGTTCATCAGCAATTCAGGAGTGAATTCCATTGAAGACGATGTGGAAGAGTTTGAGTTCGACAGCTGGATCTATCCTACTACTGATGGTGGACTGGGCAACTGGACAGAAAAGGAATTCATCCCAATTTCTTTTGTTACACAGTAATGAGACTTTTTGTTTTGAATTTGTAACGGACAATGTTTTAGACTTTATGGCCCGGTGTCTTACCCGGGGCACTGTGGCTTCATTTGTGAGGGCTTTATGTGTGTCATTTTCATATATCATTAATAAAAGCATTGGACGTTTTCTTGCATTTCAAATTTTGCGCTCCTTGTTTTTCTTTTATTACATATTGCAAAACAGCTATTTTACACACACTCGCATTTACAGGTCTACATCCACTCTGGATCTCACTGGTAACGACTCTGCTAATGCCAGTTATGACTTCGAAAGTCTGATCAACTTAGCCGAAGACGAAGGTGAAGATGATTGCGAAGTGCCTGGTGAACTTGCAAGACTGTTACTCCAGGAAGAGAGGGTTATTCAGCCGCACGAAGAACCGGTGGAATCAGTGAATCTGGGTACAGAGATAGACAAGAAAGAGGTCAGGATTGATGCAAATCTGGAGCTTAGTGTGAAGCAACGGTTGATTCAGATGTTGCGTGACTATGTTGAAATCTTTGCCTGGTCTTATGAAGATATGCCTAGGATGGATACCGATATTGTGGTTCATCGCCTGCCTTCAAAGGAAGATTGTCCTCCAGTGAAACAGAAGGTCGGCCGAATGCGCCCAGAGATGTCTGAGAAAATCAAGGCTGAAGTTATGAAACAGTTTGACGCCGGTTTTCTAGAAGTTACTTCTTACCCACAGTGGGTGGCCAATGTGGTTCCTGTGCCGAAGAAGGATGGTAATGTCCGAATGTGTGTTGACTACAGGGATCTGAACAGGGCAAGCCCCAAGGATGATTTCCCTCTGCCTCATATCGATGTTCTGGTTGACAACACCGCTCAGCATAAGGTATTCTCCTTTATGGATGGTTTCTCGGGTTATAATCAGATTAAAATGGCTCCCGAAGACATGGAGAAGACAACTTTTGTTACTCAATGGGGTACCTTTTGCTACAAGGTCATGCCTTTTGGATTGAAAAATGTTGGGGCAACGTATCAGCGTGCCATGGTCGCTTTGTTCCATGACATGATCCATCATGAGATTGAAGTATACGTCAAAGACATGATTGCGAGATCTCAGACTGAAGAAGAGCATCTTTACCATCTCCAGAAGTTATTTGACAGGTTGAAATTGTACAAACTGAGGTTAAATCCGAACAAGTGCACCTTCGGGGCGGGATCTGGTAAGCTGTTGGGTTTCGTCGTAAGTGATAAAGGTATTCAAGTGGATCCTGCAAAGGTGAAGGCTATACAGGAAATGTCGGCTCCCAGAACAGAAAAAGAAGTCAGAGGCTTTCTGGGACGTCTAAACTACATTGCCCGATTCATCTCGCATTTGACTGCTACTTGTGAACCAATCTTCAAGTTAATGAAGAAAGATCAAGTGATACGATGGAATGATGAATGTCAGGCCGCTTTCGAAAAGATCAAAGAATATCTCCAAGAACCACCCATTTTGATGCCTCCAGTTGAAGGGAGACCTTTGATCTTATACTTGACAGTACTCGACAACTCGATGGGGTGTGTGTTGGGGCAGCATGACGAGTCTGGCCGAAAAGAGCATGTTATTTACTACCTTAGCAAAAAGTTTACCGACTGCGAGACCCGATACTCGTTGCTCGAGAAAACTTGATGCGCTTTGGCATGGGCTGCTCGCCGGCTGAGACAGTATATGCTGACTCACACTACTCTATTGATATCAAAGATGGATCCAATCAAGTATATCTTCGAGAAGCCTGCCTTGTCCGGAAGAATATCAAGATGGCAGATGATCTTGACTGAGTATGACATTCAATACACGACCCAAAAAGCAATCAAGGGGAGTGAGTTGGCGGACCATTTGGCACATCAGGCAGTGGATGATTACCAGTCTATGAACTTTGAATTCCCGAACGAGAATATCATGATAGTGACTGATTGTGAGGCACCTAGACCGGATGAAGGACCTGAGGAAGGATCCCAATGGTCTATGTACTTTGATGGAGCTTCGAACGCTTTGGGAAATGGCATTGGCGCCGTGATCATATCTCCTAAAGGCTTTCATACTCCGTTTACCGCCCGATTATGTTTCAACTGCACCAATAATATGGAGGAGTATGAAGCATGCATCATGGGTCTTCGAGCAGCAATTGACCTAAGGATTAAGTTTATGAGTGTCTTCGGAGATTCCGCTCTCGTGATCAGTTAGATCAAAGGCGAGTGGGATACGAAACACCCAAATCTTATTCCTTACAAGGAGTATGTTTGACATTGCTTTCGCACTTCGAGGAGATGACCTTTGAACACTTCCCGAGAGAGGAGAATCAGTTGGCGGACGCGCTGGCTACGATGTCTTCTATGTTCAAAGTCAATTGGGACAACGAAGCTCCCTGGATCATCATTGAAAGATTGGACGAACCTTCACATTATTGTGATATTGAGACCGAAGAGATAGCAGATAAACCTTGGTTTCATGAGGTGAAGAGGTACCTTGAAGCTCAGGAGTACCCCGAGGGTGCATCTGTTAATGACAAGAAGTTTCTGAGGAGGTTCGCGGAAAAATTCTTCATCGACAATGTTATTCTTTACAAACGTAACCATGATTTGACCTTATTGCGTTGTGTGGATAAAAATGAAGCAGAAAGGATCATGGCAGATTTACATGAAGGTACTTTCGGAACTCATCCCAGTGGAAACACCATGGCAAAGAAGATCCTACGGGCAGGATATTATTGGTCCACAATGGAAGCCGACTGTTATCAGCATTCTCGGACATGTCACAAGTGCCAAGTCTATACTGATAAGGTGCACATACCTCCAGTTCCTCTGAACGTCTTGATGGCACCTTGGCCTTTTGCAATGTGGGGCATTGATATGATCGGCGAGATCAGACCTACAGTATCCAACGGGCACCGTTTCATCCTGGTAGATATTGATTATTTTACGAAGTGGGTTGAAGCAGCTTCCTTTGCTACTGTAACCAAGAATGTCGTGGCACGG
This sequence comes from Vicia faba, assembly GCA_948472305.1. Taxonomy (NCBI): domain Eukaryota; kingdom Viridiplantae; phylum Streptophyta; class Magnoliopsida; order Fabales; family Fabaceae; genus Vicia; species Vicia faba. The sequence continues at coordinate 1,695,031,736 of OX451737.1, read as the reverse complement.
TTTATTCGGCACAATCTGATCTGTCGATACGGTGTACCAGAGAGGATCATTACGGACAATGGTACAAATCTCAACAATAAGATGATCACTGAGCTCTGCAAGCAGTTCAAGATACAGCATCACAACTCTTCTCCCTATCGGCCGAAGATGAATGGGGCTGTAGAAGCGGCTAATAAGAATATTAAGAAGATTGTGCAGAAGATGACAGTAACACAAAAAGACTGGCACGAGATGTTACCATTTGCTCTCCATGGGTATCGTACCTTAGCACGGACGTCAACAGGGGAAACGCCCGATTCCTTGGTATATGGCATGGAGGCCGTACTGCCCATTGAAGTTCAGATACCCTCTCTTCGGATCATGAAAGATGCAGGTTTTAGCAAAGATGACTGGATCCATACCCGGCTTGATTAGCTGAACTTAATCGACGAAAAGTAACTCACTGCTATTTGTCATTGTCAAGACGTATCAAAAACGGATGATCAAGGCGTATAACAAGAAAGTTAGACGACAAGAGTATAAAGTTGGGGATCTGGTGAACAAGCGCATCATTTTACCTCGAGGTGATCCCAGGGGAAAATGGACCCCTACTTACGAAAGGCCATTTGTGGTTAAGAACATTTTCTCAAGAGGAGCTATGATTCTAACCACCATGGATGGTGACAACCTTCCTCACCCTGTTAATGCAGACAAAGTGAAAAGATACTACGCATAATCAAAGACCCACTAGGTTGACTGGCCTAGCCAAAAATAAGGGCTTCTTGGCGAATCAAAAGGGTTCGGGCAAAAATAAGGGATGAAAATGAAAAAAACTGTACACCCGGCAAGTCGAAATCCTGAAAAGGCGGCTTGGGCAGAAAAAGGTATCCCGGTGGACTGAAAACCCGAAAGGGCAGTCCAGGCAAAAATTAGGGATTAAAGCGTAACACTATGCCTCATTGGATCACCTTGTATCCAGACTTCGGTATCAACCATCAAGCTCGGACGACACTAATCAATCTGATCTACCTTCAACCAAGCAGTAAAGTGATGAGATGCTCGAGGACATAAAGGCAATAGCAGAATTGGAACCCAGTGGGATTGTTCACATAGCTGTTTTGTTTTCTTTTCACAAATTGTATGAATTATATTTGTTCGGCGGCGTTCTTTTTCTAGGACGTCAGCCTCTTGTACAAAAGCGCCTATCTACAGGCCAAACTTCAAAATCAATACAATTCATTTTCAAAGAAATTTAAAACTATTTTTTCTTTATCTGTTTTGATTTGCAAAGAACGTCCAATGTTCATTTTTGATATATGCATTTGACATTAATTGTTGCTCATGAATATTTACATGCGAAACAAAAGACGATTACGGGTAACATCATAAACAGAGGCAATAAAAATGGTCCAAACTATACAGTTGCTCTGTCCACCAGGTACAAAGGTAGATTCAGCTGAAGAATATGGCTAGGATACCTTCACTCCCGCAGAGTAAGACAGTAATGATAGCTCTCCCCAGCTGAGGCTTGCAACTGCGAATAAATCGATAATATTCTCCCCAAGTAGAGTTTATCTATCATCAACACTGGATAGGCTTAATATCCCCGACAGTCTTAATATTCCCCAGCGAAGTATAAGAATATTCCCTGGTAGAATACAAGATATCCCCGGTGGATTTAAAATTTTCCCAGCACAGTCTGAAAAAGCTTCCCCAGTGGAGTTGAAGAATCGTCCCCAGGAGACTTTGGAAGTTCGTCCCCCAGTGGAGTATAAAAATAAATGCCCCCATCCGAGTTCAAAGGCAGATTGTCCCCAGCAAAGCTCAAAGGATTATCCCCATTAGAGTCTAACAGGTTATCCCCAGTGAAGTCGCAACCGAAGATCATCCCCAGCGGATTTCTTTCCTTTCACAAACAGGAATTCAATCCCCAATAGGATTCAATATCACCAGCAATGATAATTCATCCCAACGGAATTTATTAGTGGAATCTTCAGCAGAACAACTCTTCCCCGCAGAGTAATCTCCTCGTCAGTTTATTCCCCCAACGGAGTCATCCTCTCCTGCAGGTTTATTCTCTTCGTTTGCCATCCCCACCGGAAACGAAGAATCCAGCTCTATTCTTCAGCATCTATCTGGGAGTTATTTTCCCCAGCTAGAAACATTACATTTCCATACATCATGATACAGGCATATACGCATCATACCACACAATTTCATTTATTTTGAGAGCATCATTGCTTGATATATATCATGCATTTCATACATCATGACATTGCATATGACTAACTCTTTACCTTTTCAGGGAAAGACGAATCAATAAACACTGTTGACTACTTATATGACCTGGTAGTCCCCTCAAAAACTACATCTATTGAGGGTTGTTTCAGCGGATTCCTCAAAAAGATGCTCTCACAAGACTTTCGTCTGGTTCAGTTAAAATCGATTCTAAGATTTTTCTGATTCTTATCCAGTCAAAGTTAATCCAAGACCTTCTCTAGTTTAGTCAGTTCGACGCTAAGATCTCCCTGATTCTTATTCCAGTTGAAGATATTCCAAGACTTTCGTCTGGTTCAGTTAAAATCGATTCTAAGATTTTTCTGATTCTTATCTAGTCAAAGTTAATCCAAGACCTTCTCTGGTTTAGTTAGATCGACACTAAGATCTCCCTGATTCTTATTCCAGTTGCAGATATTCTAAGACTTTCGTCTGGTTCAGTTAAATCGATTCTAAGATTTTTCTGATTCTTATCCAGTCAAAGTTAATCCAAAACCTTCTTTGGTTCAGTCAGATCAACGCTAAGATCTCCCTGATTCTTATTCCAGTCGAAGACCTCCTATCAACAATCTCCAAATGGCATCTGTAAGCCCATTCCTGACATCACAAGGCTGATACCACTTCATGCGAGTGCAAATTTCTGGGCACTCTAGTGTTCAATCATCTTCCACCTTTGGATCACGAAAGGCACGAAAGCCAATCTATATCCTCAGGTTTAAGAAGATTGAACAGGGGAAGCTGTTGTACCCCAAAATTTTCCCTCTCATATTTCTCAAGACATGGCAAGAAAAATCTCCAAGTGGCTCAAGATTGCTCAAGAGTTGGACAGTCAAGCTATCTCCTAAGGCAGTCAACCCCAAATTAGGGTTTTGTGTTGCATCAAGATCCTTGAGTCCAAATAACCTCAATTGCTCCTCAATGTCCTAATATGTTCTCAATGTCATCCATGTCAAGTTTCAAGCCTTGCAGAGGAAGTTTGCTTAGTCAATTGCTCAAAGGGTCCAAAAATCGACTATGCTAGGGCAAAAGTCAACTGTGACCTATATACAGTCAAACTTCAAGATTTTTTGTCAACATTCTAATTTTTAAGGATATTTCATCATTTGATCAAGGGTTGATCATGATTCATCAAGGATTGCTCAAAATTCATCAAGACTCAAAAGTTGCTAAATTAGGGTTTTGTAGGAAAAGTCAACTCAACTTTGACCAAGCATACCATTCTCATACTTTATGATAAATGACCCATCCAAAGCTCATTTCGAAGAGGATGAAATTTCCTACAATCCATCTTCATACCCCAAGATCAAGAAATGCACTCACAAAAAGTTACAAATTTGGACATTATAGGTCATTTTTGAAAGTCAACAAAAACACCTTTTTTCCAAAGCTTATAACTTGAACATGGAATATAAAAATGAAATGAGACAAAAAGGGTTGGTTATAGGACATCTCAAGCTTTCTAAAAAGTCAAAGAACACTTCCAAAAGTTCAAAATTAAAGAAGTTATGCATTGTTGAAGTTGGGCATTTTTGCAGATTTGCCAAAAGTCAACTATCCCTAAAACTTCAAATTTTGTCAAATGGGCCCATTCTTTTCCACTTGATTTGAACTTGCCACATTGCACACGTGTCCTAGCTTCAGAATTGTGTCCATTTATCAATTTTATTATTTTATTTTATTTTTTATTGAATTATTTCATTTTTAATCAAATTAAATCAAATAAAATCCAAATATTGATTGCTAAAAATGAAAAACCCATGAAGTCAACACCCATGAAGGAGACTTACAAAACTGGGGCATCCCGCTGACTGTAATTCCAAAAAGGAAACAGTTCAGGCAAAAAAGAAAGGGATAACAAAAATCAAGAAAGAGGTCCTACAAACCCTCAGCAAAGGAAATGACTGCCTAGTCAAAATAAACTGTCAATATCTGAACCATCATTGGAACATCAGGACAAAGACTCAAACAAGGTCTAACGTATGATCAACTGAGCTTAGGTTTGGAGAACATCACGAAGAGCGGGTGGGTACAAATAATTTGAGCCTTTATCCTTTGTTTCTTAAACCGTGAACCAGGCCACGTTATAACCCTCAAAAGTCCTAGCTGAAGCATGGGTTAGTTCGAAAGCATACTGTTACGAAAGGTATCCTGACTCCTTAAGGCCTACGGTACAATACGGAGTTGACATCACGTTTTACAAACATTTATTTGTTTTATGAAAAAAGAATGCATTTTCAAAATCTTCGAGACAGACATAAGCTTTGCATTTTTAACATAACTTTGTTCGCATATGACTTTTTGTTTGAACAGCATAGAAATTCGCATGACGAAAGTTTAATGAACAAGAGTATCTCCAATCAAGGGGCACGGCATGATCATGGTCCATTATCTGGGGCAGTCCAGTCAAGATCCAGAGAATCTCTTAAAAGGCCAAAAAGCCTGGGGCAAATCTCTGCCTGAGTCACTTGGGGCACTCCAGCAACGAATCTTGCATGACCAGACATCTTCTGGTAATATGGCAACACAAGCAGCCAGGGGCACCTCCCTGCATTCTAAGAGCGTGGACATAGTCGAAAAAATACTACGCAAAATCGAAGACCCGCTAGGTTGACATACCTAGGCAAAAATAAGGGCTTCCCGGCGAACCAAAAGGGTTCGGGCAAAATGAAGGGATGAAATGAAAAAAATCTGTACACCCGGCAAGTCGAAAACCTGAAAGGGCGGCTTGGGCAAAAAGGGGTATCCCGGTGGACTGAAAACCCGAAAGGGTGGTCCAGGCAAAAGTTAGGGATCAAAGCGTACGACTATATCCCGGCATCTTGTCACTTGTCTACCAGAAGAAGCTTGGTCTATCAACAACTATCGGCACCTCACAGGTCTTCTTCTCCAACCTCAGAAATAGGGGCAATAATGGGTAGTCTAAGCAATCTAATTGTTCTATCCTCCAAGGTATCAAGGCGAGTTCAGCTAAAGAACGTAACCAGCATATCTCAATTCCCCAGAGGGTCAGTGGTCAGTTCAAGACTTCCCCAAGAGAGTCCAATCTCATTTCCCCAGGAAAGTTGGAATCCATCTCCCCAGGCAGAAGCTTACCCTCGCAGAGCACGACCGCGTCTCCCGGCTTTATTCAAAGAGTTATTTCCTTAACCGGATATAACTGGGTTATCCTCAGCCAAAAGCCACGGAAAGATCGTCGTCGACAAAATCTTCTTATCCCCAGCAAATTATTAACACTCAGCAAAGCATCTCTATCCCCACAGAGTATCTCCCCAACATGATCGCTAGAGTACTTTTCTCCCCGCAGGGTATTCCATTTGTCAAGTACATCCCTCAACGGAGTCATCTTCTCCTACCGGTATTCTTACGGCTATCATCCCCAGCGGAAGCAAAGTCTATTGCTTTCAACATCAGCCCAGGAGTGATTTCCCGGCATCCGTCAAGGATTTATTCTCCTAAGACGAAAACACATGTTCATAAACATTACATCTTCATACATTATAGCATGAATATGCTTCATAATTAATCTTGCAGACATACAGTTCATGCATAATGATCTTGCATACAATTATGTTTTTGCCTTTTCAGGAAAGGTCAATACAAAAATGATTACTATCAACTGTCGCAACTCGGTCTTGATATAGTTTCAGATGTAAACCAAATATGGTGACGTTCTGATACTGCTTCCAGAATTCCTTCTCGATATAGTTTCAGATATGATCCAGATATGGTGACGTTCTGATGCTGCTTCCAGAATTCCTTCTCGATATAGTTTCAGATATGATCCAGATATGGTGACGTTCTAATGCTGCTTCCAGATTTCCTTCTAGATATAGTTTCGGATATGATCCAGATTTGGTGACGTTCTGATGCTGCTTCCAGAATTCCTTCTCGATATAGTTTCAGATATGATCCAGATATGGTGACGTTCTGATGCTGCTTCCAGATTTCCTTCTAGATATAGTTTCGGATATGATCCAGATATGGTGACGTTCTGATACTGCTTCCAGACTTCCTTCCAGATATAGTTTCAGATATGATCCAGAGATGGTGACGTTCTGATACTGCTTCCAGATTTCCTTCTCGATATAGTTTCGGATATGATCCAGAGATGGTAACGTTCTGATACTGCTTCCAGATTTCCTTCTCGATATAGTGTCGGATATGATCCAGATATGGTGACGTTCTGATACTGCTTCCAGATTTCCCTCTCGATATAGTTTCGGATATGACCCAGATATGGTGACGTTCTGATACTGCTTCCAGACTTCCTTCCAGATATAGTTTCAGATATGATCCAGATATGGTGACGTTCTGATGCTGCTTCCAGATTCCCTTCCAGATATAGTTTCAGATATGATCCAGATATGGCGACGTTCTGACACTTATTCCAGTTGAGGACATTCCAAGACCTAGACCGGTTCAGTTAATCGACCCTAAGATTCTCTGTTGTTATCCAGTCAAAGGCCTTCACTAGTTCAGTTAAATCGACTCCCAACAGATTTTTCTGATAAAGACTCAGTAGAAGTTATCCCAGATGTTTCCCTCTCCGACATGAGCGTGAGGTGATAATCTCTTATGGTCCCCTCTCCAACGGCGAGTGAGGTGGTAATTCCTTTTTCAGATGTTTCCCTCTCCGACATGAGCGTGAGGTGATAATCTCTTATGGTCCCCTCTCCAACGGCGAGTGAGGTGGTAATTCCTTTTTCAGATGTTTCCCTCTCCGACATGAGCGTGAGGTGATAATCTCTTATGGTCCCCTCTCCAACGGCGAGTGAGGTGGTAATTCCTTTTTCAGATGTTTCCCTCTCCGACATGAGCGTGAGGTGATAGTCTCTTATGGTCCCCTCTCCAACGGCGAGTGAGGTGGTAAGTCCTTTTTCAGATGTTTCCCTCTCCGACATGAGCGTGAGGTGATAGTCTCTTATGGTCCCCTCTCCAACGGCGAGTGAGGTGGTAAGTCCTTTTTCAGATGTTTCCCTCTCCGACATGAGCGTGAGGTGATAGTCTCTTATGGTCCCCTCTCCAACGGCGAGTGAGGTGGTAATTCCCTTTCAAGATGTTTCCCTCTCCGACGGTGAGTGAGGTGATAATTCCTCTCAGATTATAATTTCCTATAGTTCCCTCTCCAACGGTGAGTGAGGTGACTCCCTTTGAGATTACAATGTCCTTTGGTCCTCTTCCTGACACTACGAAGATGGTAAATTTCTACCAAGATTTTCTCAACGAGCGTTGTTGAGGTTAAGATCATCCAAGGTTCTCTGACCATTCATGCTAAGGTGGTAACCATCCCTGGTTCATCCATCATCTTGTGAAGCTCCAGACTCAGCTCCTGTAACCAGTCAGGACACATCTGTATCAAGCATCTGAAATCAGCTCCTGCAACGTGTCAGGTACTCATTTTTCTTTTGCAGGTATGCAGGTTCTCGCTAAGGAATCTCTTACGCGATCAACATCCAGATGGCATCTATAAGCCCGTCATCCTACTCAGCAACTTCCAAATGGCATCTATAAGCCCATTCCCATCATCACTGCTACTATGTGAGCGCAAATTTCTGGGCACTCTAGTGTCCAATCATCTTCTACCCTCGGATTACGAAAGGCATGTCAGCCAATCTGCATCCTCGGGTCTAAGAAGATTGAACAGGGGCAACATCGGGAGAGATACATTAATATTTAAGCGATAAAATAAATAACGCGAAATTAAATAATTAAAAACATGGGCGTTGGACCCTTTTGCAAAAATTAAAGTAATAAGGAATAAAAATCATAATTTAAAAGAAAATGTTTTTTAGTATTTTTATGTTTTTTATGTTTAAAAGAAAAAGAAGGATTAATTAAAATTAAAATAAAATGTCAAACCCTAATTCTAATTACTTTTTAGTTATTAAGAAAATGTTAAAATATAACCTAAATTAAACCTAAGTTAATTTATGTACAATTTAATTATGAAAATAAAATAAGTAATATTATTATTATGAAAAAAAGAAAAATTAAAAAAAGGAATAAAAAGTTATTAAACCTAAATTCTATGTTTTTTTATATTTTATTATGAAAAGAATTAAAGTGGCAACCTAAATTAATACTAAATTAATTTACATGCTAATTTATTTACAAGAAAAAAAATAAAAATTATTTATTATATTTTGTCTTTTCTGATTCTTAAGCCTTTTTTGTATTTTGTAAAATAATTGATCAAATTAAAAGTAATAAAGAAAATAAGATAACAATTAAAAAATAAGAAAGACAAAAAAAAAATAGGAAATTGCAAACCAGTGGGGGGTTCAGTTCCAATTGTGAGGTGTTGATCCAATAAATTGAGCCCAATCTTGCAAGGCCTGATTGACTTTTGGACAAGCGTGTGGTGCGTTGACTGGGAGTGTAGCGTGTTCATCCATCTGGGGCCTTTGATCTGCAGCAGTTAGACGCGTGGCTGGCTTGATGATGATGGAGCATGGTGTGCATTAAGGTTGTGCCTGCATAGGATTTATTATAGAAAAATAATATTGAGAATCATACAGACCTGGGAATCGAACCCAGGTCTTGGACATTGCAAAGCACGTGTACCTGCCACTGAAGCACTTGAATTATATTTACTATATAACAATTAACAAATATTATAAAAAGAAAACCAAATGTTAGTGGGCAACGCGCGCGAGTTTTCAAACGCACCAACAAACTTTCGCCAACGCATCATCTTCCTCGCGTGCTTTTTCTTTTTTTTCTGAAACAAGAAGATATGGCAACGGTTTCAGACGCGTTGCACTAGACGGCTTTAGAAAAAATAGCGATTAGCGCTATATGGTTCATAAATTAATCGCGAGGCTTGGTCCATGTTCGTCTCAATGCGCTGAATCCAATGGTCTTAATCTCAACCTCTAATTTTGCCTTATTGTAAAAGCCCTAATTTATCCTCCTGAAAACCCTAGAATTTAAACATGGTGGAATCGAATATAACGCATAATAATTTAATCAAAACATTGGGTTAGCTTCAGAACAAGGTAATTAACACGAATCCATGAATAAAAATCACAAAGAATGTGTAAATCATGATGCACGACTCTGAACTTTTCCTTGCACAGGTACGATTCGTTTTACCAGTTCTAGGCGTTTTGATCAATGATTCTGATTGAAATACACTCAATAGACCTTGAGCAAGCTATTGGAATCAAGATTAAGGCTTGAATCGTCCTCCAACAATGATTTCAGAATTTGGTTTTCTAGGAATTTTTTCAAGTTTCTCTATTGTTCTCCTGTGCAGCTTAGGGTGTGTGAGCATTAGGTTTAGGTTCAGGCCTTTGTAGTGAATGCATTAGGGCTACAAAACTCAATAAAATCCATGGCCATAATGGTTTTTGAATATTTGATTTCAAGGATCTTTTTTTTTTTGAATCTTTTTCATGTGTTCTTTGCTCTCAATCAAGCCAATCAACCTAAATCTTTCTATAATTATCCAAGCACGAAATATTGAGTCCAAATCATGCATAAAAAGATTGGTTTGGTTAATTTAAACATTTTTCATATATTTAATTGATTTAATTGAATTAATATAAATAAAAATTCAAATAAATAAATAAAAAATGAGAAAATGCTTCCCTTTGGGCCAAATGGTCGTGCATATGCTTGGCATGAAGAATTTTGGAAGAAAAATGGGCCCATTAGCAATTTTGGATCATTTGCATCAATGTTGACTTTTCAAAATTCCTAAATATTTCCCAACTTCCACAAGGCATAACTTGCTCAATTTTTGAGCTTTTCTCATGTTCTTGGACATTTTAGAAAGGTCTTTGAGTCCTCTAACCAATTCCTTTGGTCCCATGTCATTTTGATTTACCAATCTCAAGTTATGGCCTTTGACTTAAAGTCCCTTTTTGTTGACTTTTGAAAATGACCTATAATGTTGAAATTGATAACTTTTTGTGAGAGCATTTCTTGGACTTGAAGTATGAAGGTGAGTTGTAGGAAATGTCTTTCTCTTCAAAATGAGCATTGGATGGAATTTTTCTGATAATCCATGTGAAAGTTATGCCCTGGTCAACTTCAGTTGACTTTTTCAGCTGTCCAAATAAGGAAACTTTTGCATCTTTGATGATTTCTGAGCCAAATTTTGAGAATCATGATCAAGCATTGATAAAATGATGTTTGTGGCTTCAAAATGATATGTTGATCAAAAATTTGAACTTTTGACTGTCAAATGACTATTTTGCCCCTACAGTTGACTGTAGTGCAATCTAGGGTTTTGACTGTGCAATTTTGAGCTGAATGCCTTGAAACTTGATATGAGGATCCTTGACCATATTTGTAGGCACATGAGACTTGATTGGACCTTTGAGAACTTTATTTTCTTGACCAGAACTCAAACCCTAGTTTTGACTGTATAGGAGCCCTTTGCACTGTGCATCCCTTGGGGAATTTTGCAGCTTGACTTGGCAATTTCTTGGAGAATATGGGAGGGCAAATTTTGGGGTACAACAGCCTAGCTTATGGCTATGGACTATTGTCCGTTGGTATAGGGTGGGAGTGTTTTAGCCACAGTCCAACGACAGGGATGATGGTGTGTCAAGCTCCAATTCGTCTATTCAAATATGGCGCGCTTTATTTTGTTTTCTGATCCATTAGTTTTGTTTTGTCTCATTATTATTAGTTTACAATACACTAACAAATAGAACACAATGGCTGAGTGGCAAACGCGTGCATCCAATGACCAACAGGACTTGGGTTCGAATCCCAGGTCCCCCATATGCTTTGTTATATTTTTTCTTCAGGTAATCATGTGCTGATCCAAGCGTGAGGTCTATCATGCGCTCTCAAACATTCAATGGACAGATGGCCATAGGCCAGATCTGATGGCCAAGAGATGATGGTCCATCGTGGACCAAGTCAACCAGCGCGCAGGGGATCCAAAAAGTCCACCAGGCCAGCGTGTTAATGGGCCTTGGAATTGCTATTCAGACCTCCAAAAACAAGGCCCATATACCTCTATCTCTCTCTATTTTCATTTAGTTTATTTAATTGTTTTGTTATTATTTTTATTATTAACTAACCAATCAAATCTTTTTCTTTATAAAATTAAAACCAAAAAAATATTTTCTTTATTAAATTAAATTTCAGTATTTTATTTTTTATTAACAATATTAATTAAATTAATTTAGGTCCTTAATTAGAATAACTTTAATATATTTTTCAATAATTAAAATCAATTAGACATAATTAGGTTTTTACTAACATTGATCAATTTTATTTTCTTTCTTTAAATAACACAAAAAACCCAAAAATATTTATTTTTATTAATTAGTTTATTTAATTTAATTTAATAATTAATTTAGGATAATTTCTTTCTTAATTCAAAAATAACCAAAAAAAATCTTTTCTTTAATAATTAAAGGGTCAAAACCCTAAAACTTGCGCCCGATTTAATTTCCCGCACGCGATCCATTTATATCATATTGTATTTGTTCCCAGAATGTAATAGATAATTAGGACTATTTTTATCGCTTTATTTATTTTCCGCATTTAAATTTCAAAGGGTTTGCTTTTGGCGATGTATATACCCGACGCCTTATAATTTAATTTCCGCAATTTATTTTCCGCAAATTATAACTGTTAGATGTTTGATAATAGGTATGCATGACAAGAATGGATGTTTAACCTAAAATCAACTTAGATAACCATTGACATGTACAAAGACAAAATTAACTGAAAACGACACACTCGCACATGTGCACTCTTAGGGTACACCCCACTTGGTTGCCTTCGTAACGCGGTCATTGAGTATAGGTTGTTTTAGAGGTCGCCCTCTTGTCCAAAGATCATAGTCGCCTCAAAAGGGTTGCCTCGAATATTGTTGCCTCAAAACAAATGATCTAAGACATTAGGGTTACCGCTAAGGCTTCCTAACATTACTTTGGTGACCGTAAGTCCCTCATTCGAGTTTAGATCCTCTAGAACCCGGTTACTATTTTTAGGACAAGTTTGAACCAACTGAACTGAAAGAGGGTAGTACCTAAGCTCCTTGCCAGCCTGAAATCTAAGGGCTCTTTGTGTGACTTGTGTGCCCTTACCATGTTTGCTATTTGTGGATACTTGTGGTGTGCTTTCTATCATGACATCATAACATTGCATACATCTTGCATTGGACTAACCTATTTCAAAGACAGGAGGGATTCATCTTTGTTCTGTTTTGTAGGTCATGGCACCTATGCATAGGAATACCATCCGGATCAACTTTGTCCAGGTTCCCACTATGCTCAAAGAATTGGTTGCAAAGATGTCTGATACTACCTCCTTCATCAGAAGACATGGGCATCTTCTTAGTTTGGGCACCTCCAAATTGGACGAGAAGATGATGAGTGTCCTAGTCCAGTTCTTTGATCCACTGTACCATTGCTTTACTTTTTAGGACTACCAGTTGGTCCCTACCTTGGAAGAGTTCTCTGATCTGCTCGGCATCTCTATTCTGGAGCAGACCCAAGTTGGGAGAAGATCCTTAGGCCAGAAGAGATTGCTTCAGCCCTTCATATGACAAAGGATTAGGTAATGGCTAATTGGGAAACTCGTAGTGTAACAAAGGGCTTTCTGACTAAGTTCTTGGTTGGTAAGGCTAATCACTTCTGGGATAGTCTAGACTTCCAGGCATTCGAAGATATTCTGGCTCTTCTGATATATGGCTTGGTATTGTTTCCTAACTCTGACTCCTTTGTTGATGTGAATGCGGTAAAAATCTTCATCTCTGGTAATCCTGTACCCACTCTCTTGGGTGACATTCTTCATCAGCTTTACGCTCGTACTGCTCGGAGGCGGGGAACCTTGATGTGTTGTACTCTGTTATTGGCGAGGTGGTTTATTTCTCACCTCCCCAAATAAGTTTTAAAGAACAAGGAAGGCATGGGTTTGGCTTATAGGGTTATGTCTCTCTCTCACAATGACATCATTTGGACTATTAAGGGTATGGACGAGGTGGCCGTTATTGATCGCTGTGGGGAATACCCCAATGTTCCACTGATAAGAACCAATGGAGGAATTACTTATAACCCGTGCTTGGCCTTACGTCAGTTTGGGCGATCCAGAAGGGAAGGACCTCATGAATTACTGATGCCTAGTATCATCTTTGATTTTCAAGGGGATAGTGACGAGCAACGCCGCAGATTCATAAGGGCTTAGGATAGAGTTCACAGATCTGATCCACACGAGCTGGGCCCAAAGACTTCACTTCCGATGGAGCCATATCTCAGATGGGTTCGTACCCGTGCCCAAAAGCTGGGAATGTCGTATGAAGCCATCTTGCCTATCATTGTTGAAGTTGCTGATGAGAAAGGGGTTCCTCCTACTATCTTGCACCCTTACATGCCTACTGACATTGGGGCATTGAAGAGGTCCTGGATACAGCTAAGGGAAGAGCGGGATACTTACCGAGAAAAGTATCATGAGCAAGAGCAGAAGATTCAGAAGTTGACTAGGCAGCTGGAGAGGGAGCAGATCATCAACGACTATGTCAGCACTAAAGGAAAACGACCATGGGAGCGCTGATGTCCTTTGATTACTTCCAGTTTTTATTTACTTTTCAGTATTTCCTTTCCTGTAATGCCTTAAAGGCATCTGTTGAATAATTTGAATTTCAAGTTTATCTAATAAAAGTGTGCTTCATTTCTTGTTTACGAATTTGAATCTCTCGATGTCTTTGAAATCATATCATACGCATTTCATTTCATACACCTCATAACAGGTACCCTTACAGGTTTTCTCATCTGCTTCGCTGTTTATTTCAGCATCATGTCTTCTGAACCATCGACTGAACTAACAATCAAGGCTCTACAGGCTCAAAATGCCCAATTCCAAGAGTTGTTCATGAATCTAGCTAAGGGTCAGCAAGATCTGAAGACCCTTATTTTGAAAGAGAAGAAGAAGAAGAAGAAGAGGACAATCCTGTTTAACACAGGTCACAGGTTTGGAAACAGGCTACGAGACGAAGTTGATTTGACCACCTCATCTGGAGGGAAAGATAGTCAAGAAGAAAGGAGGGCTCCTAGCCCTGTGGTTTCAGACAACGAGACGGACTTCGACGAAGACCAGTATCCTCCGGCTGAGGATAGATACAAGCAACTGGAAGACCGGTTGAGTGCGATGGAAGTTCAGAAAGTGCTTGGTCTTTACTTTGGTGATCTGGGTCTATCATCTGGGGTGGTGATTTCCCACAAATTCAAAGCACCAGCCTTTGCTAAATACGACGGGGTTTCTTGCCCGAAACTGCACCTCCGGTCGTATGTAAGGAAGATTCAGCCGTACATCGCTGATAAGAACCTATGGATCCACTTCTTTCAAGACAGTCTCTCAGGGACTCAGCTTGAATGGTTTTACCAGTTAGAAGGAGCCAGTATCCGCAGTTGGGAAGATTTGGCTGCTGCTTTCTACAGGCAGTACCAATACAATGCCGACCCCGCTCCCACGCGTACCCAACTCCAGGGTATGTCAATGGGTGCAGACGAAGGTTTCAAAGATTATGCTCAGAAGTGGAGGGACCTCGCTGGAAGAGTGCAACCACCCTTGGCTGATAAGGAGCTAGTAGACATGTTTCTGGGGACCTTGTCTGGTCCGTACTTTAACTATCTGATTGGAAGTTCTTCATCCGGGTTTACAGAGCTGATCATGACTAGGGAAAGGATTGAGGCTGGTATCAAATCCGGTAAAATAAAGAAGGGTGCTTCATCGGGCACCGAGAAGAAGCCTTTTAAGAAGGATTCCAGTGTTGTTTACAGTTTGAAAAGCCAGAATAAACCTGAACGCCGTCAGGCTGTTAATGCGGTTGTTATTTCAAGACCTGTTGGTGCTCCTCAGCGCAACAATCAGCCAAAGGCCGAGAGACCTCGAAGACAATTCACTCAGCTCAACATGACTTTATCTGATATTCTGCCACAGTTATTGAAAACTAATCTAGTGATTCCAAGGGAAGCCCCGCAGAATCCCAACACTGCATCACCAAAGTACAACCCTAATTCCCGATGTGCCTTTCACTCTGATAGCCCGGGGCATGATACAGATGATTGTTGGGTTTCGAAGAACAAAATACAGGACTTAATAGATGCTAAGGAGATTGAGTTCGAGGCACCTGAAAGACCTAATGTTGTGACAGCTCCTATGCCCAAGCATGGAGTAAATTCTATAGAGGAAGACTCATTTGTGGTTTCTATGAAGGATGTTGCTACTCCATTGATGACTGTGAAGAAGAACCTTTTGCTAGTCGGTTTATTTCAGGGCTGTGACGAAGCTTGCCGTATGTGTTCTGTCCTACCTACCGGTTTCCATCTTTTGAAGTCAGGTGTCCAATGCCTGATGGATAATAAATAAATTCTATTTGAGAAGACTTTTATTCCTTTGGTTCCTACCGAAGAAGTTGCTATCATCACCATTTTCGACAATTCTTCCAAGGCTTCCACGAGGAAGCTTGTTAGAATTACATCTGTTCCAAGAATCACGCTGTTGAGCATCACTGTTCCAGGGCCTATCCCCTATACATCTGATAAAGCTGTCCCTTGGCACTACGGGGCTGATGTTTACTATCACGGGGTTAAACAAGATTTGGATGCTGATACTGACGTCAGCAATATTGTTGGACCTGCTAAAGTCACCCGCAGCGGAAGGCTTTTCTCCCCTGATATCTCTCAACCAACTTCCTGGAGACCTGTTGTTATTACACCTGCCAGTGTACCTGCTATCCCTGTTCCAGTTCCAATTCTTACCCCTGTTACCGAGTTATTTGATACTCGGGGAAAAGGGACCACCAGTGAGCCTGCCCAGACGGAGGCACCGAAGAAGATTACCATTGAAGCCTCTAGACAAGAGATGGAGGAGATTCTGAAGATCATCAAAAAGAGCGACTACAATGTAGTCGAGCAGGTGGGGCAGACCCCGTTCAAAATCTCTATGTTGTCACTGTTGCTATGCTCAGAAGCCCATGCCAAGGCTCTGATTTCTTTCTTGAAGACTGCACACGTACCTCAAGAAACATCAGCTGATCAGTTTAAAGATTGTGTGGCCAGTCTAACTACTGATAATGGGTTGGGTTTCTCTGACGCCGACTTGACTGCTAAAGGGAAGAATCACAATGACGCCATGCATGTCTCCATTGAATGCATGGGCACTACTCTAGCCCATGTATTGGTGGATACTGGTTCCTCATTGAACGTTTTACCTAAGAAAGCTCTAGGCCGGTTGGACTGTGAAGGTTTAGAGTTGAAGCCAAGTAACATTGTTGTTAGGGACTTTGATGGGTCAAAGAGAATGGTACATGGAGAAGTTGATATCCCGATTAAGGTTGGCTCTCAGGTTTTCGCATCTACATTATATGTGATGGACATTCGGCCATCTTATTCATGCTTGCTGGGTCGTCCGTGGATCTACAAAGTTGGGGCAGTGACGTCTACGCTCCACTAGAAGCTAAAGTACCCGGTGAAAGGGAAAATTGTGACAGTGCAAGGAGAAGAGGAGTACATGGTGAGCCAGCTCAACTCTTTCCGATATGTAGAAATGGATGGGGAATTCATTGAGACCCCATTTCAGCATTTTGAAGAGGTTCCCCAGACACTGGCGTCAACTGAGACTGTTGTTGAAGATCCCCATATGAAGATGGCTTCCTTCAAGGATGCCCGGGCTGTTATCGAGAAAGGCGGGTGTGCAAATTGGGGACAACTCCCTGATTTTACACAAAAGACTAACAAGTTCGGTTTAGATTTCACTGCAGAAGCTCAAAGGGTTGTTCGGAGTGGACGGATCAGAAGACCTCCCCTGTTCATCAGCAATTCAGGAGTGAATGTCATTGAAGACGATGTGGAAGAGTCTGAGTTCGACAGCTGGATCTATCCTACTACTGATGGTGGACTAGGCAACTAGACAACAAAGGACTTTATCCCGATTTCTTTTTTTACCCAGTAATGAGACTTTTTGTTTTGAATTTGTAACAAACAATGTTTTAAACTTTATGGCCTGGTGTCTTACTTGGGGCACCATGGCTTCATTTGTGAGGGCTTTATGTGTGTCATCTACATATATCATTAATAAAAGCATTGGACGTTTATTGCATTTCAAATTTTGCGCTCCTTGTTTTTATTTTATTACATATTGCAAAACAGCTATTTTACACACACTCATATATACAGGTCTACATCCACTCTGGATCTCACTGTTAACGACTCTTCTACTGCCAGTTATGATTTTGAAAGTCCGGTTAACTTAGCCAAAGACGAAGATGAAGATGATTGTGAAGTGCCTGGTGAACTTGCAAGACTCTTACTTCAGGAAGAGAGGGCTATTCAGCCGCACGAAGAGTCGGTGGAGTCAGTAAATCTGGGTACAGAAGAGGACAAGAAAGAGGTCAAGGTTGGTGCAAACCTGGAGCTTAATGTGAAACAACGGTTGATTCAGATGCTGCGTGACTATGTTGAGATCTTTTCCTGGTCTTATGAAGATATGCCTGGGTTGGATACCGATATTGTGGTTCACCGATTTCCTACCAAAGAAGATTGTCCTCCAGTAAAACAGAAGTTCCGCCGAATGCGCCTAGATATGTCTGAGAAAATCAAGGCTGAAGTTATGAAAGAGTTTGACGCCGGTTTTCTAGCAGTTACTTCTTACCCGCAGTGGGTGGCCAACGTGGTTCCTGTGCCGAAAAAGGATGGTAAGGTTCGAATGTGTGTCGACTATAGGGATCTGAACAGGGCGAGCCCCAAGGATGATTTCCCCTACCTCATATCGACGTTCTGGTTGACAATACCGCTCATCATAAAGTTTTCTCCTTTATGGATGGTTTCTCCGGTTATAATCAGATTAAAATGGCTCCCGAAGACATGGAGAAGACAACCTTTGTTACTCAATGGGGCACCTTTTGCTACAAGGTCATGCCTTTTGGATTGAAGAACGCTGGGGCAACGTATCAGCGTGCCATGGTTGCTTTGTTCCATGATATAATCCATCATGAGATTGAGGTATACGTCGACGACATGATTGCAAGATCTCAGACTGAAGAAGAGCATCTCGACCACCTTCAGAAGTTATTTGACAGGTTGAAGTTGTACAAGCTGAGGTTAAACCCGAACAAGTGCACCTTCGGGGTGAGATCTGGTAAGCTGCTGGGTTTCGTTGTAAGTGACAAAGGTATTCAAGTGGATCCTGCAAAGGTGAAAGCTATACAGGAAATGCCAGCTCCCAAAACAGAAAAACAAGTCAGAGGCTTTCTGGGACGTTTGAACTATATTGCCCGATTCATCTCGCACCTGACTGCTACTTGTGAGCCAATATTCAAACTACTGAAGAAAGATCAAGTGGTAAGATGGAATGATGAATATCAGGCCGCTTTCGAAAGAATCAAAGAGTATCTCCAAGAGCCACCTATTCTGATGCCGCCAGTTGAGGGGAGACCTCTGATCTTATACTTGACAGTACTCGACAACTCAATGGGGTGTGTGTTGGGGCAGCATGACGAGTCTGGACGAAAAGAGCATGCTATTTATTACCTTAGCAAAAAGTTTACCGACTGCGAGACCCGATACTCGTTGCTCGAGAAAACTTGTTGCGCTTTGGCATGGGCTGCTCGCTGGCTGAGACAGTATATGCTAACTCACACTACTCTATTGATATCAAAGGTGGATCCAATCAAGTATATCTTCGAAAAGCCTGCCTTGTCCGGAAGAATAGCAAGATGGAAGATGATCTTGACTGAGTATGACATCCAATACACAACCCAAAAGGCAATTAAAGGAAGTGTGTTGGCAGACCATTTGGCACATCAAGCAGTGGATGATTACCAATCTATGAACTTTGAATTTATGGATGAGAATATCATGCTAGTGACTGACTGTGAAGAACCTGGACCGGATGAAGGACCTGAGGAAGGATCCCGATAGTCTATGTACTTTGATGGAGCTTCAAACACTTTGGGTAATGGCATTGGCTTCGTGATCATATCTCCTAAAGGCTCTCATACTTCGTTCACCGCCCGACTATGTTTCAACTGCACCAACAACATGGTGGAGTATGAAGCATGCATCATGGGTCTTCGAGCAGCAATTGACCTAAGGATTAAGTTCTTGAGTGTTTTCGGAGATTCCGCTCTCGTGATCAGTCAGATCAAAGGCGAGTGGGATACGAAACACCCAAATCTTATTCCTTACAAGGAGTATGTGTTGACATTGCTTCCCCACTTTGAGGAGATAACCTTTGAACACTTCCCTAGAGAGGAGAATTAGTTGGAGGACGCGCTGGCTATGATGTCTTCTATGTTCAAAGTCAATTGGGACAACGAAGCTCCCCGGATCATCATTGAAAGATTGGATGAACCTGCACATTGTTATGACATTGAGACTGAAGAGGTAGAAGATAAACCCTGGTTTCATGAGGTGAAGAGATACCTTGAGGCTCAAGAATATCCCGAGGGTGCATCTGTTAATGATAAGAAGTTTCTAATAAGGTTCGCGGCGAAGTTCTTCATCAGCAATGGCATTCTTTACAAGCGTAACCATGATTCGACCTTACCGTGATGTGTGGATAAGAACGAGGCAGAAAGGATCATGGGAGATTTACATGAAGGTACTTTCTAAACTCATTCCAGTGGACACACCATGGCAAAGAAAATCCTTCGGGCAGGATATTTCTGGTCCACAATGGAAGCCGACTGTTATCAGCATTCTCGGACCTGTCACAAGTGTCAAGTCTATGCTAATAAGGTGCACATACCTCCAGTTCCTCTGAACATCTTAACGGCTCCGTGGCCTTTTGCAATGTGGGGCATTGATATGATCGGCGAAATCAGACCTACAGTGTCCAACGGACATCGTTTCATCCTGGTAGCAATTGATTACTTTACAAAGTGGGTTGAAGCAGCTTCCTTTGCTACTGTAACCAAGAACGTCGTGGCACGGTTCATTCGGCACAATCTGATTTGTCGATATGGTGTACCCGAGAGGATCATTACGGATAATGGTACGAATCTCAATAATAAGATGATCACTGAGCTCTGCAAGTAGTTCAAAATACAGCATCACAACTCTTCTCCCTACCGGTCGAAGATGAATGGGACTGTCGAAGCGGCTAATAAGAACATTAAGAAGATTGTGCAGAAGATGACGGTGACATACAAAGACTGGCACGAGATGTTACCATTTGCTCTTCATGGGTACCGTACCTCAGCACGGACGTCAACAGGGGCAACCCCTTATTCCTTGGTATATGGCATGGAGGCCGTATTGCCCATTGAAGTTCAGATACCCTCTCTTCGGATTATGAAGGACGCAGGTTTGAGTGAAGATGACTGGATCAAGAATTGGCTTGATCAGCTGAACTTAATCGACGAAAAGAGACTCACTGCTATTTGTCATGGTCAAACGTATCAAAAGCGAATGATCAAGGCATTTAACAAGAAATTCAGACGACAAGAGTATCAAGTCGGGGATCTGGTCATCAAACGCATTATCCTACCTCAAGGTGATCCTAGGGGCAAATAGACCCCTACCTACGAAGGGCCATTTGTGGTTAAGAACATTTTCTCAGGAGGAGCTATGATTTTAACCACCATGGATGGTGACGACCTTCCACACCCCGTCAATGCAGACATAGTGAAAAGATACTACGCATAATCAAAGACCCACTAGGTTGACTGGCCTAGGCAAAAATAAGGGCTTCCCGGTGAACTAAAAGGGTTCGGGCAAAAATAAGGGATGAAAATGAAAAAAAAATTGTACACCCGGCAAGTCGAAAACCTAAAAAGGCGACTTAGGCAAAAAAGGGTATCCCGGTGGACTGAAAACCCGAAAGGGCGGTCCTGGAAAAAATTAGGGATCAAAGCGTAACACTATGTCTCATTGGACCACCTTGCAACCAGACTTCGGTATTGACTATTAAGCTCGGACGGCACTAATCAATCTGATCTACCTTCAACCAGTAGCAAAGTAATGAGATGCTCGAGAACATAAAGGCAATAGCAGAGTTGAAACCCAGTGGGATCATTCACATAGCTATTTTGTTTAGTTTTTCACAAATTGTATAAACTCTATTTGTTCGGCGGCGTTCTCTTACTAGGATGTCAGCCCCTTGTACAAAAAGCCTATTTACAGGCCAAACTTCAAAATCAATACAATTCATTTTCAAAGAAATTTCAAGCTGGTTTTCCTTTATCTGTTTTGTTTTGCAAAGAACGTCCAATGTTCATTTTTTATATATGCACTTGACATTAACTGCTGCTCATAAATATTTACATGCGAAACAAAAGATGATTACTGGTAATATCAGAAACAGGGGCAATAAGAATTGTCCAAACTATACAGATGCTCAGCCCACCAGGTACAAGGTAAATTCAGTTGAAGAATATGGCTAAGATACTTTCACTCCCCGTGGAGTAAGACGGTAGTGATAGCTCTCCCCGGCTGAGACTTGCAACTGTAAATGAATGAATCGGTAATATTCTCCCCCCTAAGCAGAGTTTATCTACCGTCAACACTGAAAAGGCTTAGTATCCCCGGCAGTCTTAATATTCCCCAACGGAGTATAAGAATATTCCCCAGCAGAATGCAAGATATCCCCAGTGGAGTTAAAGTTTTCCCAGCGCAGTCTGAAAAAGCTTCCCCAGTGGAGTTGCAGAATCATCCCCAGTAGACTCTGGAAGTTCATCCCCGGCGGAGTATAAAAATGAATATCCCCAGCCGAGCTCGAAGGAAGATTGTCCCCAGCTGAGCTCAAGGGATTATCCCCACAAGAGTCTAACAGGTTATCCCCAGGGAAGTCACAACTGAAAGATCATCCCCCAGCGGAGTTCTTTCCTTTGACAAACAGGAATTCAATCCCCAACAAGATTCAGTATCACCAGCAACGGTAATTCGTCCCCAACGAAATTTATCAGTGGAATCCTCCGCAGAACATCTCTTCCCCATAGAGTAATCTCTTCCTCAGTTTATTACCCAACAGAGTTATCTTCTCCTGCAGGTTTATTATCGCAATCATCTTCGTTCACCATCCCCAGCGGAAACGAAGAATCCAACTTTATTCTCCAGCAGCTATCCGGGATTTATTTTCCCCAGCTAGAAACATTACATTTCCATACATAATGATACATGCATATACGCATCATACAACACAATCTCATTTATTTTAAGAACATCATTGCTTGATATATATCATGCATTGCATACGACTGACCTTTTCAGGAAAGATACAGTTAAAAGTTCTCAGCTCAGTCGAAGACCTGACCGATTCTTAAATCTCAACTGAATTATCCTCGGTTGAATTTCAGATAAGGTTCTTGATCTCGACAAGTTTCCTCTGTCATAGTGTGGACGAGTTCTACAATCTCAACGGTATACTACGTTGAAGACCAGACAGTTCCTAGATCTTGATGTTTTCCTCCATCATAGTGTGGACGAGTTCTACAATCTCAACGGTATACTACGTTGAAGACCAGACAGTTCCTAGATCTTGATGAAGATGTTTCCCTCCGTCATAGTGTGGACGAGTTCTGTAATCTCAACGGTATACTACGTTGAAGACCAGAAAGTTCCTAGATCTTGATGTTTTCCTCTGTCATAGTGTGGACGAGTTCTATAATCTCAACGGTATACTACGTTGAAGACCAGACAGTTCCTAAATCTTGATGAAGATGTTTCCCTCCGTCATAGTGTGGACGAGTTCTACAATATCAACGGTATACTATGTTGAAGACCAGACAGTTCCTAGATCTTGATGTTTTCCTCCGTCATAGTGTGGACGAGTTCTATAATCTCAATGGTATACTACGTTGAAGACTAGACAATTCCTAGATCTTGATGAAGATGTTTCCCTCCGTCATAGTGTGGACGAGTTCTATAATCTCAACGGTATACTACGTTGAAGACCAGACAGTTCCTAGATCTTGATGATGAGGTTTCCCTCCGTCATAGTGTGGACGAGTTCTGTAATCTCAACGGTATACTACGTTGAAGACCAGACAGTTCCTAGATCTTGACGTTTTCCTCCGTCATAGTGTGGACGAGTTCTACAATCTCAACGGTATACTATGTTGAAGACCAGACAGTTCCTAGATCTTGATGAAGATGTTTCCCTCCGTCATAGTATGGACGAGTTCTGTAATCCCAACGGTATACTACGTTGAAGACCAGACAGTTCCTGGATCTTGATGTTTTCCTCCGTCATAGTGTGGACGAGTTCTGTAATCTCAACGGTATACTACGTTAAAGACCAGACAGTTCCTAGATCTTGATGTTTTCCTCCGTAATAGTGTGGACGAGTTCTACAATCTCAACGGTATACTACGTTGAAGACCAGACAGTTCCTAGATCTTGATGAAGATGTTTCCCCCAGTTGAATTACAGACAAATTCTTAAAACTCAGCAGAGATGTTCTCTCAGCGGAGGTACAGGCCAGTTCCTAAATCTCAATAAAAGATGGACTTCCCCGGCGGAATCTTCTACAAACAACAGGTATGCAAGTTCTCGCTAAGGAATCTCTTATGCGATCGACGCTCCTGCAGATGGAATCTATAAGCCCATCCTCCTACCAACAATCTCCAAATGGCATCTGTAAGCCCATTCCTGACATCACAAGGCTGATACCACTTTATGCGAGTGCAAATTTCTGGGCACTCTAGTGTTCAATCATCTTCCACCTTCGGATCACGAAAGGCACGGAAGCCAATCTACATCCTCAGGTTTAAGAAGATAGAAAATGGGCAGCTGTTGTACCCCAAAATTTTCCCTCTCATATTTCTCAAGACATTGCAAGAAAAATCTCCAAGTGGCTCAAGATTGCTCAAGAGTTGGACAGTCAAGCTATCTCCTAAGGCAGTCAACCCCAAATTAGGGTTTTGTCTTGCATCAATATCTTTGAGTCCAAATTACCTCAAGTTCTCCACAATGTCCTAATATGTTCTCAAGGTCATCCATGTCAAATTTCAAGCCTTGCAAAGGAAGTTTGCTCAGTCAATTGCTCAAAGGGTCCAAAAATCGATTGTGCTAGGGCAAAAGTCAAATGTGACCTATAAACAGTAAAACTTCAATATTTTTTGCCAACATTATCATTTTGAAGGATATGTCATCATTTGATCAAGTTTTGATCATGATTCATCAAGGATTGCTCAAAATTCATCAAGACTGAAAAGTTGCTAAATTAGGGTTTTGTATGAAAAGTCAACTCAACTTTGACCAAGAATAACTTTCTCATACTTTATGATAAATGACCCATCCAAAGATCATTTTGAAGAGGATTCAATTTCCTACAATCCATCTTCATACCCCAAGATCATAAAATGCACTCACAAGAAGTTATAAATTTGGACATTATAGGTCATTTTTGAAAGTCAACAAAAACACCTTTTTTTCCAAAGCTTATAACTTGAGCATGGAATATCAAAATGAGATGATACCAAAAGGGTTAATTAGAGGACATCTCAATATTTCTATAAAGTCCAAGAACACTTCCAAAAGTTCAAAATTGAAGAAGTTATGCATTGTTGAAGTTGGACATTTTTGCAAAATTGCCAAAAGTCAACTATCCCCAAAACTTCAAATTTTGTCAAATGTGCCCATTCTTTTCCACTTGATTTGAGCTTGTACCATTGCACACGTGTCCTAGCTTCAGCCTTGAGATCATATTTCTTTTTTATTATTTTATTTGATTTTTCATTGAATTATTTCATTTTAAATCAAATTCATGTAAAATCCAAATATTGATTACTTGAGATCTTTTTGGTTGTTTTAGGACTTAATCATCATCATGGTCAGCATCAAATTCGTATCTCACCATATCATGTACAAAAATATGGATTTTTGACAAATTAGGCAAGCTTTCAAAAGTGAATCAAATCAAATATTTTATGCATTAATGTGGAAGATTCAAGGCATATTTGTTAACCCAGTGCATTCCACATTACATAAGCAAGAGAGGCATACGAAATTTAGGGCTAGAGGCTGCAAGAACAGAAAGAACAAAACTTGAAAAAGTGGTGAAAAAGTGTGAAACCAAAATCATACTTTGAGGCATTTTCAGAAGCAAAGCTTGATACCAATCGATTGTTGGGTATTCACTCAACCTTCTGGGATCAAAAGCAAGCATTTTTCGACCTCTTACAGCGTTGTAAGTATCACGTTTCTTGGCCCTGTATTCGAAATCATAGCTCTCTATTTTTGCATCATTCTGGCAAATCATGGACATATTTGTGATTCTTATGAGATTTCTAAACTTTTGGCAATATTTAATTTGATTTATGTGGACTGTAATCTCATAACAGTATGGCTAGGGTTTCGTGTTGGATTTTAGGGATTTGCATTTCAGGTGAAATTGAATCTCGTGATAGACATGGTTGCACTCAGGAGAGGGAGACGAACCTAACCATGCCTTTGGAGGTCGTTTTCATGGACTGGAATTAATTTTGGGATCGACCTGCGCATTTAGCTGCGGATCTAAATCCGCAGGTAAAGTAATAGGGGTTGGAGGTAGGGGACGATGGCGTTTCATCTTCCCAATGGCTGGTTCAAATAATTCGCGCTTTTTTTTTTGTTTCTGATCCATGAGAATTGTTTTGTTTTATTATATATTATTCTTATTATATTAACAGATGAAGCATAATGGCCTAGTGGCGAAGCAAGCATTGTAAATACCAACAGGACCTGGGTTCGAATCCCAGGTCCTTCACTTCTTTGTTATCATTATTTTCCAGGTAATCCTGTGTATCTCCAAGCATGATGTCTATCATACGTCCTCAAGTATCAAAGCGCCAGATGGCCCAAGGCCAAATCTGGTGATCCAGAGATGATGGTCTACCATGGACCAAGTCAAAAGGCGCACAAGGAATCTCAAAAGTCCATCAGGCCAGTGCTTAATGGGCCTTGGAATTGCTATTCTGACCTCCTTTTCAGGCCCATACACTTCTAACTCTCTCTATTTTGTTTATTTTTTTGTTGATTATTTATTTATTGTTTTTATTTAATCATTAACCAATCAAATTTTTTTCCTTTAATAAAATTAAAACCAAAAAAAATATTTTCTTTATTAAATTAAATTTTAGTATTTTCTCTTTTTATTAACAAATTAATTAATTAATTTAGGTCATTAATTAGAATTAACTTTAATATGTTTTTTATAAATAATTAAAATTAACTTAGACATAATTAGGTTTTTATTAACATTGATCAATTTTATTTTCTTTCTTTAAATAACACAAAAAAACCCAAAAATATTTATTTTTATTAATTAATTTAATTAATTTAATTCAATAATTAATTTAGGATAGTTTATTTCTTAAAATTAAAAACAACCAAAAAATATTTTCTTTAATAACAAAGGGTCAAAACCCTGGAACTTGCGCCCGATTTAATTTTCCATACGCGATCTATTTATTTAATATTGTATTTGTTCTCGAAATGTAATAGATAATTAGGACCATTTATTTATCGCTTTATTTATTTTTCCGCATTTAAATATCAAAGGGTTGCTTTTGGCAATGTAAATACCCGACGCCTTGTAATTTAATTTCCGCAATTTATTTTCCGCAAAATATAACTGTTAGATGTTTGATAATAGGGATGCATGACAAGATTGAATGTTTTAACCTAAAATCAACATAGATCACCATTAACATGTACAAATATAAAATTAACTGAAAACGACACACTCGCACATGTGCACTCTTATGGTACACCCCACTTGGTTGCCTTCGTACGCGGTCATTGAGTATAGGTCACTTTAGAGGTCGCCCTCTTCTCCAAAGATCATAGTCGCCTCGAAACGGTTGCCTCGGATATTGTTGCCTCAAAACAGACGATCTAAGACATTAGGGTTACCGCTAAGGCGTCCTAACATTGCTTTGGTGACCATAAGTCCCGCATTCGAATTGACCCTTAAAAACTCCGACGACGGTGCTTCCTACTCATCAATAGTAGGATAGCATTGTCTAAAGGAAGATAGCATAGAACAATTCCTTTTTCGAGTAGGTAGATGGTTCTTAAGTACTTGCTCTTTCAAAAAAACAAATCTTGTTCACACTTACACTTTTCGAACAAAGTTTTCAAAAACACTTCATTACACTCTTGAGGACAGAAGCAAGAGTTATCGAAGTTTTCAAAACAAAAACTTTTTTCAAACCTACAAGCACAAAGAAAGCAATTTTGAAAACAATTGAGCAAGTACCTAAGAGTCCGTGGATAACCACGGATAGAAAGGGTGCTAACACCTTCCCTTTCTATAATCTACCCCCCGAACCCGAGAAATATCTCGAAAAAGTTATTTTTCTGCGCTTTTTTCCTTTCCTTGTTGGATAAAATAAAAGTCGGTGGCAACTCTTGCTTACCGCGACATTTTGTGAAAACAAACACAAATGCATTCCAAAAAACAGTCAGTTCTTCCCACCGTATCACAATGGCTCTAGAGTGGATTTTGATCTCACACTTTTCTTTGAAATTTTGCAGTTTTGTTCTTCTTCTTTTCACGACTCTCACCTCTTTTTCTTGCCTTGGATGTGTTCCCTATATATCATAGAGTGAATTAGGGTTGCAAAAACACATCACATCTTTGAAAGTTTTGAAGATTTGATTTGCTTTTCATGGCATATGTAAACTTGCTATATTGATCCAATTTATGCCTTTCTTGTATCAATTATGCTTGATTCGTTTTGGCCTTGATAATTCAGCATATTTTGATTTCCAACCTGTCCAAAAACCAAATCAAATCATATCTTTGCTATTATTCATCAATTATTTGATTTAATTTACTTTTTAATTAATAAAAAATCAAAGTAAATTGAAAAATGAAGCAAATAATGTGTGGGTGAATGTTTGAGTCGTGGACCACATTATAAGTGAGGTGCAAGCATAAAAAGTTAGGCCCATTTAGCAAAAAATGTATTTTTGAGCACATTTTACTTTTGGCAATTTTGCAAAAAAGGTCAACTTTGCCAAGGCATATCTCCTCCAATTTTAACGCTAGAGAGGTGTTCTTAGACTCTTTATAAATCTTAGGGTGTCCCCTAAGCAACCCTTTTGGTCTCATCTCAATTGAGTCTTCCATGTTCATGTATGAAGCTTTGACCCAAAAGGTGTTTTTGTTGACTTTTCAAAAGGACCTATAATGTCAAAATTCATATCTTTTTATGAGTGCATATTTTGAAATTGTGGGATAAATATGAATTGTAGGGAATTGCATCATATTCAAAATTATCCTTGGATGAGAAATTTATGATAAAGTATGAAGAAGTTATGCTTGGTCAAAGTTGGGTTGACTTTTACTAAGAAACCCTAATTTAGCAACTTTTGGGTTTTGATGAATTGTGAGCAATCCCTGAGGAATCATGATCAACCCTTTATTAAATGATGGATAACACTTAAAAATGATGATGTTGACCAAAAATATTGAAGTTTGACTGTATGTGGGCCACAATTGACTTTTGACCTAATACAGTCGATTCTTAAGCATCTGAGCAGTTGACTGAGCAACCTTCTTGTGCAAGGCATGAAACTTGACATGTAGAATCTTGGGAACATATTAGGACCTTGGAAAGCATTTTGGGATTTTGTGATACACACATCTTGATGGAAGTGGAAACCCTAATTTGAGACACACTGCCTTATGAAAGAGTTTGTCTGGTCAACTCTTGGGCAAACTTGAGCAAATTGAGGACCTCACTAGGAGTATGTATTGAGTAAAATGAGAGGGAAAATTTTGGGGTACAACAGTTGCCCCTGTTCAATCTTCTTAAACCTGAGGATGTAGATTGGTTGTCTGTCTTTCATGATCTGAAGGTGGAAGATGATTGAACACTAAAGTGCCCAGAAATTTGCACTCACATGAAGTGGCACTCGACTTGTGACATCGAGAATGGGCTTACAGATGCCATTTGGAGGTTGATGATAAAAGATTTGTTGGAGATGGGCTTAAAGATGCCATCTTGGATGTGACGGAGAATTGTCCGAGATGGGCTTAAAGATGCCATCTAGAGAATGTGGATTTCCTGAGATATTCCTTTGACGAGAGTCCCTGTTGCTGTTGTTAAGGAGGAATCTGCTGAGGAATGTTGGTATCTGTCTCGAGAGATATAGAATTTTATGAGCTTCAGTTGTCCGTTACTCTACTGGAGAATTAACTATGGAGGTGAACTGCATATCTGGTCAGTGTACAGGCTGCACCGCGACTTACTAGGGAAAGGTGAAATTGATCGTGTTTGATCAGGTCCAGGTCTTACAGTGTTGTGGACTGCCGTATGGAGATAAGAGAAAAGAAACTTGGGTGGTAAGGTTATGAGAAGGAACCTGGATAGTAGGGCTTATGGGAAGGAACCTGGGTAAGGTTGTTTCGTGAGGAGTTTGGGTAAAACTGCATCTGAACTGAGAAGGAACCTGGGTAAGGTTGCTTTGTGAGGAGTCTATGTAGGGCTTTAGGAGGAACCTGGGTAGGGTTACTTCGGGATAAGTCCGTGTAAAACTTAGGCAGGAACCTGGGTAAAGTTACTTTGGGCTAAGTCTATGTAAAACTTCAAGAGGAACCTGGGTAAGGTTACTTTGTGATAAGTTCGTGTAAAACTTCAGAATGAACCGGGGTAAGGTTACTTTGAGATAAGTTTGTGTAAAACTTTAGGAGGAACCTGGATAAGGTTACTTTGTGATAAGTTCGTGTAAAACTTCAGAAGGAACCTGGGTGAGGTTACTTTGGGATAAGTTCGTGTAAAACTTCAGGAGGAACCTGGGTAAGGTTACTTTGTGATAAGTTTGTGTAAAACTTCAGGAGGAACCTGGGTAAGGTTACTTTGTGATAAGTTCGCGTAAAACTTCAGGAGGAACCTGGATAAGACAAAATCTTTTTTTATGGAAAACCAAACATATTTAATTTTGTTTACATTTTGCATCCGTATACATTTATTCATTTTATACTTTGTATTTATTTTATTCCTTGTATATTTTTTACCAATTCAATATGGTTGTAATAGAATAATTAGGTTTAAATTCTTGCAATCCCCATTTACAAATTGTATACCCCCTCCCCGCAAATGTTGTAATAGCATAGTATCTTTAAATTTCACAATTTATCGCTTTTATATAACATGTTAGTAATTAGGGTTTGTATGGAAAGACTAAAATCAATACTTATAAAAACCTTAATTCAAGATAAAAACAAGCATGAAAACAACACACTTGCACACAAGCACCCCTAGGGTTATTCCACTTGGTTGCCTTATACAAAATGGCCATATTACGCATGTAAGGTATCTTAGCAAAAACAAGCAAATACAAGATCCTAGTCCCTCGATGATGCTATCTAAGTTGCCTTATAAATGATCTTAGTCCCTCAAAAATAATGCTATGATATCTTGCAATATTGCTAATCATGGTTATACAATGACCCACGTCTGTCCCGTTTACATCAAAAGATAGTGTTGTTTACCAAATCAATGGTAAGACAACAATGTCAAAGGAAAAGAAAATGAACAAGAAAGACATTTGAGTAGGTAGATTGCTCCTAAGTACTTGCTCCATTCCAAAATAAATATCCTTTCTATTTTCAAAAACAATCACATACAATTTCAAACATCTTACAAAATTGAAAACATTTTCAAAAGACCAAACATCTTTGTATACATTCTTACAAACAAGAATAATTACAAAGATTGCCTAAATAATGGCCTCTTTTACAAAATACTTTCAAAAACCACACAAATCACAATTTCAAACAAAAACAAGTGATCTAGCAAGTAACTAAGAGCCCATGGAAAACCATGGATGAAAAGGGTTCTAATACCTTCCCTTTTCATAATCTACCCCCCGAACCCAAGAAATAAATATCAAAGGTCTTTCCTGTGCTTTTTCACCTTTCCTTTTGGATAAAATAAAAGTCGGTGGAGACTCTTGCTAACCGCAACATTTGCGATAAAACGCAAAACCCTCAAGTTAGTTCTCCCACCGTATCACAGAACTAGCGACTCTGCTGGGGAAAATTCTAAAAGTGGGGTTACCTTAGGGCTAGATCACATTTACTTGCTTACATTGTTTGATTTGTTTGCTTTACATTATGGTTCTTTGTTTGGTTTTAAATCCTCTACCCGGATTTGGGATACATTATAGGTAAGTAGCAATACGTTATGGAAATTGTGCGGGGTATACCGACATGGTCTAAGAAATAGCTACGTTAGTGTGACATATTTGTGGGTACCGGTAGCCTTTGAGTTAATCAAAGAGAATACCAGGCCACTGAGTGATGTCATGAAGCACTAATTAACTTCTAGAACCTTTACTTGACCAACTTGGCCTTTAGGATGTGGTGAGATGACCGACTTTGGTACAGTCCGAAGTTGGTAGATACTCGATACTACACTCATTGAGGTTTGGTTTCTTGGGGTATTTCAGTCACCATTAAAGAGGCTTGAGCTGAAACAATGACCAAGGAAACAATCCAGTGATATTGAGCTCCTTAGAAACCGGTTGCTATTACTAGGACAGGTTTAAGCCAACTAAACTTCAAGAGGGTACTTACCTATAAAACTCCATGCAAGCCTAAACCTAAGTATTTGTTTGCTTTGTTTGTATATACATACTTGTACATAACATCATGAACATCATGAACATCATATACATTCACTAACCATTTCAAGGATTTTTGGGATTCATCTTTGTTCCTGTTTTGTAGGATATGGATTCACTTCACAGGAAAACTATTCAAGTCAATCTTATAAGGATCCCTCCACAACTTAAAGAGCTAGCTTCAAGGATTCCAGAAAACTCTCCATTCACCGAGAGACATGGTCGCCTACTCAACTTGGTCACCTCTAACACAGATGAGGACATGATGAAGGTGCTCTTTCAGTTCTTTGATCCTTTACACCATTGCTTCACATTTCCCGACTATCAACTTGTGCCAACTTTGGAAGAATTCTCCCAACTCTTGAGGATTCCCATTCTCAATCAACTACCTTTCAATGGTACGGAGAGAGACCCAAAGCCAAAAGAGATTGCTCAAGCTCTACACTTGCACTCATCTGATGTCACAACTCATTGGGAAATAAGGAGTGGTGTCAAAGGTTTCCTAGCAAAGTTCCTATTTGAGAAAGACCAAAGCTGTTGGAATTCCTTGGATCTGCAAGCCTTTGAGGAAATTGTGGCTCTCCTCATCTATGGGATGGTTTTGTTTCCAAATCCTGACCAACTCATAGATGTGAACACCGTCAAAATCTTCATATCCCGCAACCCAGTGCCTACATTGCTAGGGGATATCCTACACTTTTTCACATTCGCACAATAAGGAAAATAGGTGTCCTTATGTCTTGCACTCCTCTCTTGGCAAGATGGTTTATTTCGCATCTTCCCCGATATATATTTAAGAATGAGCAAGGTTCAAGGTGGTCACAAAGGTTGATGATGCTCAAACATTCAGACATTGATTGGTGTTCCCGATCCATGGAGAATGTTACTATTGTCGACCGTTGTGGAGAATTCCCTAATTTCCCTATCCTTGGCATTAGGGGAGGAATCACCTACAACCCTTGCTTAGCTTTAAGACAATTTGGTTACGCCTGAAGGGATGGCCCGCATGAGATTCTGATTCAAGGTTTGGTGTTTGACTATGAGAACGACGATCAAGGTCTTCGCCAGATATTTATCCAATCTTGGAGTATGTTGAACAAGGTAGATAGCAAGACTTTGGTGCATAAAAATTCCATCCCTCTTGAGACTTACCTCAAATGGGTACGAACTCGTGCTCAAAATCTTATGATGCCTTATCCCTCCGTTCTCCCGATAATCATTGAGCATTTCATGGAAGGAGATGTTACATACACTATCCTACATCCTGACATGTCCACCTCTTTGGAAGACCTACAAAGAGATTATATACAACTCAAGGGGGAGCGAGATACTTTTCAAGCCCAATTCTACGCAAGCGAGGAGAAGGTTTTAGAACTCACTAAGCTACTTCATGAGGAGCAGACTCTGAATTCCTACATTGCACCAAAGAGGATGCGGACTACCTTTTATCTTAGATTTTTTTGTATTATTTTGCACAAGAAGGCGTTGATGTACTCAAAAGCTTTAATCTATTAATATAATGTGTGTTTCCTTTTTGTCTAAAACAAATTTGAATCTTAATCCTTGAAATCATTGCATACGCATTTACCATTCATCATAACATAAGCAGGTTTCTTGCAACAAGTCTCATCATCTCTCTATTGTTTATTTCAGTAAGATGGATCTCGAGCAAACAGTGAAGGATCTCCAAGCTCAGAATGCACAGTTTCAACAATTGTTCCTAACTCTGGCCAAAGGACAAGAAGAGTTGAAGACTTTGCTGGATGAGGAGAAGAAAAAGAAGACAAAGAAGGTAACCGGAGTCCTAAACATGGGAAGAAGATTTCGTGGGCAGACAAGAAGGACCCTAGAATTTGCAACGACATCCGGTGAGAGAGACAATCAAGATGGGAAAGGCAAGGAAACAGTTGTCCCGTCAGAATTAGAAGAGGAAGAGGAAGAAGAAGACTATTCTGAGGAACAATACCCTCCAGCTAATGACAAATATAAACATCTCGAAGAGTCGTTGAGTGCAATGGAAATCCAAAAAGTGCCTGGCTTGGACTTTGAGGAATTGGGTTTAGTGTTGGGGATTGTCATTCCTCCAAAATTTGAAGCACCTGTGTTCGCCAAATATGACGAAGTTTCATGCCCTAAAATGCATATCCGGTCCTATGTGAGGAAAATCCAGCCCCATACCGCTGACAAAGACTTATGGGTACACTTCTTCCCAGACAGTCTGTCTGGAACTCAACTTGATTGGTTTTATCAGTTAGAAAGAGCTAACATTCATAACTGGGAAGATCTTACTGCAGCCTTTTACAAACAATACCAATACAATGTTGATCTTGCGCCTACCCGTACTGAACTCCAGAGTATGGCCATGGTTTCAAATGAAGGCTTCAAGGATTATGTGCAAAAATGGAGAGACTTGGCTGGAAGAGTCCAACCTCCCTTATCTGAAAGAGAGATAGTTTATATGTTCTTGGGCACCTTATCCAGACCTTTCTTCAATCACTTAATTAGAAGTTCATCGACAGGTTTTACTGAATTGATATTGACCGGAGAAAGGGTAGAAGCCGGGATAAAA
This sequence comes from Vicia faba, assembly GCA_948472305.1. Lineage (NCBI taxonomy): Eukaryota > Viridiplantae > Streptophyta > Magnoliopsida > Fabales > Fabaceae > Vicia > Vicia faba. The sequence goes on along the minus strand of OX451737.1, from coordinate 1,694,997,383 downwards.
AGTGGAAAGATTCAAAAAGATGCATCCTCTGTCGCTGTTAGGAAGCCATTCATCGGAAAGAAGGAAGTGGTTGCTGTATATCCTCAGAGAAATTAAGATAGGGTCGAACACCTTCCAATGGTGGGGGTTGTTATGATTCTTAAACCTGCGCCTGATCAGCAAAGAAACAACCAACCAAGGATGGAAATACCATTTAGATAGTTCACCATAATTAACATGACCCTATCTCAAGTATTGCCGCATCTGTTAAGATCTAACCTGGTGACTTTGAAAGAAGCTCCAAAAAACCCTAACACAACATCTCCTCACTATCATCCTAATGCCAGTTGTGGATACCACTCTAAGAGTCCTGGCCATGACACTAATAATTGTTGGGCTCTAAAGAACAAAGTACAAGACCTCAATGAAGCCAAAGAGATTGAATTCGATGCGCCCGAAAAGCCAAATGTCATTTCTTCCCCTATGCCCAAACATGGCCATAATACTAATGCCATTGAAGAAGATATGTTTGTTACTTCAGTTGATAAACTTATGACCCCACTCCTAACTATTAAAGTGAACTTGTTGAATGCTGGTGTTTTCCCGGGCTGTGATGAAGGTTGTCATTTCTGTTTGTCCTCACCAACCAGCTGCCCTTTGTTGAAAACAGGCGTTCAATGTCTAATAGATAACAAAGAAATTTTGTTTAAAAAGACTTTTGTTCCACCTGTTCCTTTTAATGATGTTTCTATCATTACCATTTTCGCCAATTCTTCCAGGGTCTCCACCAAAAGACTCGTTAGAATTACATCAGTTCCAAAAGCAGCTCCTTTGATAATACAATACCTAGACCAGTCCCGTATTCGTCAGATAAAACCATACCATTGAATTATGGAGGGGATGTCTACTACCACGGTATCAAGCAAGATTGGCCAGCCGCAGAAGATTCAAGTCCTGAGAAATTCGACTCCGATATCATTAATATTGCGGGGACTAGCAAGATTACCCGAAGCGGAAGGATATTCTCTCCAGAAATTGCTCCCCCAAAAGCAGTTTCTGGACCCGTAATCATTCTTGTTGTTACCCCTCCAAAAGTTGTTCCCAGTCCTACAATCATTCCCAATAATACTCCAACTGACAAAGCTGTTACAATCCCTGCTATCACTCCTACTGACATTCCTATTACCGAGTTAACCGAGACTTGAGGTAAAAGTATTCTGATTGAGCCTGTCCGGACGAAGGCACAATCCTTGGCTATCCCTGAGACCTCCTGGAAAGAGATGGAGGAAATTCTAAAGATCATAAAAAGAAGCGATTACGATGTAGTTGAGCAAATGGGGCAAACTCCATCCAAAATTTCCATGCTGACTTTACTACTATGTTCCGAGGCGCATGCAAAAGCTTTGGTAAGATTCCTGAAAATTGCCCATGCACCCCAAGAAACATATGTCGATCAGTTCCAAGAATGCGTAGCCAGCTTGACTACGGATAATGGTCTATGTTTCTTAGATGTTGATTTAACGCCAAGAGGAAGGAAGCATAATGAGGCATTGCATGTCTAAGTGGAATGCAGGGGCACAACCTTGGCTCATGTGTTGGTGGATATCGGATCGTCTCTGAATGTTTTGCCTAAAAAAGCTCTTGATAGGCTTGATTGTGAGGGATTGACTTTGAAGCCAAGCAACATAGTAGTAATGGCTTTTGACGGCTCGAAAAGGATGGTGCATGGGGAAGTGGATATCCCCATAAAGGTTGGAACCCAAACATTCGATTCAACTTTTTTATGTAATGGACATCCGCCCTTCATACTCCTACTTGCTAGGCCGACCATGGATCCACAATGATGGTGTTGTTACTTCTACGTTGCACCAAATGCTGAAATATCCATTTCAAGGGAAGATTATCACCGTTCATGGAGAAGAAGAGTATATGATCAGCCATCTCAATTACTTCAGATATGTGGAATTAGATGGTGAATTTATTGAAACTCCATTCCAACACTTTGAAGAAGTCCCACAAGATGTGGCAGTAACGAAGGCTGTGTCTCAGGTTCCCAAGATCATAAGGCCTCCACTCAGGATGTCATCTTTGAAGGATGCCAAGGCAGTGATAGATGAAGGTGGGTGCACTATTTAGGGACAACTCCCAGATATCCCATACAAGTCTGACAAGTTTGGCCTGGGTTTCACTTCAGGTGCTCAAAAGGTTGTACGTCGCGCTCGTGCTGGAGGACCACCCCTGAAGATTAGCAACCGTGAAGTCAATGCGGTAGAGGATGATGAAGATGGCTGCAACCTGGAGGATTGGATCTTCCCAACTGTCGATGGAGGGCTCAGCAATTGGGAGGCTAGAGATTTTTTTCCGATCACTTTTATCCCATAGTAATTTGTCTTTACATTTTGTTGGATCTGTAATATTAAAACAATTCAGACTCTTAAAAACTTGTGTCTTACACGAGGCACAATGGTCCATTTGTAAGGATTATTATCTCATTTCCATATGACATCAATGAATCATGGACGTTTTTGCATACAAACTTTGTGCTCATTGTTTTTTCTTTTTACATTTTTATTTCTTTCAAAGATAGTTATACCCTTACACACACTCACACTCACAATGCAGGTCTACATCCATTCGGGATCCCATGGATAATGGTTCTGCTATGGCCCTTTGTGACTCTGAAAATCTAATCTACCAAGCCAAAGACAAAGGCGGGGAAGATTGTGAAGTACCAGGGGAACTTGCCAGATTACTACAACAAGAACAGAGAACCATTCAGCCCCACGAGGAACTCGTGGATACAATCAACCTAGGTACCGAAGAGGACAAAAGAGAAATCAAGGTGGGTGCCAATCTGGAACCGGGTGTCAAAGAGCGTCTGATTTAGTTGCTACACGAGTATGTTGAGTTCTTTGCCTGGTCGTATGAAGACATGCCAGGACTTGATGCAGATATTGTGGTACATTGCCTGCCTACAAAAGAGGATTGCCCACCAGTAAAACAAAAGGTCTGTCGCATGCGACCAGATATATCGGAGAAGATTAAAGCAGAAGTCATGAAACAATTCAATCCTGGATTCTTGGCAGTCACCTCCTATCCGCAATGGGTTGCCAATATTGTTCCCGTGCCCAAAAAGGACGGCAAGGTACGAATGTGCGTGGACTACAGAGATTTGAATAGGGAAATCCCTAAGGATGATTTCCCACTTCCCCTTATTGACATCTTAGTTGACAATACGGCACAACACAAAGTGTTTTCCTTCATGGACAGTTTCTCAGGCTATAATCAAATCAAAATGGTGCCTGAAGACATGGAGAAAACAACCTTTGTCACCCAGTAGGGTACATTCTGCTACAAGGTTATGCCATTTGGACTGAAGAATGCGGGGGAAACCTATCAGCGTGCCATGGTAGCTCTATTTCACGACATGATACATCACGAAATAGAGGTCTATATGGACGACATGATAGCTAGATCTCAAACAGAAGAAGAGCATCTTGATCATTTACAAAAGTTGTTTGAGAGGCTAAAGAAATACTAGCTGAGATTGAACCCAAATAAATGCACATTTGGAGTAAGGTCTGGTGAGATCCTAGGCTTTGTCGTCGGTAATAAGGGTATTGAATTAGATCCTGTCAAGGTGAAAGCGATACAAGAGATGCCTGCTCCTCGTACTGAGAAGGAAGTCAGAGGATTCTTGGGACGTTTGAACTATATTGCCAGATTCATTTCTCACCTGACAGCTACTTGTGAACCAATCTTCAAGCTACTGAAGAAAGATCAAGTAGTCAAATGGAATAACGAATTCCAAACTGCTTTTGACAAGATCAAAGAGTACCTGCAAGAGCCTCCTGTTTTGATGCCACCGGTCGAGGGAAGACCATTGATCATGTATCTGACCATTTTGGAAAATTCAATGGGGTGTGTGCTGGGGCAGCATGACGAGTCTGGATGAAAAGAGCACACTATTTATTACCTGAGCAAAAAGTTTACCAACAGTGAAACAAGATATTCACTGCTCAAGAAAACTTGTTGCACTCTGGCATGGGTTGCTCGCCGGCTAAGACAGTATATGCTGACTCATACTACCCTATTGATATCTAGAATGGATCCGATAAAATACATCTTCGAGAAACCTGCTCTCTCTGGGAGAATAGCGAGATGGCAGATGATCCTGACGGAATATGACATATAGTATACTACCTAAAAAGCAGTAAAGGGCAGTGTACTAGCTGATCACCTTGCTCACCAAGTTGTGGAAGACTACCAGTCCATGATGTTCGAATTCCCGGATGAAGACATCATGATGGTAAACAACTATGAAGAATTAAGACTATATGACGGACCTGAACAAGGATCCCGGTGGACCCTGGTTTTCGATGGGGCATCTAACGCACTCGGCAATGGTATTGGTGTTGTACTCATATCTTCTGAAGGATGTCATACTCCTTTTACGGCAAGACTCTGCTTCAGTTGTACAAATAACATGGAGGAATATGAAGCATGCATCTTTGGTCTCAAAACTGCCATAGACTTGGGGATCAAATCCTTGAATGTATTCGGAGATTCAGCTTTGGTTATTAGCCAGATCAAAGGGGAATGGGACACCAAACACCCTAACCTTATCCCTTATAAAGAACATGTTTTGACATTGCTCCCACATTTTGATAAGATTACCTTCGAGCACTTCCCGCGAGAAGAAAATCAGCTAGCAGACGCATTAGCCACAATGCCATCTATGTTTAAACATAAATGGGATAACGAGGCTCCCCATATAACCATTGAACGAATGGACGAACCAGGTCACTGTCACGAGATTAATACTGAAGAAGTAGTGGACCATCCTTGGTTTCACGAAGTCAAGAAGTATCTCGAGACTCAAGAATATATACAAGGAGCTTCAGTAAATGATAAGAAGTTCTTAAGGAGATTCTCCGCTAAATTCTTCCTTAGTAATGGCATCCTTTAGAAACGCAACCATGACTCTGTGTTACTTCGGTGCGTAGAAAAGGTTGAAGCTGAAATGATCATGGCTGAGTTACATGAAGGCACTTTTGGCACCCATTCTAGTGGGCATACTGTGATACGGTGGGAGAACTGACTTGAGGTTTTGCGTTTGTTTTCGCAAATGTTTCGGTTGAGCAAGAGTCACCACCGACTTTTTATTTTATCCTAAGGAAAGGTTTAAAAAGCACAGCAAAAACCTTTGAGATGTTTTCTTGGGTTCGGGGAGTAGATTATAGAAAGGGAAGGTATTAGCACCCTTTCTATCCATGGTTATCCATGGGCTCTTAGTTACTTGCTTAGATCAACTTGCCTTAATTTTCAATTGTTTGAAGTGGTGCCTTGTGTGTGTGGGTTTGAAAATGTTTCGAAAAGAAGCCAATGTGGTGGCAACCTTTGTAATGATCCATGTTGGGAAGTATACAAAGGTGTATGTCTTTTGAAAAGGTTTTCATTTGTTTTTGAAAGTTGTTTTGAAAGTGTAGTGATGCGTGGTTTTGAAAAATAGGCAAGTGTTTTGTTTTGCAAGGGGGCAAGTAACCAAGAGCTATCTACCCTAAATTTCTCAAAGATTTCTCCTATGTTTTTAACCCTTTTAACAATTTTGTTCCACCATTGTATTTGGTGGACAATCTTGTGTTAGGATGTTAACGGGACGGGCGCGGGTCATCGTTTAGACCATAATTGCAATGGTGCCAAGTATCTTTGGGAAATTTTCTTTTAAGGGACTTGATCATTTTTTAGGCAACTTTCGAAAGCGTCATCGAGGGACTATGATCATTTGAATTGTGTTTGTTTTGCCCAAAGAGACCTAACATGCAATATGGCCCATTATTGAAGGCAACAAGTGGAATACCCTAGGGGTGCAAGTGTGATTAGTGTTGTCCATTTTCATGCTTGTTTATCTTGAATTTAGGTCAAACTATTTTTGGTTAATTGATTTGCATACAAACCCTAATTCTAACATGGCATAATTAGAAAGCTTGTAAATGCGAAAAATAAAGTTCCTAAGTTATTACAACACAATATATGGGAAGGGGGTACAAATGTTCAAATGGGGGTATTTTGACAAGGAATTTAAACCTAACTATTATATCAAAATTGAATTATACAAATTAATTAATATACAATAATTAAATAAAAATGGAATAAATATGCAAGATGCAAAAAAATGTTTTTTATATGTATGAAAAAAAGTGTTTTTTATATGTCAAATAAACAAAATAAAAAGTATTAATTTTTTGGAGTTTTTATGTATTTAGGGTAAAACCCTAATTTTATTAAGTAAAATGTATTAATTATTTAATATATATAATATTTGTTAACTATGTACAAAAATAAATAAAAGAAGGTATATTGTAAAAAAAAAAAGTATTTTTGGGGTCAAAATATTAATAGAAATAAAATGTATTAATCCTTTGTATTTTCCCTAAAATATAATAATAAATATATAAGTATTTTACATTATTTATTAAATATATATTATATGTACAAAAATAAAATATTTAATATTTACAAAAAATATATTTTTATTATAAAATGTTTTTTAAGAGATAATACAAAATAAAATCAGAAATAAAATATGTTTGTATTATTTTTTTGTATTTTAAAATAAAAGGTATTTATGTATTATTTATATGTATAAATGTCAATCTAAACAAATAAATGCCTAATAAATATAAAAATGGTTCAAAAAATATTTTTTATATTTTTAATATTATGAGGAAAAATAAATAAGTCAGAAATAAAAAGAAAAGTCAAGAAAATATATCAAATAAACACAATGGGCCAAGGGGGTTTAAAAGTAACAAAAGAGGTGCAAATAAGAAAAGTGGAACAGGCCCAGCCCAAAGACCAGCTTCTTCAACCTCCAGCCATCTCTGTTTGAAAAAACGCGCGCCTCTTGCTTCCATAACAAGAACCTGATTCTTTGACTTTTAATGAAAACTCACAACACAAAAAATGTCAAGCATCATCTCACGAGTTCATACATATAAAGAACATGATTTAACTCTCAGAAATGAGAGAGAATTTCTTCTCCCCCAATTCCTGACCTAGTTTTTGTTCCAAGTTCAGACATCAAATTCTCATAGCACACATAACATAAATGAAAACTAATTATATGGGCATGTTCAGGGCTATGAATGTGACATAATCTCTTCACAAATCTAAACCTAACAATGCCTGGATAGAGAGATAAGAGTTCATGAACTTACCTGTTCAGTTGGAATCGTATCTGGTGATGGAGGTGTTTTCAATGCAAGGTGATGATTGGTACAGCTTCCTTGATGTCCAGGGATGCTATTCCAAGCTTTAGTTTGCTTTGAAACCAAGTGAATCGTGTTATGGAACTTCAACTGCAAAACAGAAAAATGAAAATGGTGATGTTGATTGGGAGTGTTACAGGTCGTGTTTGAGGCTTGGAATAGTTTCAAGGGATGATGTGGGATGTGTTTGAAGTGGTTTTAGCAAGAATGCACGAATGGATTGAGTTATGGAACTCAATCTGCAGCAGGTGCCCTGTTTTGGGCAGTTCTATGGTGTTTTGAGGTTTGATGAGGTTTGGAAGGTGTTTAGCTCGTGTTTCAGGTCAGGGTGATTGTTTAGAATGTGTTTGATAACTTTGCTTAAGCTCTGGTTCACATGAATGAGAGTTGTGTCTTGTTATGCTATGTTTCTTCAACTTTAAGCAACAAAGTGTCAAGTGGTATTCTAGACTGATGCAGGCCCCCCTAATGTGCTGCATACCTTCCCCTTGATCAATGTGTTTTGTTCATAAACTTGTGCCAAAAGGATTTGCACTGTACTTGCTTGGATTGCTAATTGACATAAAGTTCTACTTTTCAAAAATGGATAATTAGCTTTTTCTATTTAAGGGTTAAACTTCCATGTAATGCTTAAACACATAAAACAAGGCCTTGGCACAATGAGTTAGCATTAGATTATTGATTGCAAATGGGATATAGGACATGTAATCAAGGAATGCAAGCTTAGTTCAAAATGGCACAAGTGTATGAACATGTAAATTGGTCATAACAAAAGTGAATTTTTCCCAACTTGCCAAATTCGATTCTCCCTAACCATGAGGTTGTTTGATGAGTTCTTGGACATTTTGGAAAGCTTGGAATGTGTACTACAATCCATCTTTGAAATGCAAATTGAAATTCCAAGTGGAAGCATGTGAAAAATGGTCTTGAAGTTAGGCAAAAATCTTGCCTAAAATGGTTCAAAATTTCTCTAAGTTAAGAATGGTTTGGTACCCTTGTTCCAAAAATTGTAACTTGAGCTACAAGCTTCTTTTGAGGAAACTTTGTGAATCGAAGTTGTAGATTTTGCAATGGACTACAACTTTCATGTTTTGACTTTTCCTTGAATCCAAATGAATCTTGGTGAGAAAGTGGGACAAAGTTAGGAAAAAATTAGGGTTTTTCATAACTTAGAAAAATTCTAAGTTATGAAAAATCTTCATTTCAAACCCTAATTTGCAATTCTTGATTTCTTGATGAACAAGTTTCATGATTTGGCATGTTTTGATGAAAAATGAATCTTGACACTTGATTTTGACCAAAAAAGTCAAAGTTTGACTTTTCAGTATACAGTCAAAATTGATCAATTGACTGGGAAATTCAACTGTCAATCTTGTGCATTTGGGATCTTTTGAACTTGTTGAGTATGCCAAGACAATTCCATGGGGTCCTTGAGTCCATATGTGGGTTTGGTTTGCCATTGGCTAGGTCAAACAGTCAAAAATTGCCTTTGTGCAGTCAAAACCCTAAAAATGACCATTTTGCCCTTTTGGTGATCTGATCAAATTTCTTGTGGAATTGTGATCCAAACTTGATCAAATGGTCCATGTGAGTTCATAATGTTGATGTGGGTCAATTTTCATGAGATTTGACTGTCAATTGGCCACAGTTGACTTTTTCCCCAATACAGCAGATTTTTAGGTCAACTGTCCAATTGACTGGGCAAAGTTTGGAATCAAGGCTTGAAACTTGGTATGGATAAACTTGGGAGTCCAACATGAAGCATGAAAGTCATCTTAGGCATTTTAGGTCAAAATATCTTTGTGCAAACACAAACCCTAATTTGGGTCAACAGTGCAAGGAGAAGTCTTGAATAGAGGAAACCCTAACTGGATGGTTGAGCTCCAAGGGTCTTGTGATGAGAAAATGTTGAGAAAATGGGAGGGAAAATTTTGGGGTACAACAGTTGCCCCTGTTCAATCTTCTTGAACCTGAAGAGTTAGATTGGCAGGTTTGCCTTTCGTGACTCGAGGGTAAAAGGAGATTGGACACTAGAGTGCCCGGAAATTTGCACTCGCATGTTGGAATATCAGCAAATGTGATGTCGGGAATGGGATTATAGATGCCATTTGGAGAGATGGTGGATAGGGAGATGGGCTTATAGATGCCATCTGAAGGCGTGACAGAACCTTGTCAGGAATGGGCTTATAGATGCCATTTGGAAGTGTTGATCGCATAAGAGATTCCTTAGCGAGAACTTGTGTATTTTGAGAGAGACAGATGTTTTCCTGGCTTGTTACAGGTGTTGATCTTCAATCTCTTCATGCAGACATGCCCTGGCTAGATACAGGTGTCGAGTCTACAATTGGTTGCTCACAGATGTGCCCTGGTTGGATACAGGTATCGAATCTGGAAATAGTCGTCAACAGATATGCCCTGGCTGGATACAGGAATCGAATCTTCGAACTCTTCAGATGTGCCCTGGCTAGATACAGGAATCGAATCCGGAATTGTGACAGTTGATAGATATGCCCTGGCTGGATACAGGAATCGAATCTTCAAACTCTTCAGATGTGCCCTGACTGGATACAGGAATCGAATCTGGAATTAGTCGTCAACAGATATGCCCTGGCTGGATACAGGAATCGAATCTTCAAACTCTTTAGATGTGCCCTGGCTGGATAAAGGAATCAAATCTGGTAAACTGATCACTCACATATGTGCCCTGACTAGATACAGGAATCGAATCTGGAATTGTGACAGTTGAAGGTAGTTGTCTTTTGGATTGTCTTTTTCCCTGAAAAGGCAAAACATCAGTTGTATGCAATGTCATGATGTATGAAATGCACAATGTCATGACGTTCAAAATGAGATAGTGTCGTATGCACTTTATTATGCATGTAAGCAAGATGTATGAAATGTGAAATGTTTATGAGTGTATGTTTGTCTAGGAAAATAAATCCTTGACGACCGGCCGGGGAATTAAATCCTGGGCTGACGTTGAAAAGTAGAGCTCTTCATTTCCGCTAGGGATGATGGTTGCAAGAATACACCGGTAGGAGAAGATGACTCTGTTGAGGAATAAACTTGTTGGAGAGATTACTCTGTGGGGAATTGCTTTGTGGGAACAGATACTTCGCTGAAGTTTTGACGAGAGCTTTACTGAGGATTTCAATGATGGACTCCGTTGGGGATAATAATGATAAACTTCGCTGGGGATAACAAAGATAAACTCCGCCGGGGATAACAAAGATAAACTCCTCTGGGGATAACAATGATAAACTCCACTGGGGATTGTGTTGATAAGTTATGTTGGGGAACTTTGATGAACTCCGCTGGGGATAGGAAGAACTTCGCCGAGGGCGATCTTCCGTGGTAATTAGCTGAGGATAACCCAGTTATAAGCCCTTGTGAGGAATAACTTTGAATAAAGCTCGGGAAAGACGTCTGTACTCTGTAGGGGATAAGCTTCCAGAATCTACTGGGGGATAAGCTTCAAGACCTGCTGGGGATATGAATTCCAGCTTCCCTGGGGAAACTCTTCAGACTGTACTGGGGTGTTGGTATTCCACTGGGAAACAATCTTAGATCAAGACTGCCGGGGATGCTTGCTGATGAATGCCTATACTTCGCTGGGGAGTTGAGGCAACTTGGTCATATTCTTCAGTTGAATCTACCTTGGTACCCTGGAGGACAAAGCAACTAGACTGCCTGGACAATTCTACATTGCCCCTAATTCTGATGTCACATGTAATTAGTCTTTTGTTTCGTATGCAAGCATTTATGAAGTAGCAATTTAATGTCAAATGCATATATCAAAAATGAACATTGGACGTTCTTCGCAAGACAAAACAGAAAAAGGAAAAACAATTGGCAATTTGTTTGGAAGAGTGAATTTGTATTGATTTTGAAATTTGCCTGTAAATAGGCGTTTTTTGTACAAGAGGATGACGTCCTAGTAAGAGAACGCCGCCGAATAACATAAAGTTTATACAATTTTGAAAAGGAAACAAAACAGCTATGTGCACAATATTCCCACTGGGTTCCAACTCTGCTATCGCCTTTATGTCCTCAAGCGTCTCATCACTTTGCTGCTTAGTTGAAGATGAAGCTGATTGATCAATGTCGAGGTCTGAGCCAGATAGTTGATGCCGAATTCTGGATGCAAGGTGATCCAATGAGACATAGTGTTACGCTTTATCCCTAACTTTTACCTGGACCGCCCTTTTGGGTTTTCAGTCCACCGGGATACCCATTTTTGCCCAAGCCGCCTTTTCAGGTTTTCGACTTGCCGGGTGTACAGATTTTTTCATTTTCATCCCTTATTTTTGCCCGAACCCTTTTGGTTCTCCGGGAAGCCCTTATTTTTGCCTAGGTATGTCAACCTAGCGGGTCTTTTATTCATGCGTAGTATCTTTTTACTATGTCTGCATTGGCGGGGTGAGGAAGGTCGTCACCATCCATGGTGGTTAGAATCATGGCTCCTCCTGAGAACACATGTTTAACCACAAATGGCCCTTCGTATGTAGGGGTCCATTTGCCCCGGGGATCACTTTGAGGAAGGATGATGCGTTTGATTACCAGGTCCCCAACTTGATACTCTTGTGGTCTGACTTTCTTGTTAAATGCCCTGATCATCCGTTTTTGGTACGTTTGACCATGACAGATAATAGTGAGTCTCTTTTCGTTGATTAGATTTAACTGATCAAGTCGTGTCTGGATCCAATCATCTTCGCTCAGATCTGCATCCTTCATTATCCGGAGAGAGGGTATCTGCACCTCGATCGGTAAGACTGCCTCCATGCCGTAGACCAAAGAGAAAGGAGTTGCCCCGGTTGACGTCCTTGCTGAGGTACGGTACCCATGAAGAGCAAACGGTAACATCTCGTGCCAATCTTTGTAGGTCATTGTCATCTTCTGCACAATCTTTTTGATATTCTTATTAGCTGCTTCTACAGCCCCATTCATCTTCGGCCGGTAAGGAGAAGAGTTGTGGTGCTGTATCTTGAATTGCTCGCAGAGCTCAGTGATCATCTTGTTATTAAGATTGGTACCATTGTCCGTAATGATCCTTTCCGGGACGCCGTACCGACAGATCAGGTTATGCCGAATGAAACGTGCCACGACGCTCTTGGTTACGGTAGCGTAGGAAGCTGCTTCTACCCACTTCGTGAAGTAATCAATTGCTACCAAGATGAAACGATGCCCGTTGGATGCCGTCGGTTGGATCTCGCCGATCATATCAATGCCCCACATTGCAAAAGGCCAAGGTGCCGTCAGGACGTTCAGAGGAACCGGAGGGATGTGCACCTTATCAGCATAGATCTGGCATTTATGACAAGTTCGAGAATGTTGGTAACAGTCGGCTTCCATTGTGGACCAGAAATATCCTGCCCGAAGGATTTTCTTTGCCATGGTATGTCCACTGGAATGTGTTCTGAATGTACCTTCATGTAATTCTATCATGATCTTTTCTGCTTCAGTCTTATCCACACAACGCAGTAAAGTTGAATCATGGTTTCGTTTGTAGAGAATGCCATTACTGAGGAAGAATTTTGCCGCAAACCTTCTCATGAACTTCTTGTCATTGACCGATGCGCCTTCGGGGTATTCTTGAGCTTCCAAATATCTCTTCACCTCATGATACCAGGGTTTCTCGATTACCTCTTCGGCCTCAAGATCGCAGCAGTATGCAGGTTCTTCCAACTTCCAGATAATGATCCGGGGGGCCTCGTTGTCCCATTTGACTTTGAACATTGAAGACATCGTAGCCAGTGCGTTCGCTAACTGATTCTCCTCTCTTGGGAAGTGTTCAAAAGTTATCTCTTCAAAGTGGGGAAGCAAAGTCAGCACATACTCCTTGTAAGGAGTGAGATTTGGGTGTTTCGTATCCCACTCGCCTTTGATCTGATTGATCACGAGAGCGGAATCTCCGAAGACACTCAGAAACTTGATCCTTAAGTCGATTGCAGCTTGGAGACCCATGATACATGCCTCATACTCTGCCATGTTGTTGGTGTAGTTGAAACACAACCGGGCGGTGAGTGGAGTATGAGTACCTTTAGGGGATATGATCACAGCGCCGATGCCATTACCCAAAGCGTTCGAGGCTCCGTCAAAATGCATAGACCATCGGGATCCTTCCTCAGGTCCTTCATCTGGTCCAGGTACTTCACAATCAGTTACTATCATGATGTCTTCGTCTGGAAATTAAAAGTTCAATGATTGGTAGTCATCCACAGGTTGGTGTGCCAAATGGTCTGCCAATACACTTACCTTGATTGCTTTTTGAGTTGTGTACTGGATATCATATTCTGTCAAGATCATTTGCCATCTTGCTATTCTTCCAGACAGAGCAGGCTTTTCGAATATATACTTGATTTGATCCATTTTTGAAATCAGCAGAGTAGTGTGAGTCAGCATATACTGTCTCAGCCGGCGAGCAGCCCATACCAGAGCGCAGCAAGTTTTCTCGAGCAGTGAGTACCGAGACTCATAGTCGGTAAACTTTTTGCTCAGGTAATAAATAGCGTGCTCTTTTCGGCCAGACTCGTCATGCTGCCCCAGCACACACCCCATTGAATTGTCAAGCACTGTCAAGTATAGTATTAGAGGTCTCCCTTCCACTGGTGGCATAAGAATGGGTGGCTCTTGGAGATATTCCTTTATCTTTTCGAAAGCGGCCTGACATTCATCGTTCCAACGTACTACTTGATCTTTCTTCAGCAATTTGAAGATTGGCTCACAGGTAGCAGTTAGATGTGAGATGAATCGGGCAATGTAATTCAGTCGTCCTAGAAAGCCTCGGACTTCTTTCTCTGTCTTGGGAGTCGGCATCTCTTGTATGGCTTTCACCTTGGCAGGGTCCACCTGAATACCTTTATCGCTTACAATGAAACCTAGCAATTTTCCAGCCCTCACCCTAAAGGTGCATTTGTTTGGGTTCAACCTCAGCTTGTATAACTTCAGTCGGTCAAACAGTTTCCGCAGATGATCAAGGTGTTCCTCCTCAGTTTGGGACCTTGCAATCATATCATCGACGTACACTTCAATCTCATGGTGGATCATGTCATGAAATAAAGCAACCATGGCACGTTGGTAGGTTGCCCCAGCATTTTTCAACCCGAATGGCATGACCTTGTAGCAGAAGGTGCCCCATTGAGTAACAAAGGTAGTCTTTTCCATATCTTCAGGGGCCATCTTGATCTGATTATACCCCGAAAAACCATCCATAAAGGAGAACACCTTGTGTTGAGCAGTATTGTCAACCAGAACGTCGATGTGAGGTAGGGGGAGTCATCCTTGGGGCTTGCCCTGTTTAGATCCCTGTAATCGACACACATTCTGACCTTACCGTCCTTCTTCGGCACTGGCACCACGTTGGCAACCCACTGAGGGTAAGAAGTTACTGCTAGAAACCCGTCATCGAATTGCTTCATAACCTCAGCTTTGATCTTTTCGGACATCTCTGGACGCATACGGCTGACCTTTTGCTTTACCGGAGGGCAGTCTTCCTTGGTAGGCAGGTGATGAACTACAATGTCGGCATCCAAACCAGGCATGTCTTCGTAAGACCAAGCAAAGATCTCCATGTAATCATGTAACATCTGGATCAATCGTTGCTTCACGCTGAGCTCTAGATTGGCACCAATCTTGACTTCTTTTCTATCTGTCTCAGTACCCAGGTTCACTGTTTCCACTGGCTCCTCATGCGGCCGAATGGCCCTCTCTTCCTGGAGTAGCAGTCTTGCGAGTTCACCAGGAACTTCGCAATCATCTTCACCTTCGTCTTCGGCCAAGTTGATCGGATTCTCGAAGTCATAACTGGCAGTAGCAGAGCCGTTACCAGTGAGATCCAGAGTGGATTGGAACCTGTATAAGTGAGTGTGTGTAAATATAGTTGTTTTGCAATATATAACACAAAGAAAAAGAGCACAAGATTTGAAATGCAACAAACGTCCAATGTTTTGATTAATGATATATGGAAATGTCATACAAAAAGCCCTCACAAATGGAGCCACGGTGCCCCGGGTAAGACCCGAGCCAATAAAAGTTTCAACATATTGTTTGTTACAAATTGAAAATCAAAAGAGTTCATTATTACGTGACAAATGTAATAGGTGTAAAATCTTTTGCCGTCCAGTTGCTTGGTCCGTTGCTGGTGGTTGGATAGATCCAACTGTCAAATTCTGCTTCCTCCATGTCCTCCTCGATAGCATTCACCCTTGGATTGGTGATGAATACCGGAGCCTTTCTGATCCTTTCTTTGCGAACATCCCTCTGAGCCTCTGCCGTGAAGCCCAGCCCAAATTTGTCGGTCTTTTGAGTGAAGTCAGGAAGTTGACCCCAGTTTGCGCATTTGCCCTTCTCGATTACAGCCCGGGCATCCTTCAGGGAAGCCATCTTCAGAGGAAAGTCTTCTTCAACCACTGTCTCAGCCGACGCCAACATTGGAGGTACTTCCTCAAAATGTTGAAAGGGGGTTTCAATAAACTCCCCGTCCATCTCGATATACCGGAATGAATTCAAGTGACTTACCATGTATTCCTCCTCACCCTGCACAGTAACAATCTTCCCTTTGACAGGGTATTTGAGCTTTTGGTGTAGAGTGGATGTTACCGCCCCAGCCTTGTGAATCCAAGGTCGACCTAGCAAGCAGGAATAAGATGGACGAATATCCATCACATAGAACGTTGAGTCGAAGACTTGGGAACCTACACGAATAGGAATGTCTACCTCACCGTGCACCATCCTCTTAGAACCGTCGAAGGCTCTAACAATGATGTTACTAGGTTTCAATTCCAGGCCCTCACAATCCAAACGATCCAAGGCCTTCTTGGGCAATACATTCAGGGAAGAACCGGTGTCCACCAACACGTGTGCGAGAGTAGTGCCCCTGCATTCTATAGAAACGTGCAGGGCATCATTGTGATTTTTCCCTTTGGCGGTAAGGTCATCATCCGAGAACCCCAAACCATTGTCAGCTGTCAAATTAGCCACACAGTCAGTGAATTGATCTGCAGATGTCTCTTGCGGCACATGGGCCGTTTTCAGAAATGAAATCAGGGCCTTAGCGTGGGCCTCTGAGCACAGCAGCAATGATAGCATAGAGATCTTGGAGGGGGTATGCCCCAGCTGTTCAACGACATTGAAGTCGCTCTTTTTAATGATTTTAAGGATTTCCTCCATCTCTTGTTGGGAGGCTTCGACAGCGGTCTTTTTTGGTGCCTCCGTCCTGGCAGGCAAATCGGTAGCAACCTCTTTGCCCCGAGCATCAGAGGACTCGGCAGCAGTAGTAAACACAGGAACTTGATTTGAAACATGCACACTTGCGGGTGTGATGATAAGTGGTTTTCGGATAACTGGTGGTGCAATGTCAGGCGAGAAGAGCCTGCCACTGCGAGTAATCTTGGCGGGGCCAGTGATGTTACTGATACTGGTACTGGTGTTGAACTCCTGCTTCACTCCAAGCACATACACGTCTGCCCCATAGTGCCATGGGACAGCCTTGTCAGATTCATAGGGGAGGGGCCCCGGAACAGTAATGGTAATGGGTGCAACAGACATAATTTGGACTGGCTTCCTCGGGGGAGCCTTGGTAGGATTGTTGAAAATTGTGACGACAGATACTTCTTCAGCGGGAACAAACGGAACAGCAGTTTTCTTGAACAGAATTTCTTTGCTATCCATCAGGCTTTGGATGCCTGACTTCAGCAGCGAACAACCGGTAGGGATAACAGCACACAGGAGGCAACCCTTGCTACAACCCGGAAATAAACCGGCTAGCAGTAGGTTCCTCTTAACAGTCAATAGAGGGGTAGCAACATCATTCACCGAAACAGCATACGAATCTTCCTCGACGGCATTTACTCTATGCTGGGGCATAGGAGCAGTTACAACATTTGGCCTCTCAGGCGCCTCAAACTGAATTTCCTTCGCATCGATAAGGTCTTGAACCTTATTTCTCAGGGCCCAGCAATCATCAGTAGTATGCCTGGGGCTATCAGAATGATAAGCACAACGGGCATTTGGGTTATACTTAGGAGATGCAGTATTCACGACCTTCGGAGCTTCTTTGATGGTCACCAAGTTGGTTGATAGCAGTTGCGGTAATATTTGTGACAAGGTCATACTTATCCGAGTATACTGCCTCTTGGGCCTTTCACCTCTTTGTTGATTGTACTGCTGAGGAGCAGCAACAGGCTTTGAAATGACCAAGGCATTGACGGCTTGGCGGCTTTCTGGCTTGACTTGTCTTCTAGGACCATAGACGGCACTAGCTTCCCTCTTGAAAGGTTTCTTCTCAGTATTTGCGGAAGCACCCCTCTGTATCTTTCCTGACCTGATGCCAGCTTCTATCCTTTCACCCGTCAGGATCAAATCCGTAAACCCAGCGGAGGAATTACCAACCAGATGATTGAAGAATGGACCAGACAAGGTCCCTAGAAACATGTCAACCAGCTCACGGTCAGTCAAATGAGGCTGCACCCTGCCAGCCAAATCTCTCCATTTTTACGCATATTCTTTGAACCCTTCGCCCGTTCCTAGTGACATACCCTGAAGTTGGGTACGCGTAGGAGCGAGGTCAGAATTATATTGATATTGTCTATAAAATGCGGTCGCCAAATCTTCCCAATGTCGGATACTGGTTCCATCTAGCTGATAGAACCACTCAAGTTGTGACCCCGAAAGGCTATCTTAGAAGAAGTGGATCCAAAGATTTTTATCTGCCGTGTAAGGTTGGATCTTCCTTACGTACGATCTGAGATGCAGTTTTGGACAAGAAGCCCCGTCGTATTTGGCAAAGGCAGGCGCCTTAAACTTGTGTGGGATTACCACCCCAGAAGATAACCCTAAATCTCCGAAATCCAACCCCGGTACATTTTGAATCTCCATGGCACTCAAGCGGTCTTCTAATTGCTTGTATCTGTCAGCAGCAGGAGGGTATTGTTCGTCATTGTAATCCGTCTCGTTGTCAGAGACTGTAGGACTAGGAGCCCCTCCCCCTTGGGGACTGTCTTTCTCTGCAGAGGAAGTAGTTGGATCAGCCTCGTTATGTAGTGTGTTCCCAAACCTGCGTCCAGTGTTGAATAACGCAGTTCTCTTCTTCTTCTTCTTCTTTAAGAGCAAAGCCTTCAACTCTTGCTGACCTTGGGCCAGGCTCATGACCATTTCTTGAAACTGAGCATTCTGGGTCTGGAGGGCCTTGATTGCTTGCTCATTGGATGATTCTGGATTCATGATGACTGTTCAAAATAAACAGCGAAGAAGATTAAGCAACCTGTAGAAAAAAGGGTACCTGTTATGCACATGATGCATGAGATGCTATCTATGCAATGCATTCAAGGATTTTAGAAATTCACAATTGTTGCAGACAAAAAGAACGCACGTCATATTAATAAGAATAAATTTGTTAGTACATAAATACCCCATGGGCCACATATTACAAAAACAACTTCTCAAGGTAAAAAGACGTTGCGCATCCTCTTTGGCGCAATGTAGGTGTTGAGGGCTTCTTGCTCATGGAGTCGGCGGGTGAGCTCTAAAACCTTCATCTCGCTGGCGTAGAAGCTGGCTTCGAAAGTGTTCTGTTCCTCCTTGAGTTGGATCCAACTCTTATGCATCTCTTCCCACGATGTAGGCATGTCAGGATGTAGGATGGTGTAGGGAACCTCCCCTTCCTTGACGGGCTCTTTAATCACAGGGAGAACATGAGGATAAGGCATCATTAGACTCTGGGCTCGGGCTCGTACCCACTTGAGATAAGGTTCAAGAGGGATGGAGTTCTTGTGCCCCAGTGTCTTGCTATCAACCTTGTTGGGCCTCCCCCAAGCTCTGATGAATCTTTGGCGAAGTCCTTGCGCATCATTGTCGAAGTCAAAAACTAGGTCAGGAATCAACATGTCGTGAGGACCATCTCTTCGTGCGTATCCAAATTGCCTCAAAGCTAAACAAGGGTTGTAGGTAATGCCCCCTCTAATGCCAAGTAATGGAACATTAGGGAACTCTCCACAACGATCGACGATGATGACATTTTCTCTGGACCGAGAACACCAATGTACATCAGAGTGAGTAAGAGTCATCAACCGTTGGGACCACCTTGAGCCTTGGTCATTCTTCAAGACAGATTGTGGAAGGTGCGAAATAAACCACCTTGCAAGGAGAGGAGTACAGCACATAAGAACACCCCTCTTTCTCATTGTTCGTGTGTAAAATGAGTGAAGGATGTCCCCAAGCAATGTTGGTATTGGATTCCTGGACAAGAAGATTTTGACGGCGTTGACATCTACCAATTGGTCAGAATTTGGGAATAGGACCAACCCATAGATAAGGAGTGCCACAATCTCTTCAAAGGCTTGCAGGTCCAATGAATTCCAACATTCTTGTGCCTTCTCAAACAAGAATTTTGCTAAGAAACCTTTGACGCTGCTTCTGGTTTCCCAATGCCCCTTGATGTCAGAAGGCTGTAAATGTAATGCTCGAGCAACATTTTCAGGCTTTGGTTCCTTTTCCGTACCGTTGAAAGGTAGTTGATTAAGGATAGGAATTCTCAGGAGTTGAGAAAATTCCTCCAAAGTGGGTACCAACTGATAGTCAGGGAAAGTGAAACAGTGGTGAAGAGGGTCAAAGAACTGGAATAGCACTTTCATCATGTCTTCTTCAATGTTGGTGTTGACTAAGTTGAGCAGTCTACCATGTCTTTCACTGAAGGATGAGCTTTCCGGAATTCTTGATGTGAGCTCCTTGAGTTGAGGAGGGATTTTCACAAGGTTGACTTGGATGGTTCTTCTGCGAGGAATTTCCATGACCTACAAAACAAGAACAAAGATGAAGATCTAAACCCTTGAAGTGGTTAGTAAATGCATATGATGCTTTATGATGTTCATGATGTATGCACAAACATATGTACAAGCAAATCACACCAAACCCTAGTTTCAGGCTTGCATGGAGTTTCATAGGTAAGTACCCTCTTGAGTGTAGTTGGCTTAAAAACCTGTCCTATAAATAGTAATCGGGTTCTAAGGAGCTCAATATCACTGGATTGTTTTCATTGTTCATTGTTTTGGTTTAGCCACTTAACTAGCGACCAAAATATTCCAAGAAAACAACCCTCAATGAGTGTAGTATCGAGTATCTACCAACTTCGGACTGCACCAAAGCCGGTCATCTCACTACCCCTAATAAAAGGCCAAGATGGTCAAGTAAGGTTCTAGGTCATTAGTGCTTAGTGACATCACTCAGCGGCCCCGTACTCTCCTTGATTGAACTCAAGGGTTACCGGTACTCACAAATATGTCGCACGAATATAGCTATTGCTTCGACCGTGTCGGTATACCCCGCACAGTTTTCACAACGTATTGCTATCTATGAATGTTTCCCAAAATCCGGGTGTAGGATTGCAAACTCAAACAAGAGAGCCAAGATATAAAGCAATCAAGACAAACAATTAGTCATGCAAGAGGGTGATCTAAGCCCTAAGGTTACTCCACTTTAAAAAAATCCCCAGCAGAGTCGCCAGTTCTGTGATACGGTGGGAGAACTGACTTGAGGTTTTGCGTTTGTTTTCGCAAATGTTTCGGTTGAGCAAGAGTCGCCACCGACTTTTTATTTTATCCTAAGGAAAGGTTTAAAAAGCACAGCAAAAACCTTTGAGATGTTTTCTTGGGTTCGGGGAGTAGATTATAGAAAGGGAAGGTATTAGCACCCTTTCTATCCATGGTTATCCATGGGCTCTTAGTTACTTGCTTAGATCAACTTGCCTTAATTTTCAATTGTTTGAAATGGTGCCTTGTGTGTGTGGGTTTGAAAATGTTTCGAAAAGAAGCCAATGTGGTGGCAACCTTTGTAATGATCCATGTTGGGAAGTATACAAAGGTGTATGTCTTTTGAAAAGGTTTTCATTTGTTTTTGAAAGTTGTTTTGAAAGTGTAGTGATGCGTGGTTTTGAAAAATAGGCAAGTGTTTTGTTTTGCAAGGGGGCAAGTAACCAAGAGCTATCTACCCTAAATTTCTCAAAGATTTCTCCTATGTTTTTAACCCTTTTAACAATTTTGTTCCACCATTGTATTTGGTGGACAATCTTGTGTTAGGATGTTAACAGGACGGGCGCGGGTCATCATTTAGACCATAATTGCAATGGTGCCAAGTATCTTTGGGCAATTTTCTTTTAAGGGACTTGATCATTTTTTAGGCAACTTTCGAAAGCGTCATCGAGGGACTATGATCATTTGAATTGTGTTTGTTTTGCCCAAAGAGACCTAACATGCAATATGGCCCATTATTGAAGGCAACAAGTGGAATACCCTAGGGGTGCAAGTGTGATTAGTGTTGTCCATTTTCATGCTTGTTTATCTTGAATTTAGGTCAAACTATTTTTGGTTAATTGATTTGAATACAAACCCTAATTCTAACATGGCATAATTAGAAAGCTTGTAAATGCGAAAAATAAAGTTCCTAAGTTATTACAACACAATATATGGGAAGGGGGTACAAATGTTCAAATGGGGGTATTTTGACAAGGAATTTAAACCTAACTATTACATCAAAATTGAATTATACAAATTATTTAATATACAATAATTAAATAAAAATGGAATAAATATGCAAGATGCAAAAAAATGTTTTTTATATGTATGAAAAAAAGTGTTTTTTATATGTCAAATAAACAAAATAAAAAGTATTAATTTTTTGGAGTTTTTATGTATTTAGGGTAAAACCCTAATTTTATTAAGTAAAATGTATTAATTATTTAATATATATAATATTTGTTAACTATGTACAAAAATAAATAAAAGAAGGTATATTGTAAAAAAAGTATTTTTGGGGTCAAAATATTAATAGAAATAAAATGTATTAATCCTTTGTATTTTCCCTAAAATATAATAATAAATATATAAGTATTTTACATTATTTATTAAATATATATTATATGTACAAAAATAAAATATTTAATATTTACAAAAAAATATATTTTTATTATAAAATGTTTTTTAAGAGATAATACAAAATAAAATCAGAAATAAAATATGTTTGTATTATTTTTTTGTATTTTAAAATAAAAGGTATTTATGTATTATTTATATGTATAAATGTCAATTTAAACAAATAAATGCCTAATAAATATAAAAATGGTTCAAAAAATATTTTTTATATTTTTAATATTATGAGGAAAAATAAATAAGTCAGAAATAAAAAGAAAAGTCAAGAAAATATATCAAATAAACACAATGGGCCAAGGGGGTTTAAAAGTAACAAAAGAGGTGCAAATAAGAAAAGTGGAACAGGCCCAGCCCAAAGACCAGCTTCTTCAACCTCCAGCCATCTCTGTTTGAAAAAACGCGCGCCTCTTGCTTCCATAACAAGAACCTGGTTCTTTGACTTTTAATGAAAACTCACAACACAAAAAATGTCAAGCATCATCTCACGAGTTCATACATATAAAGAACCTGATTTAACTCTCAGAAATGAGAGAGAATTTCTTCTCCCCCAATTCCTGACCTAGTTTTTGTTCCAAGTTCAGACATCAAATTCTCATAGCACACATAACATAAATGAAAACTAATTATATGGGCATGTTCAGGGCTATGAATGTGACATAATCTCTTCACAAATCTAATCCTAACAATGCCTGGATAGAGAGATAAGAGTTCATGAACTTACCTGTTCAGTTGGAATCGTATCTGGTGATGGAGGTGTTTTCAATGCAAGGTGATGATTGGTACAGCTTCCTTGATGTCCAGGGATGCTATTCCAAGCTTTAGTTTGCTTTGAAACCAAGTGAATCGTGTTATGGAACTTCAACTGCAAAACAGAAAAATGAAAATGGTGATTTTGATTGGGAGTGTTACAGGTCGTGTTTGAGGCTTGGAATAGTTTCAAGGGATGATGTGGGATGTGTTTGAAGTGGTTTTAGCAAGAATGCACGAATGGATTGAGTTATGGAACTCAATCTGCAGCAGGTGCCCTGTTTTGGGCAGTTCTATGGTGTTTTAAGGTTTGATGAGGTTTGGAAGGTATTTAGCTCGTGTTTCAGGTCAGGGTGATTGTTTAGAATGTGTTTGATAACTTTGCTTAAGCTCTGGTTCACAGGAATGAGAGTTGTGTCTTGTTATGCTATGTTTCTTCAACTTTAAGCAACAAAGTGTCAAGTGGTATTCTAGACTGATGCAGGCCCCCCTAATGTGCTGTATACCTTCCCCTTGATCAGTGTGTTTTGTTCATAAACTTGTGCCAAAAGGATTTGCATTGTACTTGCTTGGATTGCTAATTGACATAAAGTTCTACTTTTCAAAAATGGATAATTAGCTTTTTCTATTTAAGGGTTAAACTTCCATGTAATGCTTAAACACATAAAACAAGGCCTTGGCACAATGAGTTAGCATTAAATTATTGAGTGCAAATGGGATATAGGACCTGTAATCAAGGAATGCAAGCTGAGTTTAAAATGGCACAAGTGTATGAACATGTAAATTGGTCATAACAAAAGTGAATTTTTCCCAACTTGCCAAATTCGATTCTCCCTAACCATGAGGTTGTTTGATGAGTTCTTGGACATTTTGGAAAGCTTGGAATGTTTACTACAATCCATCTTTGAAATGCAAATTGAAATTCCAAGTGGAAGCATGTGAAAAATGGTCTTGAAGTTAGGCAAAAATCCTGCCTAAAATGGTTCAAAATTTCTCTAAGTTAAGAATGGTTTGGTACCCTTGTTCCAAAAATTGTAACTTGAGCTACAAGCTTCTTTTGAGGAAACTTTGTGAATCGAAGTTATATATTTTTCAATGGACTACAACTTTCATGTTTTGACTTTTCCTTGAATCCAAATGAATCTTGGTGAGAAAGTGGGACAAAGTTAGGAAAAAATTAGGGTTTTTCATAACTTAGAAAAATTCTAAGTTATGAAAAATCTTCATTTCAAACCCTAATTTGCAATTCTTGATTTCTTGATGAACAAGTTTCATTATTTGGCATGTTTTGATGAAAAATGAATCTTGACACTTGATTTTGACCAAAAAAGTCAAAGTTTGACTTTTCAGTATACAGTCAAAATTGATCAATTGACTGGGAAATTCAACTGTCAATCTTGTGCATTTGGGATCTTTTGAACTTGTTGAGTATGCCAAGACAATTCCATGGGGTCCTTGAGTCCATATGTGGGTTTGGTTTGCCATTGGCTAGGTCAAACAGTCAAAAATTGCCTTTGTGCAGTCAAAACCCTAAAAATGACCATTTTGCCCTTTTGGTGATCTGATCAAATTTCTTGTGGAATTGTGATCCAAACTTGATCAAATGGTCCATGTGAGTTGATAATGTTGATGTGGGTCAATTTTCATGAGATTTGACTGTCAATTGGCCACAGTTGACTTTTTCCCCAATATAACTGATTTCTAGGTCAACTGTCCAATTGACTGGGCAAAGTTTGGA
This sequence comes from Vicia faba, assembly GCA_948472305.1. NCBI lineage: Eukaryota > Viridiplantae > Streptophyta > Magnoliopsida > Fabales > Fabaceae > Vicia > Vicia faba. The sequence continues at coordinate 1,694,972,730 of OX451737.1, read as the reverse complement.
ATCAAGGCTTGAAACTTGGTGTTGTACCCCAAAATTTGCCCTCCCATTGTCTCAACATTTCTCATCACAAAGACCTTGGAGATCAAGATCCAGTTAGGGTTTCATCTGCTCAAGACTTCTCCTTGCATTGTTGACCCAAATTAGGGTTTGTGTTTGTATTAAGATGTTTTGACCAAAAATGCCTAAGATGACTTTCATGCTTCATGTTGGACTCCCAAGTTTACCCATATCAAGTTTCAAGTCTTGATTCCAAGTTTTGCCCAGTCAATTGGACAGTTGACCTAGAAATCAACTGTATTGGGGAAAAAGTCAACTGTGGCCAATTGACAGTCAAATCTCATGAAATTTGACCCACATCAACATTATGAACTCATATGAACCATTTGATCAAGTTTGGATCACAATTCCCCAAGAAATTTGATCAGATCACCAAAAGGGCAAAATAGTCATTTTTAGGGTTTTGACTGCACAAGGGCAATTTTTGACTGTTTGACCTAACCAATGGCAAACCAAGCTCACATATGGACTCAAGGACCCCATGGAATTATCTTGACATGCTCAACAAACTCAAAAGATCCCAAGTACACAAGATTGACAGTTGAATTTCCCAGTCAATTGATCAATTTTGACTGTATACTGAAAAGTCAAACTTTGACTTTTTGGTCAAAATCAAGAGTCAAGATTCATTTTTCATCAAAACATGCCAAATCATGAAACTTGTTCACCAAGAAATCACAAAATGCAAATTAGGGTTAGAAAATGGAATTTTTCATAACTTAGAATTTTTCTAAGTTATGAAAAACCCTAATTTTTTCCCAACTTTGCCCCACTTTTTCACCATGATCCATTTGGATTCAAACAAAAGTCAAAACATGAAAGTTGTAGATTGTTGCATAATCTACAACTTTGATTCACAAAGTTTTCCCATTTGAAGCTTGTACCTCAAGTTACAAATTTTTGAATAAGGGCACTAAACCATTCTTAACTTAGTGAAATTTTAACCTATTTTGACAAGGTTTTCTACCCCACTTCAAGGCCATTTTCCATACACTTCCACTTGTAATTTCAATTTGCATTTCAAAGATGGATTGTAGTACACATTCCAAGCTTTCCAAAATGTCCAAGAACTCATCAAACAACCTCATAACTTGAGAGATTCGAATTTCACAAGTTAGCAAAAATTCACTTTTGTTCTTAACCAAAACATGTCCATAACCTTATCATTTGAACTCAGCATGCTTTAGGCAAGATTACAGGTCCTTAAACCAAGTTACACTCCATAATTTAATGCATATTCAATGTGTTAAAGTGTTGTTATTTGAGTGCAAGCATTGTATGAAGGTTTAATCCCAAAATGGATAAAGCAAATTGGCCATTTTTGTATAAAGTAGCTTTATGTCAAATTGGAAATCCAACAAGTACATGGCAAATCTGCTTGGCACAAGATTATGAGTATAACACACTGATCAAGAGAAGCTTATGCAGCTCATGAGGGGGTCCTCTACTGACCTAGAAAAGAAAACTTGCTTTTGTTGCTTAAGAAAGAAGAAAAGTTCCATAACTTGTAACAACACACACATCAGCCTAGACACACAAGAACAAACTGATCAAACACCTTCCAAAGATCATAACCAAGCTGATACACGACCCTTGCACCTCAAAAACACCCTCCATCTCAGAATCATCCTCAAACTGCAAAAACAGAGCTGCCTCTGCAGTTTGAGTGTCAACTTCAATTTCTCTCGAGCATTCTTGCCAAAATCAGTTCATACACATTCCCTAGCATATATGCAAGCTAACCATGACCTAAAACCTGACCTGTAATCCCTCTAACAGCTTCCACCATTTTCACATTTTTGACTTGCAGGTGAAGTTCTATAGCTTGATTCAGAAGCTTTCAAGACAAAGTAAACATTGGAATAGCATCTCTGGACCTCAAGGAAGCTTTTCCAATCATCACCTTGCACTGAAAGTTCCTCATTCTCCAGATAGAAGTTCAACTGAATAGGTAAAATTTTGAATTCGTATCTCTCTTATTATGCATCTTTAGCCTTAAGTTTGTGAAGAAGCAAGGTTCTACTCATGCCACTGAACATGTACATATCTTTACATTTCATTTCTTTTGCCTGAGTTGAGAGAATTTGAGGTTTGAAAATGGCAGAAAAACTAGGTCAGAAATTGGGGGAGAAGAAATTCTCCCTCATCTTGGAGAGTTGGGTCAAGTTCTATACATGGTTAGAATCGTCTCTTCATGCTGAACATTTGTTGTGTTATGAGTTTTTGCTAAAAAGCCAGGAATCAAGAGTTGGAGGATCAAGAACAGGGCGCGCGTTTTTTTGAATTATTTTGGCTGGAGGTTGAAGACAGTGGTCTTCTGGGCTGGGCCTGGAATATTTTCTTATTTGCACCCCATGATTACTCATGAACCCCCTGAGCCCAGCTGCTTCATTTTTTAATATTTTTGACTTTTTATTTTTTTTATTTGACTCATTTATTTTTTCTCAACATATTAAAATTTTGAAAATATTTTTCTCATCATTTTTTGATTTTATTTGGTTTTTATTTGATTTTCTTTTAATTTATACATAAATAGATCTATATTATTATTTAGAATAAAATAGAAAAATATGTAAAAATACTTCTATGTTTATTTTTATTTCATATTATCCTCTGAAAATATTTTATATAAAAAATACTACTTTTTTCTATAAAAAAAATTGAATATTATTATTATTTATATATAATACATATTCAAAATAATATAAGTATACATATATATATATATATATATATATATATATATATATATATATATATATATATTAATATACTTAGAGTAAAAATACCAAAAATGTATGTATTTTATTTTTAATATTTAATACTAAAAAATACCCTTTTTTTACAAATATACTACATTTTATTTTATTTTTTTTATGTAAATAATAAATATCACATGAATTAATTAATTAATATACATTTTGATTAAAATTAGGGTTTTTGCCCTAAAAATGAAAATATTCCAAAAATAATACCTTTTTATTTTCTTATTTTATTTTACATAAACCATACTTTTTTTTCATACATATAAAAACTTTCTTTTTGCATTTTGCATATTTATTCCATTTCTATTTAATTATGCAATTTATCTACCTTGCAAATATTCAAAAAAATGATGTAATAGCTTAGATTTGAATTCTTGTTTAAATATCCCCCATTTGAAACATTGTACCCCCCTCCCTATATTATTGTGATGTAATAGCGTAGGAATTTAAATTTCGCACTTTATCGCTTTCTAAACATAGTATGTTAGAATTAGGGTTTTGAATGCAAACAAAAAATGAACAAAATAGTTGGACCTAATACAAGATAAATGAGCATGAAAATGGACAACACATTTCACACTTACACCCCTAGGGTATTCCACTTTGTTGCCTTCAAATAAAATTGGGCCATATTGCATGTTGAATTTCTTTGGGTAAAACAAAAACAATCAAATGATCATAGTCCCTCGATGACGCTTTCGAAAAGTTGCCTAAAATGATCAAGTCCCTTTCAAAGAGAAAATTGCCCAAAGACCTTTAACACTATTGCAATTATGGTCTAAACGATGACCCGCGCCTGTCCCTTTCATCTCCTAAGACAAGATTGTCCACCAAATGCAATGGTGGAACAAAATTGTCAAAAGGTTTAAAACATAACAAGAATCTTTGAGAAAACTTTAGGGTAGATAAACTCTTAAGTACTTGTCAATTTACCAAGAAAACACTTGCCTTATTTCAAAATCCACTCCACAAACACTTTCAAAACCAACTTTCAAAAACACCTTGAAACATCTTTTCAAAAAGACAAACACCTTTTGTAAAACATTCGAGTAAAGAATTGTTACAAGGGTAGCCTATACAAGGCATCTTTTTCAAAACCTTTTCAAAACCACAAAGCACCATTTCAAACAATTGAAAACCAAGGCAAGTTGATCTAAGCAAGTACCTAAGAGCCCATGGATAACCATGGATAGAAGGGGTGCTAATACCTTCCCCTTCTATAATCTACTCCCCGAACCCAAGAAAAATCTCAAAGGTTTTTGCTGTGCTTTTTAAACCTTTCCTTAGGATAAAATAAAAAGTCGGTGGCGACTCTTGCTCAACCGAAACATTTGCGAAAATAAACGCAAAACCCTAGTCAGTTCTCCCACCGTATCACAGAACTGGCGACTCTGCTGGGGACTTTTGTAAAGTGGAGTAACCTTAGGGCTTAGATCACCCTCTTGCATGACTAATTGTTTGTCTTGATTGCTTTATACTTTGGCTATTGTTTGGGTTTGCAATCCTACACCCGGATTTTGGGAAACATTCATAGATAGCAATACGTTGTGGAAACTGTGTGGGGTATACCGACACGGTCGAAGCAATAGCTATATTAGTGCGACATATTTGTGAGTACCGGTAACCCTTGAGTTCAATCAAGGAGAGTACGGGGCCGCTGAGTGATGTCACTAAGCACTAATGACCTAGAACCTTACTTGACCATCTTGGCCTTTTATTAGGGGTAGTGAGATGACCGGCTTTGGTGCAGTCCGAAGTTGGTAGATACTCGATACTACACTCATTGAGGGTTGTTTTCTTGGAATATTTTGGTCGCTAGTTAAGTGGCTAAACCAAAACAATGAACAATGAAAACAATCCAATGATATTGAGCTCCTTAGAACCCGGTTACTATTTATAGGACAGGTTTTTAAGCCAACTACACTCAAGAGGGTACTTACCTATGAAACTCCATGCAAGCCTGAAACTAGGGTTTTTGTGTGATTTGCTTGTACATATGTTGTGTGCATACATCATAAACATCATGAAACATCATATGCATTTACTAACCACTTCAAGGGTTTGGATCTTCATCATTGTTCCTGTTTTGTAGGTCATGGAAATTCCTCGCCGAAATACCATTCAAGTCAACCTTGTGAGAATCTCTCCTCAACTCAAGGAGCTCACCTCAAGAATTCCAGAAAATTCATCCTTCAGTGAAAGACATGGTAGACTGCTCAACCTAGTCAACACCAACATTGAAGAAGACATGATGAAAGTGCTATTCCAGTTCTTTGACCCTCTTCACCATTGCTTCACCTTCCCTGATTATCAATTGGTACCCACTTTGGAAGAGTTTTCTCAACTCCTAAGAATCCCTATCCTTAATCAACTACCATTCAACGGTACGGAAAAGGAACCAAAGCCGGAAGATGTTGCTCGAGCATTACATCTACAACCATCAGAAATCAAGGGGCATTGGGAAACCAGAAGCGGCGTCAAAGGATTCTTAGCAAAATTCTTGTTTGAGAAGGCACAAGAATGTTGGAATTCATTGGACCTACAAGCTTTCGAAGAAATTGTGGCACTCCTTATCTACGGGTTGGTTTTGTTCCCAAATCCTGACCAATTGGTAGATGTCAACGCCGTCAAAATCTTCTTGTCCAGAAATCCCATACCAACATTGCTTGGGGACATCCTTCACTCATTTTACACACGAACAATGAGAAAGAGGGGTGTTCTCATGTGCTGTACTCCTCTCCTTGCAAGGTGGTTTATTTCGCACCTTCCACAATCTGTCTTGAAGAATGACCAAGGCCTAAGGTGGTCCCAACGGTTGATGACTCTCACTCATTCTGATGTGCATTGGTGTTCTCGGTCCAGAGAAAATGTCATCATCGTCGATCGTTGCGGAGAATTTCCTAATGTTCCTTTACTTAGAATTAGAGGAGGTATCACCTACAACCCTTGCCTAGCTTTGAGGCAATTTGGATATGCACGGAGGGATGGCCCTCATGACATGTTGATTCCCAACCTAGTTTTTGACTTCGACAACGATGCGCAAGGACTTCGCCAAAGATTCATCAGAGCTTGGGGAAAACTCAACAAGGTTGATAGCAAGACTCTGGGACACAAGAACTCCATCCCTCTTGAGCCCTATCTCAAGTGGGTACGAGCCCGAGCCCAAATTCTAATGATGCCTTATCCTCATATACTCCCAGTGACTAAAGAGCCTGTTATTGAAGGAGAGGTTCCCTACACCATCCTGCATCCAGACATGCCTACATCGTGGGAGGAAATGCAGAAAAGTTGGATTCAGCTCAAGGAGGAACGGAATACTTTTGAAGCTAGCTACTACGCCAGTGAAAAGAAGGTTTTAGAGCTTACCCGCCGACTCCACGAGCAAGAGGCCCTCAACACCTACATCGCACCAAAGAGGATGCGCAATGTCTTTCTGCCTTAAGAAGTTTATTTTGTAATATTTGGCCCATGGGGCATTTATGTACTAACAACTTTCTTCTTATTAATATGACGTGCGTTCTTCTTTGTCTGAAACAATTTTGAATGTCCTGAATCCTTGAATGCATTGCATAAGCATACCATTCATCATGTGCATAAGCAGGTCTCACTCCAGGTTTCCTTATCTGTCTGCTGTTTATTTCAGTAGGATGGACCTCGAGCAAACAGTCAAAGACCTACAGGCTCAGAATACACAGTTCCAGCAACTCCTGTTGACCTTGGCTAAAGGTCAGGAGGACATCAAGACTCAGTTGGGGAATAAGGATCCAGTGAAGAAGAAGAAGAAGAGGGTTGGAGTGGCTACCTTGGGTAGAAGATTCAACGGAGAAGCTCGGAGAGTGCTTGAATTTCCTCCTGTTTCTGATGAAGGAACTAGCAAAAGAGATGGAGTCGCGGTGCCTTCCGAGTCTGATGCGGAGGAAGAGGAGGTTGAAGATGAAGAAGATTATTCTGATCAGCAATACCCTCCAGCTGATGATAAATACAAGGGGCTAGAAGACAGATTGGCTGCCATGGAGTTACAAAGAGTACCAGGTTTGGATTTTGAAGACCTGGGTTTGGTTGCCGGGATTGTGATTCCCCCAAAATTCAAGGTGCCAGTGTTTGTGAGGTAAGATGGGTTGTCCTATCCCAAAATGCATCTCAGGTCCTATGTGAGAAAGATTCAACCCTATACGGCAGATAGAAATCTCTGGATTCATTTCTTTCAAGACAGCCTTTCGGGAGCTCAGTTGGAATGGTTTTATCAACTAGAAGGAACCAGTGTCAGAAATTGGGAAGATTTGGCCACCGCTTTCTACAAACAATACCAGTATAATTCTGATCTTGCTCCTACTCGTACCCAACTTCAGGGTATGTCATTAGGAACAAGCGAGGGATTTAAAGAATATGCCCAAAAGTGGAGAGATTTGGCTGGCAGGGTGCAGCCTCCTTTAACCGATCGTGAGCTCGTTGATATGTTTCTTGGGACCCTATCTGGGCCATTTTTCAATCATTTAATTGGTAACTCTTCCGCGGGGTTTACCGATCTGATCCTAACAGGCGAAAGAATAGAGGCTGGCATCAAGTCAGGAAAGATTCAGAAGGGTGTTGCTGCAAGTGTTGAGAAGAAGCCTTTTAAGAAGGAGACAGCTATGGTCTATTCTTAGATAAGAGCAGGGAAGATGGAGCGTCGGCCAACTGTGGGGGCCGTAATGATTCAAAACACTCCGAGTGAGCAGCCTCGTTATAATCAATCCAGACCAAATCAGCAACGAGTGGAACGGCCACAACGGCAGTTCACCCGTATTAATATGACTCCAGCGCAAGTGCTTCCCCATCTGTTGAAGTTGAATCTCGCCACCATCAAGGAGGCACCAAAGAATGTAAATACGTCCTCTCCGCATTATCATGCCAATGCTAAATGCGCCTACCATTCAGACAGTGTTGGACACGACACCAATGATTGTTGGGCACTCAAGCATAAGATCCAAGACCTGATAGAGGCTAAAGAGGTAGAGTTTGATGCTCCAGAGAAACCTAATGTGATATCTGCACCCATGCCGAAACACGGCCGAAATGTCAATGCCATTGAAGAAGATTTGTATATTGCTGATGTCAGTGATCTGACTACTCCACTACTAACCATTAAGTTGAATTTGTTAAAGGCCGGGATCTTTCCGGGATGTAAAGAAGACTGTTATTGTTGCTACTCTCTGCCGTTTGATTGTCCGCTACTGAAGGAAGGCATCCAAGGCCTTATGGATAGCCGACAAATTTTGTTTGAAAAAGTTTCTGCCATCCCGGTTCATACTGAAGAAGTCTCAATCATAACCATTCACGCCAATCTTTCCAAGGCTGTCAAAAAGCCTGTTAAGATTACACCAGCTGCAAAATGTGTTCCTTTGAAGATAACAATGCCAGGGCATGTTCCCTATGTTTCTGAGAAGTCGATACCTTGGAACTATGGCGGTGACATCTACTACCATGGTATCAAGCAAATCGAGGTAATTGAAGAAGGTTCAGATGATGATGAAGCCAGCATTAGTAACATTGCGGGCACCAGCAAGATCACCAGGAGCGGGAGAATATTTTCTCCAGAGATTGCCCCTCCAAGAGTAGTCTTTGGACCCTCATCAGCTGACAAGGTCGTCCCCGCACCAATCAAACTCTCTGCTAGAACTCCTTTGATTGAAGATGTTGTTGTTCCTAGTGTTGTCTCTCCTACTGCTGCTGACAAAGGTAAGGGAATCCAAGATGAGCCCGTCAGGACGAGGGCTCAACCCTTGGTGGTCCCGGAAACTTCCAAGAAGGAAATGGACGAGATTTTAAGGATAATCAAGAGAAGTGATTACGATGTGGTGGAACAGTTGGGGCAAACCCCCTCCAAGATCTCCATGCTAGCACTACTACTCTGTTCAGAAGCGCACGCTAAAGCTTTGATCAAGTTTCTGAAGGCAGCTCATGTGCCCCAGGAAACTTCTGCGGATCAATTTCAAAATTGCGTGGCTAGCCTGACTGCGGACAATGGATTAGGTTTTTCTGATGCCGACCTAACTCCCAAAGGCAGGAACCACAATGATGCTTTGCATATTTCGATCGAGTGTCGCGGAACCACTCTTGCACATGTTTTGGTTGATACCGGCTCGTCGCTGAATGTTTTGCCTAAGAAAGCCTTGGACCGACTAGATTGTGAAGGGCTGGAGTTGAAGCCGAGTGATATTGTCGTCAGAGCTTTCGATGGTTCGAAGAGAATGGTTCATGGAGAGGTTGAAATTCCGATCAAGGTAGGCACCGAGGTGTTTAAGTCTACTTTCTATGTGATGGACATCCGTCCGTCATACTCTTGCTTGCTGGGTAGGCCTTGGATACACCATGCTGGGGCAGTCACCTCCTCCTTGCATCAGATGTTGAAGTATCCTGTCAAGGGGAAGATCATCACTGTCCACGGAGAAGAGGAGTACATGATTAGCCACTTAAATTCTTTCCGGTATGTGGAGGTTGAAGGAGAGTTCATTGAGACGCCGTTTCAACATTTCGAAGAGGTCCTTCCTGAAATAGCAGTAGCAAAGTTAGCAGCTGAGACACCGAGGCAGATGGCCAGGATGGCATCTCTGGAGGATGCAAGAGCCGCAATCAAAGAAGGGAAGAATTCAGCATGGGGGCAGTTACCTGACATTCCGCATAAGACTGACAAGTTTGGATTAGGGTTCACAGCCGCCGGCCAGAAAGCTATGCGCCGTGCAAAGATTGAGAGGGCGCCAGTCAAAATTTCTCCCTATGGAATCAATGCCTTGGAAGATGAAGATAAAGAGAGCAACATTGAAGAATGGGTTTATCCAACTATCAATGGAGGACTGAGCAATTGGGAGGCAAAAGACTTTGTCCCCATCACTTTTATTCATCAGTAATTTATCTGTTAAACATTTCCTATTTGGTCTGTAATATTTGCTTTCAAACAATCCGTACACTATCTTTTCACCTCATGCCTTGCCCGGGGCATGTAGGTCCACTTGTAAGGGTTTTGATTATTTTTCATATCCATATGCCATGTTTAATGATTCATTGGACGTTTTTCATTTGATAAACTGCTTGTGTTCATTTTCTTTCCTTTTTGCATTTTGTTTAAGGATGGCTATCCCTTACACACACCCACACTCACCAATGCAGGTACCCGTCCACTCCGGATTCCATGGGTGATCATTCTGCTATATCTTTCAATAACTCTGGAGATCTGGTCAATCAAGCCGAGTATGAAGATGACGAAGGTTGTGAAGTACCAGGGGAACTAGCCAGACTTCTGCAACAAGAGGAAAGGGCCATCTTACCGCATGAAGAGCCATTGGAAACTGTTAACTTGGGAACTGAGAAGGACCGGAAGGAGGTGCAAGTGGGTGCCAATCTGGAACCGAAAGTCAAGGAACGCCTGATACAGTTGTTGAATGAGTATGTTGAGATCTTCGCTTGGTCCTATGAAGATATGCCGGGTTTGGATACAGACATCGTGGTTCACCGTCTCCCCACGAGAGAGGATTGTCCACCGATCAAGCAAAAAGTTCGCCGAATGAGGCCTGACATGTCTGAAAAGATCAAGGCAGAAGTAATGAAGCAGTTCGACGCTGGTTTTCTGGCTGTTACGTCCTATCCCCAATGGGTCGCTAACATTGTGCCAGTACCTAAGAAAGATGGCAAAGTCAGGATGTGTGTAGACTACCGAGATTTGAATAGGGCCAGCCCCAAAGATGATTTTCCACTTCCACACATTGACATCTTGATCGACAATACAGCTCAGCACAAAGTGTTTTCCTTCATGGATGGATTCTCGGGCTATAATCAAATCAAAATGGCCCCCGAAGATATGGAGAAAACAACTTTTGTCACACAGTGGGGCACTTTCTGTTACAAGGTGATGTCGTTCGGGCTGAAGAACGCAGGGGCAACTTATCAACGCGCCATGGTAGCTCTATTTCATGACATGATACATCATGAGATCGAAGTTTACGTAGACGATATGATAGCTCGGTCACAAACAGAGGAAGAGCACCTTGAACATCTAGAGAAGCTGTTTTCCAGATTAAAAGAATACAAACTCAGGCTGAATCCAAGTAAATGCACTTTTGGAGTTAGGTCTGGTAAACTCCTGGGATTCATTGTAAGCAACAAAGGCATCGAAGTGGATCCCGCAAAAGTAAAAGCAATACAAGAGATGCCTGCTCCCCGTACTGAAAAGGAGGTTAGAGGTTTCTTGGGGCGCTTAAACTATATCGCCAGATTCATCTCACATCTGACTTCTACCTGTGAGCCAATTTTCAAACTCTTGAAGAAAGATCAGGTGGTTGAATGGAACAAAGACTGCCAAGCTGCTTTTGATAGAATCAAGGAGTATTTACTAGAACCTCCTATTCTGATGCCACCCGTCGAAGGAAGACCATTGATCATGTATTTGACCGTCTTGGATAACTCAATGGGGTGTGTTTTGGGCCAGCATGACGAGTCTGGTCGAAAAGAGCATGCTATTTATTACCTTAGCAAAAAGTTTACCGACTGTGAGACTCGCTACTCACTGCTCTAGAAAACTTGTTGCGCTTTGGTATGGGCTGCTCACCGACTAAGGCAGTATATGTTGACTCACACTACCTTGTTGATTTCCAAAATGGATCCTATCAAATATATCTTCGAAAAGCCCGCTTTGTCTGGAAGGATAGCCAGATGGCAAATGATCTTGACCGAGTATGACATCCAATACACCACCCAAAAAGCTATAAAAGGGAGTGTATTAGCTGACCATCTGGCTCATCAGGCTATCGAAGACTATCAACCCATGAGATTTGACTTCCCGGACGAGGACATTATGAATTTGGACAACATTGAAGGTAACGGACCGTATGACGGACCCGAAAAGGGATCCCGATGGACCCTGTACTTTGATGGTGCTTCAAATGCACTTGGAAACGGCATTGGCGCAGTACTCATTTCTCCGGAAGGCTGCCACACTCCTTTCACGGCCCGACTCTGCTTCAGCTGCACGAACAACATGGCTGAGTACGAAGCTTGCATCTTTGGTCTCAAGGCTGCTATAGACTTGGGGATCAAATCTTTGATTGTATTTGGGGACTCGGCTTTGGTCATCAGTCAGATCAAAGGAGAGTGGGATACCAAGCATCCTAATCTTATCCCATACAAAGAACATGTCCTGACGTTGTTGCCTCATTTCGAGCAAGTTACCTTCGAGCATTTCCCGCGAGAAGAGAATCAGCTAGCAGATGCTCTAGCCACAATGTCCTCTATGTTTAAACTCAACTGGGATAACGAGGCTCCCCAAATCACCGTCGAACGAATGGATGAACCTGCGCATTGTCACGAGATTAATACCGAAGAAGTAGTAGAACAACCTTGGTTCCATGAAATCAAAAGGTATCTCGAGACCCAAGATTATCCTGAAGGAGCTTCCGTGAATGACAAGAAGTTCTTAAGGAAATTTGCTGCCAAGTTCTTCCTGAGCAACGGCATCCTTTACAAACGAAGCCATGATTGTGTATTACTCCGATGCATAGACAAAGCTGAAGCAGAGTTGATCATGACTGACATACACAGCGGCCCATTCGGCACTCACTCGAGCGGGCATACAATGGCTAAGAAGATCCTAAGGGCAGGCTATTATTGGTCTACCATGGAAGCTGACTGCCATCAACATTCCCGTACTTGCCACAAATGTCAAGTCTACGCTGACAAAGTTCATATCCCTCCGGTCCCTCTCAACGTCCTGACTGCTCCGTGGCCCTTTGCAATGTGGGGCATTGATATGATTGGAGAAATCAAGCCCACGGCTTCCAACGGACATCGCTTCATCCTGGTTGCCATTGACTATTTCACCAAATGGGTCGAAGCAGCTTCCTTCGCCTCTGCTACTAAAAATGTGGTTGCCCGCTTTATCAAGCAAAATCTCATATGTCGGTATGGTGTTCCAGACAGGATCATCACAGACAACGGTACAAATCTGAATAACACGATGATCACTGCATTATGCGAACAGTTCAAGATTTATCATCACAATTCATCTCCCTATCGGCCGAAGATGAACGGTGCTGTTGAATCTGCGAACAAAAACATTAAGAAGATTATTCAGAAAATGACAGTCACTTACAAAGACTGGCATGAGATGTTACCGTTTGCTCTGCATGGATACCGCACGACGGCGCGTACTTCAACTGGGGCAACCCCATTTTCTTTGGTCTATGGCATGGAAGCTGTCTTGCCTATGGAGGTTCAGATTCCTTCTCTAAGGATTATGAAGGATGCAGGTTTGAATGAAGATGATTGGATGCAGACCCGACTTGACCAACTCAATCTGATCGACGAAAAGCGACTTGCTGCTATATGCCATGGTCAGACGTATCAAAAGCGGATGATCAAGGCCTTCAATAAGAAAGTAAGACGTCAAGTATACCAAGTCGGAGATCTAGTAGTCAAGCGGATTATCTTGCCGCAAAGTGATCCCAGGGGCAAATGGACTCCTACCTATGAAGGACCATTTGTGATCAAGAGCATATTTTCTGGTAGTGCAATGATTCTGACCACCATGGACGGCGATGATTTGCCGCACCCTGCGAACGCAGACATAGTCAAAAGAGACTACGCATAAAATAACCCGACAAGTCGAAAACCCGAAAGGGTGGCTTGGGCAAAAATGGGCATCCCAGTGAATCGAAAACCCGAAAGGGCGATTCAGGCAAAAATTAGGGATAAAAACAAAAAAAATCTGTACACCCGGCAAGTCGAAAACCCGAAAGGGCGGCTTGGGCAAAAAGGGGTTTCCCGGTGGATCGAAAACCCGAAAGGGCGATTCAGGCAAAAGTTAGGGAATTAAAGCGTATGACTATGTCTCGTCGGATCACTTCAAGGACAATCTCTTCATCAACCGGTTCCAGGTTTCTGATCAATCCAGTCATCGTCAAACGAAGCATTGAATGAACAGATATTCAGAGTTGTGAAAGCTAAAGCAGAATGAGATCCCATGGAATTATTTCACATAGCCATCTTTATTTTGTATAAACTTTTCAATATTTACGACGAAATCCTCTTACTAGGATGATTGTCTCCTTTGTACAAATATACTCAAAGAAAATCAATACAAATACTCTTCCCAAAGATTTGTGTCATTTCCCTTTTCTTTTTCTCTTGCACTATTTGTTTTATTTTGAGAAACGTCCAATGTTTTGTTAAATAGGCATATGCATTTGAAACATAATCATTTCCTAAATGAACCAAAGAGAGAGGATTACTGATAGGATAAAGGTACAGATGTATATCTTAACACCCTCTCGAAGGAAAACCCCCAAGAGATTTGGAATCCATATCCCTAGCCAACCCTGAGGTCTAGCTCCAGCAGATTCTCAAAGCTTATCCCCAGTAAGGTTCCGGAGGATATTTCCCCGCAGAGTACGGACGTCCCTCCCGGGTTTTATTCAAAGTTATTCCTCACAGAGGCTTATAACTGGGTTATCCTCAGCTAATAACCACGGAAGATCGCGCTCGCCAAAGTTCTTCCTATCCCCAGCGGAGTTCATCAAGTCTCCCAGCACCGCCTATCAATACAATCCCCAGAGGAGTTTATCTTTGTTATCACCATCCAGAGAATCCTCCAGAACTCATTTCCCCTCAGAGTTTAAATTTCAGTATCCCCAGCGGAGTCAGACTATTGAGCCTTCTCCCCACAGAGTTTTAGGAAGAAAAGTCTTGAGTTCCCCAGTGAAACCTCCAGAGATATTTCTCTCCAAGCTGAAGATTCTCAACCTGGCCTCCCCAGCACTAAGTCTACTAGATTGGTGCTCCCCCAGTAGAAGACTTCAAGAATCCCCCAGAAGATTGGTATACAACCCAAGCTCCTTGTTCCCCGACAGCAGTCAAGATACTTCTATCTTCCGCTATCCCGGATTCATTTATTCTGTGCAAGACAGCTCTCCAGCTTACATGCGCATCCATTTACATTCATAACACATAACATACATTGTATCGTTCGTAGCACATAACATATGTTGTATCATGCATCATAACATTGCATACAATTAACTCTTTGCCTTTTCAGGTAAGATCAGTCGACAGACTGAAATCATTATCCTTCAAGATTTCTGAAAACAGTTCACGGGTTCCCCAAGTAAACGGATGTTAACCTATCACTTGTTCAGATTCTTCTCAAAACTTCTGAAAACAGTTTATGGATTCTTCCCAAGTAACGGATGTTAATCTATCAACTTGTTCAGATGTAACTTTTTGAAAACAGTTTACGGAAGCTTCCCAACAACGGATGCTGCTCTATTGCTTATTCAATCTCAAGATTTCTGAAAACAGTTCACGGGTTCTCCAAGTAAACGGATGTTAGCCTATCACTTGTTCAGATTCTTCTCAAGACTTCTGAAAACAGTTTATGGATTCTTCCCAAGTAACGGATGTTAATCTATCAGCTTGTTCAGATGCACCTTTAAAATTAGTTTACGGACGCTTCCCAACAACGGATGCGGCTCTATTGCTGATTCAAACCTCAAGACTTCTGAAAGCAGTTCATGGATTCTTCCCAAGTAACGGATGTTAATCTATCAGCTTGTTCAGATGCACTTTTGAAATTAGTTTACGGACTCTTCCCAACAACGGATGCGGCTCTATTGCTGATTCAACTTCATGATTTCTGAAAATAGTTCACGGGTTCTCCAAATAAACGGATGTTAACCTATCACTTGTTCAGATTCTCCTTCAAGACCTCTGAAAACAGTTCATGGATTCTTCCCAAGTAACGGATGTTAATCTATCAACTTGTTCAGATGCAACTTTCTGAAAACAGCTTACAGGTTCCTCCCAACAACGGATGTCAATCTATTGCTTGTTCAGACCCCCAGTTCAGAGATGGTCCGAAGCTTGGACACCCCTCTGACACTCTCTTCCCGATGGCATCTTTAAGCCCATCCCCGACAAAGTTTCTATTACTACTCCCGATGGCATCATTAAGCCCATCTCCAAATGGCATCTCTAAGCCCATTCCTGCATTCAGTGCTTTGACGAGTGCAAATTTAAGGGCACTCTAGTGTCCAATCTCCTTTTACCCTCGAGTCACGAAGGGCAAGCATGCCAATCTAACTCTTCGGATTCAAGAAGATTGAACAGGGGAAACTGTTGTACCCCAAAATTTGCCCTCCCATTGTCTCAACATTTCTCATCACAAAGACCTTGGAGATCAAGATCCAGTTAGGGTTTCATCTGCTCAAGACTTCTCCTTGCACTGTTGACCCAAATTAGGGTTTGTGTTTGCATTAAGATGTTTTGACCAAAAATGCCTAAGATGACTTTCATGCTTCATGTTGGACTCCCAAGTTTACCCATATCAAGTTTCAAGTCTTGATTCCAAGTTTTGCCCAGTCAATTGGACAGTTGACCTAGAAATCAACTGTATTGGGGAAAAAGTCAACTGTGGCCAATTGACAGTCAAATCTCATGAAATTTGACCCACATCAACATTATGAACTCATATGAACCATTTGATCAAGTTTGGATCACAATTCCCCAAGAAATTTGATCAGATCACCAAAAGGGCAAAATAGTCATTTTTAGGGTTTTGACTGCACAAGGGCAATTTTTGACTGTTTGACCTAACCAATGGCAAACCAAGCTCACATATGGACTCAAGGACCCCATGGAATTATCTTGACATGCTCAACAAACTCAAAAGATCCCAAGTACACAAGATTGACAGTTGAATTTCCCAGTCAATTGATCAATTTTGACTGTATACTGAAAAGTCAAACTTTGACTTTTTGGTCAAAATCAAGAGTCAAGATTCATTTTTCATCAAAACATGCCAAATCATGAAACTTGTTCACCAAGAAATCACAAAATGCAAATTAGGGTTAGAAAATGGAATTTTTCATAACTTAGAATTTTTCTAAGTTATGAAAAACCCTAATTTTTTCCCAACTTTGCCCCACTTTTTCACCATGATCCATTTGGATTCAAACAAAAGTCAAAACATGAAAGTTGTAGATTGTTGCATAATCTACAACTTTGATTCACAAAGTTTTCCCATTTGAAGCTTGTACCTCAAGTTACAAATTTTTGAATAAGGGCACTAAACCATTCTTAACTTAGTGAAATTTTAACCTATTTTGACAAGGTTTTCTACCCCACTTCAAGGCCATTTTCCATACACTTCCACTTGGAATTTCAATTTGCATTTCAAAGATGGATTGTAGTACACATTCCAAGCTTTCCAAAATGTCCAAGAACTCATCAAACAACCTCATAACTTGAGAGATTCGAATTTCACAAGTTAGCAAAAATTCACTTTTGTTCTTAACCAAAACATGTCCATAACCTTATCATTTGAACTCAGCATGCTTTAGGCAAGATTACAGGTCCTTAAACCAAGTTACACTCCATAATTTAATGCATATTCAATGTGTTAAAGTGTTGTTCTTTGAGTGCAAGCATTGTATGAAGGTTTAATCCCAAAATGGATAAAGCAAATTGGCCATTTTTGTATAAAGTAGCTTTATGTCAAATTGGAAATCCAACAAGTACATGGCAAATCTACTTGGCACAAGATTATGAGCATAACACACTGATCAAGAGAAGCTTATGCAGCTCATGAGGGGGTCCTCTACTGACCTAGAAAAGAAAACTTGCTTTTGTTGCTTAAGAAAGAAGAAAAGTTCCATAACTTGTAACAACACACACATCAGCCTAGACACACAAGAACAAACTGATCAAACACCTTCCAAAGATCATAACCAAGCTGATAC